>OY787635.1:13039749-14239749 GCA_963678965.1 Cruciata laevipes
GCTATCTTGTTTACATTGATGAGAATACAAATTACATGATACGTTGAAGAACTAATTCATGAGAATCATTTTATTTCCAATTCATATAGTAATTTCCTACCTCTAATTTTGACAGAGGACTCACTTGTCTGGGTGGTTTCATAAAAATCGCCACCCATAAGCAGAAGACTGATATTATTGGCCCAAAGGCCTACTAGGCCGGGAAGAGGGTCCACGGCCCAGCACCAAAGGGGCGGTACCTTTCCCGCTAGGAGGCACGTCCGGACAAGATAGAAGGACGGACGGGGACAAAGGGAAGTGGTCCTGCACCTTATCACAAGCAGGCAGGCACGCTCGGCAATAAATACTAGTCTCAAACAGTGAACAAGGTACGTGACTTATATCTCTCTACTTTATATTTAGAGCACCTTCCGTACGTTTTCCTTCTCCACGATCCCCATCTCATCATCACGCCGGAGCTTCTTCCCCGGGATGCCTCCCGAGGATTGTTTTGCAGGATTGAAGCGGGTTGATCAAGGAGGAGACCCGGATAGCGTCATACCCGGGAGACGGACGGATTTCGGTAGCATCAATTGGCACGCCCAGTGGGACCTTTCCACCTTCGCACGTTGGAGTCACCAAGAAGAGGGCGAGGGCGCCCGAAGAAGAACGCGGCACCTTCAGGGAGTGGTCCTCCTCCACCCCCGGGAGAGTACGTGACCTTGAGGCAGTTGCAGGAGGAGGCTAGACACCAGCGTGAGCTAGGAGTACCACAGGATGGTCTCGTGGAGACTGCCTCCGACGAAGCTGACTCGGAATGAGAGTACCAGGATGAGCAGGAGCCTAGGCCCGCTAGGGAAGGCAGTCCCCGGGCCCGGGAACCTGAAACCTGGGAGGAGGGGCAATACCTGGCTGGCAACCCTCAAACTCGGGGACTGGCTTTCCCGGAAGAGGGGCAACTCTTAGCTAATACGGAGGAATCGGCAGCGTTGGAATTCATGAGAGCCAACAAGGAGTTTACCGCCAGTGGGTACTCTCTACCTGGGAAAATTTAAGACGAAGGGAACCTGGAGGGGACCCTGCAGGCCCTCTGCGGGGACAGCAAAGGGAAGTTATCGATCTAGACGGGGTTGTTCAGCCGCCAAGAATACAGGGGCGAATTAATTCCTCAACTATCCCACCTTCTTTCCCCCCGAATTTCGGAGTTCGAGGAGGAGTGGCTACTGGACAACAATCAAATTTAGTTCCACATGCTCCACCCTACTACCCACATTCTAGCTGGGGGACGGAGCAGACCGGGTATGACCTTCCAATCATGCCTGCGGAATTATTAGGTTATCAGGCCCCCAGGACCCAGGGGAACCCGATCCAGTATTCCATGCCCACGTATGGGCCAATGGGGATGAGCTACGGTTACCCGGAGAGATACTGTAGGGAGGATGATAGGATGCGGGGCCATCAGGTGGCGCAGTAGAACCCCAACTCTTTGGAGGCGCGATTGGACAAGTTGGTGGGGAGGAACGGAGCTCAACCCACTTCCCCATGGGTACCTCGGGTGCTGGCATACCCATGGCCTTCGGGTCCCGGAGGGAATCCCAACGTATAATGGAGAGACAGACCCGGAGGAGTTTGTCAGGACGTACCAGAACCTAATGGTGTCATGAGATTTCCCGGAAGAACTAAGATGCAAGTTGGTAGGCTGCTACCTGAGGGAAAACTATCTCCTATGGTTCGATTCCTTGCCCCGGCAGAGTCTTAGAGACTATTATGATTTTTCCAAGGCTCTGCTGTTCCGGTACGCGGGATTGAAGAAGGAAGGGAAACAACTGACTGAGCTTTTCGCCACTCGGCAGAAAGCTGCAGAAGGGCCAATGGAATATTACCGAAGGTACATGGACGATAGCACGAAGGTCATAGACAGACAGCAGCAAGAGAAGACGGTGCTTAGCGGATTTATAAATGGCTTGAGGGATATGGCGTTGTTCCAGAAGTTGATGGAAAACATCCCGGAAACCTTTCACAACTTACAGATGGCGGTGCAACTGTACTGTGCGGTTAATGACGCCACCCGGAAGAGGAAGGAAGAATCTGGGGGATTCCTCCCGGATAAGATGGAAAGGAGGAGGGTGGCTGACCCAAGTAGAAGGGATCCGGGTCCTGCGCCGGCGAACCGGGCAAGGGCAGATAGTTTTACCCCGTTCAGCAAGTCCCGGACGGAGATACATGTTATTCACAAGGATTTGTTCCCGGACCTGCTGCCCATCCAGGGGACCCCGTCTAGGGAAAATGCGGACAAATGGTGCGCTTATCACAAGTCTTATGGACACTCGACAGAGGGGTGTAGATGACTGAGGAATGAGATAGAGCAGTTGATAGAGCGGGGGCAGCTGAGAGATTGCGTGGCGACAGAAGCAAAGAAGGAGAATCCCCGGGACCAGCCTCAGGACCAACCCCGGAGAAGATGGAGGCCTAACCCCGGGAGAGGAAACGGGAGAGCCCAAAGCAACCAAGGCAACAGGGCCCCGGGAAGGCCCGCCATAGCCGCCGTACCGGTCCAAGCAGTAGAGCCAGCCCCAGTACCAAACAGAATGATCAGCGTGATAAGCGGAGACGTCGGAGAAGCATGCCAGTCAGTTTCAGCTATCCGGGCCCGGACGCGATATGTTCCCCCGGGGGAGATTCAGGGGAAAAGGTTTCGCCCCGACGAAGCTCTCACTTTCTCTGAGGCGGATGCAGCCCCGCCACAGATACCCCACTCAGACCCAATGGTGGTAACGGCGGAGATTGAAGGCTTTTTTATCAAGAGAGTGTTTGTGGACGATGGGAGTAGCGTGGAAATCATGTTCGCTTCATGCTTCGATCAATTGGGAATTGGGAGACAGAATCTGAAACCTCCTTCGTCTCCCTTGTCTGGGTTCACGGGCAAACCTGAAGTTCCCCTAGGTGTTATTCCCCTCGCAGTGTGTATGGTGGACGAGAAGGACCGGAGCAAGAGTGTCTCAGTGACATGCAACTTTGCGGTTATTGATGCACCCTCACCGTACAACGTAATCATAGGGAGGCCATGGCTAACCCAAGCCCGGGCAGCGAGTTGTCCATACCTGCTGACAATGAAGTTCCCCACCGCGCAGGGAGTGGCGGTCGTACGGGGAAGCCAAGCAGTCGCGAGAAGTTGCATGATGACGGCGGTCTTAGATGCAAAGAAAGCAGTAGGGGCTGTGTATGGAGAAGCTCCCCGCCAAGAGTTGGAAGAAATGCAAGTGGCGGACAAAGGGATGGTCACGGTGGGAAAAGATCTCCCGAAGGAAGTAAAAGGTGCATTGAAGGAACTCTTAGCCAGATATCAAGGAGTATTCTCATGGAGCCCGGAGGACATGGTGGGGGTGTTTCCAGAGTTGGGGGTACACAAGCTGAACATAAGCCCGACAACCAAGCCAATCAGGCAGAAGAAAAGACCTGTTGCCCCGGAGAGAGCGGAATTCATAAAGAATGAAGTAAAGAAGTTGGAGAGAGCCGGGGTGGTCGAGGAAATCATCTATCCGGAGTGGATATCTAACCCGGTCTTAGTAAAGAAGCATGACGGAAGCTGGCGCATGTGTATCGACTTTACAGATTTGAATAAATGCTGCCCCAAAGATAGTTACCCTCTCCCGAATTTGGACCGGCTGGCAGAGGCTATCGCAGGGTACTCGGTGCTAGCTTTCTTTGATGCGCATAAAGGGTATCATCAGGTGCAGATGGATGAGGCGGACAAGGCGAAAACCTCCTTCATCACCGATTTTGGGACCTTTTGCTACAAGAAGATGCCCTTTGGATTGAAGAATGCAGGGGCTACTTATCAGAGAATGGTGGACAAACTCTGTAAGGACCAAGTGGGAAGGAACATGGAGGTATATGTCGACGACATGGTGGTTAAAAGCAGGACTTATGGGGCTTTCCTGAATGATCTGGAGGAGATGTTCAAAAAACTTGAGCTGAGCAATCTAAAGTTGAACCCCTCCAAAAGTACCATTGGAGTGGGAGCGGGAAAGTTCCTGGGCTTCATGGTGTCAAGTCGGGGCATTGATGTCAACCCGGAAAAGGTAGAGGCCATAGCTAAGATGACCTCCCCCAGATCGGTGAAAGAAGTACAGCGGTTGACAGGTTCCCTTGCGGCCCTCAGCCGATTCTTATCAAAGGGGGCAGGTAGGCAGTTACCTTTCTTCTCCATTCTCAAGAAGGCCAAGGCATTCGAGTGGTCCGGGGAGTGTGAAAAGGCGTTCCAAAATTTGAAAGATCACCTTCGACAGTTGCCAACTTTAAAGAAACCATACTCGGGGGAGGAGCTTTTCCTGTACATAGCGGCATCCCGGGAGGCAGTAAGTGTCGTGCTAATCAAAGAAGAGGAGGGAAAGCAGCACCCAATCTACTTTGTTAGCCGGGCACTTCGGGGGGCAGAGACCCGGTATACTGAATTGGAGCAACTAGTTCTAGCACTGGTACATGCTTCAAGGAGGCTTAAACCTTACTTCCAGGGTCATTCAATAGTGGTCCTCACCAATTACCCGCTCAAACAAGTCATGTTCAAGCCGGAGGCATCAGGGAGAATGATGAAATGGGCTATAGAGTTGGGAGAATATGAAATTCGGTACGAGCCAAAGAGGGCTATCAAGGGGCAGGCCCTAGCAGACTTTCTGGTGGAATCAGAAGCAATGATACAGGAAGAGCAGGAGACGACCGAGGCTGAAATAGTCCCGGCTTGGAGGTTATATGTAGATGGATCGGCGCACTCAGGAGGCAGCGGAGCGGGAGTCTTGTTGATTAGCCCGGAAGGAAAGGTATACCTGCTCAAACAAGTCATGTTCAAGCCGGAGGCATCAGGGAGAATGATGAAATGGGCTATAGAGTTGGGAGAATATGAAGCCCGGGAGAGGAGCCTGCAGAAATACTTGGAAACGGTAAAACCTCTGGTAGCCGGGTTCGAAACCTTCAACCTGGTCCAAGTTCCCCGGGAGGAAAATAGTAAAGCAGATGCTTTGAGCAAGTTGGCCTCCTCGGAATTAAAGCCTGAGCCTAACCAAAAGTTGTACATGGAAGTACTAGGAAGAAGGAGCTACCAGGAGAATGACCAAGTAATGGTAGTGAATGAGGAGGAATCCTGGATCATTCCCATGCGGGCATACCTAGAAGAAGGAACCACCCCGGAGGATAGGGTTCAGGCCCGGAAGTTGAGAGTCAAAGCGCCAAAGTATGTGATCCAGGGCGGGGAGTTGTATAAGAGAGGATATCTTCAGCCTTTGCTTAAGTGTGTAGAAAGGACCGAAGGCCGACATCTCATCCAGGAGGGGCATGAAGGATCTAACGGGAGTCACCAGGGAGCTCGCACAATGGCTAGGAAGATCTTAAGGTTGGGGTATTACTGGCTGACGTTGTTCAAAGATGCGGAAGAATATGTTCAGAAGTGCTTGAGAAGCTTCACCTTCCTGATCTCAGAAGCATAAGGAATCCGGGAAGACATCTCTAGTGATTGCCATAGCTGAGGGACCAGACTCTTCGGATCCGACTCTTGGAGGGATTTCCAGCGATGATTCAGCTCGGCAGCCGCCTTAGGCCGGTAATAAGACGCTTGGGCGTCAAGACGGGCAGGCCCCGGAAGCCAGCCCCGCAGGCTGCGGTACATCTCGTGACAGGCTTCAGCGCTCGCGGCAGCGGCAATTCCCTCCAGTCTCTGATCAAACTCCACCGAGCGGAGTAGCTTTTGGGTCACAGCATCGAAGGCTTCGAGCTGGGAGCTTTTCCTCTCCTTCTTCAAGGAGGAATATTTATTTTCCACTTCGCACAGCTTCTTCTCCTTGTCAGCCAGCTTCTTCTCTTTGTCGGCCAACTTCTTCTTGGCCTCCTCCAGCTGGGCCGCAAGACCATCTTGCCCGGCTAACTTCTTCTTGGTCTCCCGAAGCTCTTTCTCCAGCTTGACAAAAAGTCCCGCGCTGTATTTAGAGTAGCTCCGATTCAGCGCCTCGACGAATTGAGAGTCAGCCAGGAGGGAATCAGCAAAGGCGACACTCTGCAAAGCAAGGGGTTAGACACTAAGGAGACCCGGGAAATCAGGTAACCTAGAAAACATATATATAGTTACCTCTCCTTTCTCCTTAGGAACGGCCCCAGAAGTAGCAGCCTGCGGAGGAGTCCGCGCAGGTGGAGGGGAAGGAGGAGCATCACCCGTTCTTTGCCGGGAGGATGGGGGAGACCCGGGCAGCGCGATGGCAGAGGGGCGCTTGAACCTGGAACTGGCCCCGCCGCTGAAGGTAGGATGGGTAACAAAGGATCGCCGCACGGGAGAGGGTGACGATCCAGAAGTAGGGGTGGTAACTGCAGGAGGGTTTTGCTGACGAGGCCGCGGGGGCGCGCGGGCCCTTTGAGGAATAGGGGCAGGATTCTCAGAAGAATTTGGCCCGGGTTGAGAAGCCACCTGTTGTGTAGGCGGGGCTTGTTGGTCATTCCCCCCGGAAGGTTTGTCGGCAAACGTCATGGTGTCCGCGTATAAGGAGGGTTGAACTGAAATCAAACAAACAGCATAGTAAGAACATGAAATATAAAAAAAAATTAACTTCTAGAAAAAATAAGAAATAAAACCTTAATGTGCACCTCCATCTGGCCACACCGCAGAGATGCGCGGAGCGTGAAGAGGTCGTTGGGATAGATCCCGCGAGGCAAGAAATAACCCGCATTCCCAGTCTTATAGAAGACGTCCATATCTAAGGGAGAGAGGCGGAGGAGGTTGTGGTCGCTGGCAATGATAGCCGGGAGATTAGAGAGAGGTTTTTTGCCTTCGGGAACAAGAGAGTCGTTCCAGGCGGGCATAGGGTACACCCGGGCATCACACAGGAAGAAACCCTTTGAAGGATATCCTTTGGCGGATTTAGGTTTAGAAAGGATGAAATCCTTAATGCCGGTACGAATGGTAAAAGAAAAGACGCCCGGGAAGGACGCATGCGCTTTCCGCAAAGCGTAGAAGAAGCGGAAGAGTAAGAGAGAAGCGGGAATGGCGCACCTGGCGCAGTTAAGCAAGAAAGCTAGGATAAGGACCACCCCATTGGGGTGTAGCTGGGCCGGGGCTACGTTATAGAATTGAAGAATTTCAAGGAAAAGAGGGGGGAAGGGCAGGCTAAGCCCATATTGAAAATGGATTCGGGGAATGCAAGCAACCTCTCGCTCAGACACTCCCGGAGGAAGCTTGGAAAGAGAGGCATTCAAAGGGAAGGGGATAAAAGAACGCTTGGCTAGATCTAAAACGTCCTTATCTAAAAAAGGAAAATCCCCGGGGACCTCGAAAAATTTAAGACCCACCGGACGCACTCCATGAGTAGGCCCCCGGGAAAGGTCGTCACCAACTCCCTTGTCAAGCATCTCTTCATCCTGATCTCCCCGGGGTTGGCTAGGGTGCTCAGTCGGGTGCAAGCCCGCCCCATTCGAGGTAGACGCACCCGGGATATTTGGCTCCCGGGGCGTGTTGAAAGCCTCAGAATGAGAACCCGGGGAGGAAATAGGGGAGGATACCAGGTTATCAACGGCCCTAAACTGGACCTCAAACTGATCTTGAATCCCCTCGGTGTCCAAGAAAGAGGTGGAGAGAGAAGGGGAACCCATGAAGAGAAGAAAAGAAGAGGGAGTTAGAGCTTACTTGGTTGAAAAGACGAAGGGGCAGGAAAGCAGAGCGCCTGGAGAGAATTTGAAGAAAGTAAACCTGTGAGAAAGGGGGTTAGGTCCCTTATATAGACGAACGGATAGCAATCGTCACCTCAAAAGAAGGAAAAGCAATGATGACACGGTGAACGAGGTAGCATCAAATGCAGAATAGGGAGAGGCGGCGTCAGAAGTTAATTCCAACACGGATGGGCCCTACTGAAATATTAATGAAAGAAGGGAAGCGTGAAAGACCAATTCCCCGCATAATGGAAACCCGGGAAACTGGTCTGGGGGGCTAGTGATATTACTGGCCCAAAGGCCTACTAGGCCGGGAAGAGGGTCCACGGCCCAGCACTAAAGGGGCGGTACCTTTCCCGCTAGGAGGCACGTCCGGACAAGATAGAAGGACGGACGGGGACAAAGGGAAGTGGTCCTGCACCTTATCACAAGCAGGCAGGCACGCTCGGCTATAAATACTAGTCTCAAACAGTGAACAAGGTACGTGACTTATATCTCTCTACTTTATATTGAGAGCACCTTCCGTACGTTTACCTTCTCCACGATCCCCATCTCATCATCACGCCGGAGCTTCTTCCCCGGGACGCCTCCCGAGGATTGTTTTGCAGGATTGAAGCGGGTTGATCAAGGAGGAGGCCTGGATAGCGTCATACCCGGGAGACGGACGGATTTCGGTAGCATCAATTGGCACGCCCAGTGGGACCTTTCCACCTTCGCACGTTGGAGTCACCAAGGAGAGGGCGTGGGCGCCCGAAGAAGAACGCGGCTCCTTCAGGGAGTGGTCCTCCTCCACCCCCGGGAGAGGACGTGACCTTGAGGCAGTTGCAGGAGGAGGCTAGACACCAGCGTGAGCTAGGAGTACCACATGATGGTCTCGTGGAGACTGCCTCCGACGAAGCCGACTCGGAAGGAGAGTACCAGGATGAGCAGGAGCCTAGGCCCGCTAGGGAAGGCAGTCCCCGGGCCCGGGAACCTGAAACCCGGGAGGAGGGGCAATACCTGGCTGGCAACCCTCAAACTCGGGGACTGGCTTTCCCGGAAGAGGGGCAACTCTTAGCTAATACGGAGGAATCAGCAGCGTTGGAATTCATGAGAGCCAACAAGGAGTTGTACCGCCAGTGGGTACTCTCTACCTGGGAAAATTTAAGACGAAGGGAACCTGGAGGGGACCCGACAGGCCCTCTGCGGGGACAGCAAAGGGAAGTTATTGATCTAGACGGGGTTGTTCAGCCGCCAAGAATACTGGGGTGAATTAATTCCTCAACTATCCCACCTTCTTTCCCCCCAAATTTCGGAGTTCGAGGAGGAGTGGCTACTGGACAACAATCAAATTTAGTTCCACATGCTCCACCCTACTACCCACGTTCTAGCTTGGAATTGACGCTTCGGGATAGCTTGTAAGAAGATACTTCTACTTTTGACATTGAATTTGTGCATCTATGGATTCTATTTCATGATCAAATATAATAAATTTTCCATCTTCTATATTGATTTTCTTAGATGTGCATTTGAGTAACCTGGATACAATGTCTAAAACACCTAGATGATATTCCAAGTTAGGTCTTGGTTGGCTGGGATCTCAAACTATAAGTTAACCAATCAACCCATCTAACATCGTACAAATGTTCAAGCCAAGGCAATAACATTCATGACAACATCTTATTCTAAAGACATGAACACGGAAAAAGACATGTATTATTTACTTATTTGAAAGAGTATTGAACAAATCGACTGGAAAAAAATCCAACTTCATCTAGACGTTAAACTCCTCCTCGGTCTCTAGCCTCCGACGCAAATTTGAGGAAGCAGCTGTGTCCCCAAATTCATGCAATACAAAAGCATCTGCTACAAAACTCGAGTCCCAAATTTTGAATTTTGTGAATTAGGGTAGATGAGGGTAAAATAGACATTTTCCCCTTAAGAAATTAAGTCAAAATAGTAAATAAAAATTACCCACAACTTGGCCACACAGAGGGTCCCACCAGTCGCCCCACAAGCTGTCCAGCTCACATCTCCTCAGAGCCCTTCACTCGTGTAAGGTGGGACCCACAGGCAAGGGGTAGGCAACCCTCCTGAGCAGCGTAACAGCCTCCGCTTTACTCCCGTACCCGAGACTGATTCAATAGTTTCCTTACTTTTTCATTCCAAAGTTAATATCATGCTAGTCTATGACAACAGTAGTGAGTGACTGTAACTATACCAAACCATGCTATAATAGGTTGTTCTATGGAGCAATTGCAAAATACAATTATATAAATGAATTATAGTAAAACTTACTAATCATCCACCTTTGTGAATTCTTCATCATCTCCATCTTCTTCATCACAGCTACCATTACTATCCCAATTAATTACAACTAGCGTGGTCTTTCCACGCGTTGCGTGGAGGACTTGGCACACATACCTCTAGAATATATCAAAATTGTCATTACATAAAAATGATTATCTATTCAGTTTTTCACATCTTTACACAAAGTTGGAAACATTTTTCAAAAAAAGTTGTATAGGTAACTTTTGCAGATTTGTGTGCATTTCCAACAACTTTGTACTCACAAACCGACGCGAGCAAGAGAGATATAGAAAAAACTGTTTCGGCAGTATGCTGAAACCAAATAATGTTTTGAGAAAAGTAGAAGTTAAAACCAAAGAAAAGTAGAATCCGAACAAAAGATAATTGAAATTCACTTTTATAATTTTTTAAAAGCTACTGGAATGCAAAATTCAAATTTGATCAGTGAAGAAATAAGAGCAGCAAACCAAATTATTCCCCGAACCCCCTAACATATTGTATTGATACTTCATCTAAAAATTTCAACATACTCATGTATATGATAATCACTAAGTAAAGGCCAGAGTGGCCATCAACAAACAAAATGATTAACATGTAGGCTAAATCAAGGTAGGAACAGAAAATACTGAGAAGAAAATAGAAGGAAAGTTATACTTTTAGGTAGAGAGGATGTTCTAGATGTGTCAATTTATAGATGCATTGTCTAATGGTAATCAATGTGTGTTTTGGTTTATGTTACTGAAAAGACACAACTTTACATGTATAAATGATGTGACTTTTCAATAAGCTAAGAATTTCATACCCTATGGGTATGTGCTTATCATACATTGGCTTATGATAATCGGTGGAAGTGCTTGCAGTCCCCTATTAGTTAATACTTGAGTTCAAACTTTTTGTCACCCATATCAGAATATCTTTTCAGTACTCTAAAATACAAAATTTATTTTTTATTTTTTTAATAGCTACAAGCATTTTTTAAAATTATAATTAAAAGTAAAATAATAAGAGATTAATAAAATAAACTAATCATATAAACATGTATAAAAAACTTTTCTACTACGACTGTATTACCTTACAGGTAAATTTCTCACCTTTAAAAAGACTATAATAATTCTCTTTATCATGATTAAAATAAATAAAATATAACACAAATGATCTTCAACAAAAATGGTGAATTATATTAAGATTTGTTAGTTGTAGCTGAAAATAAATACAATCGCAAAATGTCAGATATAGGGGGGCCCAATAGGATATAACCTAGTGTGAAGAGTATAATCAGAAATTGACATGTCAGAACGTCTACACAAAATGTTTACTTTTTATATAGATTCGGTCATCAGCTCGTCCATATAATAATTTAATCATAAGAAACTAATAATTAAGCGATTAAATTGGATGAACCGAGCTGGACGAAGCAACGGACTTACTTTTTAATTTTTTTTAAAACAACAAATTCTCCTTTCATTCATTTCATGGATTTGAAAAAAATATCCAAAATTTGAAAAAAAAAAATCCATAATTTGAAAAAATATCCAGAATTGTTTGACAAATAATAAGGGAAACAAATATAAATTAGAGAGCTATATGACTACATGTAATCAGAAAATTGACCCTCAAAAAATTAAAATTATGACCAAAACATGCAAGAGTAAGTGGGAATATTGATTTCTGTTTTAGCTAGGTGTACCTTCTAAGTTCCAATTACCTTCATATAATTAATGAAAAAGGTTGATTTATCTTGGTTTAGATTTATAAATTGGTATATTTATATGCTGAAGGATTTTTTTTTTTTTTGAAAAGACACATCTTTTTATTTCTTATATTTATTGAAAAGGTATGAGGTGTAGAATTACCAAATTACCCTTGCTGGAAGATAAGGATAAACTTTTATCAAAGTATTCTCATTATAGTTTTGGTCTAGGAAAATAATAAGGGAAACAAATATAAATTAGAGAGCTACATGACTACATGTAATCAGAAAATTGACCCTCAAAAAATTAAAATTATGACTAAAACATGCAAGAGTAAGTGAGAATATTGACTTCTGTTTTAGCTAGGTGTACCTTCTAACTTCCAATTACCTTCCTATAATTAATGAAAAAGGTTGAGTTATCTTGGTTTTGATTTATGAATTGGTATATTTATATGCAAAAGGATTTTTTTTTTTGAAAAGACACATCTTTTTATTTCTTATATTTATTGAAAAGGTATGGGGTGTAGAATTACCAAATTACCCTTGCTGGAAGATAAGGAGAAACTTTTATCAAAGTATTCTCATTTTATGAATTGGTATTTATTTATATGCAGAAGGATTTTTTTTTTGAAAAGACACATCTTTTTGTTTCTTATATTTATTGAAAATGCATGGGGTATAAAATTACCAAATTACCCTTGCTGGAAGATAAGGAGAAACTTTTATCAAAGTATTTTCATTATAGTTTTGGTCTAGGAAAAAGGTTGAGTTATCTTGGTTTTGATTTATGAATTGGTATATTTATATGCAGAAGGATTTTTTTTTTTGAAAAGACACATCTTTTTGTTTCTTATATTTATTGAAAAGGTATGTGGTGTAGAATTACCAAATTACCCTTGCTGGAAGATAAGGAGAAACTTTTATCAAAGTATTCTCATTTTATGAATTGGTATTTATTTATATGCAGAAAGATTTTTTTTTTTTTTGAAAAGACACATCTTTTTGTTTCTTATATTTATTGAAAATGTATGGGGTGTAGAATTACCAAATTACCCTTGCTGGAAGATAAGGAGAAACTTTTATCAAAGTATTCTCATTATAGTTTTGGTCTAGGATAAGGAGAAACTTTTATCAAAGTATTCTCATTATAGTTTTGGTCTAGGATTAGCTTAAATGGTATATAAAACTTGAGTAAAAAGGTGGGGGGAAAGGGAAGAAAAACTTACTCCTCTTCATTTTCCTCTTTGAATTCTTCATCTCCATCCTCTTCATCAGCATTCTCATCACTGCTACCATCATCATCCCAATGATTTATAGTAAGATTATACTGTACAAAAAACTAAGGTGAAAAGGTGAGGGAGAAGGTTAAGCAACAACCATGACTCTCTCCCTCTCACTCCCTCTCTCGCATACACTCACACTTCTAGCACAAAAGCTTGGACTTTTTAACACACTTCTGGATCTAAAGCTTAGATCTTGTCACTCACGCTCTAGCCCTAATGCTTGGAGCTTTTCACCTACATATACACACACTCCTGCCCCTAAAGATTGGACCTTTTCACACACACACACTTCTACCCCTAAAGCTTAGACCTTTTTTCACAAATGTATGTTTTCAAGGTAAATATGGCTTTTGTAAGATTAAAAAGTAAGAGTGAACTCGTGATTATTGAGGAAATGTTTCACACTTTCTTTATGCGATGTTTCAAATTGCCAGGGGAAATAAATGCCTCCGAAAACTTCCTACTTCGCTTTGCAGCCCTGGTGTGATGAGAAAGAGTTAAAATATTGAAAAGGAAAGGTTCGTAATAGTACAGTGTTTGAAGGAATGGCTTCTCTAGGGTACTTCAGCTTTTAGTCATGTCATGGAGTTTTCCAATGAACCATTTCGTGGCGGGAAACTTGGACTTTCTTTGTTGTACTACTTGTGCGTGTGCGTGTTTTTTTCAAGATTGCTTGCTTGCACTCACTGTTTCAGTCAAAGAAAAAAAGCAAATTTCCTTTTAGACCCATGTACTATGAGTATGACCGTGGCTAAAAAAAAAATGAGTTGTTTTTAATTTTATAAAAACTAATGAGTTGTTTTTAGAAAAAAAATGCTCTTGTACCCATAAAAAAAATGCTCTTGTATCCTTGAGCTCTTGTGCCCGTACTTTTGATATTATAATGCTCTTGTACCCCTAGTTTAATTTCATTTAAGTCTAGTTGTCTGTCAACTACGTTGAACTGTGCAAAATGAAACGTCAGCCTTGATTTTTTTTTAAATGAAAAAATTGAAAAAGATGATATTATCCTCCGCCCTTTCACATTCTTATCTCCATCTTGCTTCACCATCTATATTTCATGTTTTCCGCTTCACCATATTTTCAAAAACTTGAATTCAAAATTTATTGCTCAAAACTTAAGGGATTTAAATGATATAATAAATCTAAATTGAATCCTAAATTTAATGAGGGATGATTAAATAAATTTATCACTAAACGGGATGTGAATTTAGGATATTGGGTTGTGGAAATAGATTTTGTGTTAGAATAAATCATATATAAACCAGAACTAGCCAGTCATCTAAAAGGCCCTAATCTTCAAGAGGCTTTGATCATGGTCGATGGCTCGTTCCAGGCAAGGGAAAATATTAGAACTGCATCATGGAGCATCAGAACTAAGGATGGAAATATCTCAGGATCGGATTTTTTCATTTGCTCTTCTCCTCTACATGCTGAGGCTGAAGCCTGTTGGAGAGCAATCAAAGCAGCGGAAAGGACAAATGTCCATAGCATCTGTCTGCTAACAGATTCATCGGAATTATTGGCGGCACTCAAAGATGCAGAGTCAGCGCCATGGGAGATCAAAAGTACGATGGAAGACATCAGAAGACTTCTTCAATTCTAATTTTTCTCTTCTAAATTCATGAAAGTTAGTAGAACAGTCCTAGTTAAAGAACATAATATGGCTCCAAATCTTGATAGGGTCATGTGTAATTTTTCAGGTTTTTAATCTTAAATAGAAGCTCCTATGATGCGAATTAATTACTAGTTTTTCCAATGATTGAGTGCTTAGTCAATGCAAAGCTAGCTCTATTTATTGGTAAATTAGCCACCATAACATAAATCTTAGACCAATTCTTGGGTGAGGCAGCCTCACCCATGAGGCAAGACCAATTTAACTCATTTTTTGATGAGATTTGATGAATTGGCACCTCAAGACTTGATGAGTTGATCATGTTTGATGAATTGACACTGAGGTTTGATGAGGTGATGTTGAGATTTGATGAGTTGGTAGCGATGTAGAATGAGGTGACAACATTGAAACTATCCTATTTGGCCTTGCCTCATGGGTAAGGCTGCCTCATAGGAGAATTACGCTAAATCTTATCATATAAGTTATATACAAATACAGTAAACCAATTTGAAAACCGAGTACCTACTATGAGCAAAACAAGCCAACCTCGAAATCCAAGGTCATTAATCAAAGAAGGCACAACAAATTTATGGCAAAAAGATCGTTTAAGTATTGATATATAAGAGCATGGTTAGGAAATAAGTAGCACTACTTAAGTGCTAAATAATCAATATTGATAAATAATCATCGGTTGATGTTGCTATTGGTAAGTTTCAACCCCTCCGCCTCTGTTAGAATTTAGATTGTTGGTGTCGCCAGAGCTCAGCCGTCTCACATGGACCGACTTGAAACTGAACTTCCATGTGAATTTGTACGAAATAATAGTAATGTACAAATGATTGAGAATGATTAAGGAAATTGACTGAAACTTATCAATGCAGTTCAATTCAGTTCAGTTCAAATGTAATTTGATAAAACTCAGGTCAATTCAGTCATGCTGATTCCATCTTTCAATACATCAATTTTCACTTCAATTCAGTTTAATTCAGATTAGTTTAGTTTAGTTCAATGCAGCAAGAAATAAACTCAAGCAAACAGGGCCTAAGTACACCCATACGACCGTAACCCTACAAGATATACAAGTACTGATATGTGGATATAAACTTTCATGCAGTACCTCGTTCTCTAAGGCAAATAAATCGAAGGATTCTTAAATAGTTTAGCATCCAAAGCCTAAATAAAGAATTACCATAACTGAAGAGTTTAGAGTACATATGCCGCGGCGTTATTCACCGGGGGAGAAGAAAGCAGTTTCCTTTTTGCTTAAGAGTAATATTTAGTATAAAAGTAACATCCCTTCAATACCCATTTAAAAAGTCCCGAATCTATGAGCAATAACAAGCAAGGACATCCAGTCAAATCATGAAATTCCAATTTTTCGTTCTCAAATTTTCTCTGGAACTGAAGATCAAACACTCACAGGGAAGCTTTCAACATAGAAATCTCAATGTTCAACTTCCAATCATAATAATATAACAAAATCAAATCAAAGAGGAAAAGTTTACCAATCACATAACTGCTCCAACAATCAAAAGATGCATCATCTCTGTCAAAAAAGAAAATCTAATGGCACTGAATACGCAACAACACACAGTCATGTATATTGTAATGTGCAGATGAATATGACCGTAACACTATATATAGAGTACCCTTTATGCATGATCTGGCTTGTATAGAAACCTAATCCAACAAAACCAAACAAAAGAGTAGCTGTAGACTTGAAGATTTTCAAAACTTTCACGTAATATCTCATTCTCTAAGGCAAATAAACCAAAAAATTCTTTAATAGCTTAGCAGCCAGAGCCTAAACAAAGAAGTACAATAACTTAAGAGTCTAAACTACATGTGCTGCAGCATTACTACGCACTAAGCACCAGGGGAGTAAGAAAACTGTTTCCTTTTTTGCTGGGGAACTATTCAGTAAACAACTGAGCAACAGAACTAGAACATAATAGTAGTAATAGCTATCAAAATGACATATAAGAGTAACATTTAGAAAAAAAGTAACATCCCTTTCAACACTCATTAAAAGAGTCCAGAATCTATGAGCAACAAGAAGCAAGGGCATCCAGTCGAATCACCAAATTTCAATTTTTGTTCTTCAATTATTCTACTGGGACTCAAGAACAAACTCGGAAAACCTTTCAACATAACGGTCGCTCAGCCATTGGAACCGCCGATAACGGTCGAATCAATGGCGGCTCCGCCATTGGAACCGCCGCTACCACCCTCCCAAACCGCTGAACCTATCATTCCGACCACTGAACCCAATATTCCAACAAATCCAAACCACTCCAAACCCATACGCAACTACGCTGCCAAGTTTAAATCACCTATCTTCTCCCCCCCGAAGCTAGACCTACATCCGATCTATTCTTACAAAGGGGAAGTAGCAGTTTTATACCCAGATGAAGAAATCGACCTTATTGCGGCTCCATACTCCAGGGCTTTGATCGGCAAGTTCACTATGGGCCGGCCGGCGATGGTTTTCCTGAGGAAGCAATTCGAAACAATTGGCTTTAAGGGTTCAACCAGAATCGCAGCAATGGATGCAAACCATGTTCGAATCACCTTCAATTTAGAGGAAGACTATCACAGATGTTGGCTAAAGCGTACTTGGCAGCTTGGAGGTGCAGTCATGAAGGTCCTGAAGTGGACGAAAGATTTCGATTACGAATCTGAATCTTCACTTGCACCGGTATGGTTAACTGTTGAGTTTCCCCCTGTTCACTTCTTTCATCCAAATGCCTTAATTGATATAGGAATAGCATTAGGAGAGTTGTTGTTTGCTGATGCTCCTACTCAAGCCGATCCACAAAATCTAGCTAGGCCTTCTACTATCAGAATCTGTGTCGAAATGGATGTCTGCAAAGATAGGCCCTCAAAAATCAGATTAGGCTCTTTATCCAAAAACAAGGTATTCTCCTTAACTTATGAGGAGGTTCCATCATACTGCAAGGGATGTAGAAAATTGGGACATTCTGATAAGGAGTGTAAGTCAAAGGAATCCCAACCACAAAAACTCACTCATTCCAACCTTCATTTGAACAAACCCCAAGCCAAGGCCTCTGTTGACACCTTCAAGGCTGTTGTTAGAAATGTTGGAAAAGCTATTCCCAACAATGAACCAAAACCTCAGAACCACCAGCCAAATAATCCTCACAATAAAGGAAAGGGCAAAGGAAAGATCAACAATCCAACTCAGCAAATTCCAAAGGCATCATCCTCAAAGGTCTCAGTGTCAAATAGTTTCTCACTACTGGAAGTTGAAGCAGTGGAAGTTGAGACTGCAATAGTGGAGGTTGAAAAGGCCAATGAAGAACCGGTTATAATGGTGGAGACTGCAATAGTGGAGGAAAAGGCCAATGAAGAAACTGTTTTAATGGGAAGAGAGACAGTTTTTGAACCTGTGATGGTAGAATCAATAGTGGATGAAGTGATGGGTATACAAGATGGAACTACGGGAACTGCACAAGCTTCTACAGTGGACATTTAAATACAATGGATACAGGAAAACTCATGGAATCTGTGATAGGAAATACTTTGGAAAGGGATACTACCATGAATGGAGCATTAGAACTGCTGGATGGGGATAAGAATGTCAACACTGACATCTCAGTTCTAGACATCACGACAGCAGATTTGGAAATGGCACAAAAGGATGATATTGAGATAAATATGGGATTCAACACAGCTCCATCATCACCTCAAAGACATTCAGTCAACCTCTTGTCCAGGGATGATAACTTTCTAGGGCAACTCATCACAGCCCCTCTGGAAATACCATCATTGGATAGGCTTTCAGATACAGATGATAAGGAGGAATTGGAAAACAGAAGAACTTTCTTTAATGCTCCACCTGCACCCCCAATCATCACCCTGAACTCTTCGCTAGCTCCAATAGAGGATCAACGGAAGGTCACTCATGCTATGATGGAGGAAGAACTGACACAAGTTTCAAAAAGCTTGGGGATCCCTCGACACCAGCCAAATGATAGTGAAGATCAACCTTCCACGCCAATGCTGTCATCATCAATAACAGTTGGCCCTTCAAAGGTAAGGACCAGCAACAGGTTAGCTTCTAAACAACAAAATATTTCATAATGATAAGTACAATCATATGGAATGTTAGAGGTTTAGGAACATCTTCAATAAGACTGGCTAAATTAGTCAGGAAACACAACACACAATTGCTAGCTGTCATTGAACCTAAACAACCAAATGAGAAAAAGGATGTTTTTCAAAAGTTTTTAGGTTTCAAGCACTGTTTACACACTCAGCACACAAGAATTTGGATTTTTCATTCAGAAAAAATCCAGATCCACAAAGTTGGAGAAAGTGATCAGTTTATCAATCTTGATATAACTATCCTACCTCTAAACACAAGATTTTCCTTCGTGGTAGTCTATGGAGACCCATATTGTCCCAAAGAAAGGAAAAAAATGGTAGTCTATGGAGACCCTTCATTGGTGGTGATTTTAATGTAATAAGATCATTATCTGAGTACCATGGTCCTTCTGTACCTGCCTTACCCCCCATCAGGGACTTCAATGAGTTTATAAATGATATTCAGTTTGAGAATCTAACCTCTGTAGGGAATGAATTCACCTGGTGTAATGATCATAAAAGGCCAACATCTAAAACACTGGACAGAATTTTAATTAATAATTTACTCTTTCAGTGTTTTAGAAAATCTACAGTGCAAGTTTTGAGTAGAACTAACTCTGACCATGCCCCATTACTAGTGGAAATCCGAACAGATGGGGATACAAAACCAAAACCATTTAGGTTCCAAGACATGTGGTTTCTCCGAAAAGACTTCATGGACATCATTAAGCTTAGCTGGTCCCAACCTCTTACAGAGCAGGGACAGTTAGGCTTTGCCCTCAAACTTAGGAGACTTAAGACAGCCATAAAAAGCTGGAATAAGGACAAGTTTGGGAACATTGAAGAAAATGTCCAAAAAGCAGAAGAGGCAATACAAACTCTGGAAATTCAGTATGACAGAACCCATGCACCTCATGATAGATCCCTATTGCACAAAGCCTTAGCTGACCTAAAGAGAAGCCTCCTAGAAGAACATACTTTCTGGAAACAAAAATCTAGGTCAAGATGGCTAAAAGATGGTGATTGCAACACTGCATACTTCCATAAGAGTGTGAAAGAAAAGCATAGCAGGCTTGGTATCCATAAAATCAAAAATCAATCATCTCAGTGGTTGGAAGATGAGGATAGTATTGCCAATGAAGCTGTAAATTTCTTTCATACTCTTCTTTCTGATGAAAACACTGATAGCACAGGTCAAAGCATGAGCTTCCTGCTGCAATCCATCCCTAGAGAGGTAACTGATGAAGACAATCAGAAACTGCTAACCCAAGTCTCAATGAAGGAGACAGAAGCAGCAGTTTTTAGTCTTGGAGCCTTTAGTGCTCCAGGGCCTGATGGTTTCACTGGTTCATTCTTTAGAAATGCATGGGAGGTGATAAAACAAGATCTCCTGCAAGCTGTTCAAGAATATCACTGTGGGATCCAAATACCTAAATCCATAGGCAGCACCTTCATTGCCCTGATACCAAAAAATCCCAGCCCTTCATCTTTCTCTGAATTCAGGCCAATAAGTCTATCCAATTTCATCAACAAAGTCATGTCAAAGATAGTTGTTGATAGAATTAAACCCTTGATGCCCAAAATTATCTCAGAAGAGCAATCAGCCTTCATTTCAGGAAGGGACATTGCTGAGAACACATTGCTTATGAAGGAAGCAGTGAGGTTCTTAGATAAACAGCAGGAATCACTCAACTTGATTTTCAAGTTAGATATGATGAAGGCCTTTGATAGAGTGTCTTGGACTACTCTGAATACACTCCTTCTCAGGCTAGGTTTCCATGGTCATATCGTGAAAATCATCATGAACAATATAAATGCAGCCTGGTTCTCAGTAATCATAAATGGCAGTGCATATGGTTTTTTCAAACCCACAAGGGGACTGAAACAAGGGGATCCCATGTCACCATTTCTTTTCAATATACTAACAGAACTGCTGACTAGAAATCTCAAGCTCCAATTCTCAAAAGGAAACCTCTCACCCTTTAGAACACCTTCTGGCTCACTCCAGCTGACACAGCTGTCCTTTGCTGATGATACAGCTATTTTTCTAAAGGGAACTAAAAAATCCCTTATTAATATAATGTCATTCCTGGACATATACCAGCAAGCTACAGGACAGAAGATCAACTTCAGCAAGAGCTCCTACTTTGCTGGCCACAAGATGAGCTCTGTTAAGAAGAAGGAGATAGAAGAGATTACTGGCATGACACAAGGGATTCTTCCCTTTGAATATCTAGGGGTTAACATATTCAAAGGGAAGAAGAAGAATATCTATTTTCATGGAATAATAGATAAAATATCCCATAGGCTTGAAAACTGGAAGAACCAGTGGCTCTCTAATGGGGGGAAACTGGTCTTAATCAATCATGTCTTATCAGCCATACCTCAGCACATCTGGGCTGTGTATGCTCCAACAGCACACATCATTGAGGTAATAGAATCAATGTTCAGCAATTTCTTCTGGGGAAAGAAGGACACAGGTCAAAACAAAAAGCACTGGGCTTCATGGGAAAAGGTGACCAAACCAAAATATGCAAATGGACTGGGAGTGAGATCACTACAGTCCACAGTGGAAGCCTCTTCAATAAAAATATGGTGGAACCTCCAGCAAGGGAAGTCTCTTTGGGCAAAGTTCATGTGGTCTCTTCCAAACAACTCAAAATCTTCTGAGTCATGGAGCAGGTTCAGACTAGTCAACAACCATGCAACATCCAATTCACAAATTTCACTGGGAGATGGCTCATGTAGTTTCTGGGAAGCAAATTGGACAGGTGAGGGAGCACTGATTGATAAATGGCCAAATGCAATACCAAGAGCTGGAAAATGAGAAGAATACACTGCTACCATTGCTCAGACCTCATCTGGAATCCCACATAATGCAAATAATTGAAAAGGGGCCTCAATTATGGGAGAACCAAAAGGATGCTCTGATCTGGAAGCCTCAAATATCAGGTCAATTCAGCACAAAATCAGCTTTCAAATCATTGACACCAGATTTTACTCCACTCAGATGTCACTCCAAGCTTTGGAGCAATCAGGTTCCATCTAAAATTTCTATATTTGCATGGAAATTGCTTAATACTTGGCTTCCCTTTGCTAATGTTTTAAGAAAGAGTGGTTTTAACATAGTCTCTAAGTGTCCAGCATGCAATCATGTGGATAATATGTCACATTTTTTCAATTCATGCCCACTGGTTTTGAAGTTGTGGAATAGAATGCATGCTATCATAGGATTGCCCAGTCTCAAATTCATAACAATCTTTGATAGATTTGCATATTACTGGTCCTGTAAATCGAAATCATCTGTCACTTAGTCTCTTCTAGTTAACTTACCCATGATTATCTGCTGGGAAGTTTGGAAGAGCAGAAATAAGTTCCTATATGAAAATGAGCAGTTTCATTATGAGGCTATATGGAAAAAGATTGCAAATCTTTCTTTCATGATCTACACTATTAAACCATTATGCATATCTCAAAACTCTGATAAGTGCTATTATATTACTCAAGGGATAATACCTTTTCTTCAGAAAAAAAGAACTAGAATCATCAGAGTCATTAAATGGAATCCTCCTGATAGAGGTTTTAAGGCAAATTGTGATGCTTCATTTAGTGATTCTGAAAAGGCTGGTTTGGGATGCATAGTTAGAGATCATACTGGAACTCTTATTTTTGGAATGCAGGATTATGATAACACTGCAACTTCACCTCTGCATGCATAATTCCTTTCAATTTGTGCAGGCCTCCAATTATCACTCCAGAAAGGATTAAACCCATTGGTGATGGAGACTGACAGTTTGCAGCTCATTCAAATCATCAAAAAGGAACAACCTCCACCATGGCCCATCCGGAATCAAATGATGAACTTAATCAAAATCATGGAGGAAAAGAGGATCAAGATCACTCACGTTTACAGGGAGATCAATTTAGCAGCAGACTTCCTAGCTAAGAAAGGAAGGGAATCTAAACAGAAATTGGTATTCTCACAATCTGAAATTCCTCATGCTCTGAGAGGTATTCTGTTCACTGAGAAATCAATACCCCACTTTAGGAGGTTCAAAGCCTAGAATGCAACACTGGAGCATTCTTTTGTATAGGCAGTTTTTGGATCAGTTAAATGATACACTCTCCTCTCCTTCTAATTGATTTTGGAAAACCTGGCCAAGAGCACTTCACCATAGGGGTGTAGGACACCAAGGGAGTATGGTGATCCAGGGATGGTGAAGGTATTTTGGAAAGTTTTCTTATAATCAACTTCACGGATTGTAAGAGTGCTTCTACTTATTAGTCTAGTTGCAATAGTTTTTCACTAGATATATCTTTGGATTGTAATCACTCGGAACTGATGTTTTCGGTTTTATTAATGATGCTTGGGGAAGCAATAAACACCCCCCACTTTCAGTGGTTCTAATTAAAAAAAAAAAAGTTTGACTTCAAATCAGAAAATAACAAAATCAAAGCAAAATAAAATAAAATTACCTAGTTAGTCACCAATCACAAGATGCATCAACTGTGCATCACCTGGGACAAAAAAAAAACAACACACACACATGTATATTGTAATGTGCAGAAGATGGGTGTAAAAGGAAAAAATCCAAACAAAAGTAATATTTAGCAAATGTTGATAGACTTTGTATCCAAGAGTTGGAAAGACATTCAACATTAAGTTACATACAGAAACATAGTCCAGAATCAAATACATTTTGCAAATAAAGTTGTCCAATATCACACACGCAGACAAACATGAACATAAGTTATTAAATTAAAGGCTAGTAAAGAGGGTAGTCAGAAAGAGTGACTTCCACAGATGAGAAAAGCAGCTTTGAACCCTTTCTTATCTTCACCTCCTCCAATTCCATATCCCTTAGAGTCCTTGCGAAGCAAATGGCCTCAACAACTTGTCGATCTCCTCCTTTCGGATCAGTAGGAAGTTTGGATGTGAGCAAGTGGTCGTAATTTTTCTGAACGAGGTTGACAAACTCCAAATCATCGATATGATAAGTCTTCCTAAAACCTTCATTGATTTTGAGGAGAGCCATCTCTTGCACCTTCTTCACAAACGTTCGAGTGTTACGACGAAAACGGCGCTCAGGACTTAAGGGACTTTCAGCATCATGATCCTCTGAATCATAATCCTTAGTCATTTAATTTGACCAATATTTGTACTACTTGTGGTATATTATGCTTTAATTTGCATTTTTTTAGGACTCTATTGGGGCGTTAGATGGTACTCACATAAAAGCGGTGATATCCGATAAAGATGGTGTGCCATTTCGAGGTCGATCGGGAGATAAAACTTGGAATGTTATGGTGTGTTGTTCATTTGACAGGATATTTACATTCATTAATGTGGGATGTGAAGGAAGTGCTCACGATACAACCGTGTGGACAGATTCCTTAACTCGATCAAAGTTTAATTTTCCACACTCACCTCAAGGTATGTAACTT
The DNA here is from genome assembly GCA_963678965.1 of Cruciata laevipes. Lineage (NCBI taxonomy): Eukaryota > Viridiplantae > Streptophyta > Magnoliopsida > Gentianales > Rubiaceae > Cruciata > Cruciata laevipes. The sequence goes on from OY787635.1 coordinate 13,063,844, forward strand.
AAAATGGTAGTACCCACGATACATAAAATGATTTTTTTAACTTTTTTAAAAATTATTTTCATATTAATGTACAGGAAAATACTATTTGGTAGACTCGGGATATCCAAATACGAAAGGTTATTTGGCTCCTTTTATGGATCCGGAAGCGAGGTATCATATGCCAGATTATAGAAGCAATAGAAATTTGAGGGGAATACTAGAGCAATTCAACTATCGGCATTCCTCACTACGAACTACAGTGGAAAGAGCATTCTCCAACTTGAAGTGGAGATGGCAAATTCTTGATGTGATGCCTCAAATGAAGGATAAGTCTATTATAGTGGCTTCAATTACACTCAATAATCTCATTCACATGGAGAGGCTTGGGATTGTAGAGTATGACTCAAATGTTCAAGGAACTGCATATAGTGATTTGTTCAACCCACAACGGAAGTTGTATATGAATCAAGTTCGAAAAAATATAGCAACAAGAATCTGGCATGCCGTGGCTAGTGATATGGAAACCGAAACATAGGAATAGAAATATAGATATCCATGGTATTCAACATCTATTGAACTATTTTTTAATTCTCAATACAATTATTTCTATTTTAAAAAAAATTAGAATGATGCATTATGACTGAGTTTATTTTATGATGAATTGAACTGAATTAAACTGAACTGAATTGTAAATTAATGTGTTGAAAATAATAATTGGTCTAACTAAATTAACCTTAATTCCCTCAAATTATATTTTGCAGCACTAAACTGAACTGAACTAAATTGTATTGAATTGAAGTAAAAATTAATGCGTTGAAAAATTGGTATGAATAAATTAACCTTAATTCATTGCATCAAATTATATTGTTGTTGAACTAAACTGATCTGAACTAAACTGAAATGAAATTATTATAATATACAATATTGAACAGAACTGAACTGAATTGACATGAAATTTTTTAAAAATATTGAACTGATTTAAACTGAAATGAACTAAAATACAAATAAGTTTACTGAACTTAACTTATCTGAAAACTAAATAAGTTAACTGAACTGAGCTCATCTGAACTGAAAAAGATTATTAGAACTCATCTGAACTTAAAAACTTTATCTGAACTCATTTGAACTTTAAAAACTTTATCTGAACTCATCTGAACTTAAAAAACTTTATCTGAACTAAAAAAAGTTTATTTGAACTAAAAAATATTCAAATAATCTCTAGAGAACATGACCTTAAGATATTGGGTTGTGGAAATAGATCTTGTGAAACTCATTTGCAAAAAAAAAAAAAAAAAACTCTCGAATTCGGGTTATAAGTTAAATAGGGTTTGTTATTGCTATATATTTCGTCGGGTGGTTCTATTTACACCCCCTTATATTCTATTTACACCCCTACATAATAGGTGTGCATGCTTTATTAGGGACCACTAGTACTTTATTATTATCAATTAATGATTAGTCAAACACATTTATCCATACAACTAATATTTTATATCTTTTTAATTTAATAGGCATACTTATTTATTTACACATGCAAACACTTTCATGTTGAGAATATATGAAATTCACTAATTTTCTATAATAATATTTTATTTTATGTATTTAATATTTAGAGTTGGTCTTTTAGGTGACCGTCACTAAAATATTAGTGACCAGATTAAATTGCAAATAGGATATAAGTTTAAAAAATACGGAGGGACAAATTTGCAATTTCAGAAATTTTTTAAAAATCACGCGCTACAGTGTCAAGCCACGCGCTACAGTGCCGAGCCACTACAGTGTCAAGTTGCTACAGTAAAACATAAAACATGAACATTTTGACTTAAAAATGTACATGAACATTTTAACTTGAAACATAAAACATAAATATTTTAACTTAAAACATAAAACATGCACGTTTTAACGTGAAACATGAACACTTTAACTTGAAATATAAAACATAAATATTTTAACTTAAAACATAAAATATAAACGTTTTAAAGTGAAACATGAACATTTTAACTTGAAACATAAAACATAAACATTTTAACTTAAAACATAAAACATAAACATTTTAACTTAAAACATAAAATTTGGACGTTTTAACGTGAAACATGGACACTTTAACTTGAAAAATAAAACATGAACATTTTAACTTGAAACATAAAACATAAATATTTTAACTTAAAACATAAAACATGGACGTTTTAACGTGAAACATTAACACTTTAACTTGAAACATGAACACTTTAATTTGAAACATAAAACATAAATATTTTAACTTAAAACATAAAACATAAAACATGGACGTTTTAACGTGAAACATTGACACTTTAACTTGAAACATAAAACATGAACATTTTAACTTGAAACATAAAACATGGACATTTTAACTTGAAACATAAAACATAAATATTTTAACTTAAAACATAAAACATGGACGTTTTAACGTGAAACATGAACACTTTAACTTGAAACATGAAAACTTTAATTTGAAACATAAAACATAAATATTTTAACTTAAAACATAAAACATGGACGTTTTAACTTGAAACATGGACGCTTTAACTTGAAACATGAACATTTTAACTTGAAATATAAAACATAAACATTTTAACTTAAAACATAAAACATGGACGTTTTAACGTGAAACATGGACGTTTTAACGTGAAACATGAACACTTTAACTTGAAACATAAAACATGGACATTTTAACTTGAAACATTGAAGTACACTGTAGCAAACACTGTAGCGAAACTGTAGGTGGATACTTACCTTTTCATGTATTGGAACTTTCTCAAAACTGTTCATAGCACGGCCATTCTCTTTCATTGGATATCTAGACTCAAAACATACTCCATGTGTAGTAATGTGGTCCAAAACCTCCAAAACTGTGGGTGGTTCTCCTCTTTTAAGGTCAGGCTTTGGATGTCGTTCATGCATATGAGGCAATCTATCATTCAGCTCTTGTACTGATCCTTTCCTCATCTCGGCTCAAAATGAGGAGAGCGTCAATCACACTGGAAATTTGAATGTTTCAAGGTTAAGAAGTTTTAAAACGGCAAAGCATTCTACTGTGCTTGTTGGGTGGATAAGTCAGCAGTGGAAGTTCCACACCTCTTTCAGTCGTTGAACCAAAACTTTTTCAGTTTTTGATATGGTAATCACGCACCATCATAAATTAATTTTATGTTTTAAGAAAATCAATTGTTGAATGAGTCAACTCGTTCATTTAGAACTACTGTTTCCAAATAGTATCAATATTTCTGCACTAAAACTTGGTCATTCTAGTCAAGTCACCTGTATCTTAAAATTTTTGATAGAAGGCAACCAAAAATGAAGTGTTCAAGTGGATAGGTCGAGGAGTCGAATATCTGACTTGTTATTTGAGATTGAAAATGAGGAGTAGTCCATGTAACATAGTTAAGAACTAATTTCAAGTAGAAATGATCTAATATGGCACCGTGAATTTTATTCAGATTGTTTGGTAATAACTAAAAATAAGTTTATCATTTTAGAGGTAATATGTGATGTTATTTAAACATATTGCAGGCCAATCGAATTTTCATAGGTAACCACAAATGGTTCAAGAGGTCCCAGGATGAAAATCCCAAATGCTTTTAGGATAGAAATTACAAGCAACTAACCCATCACCCCATCATCGGTATATTCAGTATGGAAAGCGACTATGTGAAAGAATGGGTGGGTGATCGCATATATAATGGACCCAAATATCCCAGAGCCAAAGCACATAGCGTAATATCATGCTATGATGATTGTAGGGTATGGGTGGTATAAAGGTAAAATAAATAATTATTTCATGACCAAAGTTGTACATTGGAAGAGTAGACAAGCAAATGAAATAGATGGAGATAGAAATTTGATTTTGTTGTTTTAATTATATTTATTGCAAATTACATTAATTCATTATATTCCATCTATTTAGGTCAGTACTATTAGAGCACCTCCAATGGGAATGAAATGGGATATGGAATGTGGTATGAAATGGGGTATGGAATAGTTTGAACCCACTATGGGAATGAAAGTGGTATGGAAATGATATGGAATTTGGAAACGCATCTCAGCCGAATGGAAAATTGCATACTCTTTCAATACCTTTTGTGGTCCCCACGGGGACCACATGTCTTTTTTTTTTTTTTTTTTTTAAAACAAATTAATTTCTCACAGAATAAATAAAAAAAATAAAAATTTCACCAATAATTCTAATATTTTTTTCTCTATAAATAGAGCTCAAATTTGCATATGTTCTCACACTTCTTGCAAACTTCATATTTTTCCACACATTCAAAATCCGAGAATTCATAGGTTTCTTCTCTTTGATCCAATTTCTTGAAAATGTTTCCCTGTAATTCTAATTCCAACATACGACCGGTGAACTCAAAATCAGCAAGCCCTAGACCTCATTCTCAACAACATCCAAGACCTCATTCTCAACAACACCCAAGACCCCATTCACAACAACATCCAAGACCTCGTTCTCAACAAACTCCATCATATGAATATCCAGAAAACCCAAATTTCAATCAGCCGCCTACACAATCTTGGGCTCCCCAAAACTCATATTCAGTTTCATTTCCAGACAATTACACACAAAATTGGAGTGAATATCCACAACATTCACCAACGCAACAAAATGAAGTCATGTTTCAATCAAGGGGTCGAAGCTATATGTCTCAAGGGAGTGCTAATGAATTTGACAGGCAAGGAACCGGTCAATATGGGCAAGGTGATTATGACGAATATGGTGCGCGTGGCGGTGGAAACAATTATCATTCCAACATGAATACAGTTATGAATGAAACGAATGCAGATGATGACAACGAAGATATTGTAGGGGGCTCGCAAAAGGAAAAGAAACTTCACCCCCGTTGGAGTGAAGAAGACGACAAAGTCTTAGTGAAAGCCTGGATAGAACATTCGACGAATTCGGAGGTAGGTGTTAATCAAACTGGTGCAACATTTTGGGGTAAAATTATGGACCAAGTTAAGCAACACACGGGGAAAACAAGAACAAAAGCCAGCTGCAAGTGCCGGTGGACGACAGTTGCAAAAGAAGTTGGAGCGTATACTGGAGCGATTAGGACTGCCACAATTGCACCTCGGAGTGGGGAATCGAATGAAGATATACGCGCAACTGCTGAGAAAATATTCTTCCAGGATAAGAAGAAACATTTCAATCTGCATCACATTTATGCCATTTTATCTCAGGTTCCAAAATTTCGACAAATGTATGTCGACGGAGAGGCCAAAATGTGGAACAATTTTCGTTCAAATCCGAATGACGAAGCAGCGAGGGCAGCGGTAAGAGGTCGAGGCTAAATGAGGGAGGTTCTCATTCAATGTCAACTCAAGAAAGCGCACGAGATAGTGAAGACCCTCCTACACCTATGTCGCGGCCACAGGGTATGAAAGCTGCAAAAGCTAAAGGCAAAGCCAAACGAAAGGAAATTCAAGACCAGGACGTTGAAATGTTCCGTCAATTTGAGGATTTCAACAATCTTGAACGTGAATGGCTAGAGCTCGAGCGTCTTAAGCTTGCCGAGCAGGAAAAGGAACATGAAAGAAAGGAACGTGAAAGAAAAACTGGGACTTTGAATGTCTTGCTAAGTCTTGGTCCAAATATCACTACTCAGCAAGCAGCTATTCGTGATAAATTATTTGCAGAATTGTATGGCGAGTAACTTCTAGCATCTTGTTGTTGGTTGCATTACATTAAGTGATCCTATGTGATTACAATTTCTTATTATTTATGTTGTATGTTTTTATGTTTGCATGTCATTTGAGTTCATTGTCATTCATTATTAATATTATTAGAGGTTTGCTATATACTTTCTTGGTAATTTATGCAAATTTAAATTTAAATTAGTTGTTCAGATTAAAATTAATCTTATCTCTGCAAATAATGTTGCCAACTTGATGTCATTGGGTTTTTTGCATTATCAAGATTCCAAATAATTCCAAATAATGTTGCCAACTTGATTAAATATCTCTGCAACATTGCTGACATGCCGACATGAATGAATGAGTTTTTCCATTATTTGATTAAATATCTCTGCAAAATTCCAAGCACAGTTGCCAACTTGATGTCATTGGGTTTTTGCATTATCAAGATTTCAAATAATTCCAAATAATGTTGCCAACTTGATTAAATATCTCTGCAACATTGCTGACATGCCGACATGAATAAATGAGTTTTTCCATTATTTGATTAAATATCTCTGCAAAATTCCAAGCACAGTTGCCAACTTGATGTCATTGGGTTTTTGCATTATCAAGATTTCAAATAATTCCAAATAATGTTGCCAACTTGATTAAATATCTCTGCAACATTGCTGACATGCCGACATGAATGAATGAGTTTTTCCATTATTTGATTAAATATCTCTGCAAAATTCCAAGCACAGTTGCCAACTTAATGTCATTGGGTTTTTGCATTATCAAGATTCCACTATGTTTCATAATGTTGTATACAAATACCATAACTTACCATTTCTTGAACTCACATCCAATTTTTCATACAAAACTGAACTAAAATATATCCAATGTCTTTCTCTTCAAGCCCACCATTGTCTGCAACTTCTTCCCCGCCCCCACTTGGAGGCTCCTCTCACCGAGTTTCCCATGAGGAGCGGAGGAAAGGAATGCGTAAGATGATTGGCAAGTGGATCATGGGATGGAAAAAACGTCATAACCAAAACACAACCAGCAAGAAGAGTGGCAAGAGAAAGGTCATCAATCGTGACCGTGCTGCTAGTGAAGCAACATTATGGCAGCAATACTTTGCTGAACCTGGGGAAAGAGTCTACGATGATGCCATGTTTCGTCGTCGATTTCGCATGCGAAGAGATTTGTTTCTTCGCATAGTTAGAGACGTTACAGAACATGACATCTTTTTTACGCAACGCCCAGATGCATGTGGCAAGCTTGGGTTCACTCCAATTGCGAAATGCACAGCTGCAATGCGTATTTTGGCATACGGATTAGCATTTGATCAAGTTGATGAATACTTATCAATCGGCGAAACAACTGCCAAAGACACTCTTAAGCATTTTGTGGAGGCAATCGTAAATGTGTATCGTGAAGAATACCTCAGGAAACCAAACCCTCAGGATATTGTACGATTGAAGCATGCGGGAGCTGCACGTGGTTTTCCCGGGATGCTGGGCAGTGTGGATTGCATGCACTGGCAATGGAAGAATTGCCCTGCAGCATGGAAAGGACAATATATGGGTAGATCCGGAAAAGCTTCTATTATCTTGGAGGCTGTTGCATCATACGATCTTCGTATCTGGCACGCATTCTTCGGAACTCCAGGATCATGTAATGATATCAACGTACTTGACCGTTCACCCCTGTTCGACGATCTGCTGAATGGAGTAGCTCCAGATTGTGATTTTCATATCAATGGCAATGATTATGATACAGGATACTACTTAACAGACGGAATATATCCAGAGTGGTCTGCATTTATTCCTTCCATTCGCTTGCCACGAGGTGTGGAGGAGAAACATTTTGCCCAAGTTCAAGAAAGTGTGCGGAAGGATGTTGAACGTGCATTTGGAGTGTTGCAAGCTCGGTTCCATATAATACGCAACCCTGTATTCTATTGGGATCTTGACATAGTAGGTAAAACTATGATAGCTTGTGTCATTCTCCATAATATGATAGTTGAAGATGAACGAGATACATATGGGCTCCATTTCGATGTCTCCGATTTTGAAGATATTGCCCAAGCACCGTGGGAGTATGTCCCTGGGGCAAGAGCGGACATGACTTCATTTCTCCAGACTCGTTTTCAACTTCGCAATCGAGCAAATCACCAACAGCTCAAGAATGATTTGATTAAACATGTTTATCAGCACTCCGGGTCAAGAATGATTTGAATAATTATGTGTAAAATGTGATTTTCATTATGTTATTTCTTTTAAAATTTATCTCTTTTTTGTATTATGATAACGTTACAATTGTCGATCTTTGTCTTGTTTACAATTTCAACGTTCAATAATTTCTTGGTTACAATTTGTTTTAACGAACGGTTAATACATATTCACGCTTATTAATACTATAAAATTACACTAAATAAAGTATATTATTTATTTCATATTTCATAGCAATTGTTTATTTTTATGTTTATTTAATAATAAAAATATTAAATATTATTTAAATAAAGTGGGGACCACATTAATGTGGGGGATGATGTAGGGTAGTGGTATGAAGTTGATTATATGATAGTAGAGTATAAAATTGTTGATGGTATGAAGTTGAAGTGGGGTATGAATATATTAATTAAAAATTAAAAAGGGGTATAAAATGGGTATGGTGATAGTGGATGCTCTTATATAGTGAAAAATTCACGGGGTTCAAGTTGGGGAATCCATGGATACGGAATGATTGGAGTTCAATATTGCTTTGAAGCTGGTTGGCCTGTTTCAGTCTATGACAAGGACGTAAATGAAGATTTTTGGACAGAAATAAAGAAGCGGTACGTAATTAAAGTTTTCAAATGACTTTCAATAATATCTCATTCCATTATCCATTGTTTACATTATCCGGTTGTTTTATATTTTGTAATTGTTGGGGGGTTTTAATCCGTTTTTCTCTAAATGGCAAAAAGATCTCATTTGTTTATTTTTTTCCAAAGTGAAAAAAACCTGGTGCGTGAGGATAATGATTTGAAGATTTGTGCTGCTGTACCCTTTGTTTGTTTAAATCACTTTCAAACGTCAGAGGTAGCTAAAACGTTTGCTACTGTTGTCAAGGAGGTACATATTTTGATTTTATGAACAATTGAACAGTACCAAACGTTTGAATTTACGAATTATTTAGTGAATCCGTACCAAATGAGTTTGAACGAGACATGTTTTTGTTCAATGGTTCTCTGATTGCCTCGTCTTTCGATTGTTTATACATATATGTTGATTTATCAGGCCTCCCGGTCCCATTTTCTTTGATCTTTATGCAGGGATGCAGAAATTGAGAGTATTGTTACTTTTCTCATGACTCGGGTCCTCCATCTGTTACTCGGGAAACTTTATGCTTGGCAGACGATGAGATTGCTGATGCAAATTCACTTTTGCTGTTATTTCCTAAATCTGCTGATGGGCACGTCCTACTCTTTGGTGATGACGATTTTCATTTTTCCGAAAATCTTGCTTATTTTGTGACCCTTCGTGTTTAAGTACAACTAGTTTGCAATACGAGTCTGCAATCAACCCTCTGCTTACCAAAGGCAAGATTCTGTGGGGACTTGCTCACCCCTATGAGGCAATCATACATGTCTTCGTTCTTCGAGGCTTCATAATATCAAAAGGTAGAGGTGCATTTTACTTTTGTGTCAGTGCCTCTCTTAAGTGTGTGTGTGCGTGTGTGTGCGTGTGTGTGATATACTGTAATTTTTTTGTGTCTGAATTGATTTTCTATTGGCTAGATGACATTAAAAAATGGTGGATATGGGGTTACTGGGTGTCTCCTCTCACCTATGCATAGACTGCAATTAGTGTGAATGAGTTCCTCAGAAAAAGCTGGAGTCATGTAAGAACATTCTATTCTGGTTGTTATCAAAGTAGTCTAGTAATCTTAAATTCATAAATTGTACGTATGTCTCTCTCACAGGTCCTTCCCAATAGTACAGAACCATTAGGGATATTGGTCTTAAAGTCCCGTGGTTTATATACGGACGGGCGATGGTACTGGATGGAAGCAGCAGCTATGGTTGGACAGTTGCTACTCTTTAATGTCTTATTCACCATGGCTCTAACATATCTCAACTGTAAGCATACTTAAATCATTTAGTAGAATTTTATTTTCTTTAGCACTTAATAAATGATCTTGATTTTTTTTTCTTTTCTTTTTGCAGCATTTGGTAAACAACACTCTGTTGTACCTCTAGCAACCTCAGAGGGGAGTCTTGATCTGAAAAGGAACAATCCTCTCGAGTTATCTTCAAGAAGGAAGAGCACTTATGGTACATATATAAGTGAAATTCCGTTTATAACTTGACTTTGCACTTATGTTTACTCTAACATGGTATTGTTGGCTAATTTTGCAGAAATTGAGAATGAGGACAGAAATGCAGTTTCTTCGCCGCGTAGAGCAGGCAGTGTCAATGAGACCAGACAAAACAAGAGAAGAGGGATGGCTCTACCTTTTGAACCACTTGCTATCACTTTCAGCGATATCCATTACGCAGTTGATATGCCATTGGTACCTTACCGATTCCATTCATTTTCATCCTTATTTTGAACAATGGATAGCATGAAATGCTTAAATGGTGTCATTTTTGGCCTTATTTTTGCTTGCAGGAAATGAAAGCTGAAGGTGTTACTGAGAATCGACTCGAGATTCTAAAAGGCATGAGTGGTGCTTTCAGGCCAGGAGTTTTGACAGCGTTAATGGGCATCAGTGGAGCTGGAAAGACCACTCTGTTTGATGTTTTGGCTGGAAGAAAAACAGGTGGATATATTGAAGGACAAATATGTATATCTGGTTACCCTAAAAAGCAAGAAACCTTCGCTCGGGTTGCAGGTTACTGTGAACAAACAGACATTCATTCTCCTAATGTCACTGTTTTTGAGTCCTTGATGTACTCTTCATGGCTGAGATTGCCAGCTGAAGTCGACACTGAAACTAGAGAGGTGACCATTGGTCCAATCCATTACAGAAACCTTGTTGTCTTGTCTTGTCCTATCCTCATTTTTTCACTTCTGCAGATGTTTGTGGAAGAGGTCATGGAGACTCCTTTAAGGCAGACACTTGTTGGATTGCCTGGAATATATGGTCTTTCAACTGAGCATCAAAAACGGCTAACTGTTGCAGGTGAGGATTTTGTCCCTTGGAACAAAGTCAAATGCATACTGTGGTTTCCTCAGTCTGGATCTGGAAATCTGGAAGGAGAGAGGCCATATCAAGGCCTTTTTTGAGTATCTATCACTCCGGATGCTGGCAGATGGCCTTTATGACATGCAATTGATCATTACGATAAACAACATAAGGTTTTGTCAGTTGCAGGTAATTGCAAAGAATAAGTTCTTTTTGCTTCTATAGATTGTTTTGTATACAGGTTTATTCCATGTCTGCTTTACTCCATTTGTTGTTGTGTTTGCATTTTAATACTGAAAGTCTTGCAATGTTTCAGGTAGAGAAGTCAGCCAGAGATGCCTTCGCTCGGGTTGCAGTTTACTGTGAACAAACAGACATTCATTCTCCTAATGTCACTGTTTTTGATGAACAAAGCTTTGGAGATGTGGGTGATAGAGTCATCACGACCAAGTCGATGCTAGTGTGTAAGGCCTTCTCTTACGTTTTCAACCTGCCCGCTCCCTCAGGTATTCAGTTTGGAAAGTACAAAGCTGAACTCAACCGGCATTTACATCGTGGCTACTAGACTCTTCTTTTAGGCTTTATTTCAAGTCTGAACTTCCTTTGGAGCGGCATTGTTTTGTAGACCATTTGCTTAAAATGGCCTTCTTTTTGAGCAAGATAGAAACTTGCATTGATGCCTCAAATTTATAATTGGGGCTTCTTTTAGGCTTTATTTCAAGTTTGAACTTCCCTTGGAGCGGCATTGTTTTGTAGACCATTTGCTTAAAATGGCCTTCTTTTTGAGCAAGATAGAAACTTGCATTGATGCATCCAATTTATAATTGATATTTTGGTAATTGAAAGTATGGAGTATCACATTCTGAATTGAAATTTTGGTAAACATTTCCTTATCTTATGTGTAGATTTTACTGTGCATCCCATCATTAGGTATTCCAAGCTTTAATCTTCCAAAGAATGATGAACCGAAATTTCTTTCTTTTAATTTCATGACACGTCTTCTGTTATCGTCAGATGCATCATTTGCGATTCTTTCATCTTTCATTTTGGAGAATTGACACATTTGCAAAGAAGTGCTCTATCATAAACTTTAACTTTTACGATGGTAAAATCGACAATTCATTCTAAGTAAAGCAATCAAGAAACACGGAGGAACCAATTTGCAATTTCAGAAATTTTTTAAAAATCACGCGATACAGTGCCAAGTCGCTACAATACGATTGCTACAGTGCCGAGTTGCTACAGTAAACATAAAACATGAACATTTTAATTTGAAACATGAACATTTTAACGTGAAACATGAACATTTCTTGAACATAAAACATGAACAGTTTAACTTAAAACATGAATATTTTTTAAAACATGAACATGAACATTTTAACTTGAAATATAAAACATAAATATTTTAAATTAAAACATACAACATGGACGTTTTAACGTGAAACATAAACACTTTAACTTGAAACATAAAACATGAACATTTTAACTTGAAACATGAACTTTTTAACTTGAAACATGAACTTTTTAACTTGAAACATAAAACATAAATATTTTAACTTAAAACATAAAACATAAAACATGGACGTTTTAACGTGAAACATGGACACTTTAACTTGAAACATAAAACATGATCATTTTAACTTGAAATATAAAATATAAATATTTTAACTTAAAACATAAAACATGGACGTTTTAACGTGAAACATGAACACTTTAACTTGAACATTTTAATTTGAAACATTGAAGTACACTGTAGCAAACACTGTAGCGCACATTGTACACGCGCGGAAACACTGTAGCATGTGAATTTTTTTAATTTTTAAAAATTGCAAATTGGTCCCTCCTTAATTTTCTTTATTGCACTATTTATAATTTAGTTCGGTCTCTATATAGAGACGGTCTCCTCAGAGACTAACTCATTATTTAGATATATTTAATTTATAATATGTAATTAAAGAATAATGAAACAAAGACATAAACGAACTTTATAAAATATAAGTAAGAGACAAAGAAAAGTGTTCTGCTACCCCAAACAGCTAATGATCTTATAAAGGAGGACTAATATGCTATTAAACCCATAAAAAAAGTTTATAATAAATATAACCCCTTTAAGTGCAAAACTAATAGTGTAATAAAAATTACTCATATAACTAAAACAAACATTTTTTAAATAAAAACTAAAACATCGTTTAAAAATAACAGAACTTATATATTAAATATTTTACAAAATAAAGCATACTAAAGTTCAAAGATTTTCAGTTAAGAGTTTGCCAAAGGCTGAAAAGGAAAATAAAAGAAATAAAGCATACCAAAGTTCAAAGATTTTCAGTTAAGAGTTTGCCGGGTTACGAACCCGAGTATTTTTCATGTGTGGCAGCTTTACCCATAAGGGCAAAACCAAATAAGGAAAATTCCATTGCTGTCACATCATCATAACTCACTACCATTTCATCAAATTTCGACGTCACCTCATCAAACCTTGGTACCGGTTCATCAAACATGTCACCTTTGTGAAATTGGCCAGTGCTACAACGGATTGTTTTGATTACTCGTTCCATAAACAAATTATTTATTTTATATAGTATATATATAAAGTCAATTTTCTTAGTATATATATATATATATATATATATATATATATATATATATAAACTAACTTTCAATGTACAAGTTTTTTTTTTTTTTGAAAATAAAAGTATCATATCATTTCATGGCCCCGGAAAACGTCCGGAATCGTTTGACATAAAAAGTGGAAGAGAAAGCCAAGAGTTAAAACTGGCAACACTCGTCTTAGCGAACTGGGCTAGAGAATGAGCTAATTAATTATCATCTCTCGGAATCCAGAAAACCCCGACGAAAGGCGAAGTTGAAAGCAATGAGCGAATTTCCCGAATAATTATACTGCAACTCAGTGAAGGTTCGACTTCCCCCATAACCATGTTTATCATGTGAAGAGCGTCACCTACAAAACCCACCTCACGAAGGCCAAGCTCAGAAGCTAGCTCCAGGGCATGTTTAAGTGTAGTGGCTTCTGCAAGAATTGGTTCGTACACATCGGTGATTCTCATCGAAACCGACTTGATGCAATCCCCATTCTCTCCATTAACAAGCAGCCCCACCGTGGTGAACTCCGGCGTCGTACCGGCATCGAAGAACAACAAAGGAATTCTTGCGGGAGGCTTCAGCAGCGCCGCAGGTAAAAGATCTGCATAGCTTGTTTCGATCCGGAATGGCTGAGCTGCACAAAAGGACTGGAAATTATGCATAACTACTGCAGCCGTCTCCCTCGGATCACCGTGCTTCCCTTCAAAGATTAACATGTTCCGTTGGGCCCAAATTCCCTCACAAAACATGGCTACCAACTCCGCCGAAGCCAAGTCCAACGCCTGAACGAGTGATCTGAACCAAACGTCCCCCCTGTGATGCGTGTGCTGCAAAATAAAATTGGACAGCCCAGTAAAGGACCACAGTTCAGACGCGAAGGAGCATGAAAAAAATAAGTGCGCTGTGCTATCATCCTCTTCCGCACAGAAGGGGCATATGTTCGCCGCAGCCAACATCCTTCTTCTCATGTTTGAACCTGTAGCCAGAGAATCAGTGGACAGTCTCCAAGAAAAATGGGAAACCCTCTTTGGAATCTTCAGTGACCATAATCGTCTCCAGTAAGCTTTGTCTACAGAAAACCTCCCTGAAGTAACGCGATGATGCAGGGCTGAGTTCTGATCTTCCACTGCAAAGTGATATCCGGAGCGCACAGAATATTTCCCTGACTCAGCAGGATGCCAAGCCCATAAATCAGGTCCTCTATTTCCTCGTAAGGGAATCTGTAAAATCACTCCCACGTCGTCTGCATCAAAAACATCCTCCAAAAGACTCCTATTCCACCATCCTGAAACTGGATCAATCAAATCCGCCACCTTCGAAAGATGATTAGGAATATTTCCTGTATTCTGCACATAAAAATTCCCCCCCCTCGGCAACCAAGGATCATAACAGATACTTGTGTTATTACCTGAAGATATGGATTTACGACAACCGAGGCGCAATAGCTCAACACCTTCCTGGATACTGCGCCATGCATGTGAGCCACCAGTAGTAACAGAGAAACTGAATAAGTCCGAATTCAGGAAATATTTGTCCTTGTAAACTCTAGCAAGAAGAGAATGGGGTTGAGTTAACAATCTCCAAGCCTGTTTTCCAAGAAGCGCGACATTGAAAGCTTTCAAATCACGAAAACCGATACCCCCATTATCTTTGGAACGAGCAAGCTTTGGCCACGAGACCCAGTGAACCTTCATTTCCGTCTCAGTGCTGCCCCACCAGAAGCCGCTAATCAAACTCCGAATTTCTGTGATGAGCGTGTCCGGAAGTCTGAAACAACTCATTGCATAACTCGAAATAGCTTGGAGCACTGATTTAATCAGAACTTCTTTGCCAGCTTTCGAAAGATGTCTCTCCGTCCATCCATCTATCCTCTCCCTGATCCTGTCTTTGATATACTGAAAGACTTCATATTTTTTCCTGCCAATAACCGATGGAAGCCCCAGATATTTCCCGTGGGATGGAACTTCTGGAATTCCCATGACTGCACATATCTGAGGCCGTAGAAGTAGAGGTGTATTCGGGCTGAAAAGAATACCAGATTTCTCCAGATTAATGCGTTGCCCTGATATGTCCTCATATAACGATAACACCCGTTGGATCATAGTAATTTCTTTCACAGAAGCTTCACCAAAGAGCAAGGTATCATCCGCAAAAAATAGATGAGAAATTCTAGGACCTCTAGAAGAGGCACCAATACCCCTCAAATTTCCAACAAGAGTAAGGTCTGCAAGCATCACTGATAACACTTATGAGCAAATAATGAAGAGGTAAGGGGATAGAGGGTCACCTTGGCGGATTCCCCTTTGAGGTTGCAGATTGCCTAACTCCTCTTCATTAATAACAAAAGAAAAGGATACCGTGGACAGACACAGATGTATAAGATCAACAAAGGATTGAGGGAAACCCATCGCCAAGAGTGTTTTTGTGACAAATATCCACTCAATTCTGTCAAAAGCCTTACTCATATCAAGTTTGATGCTCATGTGACCCGGGCCCCTGTGTCTCCTCTTCTTCATGGTGTGATGGATCTCATGAGCAACTAGGACATTGTCTGTAATCAGCCTCCCAGGAACAAAAGCTGACTGTGATTCCGAAATGATTCCCGGAATAATCTGACGAAGTCTATTTGCCACTACCTTCGAAGCGATACGATAGACAACATTGCAGAGACTGATAGGCCTGAACTGCGTGATTTGATCAGGCTGTGCCACTTTCGAAAGCAGCACAATATGTGTGAAATTCGCAGAAGGGATCAGAATACCATCATTCAAGAAATTAAGTACAAAAGATATAACATCCTCCTTAATAATATGCCAAAATTTCTGATAAAAGATAGGGCTCATACCATCCGGACCTGGAGATTTTAAAAGGTGCATTTGCTTCACAGCCTTAGAAACCTCATTCGCCAAATAAGGCTTTGTCAAATCTCTCACCATTTCCTCCGAAATCCTCCTCGGCATTCTACTCAAAACCTGATCCATTTTTTTTGAACATGGATTTGATGAAGAGAACAAACCTCCAAAATAGTCAACAATAATCTTGCTGATGTCAGCCGAGTCAGTTTGGAGAACTTGAGCTCCATCTTTAAGACCAGAAATGCTGTTTTGTGCTCTTCGTCGTGAGGCAAATCGATGGAAGAACCTGGTATTTTTATCTCCTTCCTTATACCAGTGTTGCTTGGCTCGCTGATGCCATTTGATTCCCTCAGCTTCCTGGAGATAGTCATATTCATGTCTCAATTCCCCCAATTGATGAGTGGTGTTGGGAGTGATGGCACCTCTCTCAGTATCATGGATAAGTTTTTGCAGTTCGATAACTCGCTTCGAGATTACCGGGAATTTGTCACGACTCCAAGAAATAAGACCCAAAGCACAGTCCTCAAGCTTCGCAGGAAGGGGTGCGTCAAAATTAGACCATGATTCCCGCACCATTCTGTCACAGTCCTCCACTTTGACCCAAAAAGCCTCAAAGCGAAATCTTCTCTGCCGCCTCCTTCGGGAAGCCAAAGGATCCCGTTCCCTCAGATTCACAAGCAATCCCAGATGATCCGAGCAAGGCATGGAAATAGTTGAATAAGAGGACCATGGGAAGAGACTAAGGAAGCTATCATTACACACCAAACGATCCAATCTACCTCTCTGGGCCCTACCATCAGAGAAGATTCTACACCAAGTGAAATCAGAACCTTCATAGGACAAGTCAAAAAGGCCACAGAAGTCAAGAGCATCCTTAAAACATTGAATCTGCCATTTCGCCCTTGGACCAGCCCCTTGAAATTCCTCCTGAGAGAGAACCTCGTTAAAGTCACCCAAACATAACCATGGTATTCGAAGATCATGATGCAAATTGCGAAAATGCAACCATGCCTGCCGACGCCTCGAATGTACAAGTTTTTTGAGAAAGGAAGATCAGAGTACAATTTGCTTGTTTGTGTTACTATTTTCGGTTTTATTTTTCGATGCACTATATGGAATGATTATTTTCGATATTAATATATCAATATATAGTGCTCTTGGCTGCGCAAAGGTATGATGCGAAGATTGGGGATAAATCGGAATTGGAGTATCAACGACAAATGGAGGATCTGGATAATATTGGGCTCAATTCCACAAGTGTGACGGCGGCGGAATTGGAGATTAGGGAGGAGTCTGAGGCTGGAAAGGGAAATCAGACTCCGGCAGTTGACTAATTGGTGACGCCGCCGATGGTTCCACCGTTTGCGTCTGGGCAATCAGTGAACAATCGGAATGGTGAGCCCAGACCTTAAACAGCACATAAGAAGTTGAGTTGGGGGGGGAACGCTCTGATTCTGGGCTTAAGAATACTGAACCTGAGCTTCCGAAGAACAATGGAGTGAAAGCTGCTGGGACTTGGGAGTGAGGATGGGACTTGGACTGGTTTATTTCCTGAGGTAACTTCTTACTCTACTATTGAGGTTGATGGTGTGATTATGTGTAAAATACTTAAAGAAGATGTAGATGAGAGCATAAGAGAATGGGATACTACTGTTATCTGCAAAGTGGTAGGGGCGTTTTCTCCTTATTCTGTTATGAATGGTTTTTTTAGGAGGTATTGGGGAGATGCTGAAGTTACATATGTTAAAAAGGTCTGGATGGTTAAGCCTGGGGTTTTTATTGTAAAACTGATCAGTTTGGAGTATAAACAGAGGGTGTTAGAGAGATGAGTGATTCTCTTTACTAACAAGCCTGTAGTGGTGAAAAGCTGGTCCAAAAATCCTGATCTGAGCTTGCCAACCAAAGTCCCTGTTTGGTTGAGACTCCTTGAACTAGATGTCGTATACTGGAAGCCTAAGATACTATGTAGTGTTGTGAGCCCCCTAAGTGTGCTAGTCAAGCTGGATAGAGGAACAATGAGGATGGAAAGAGTGAACTTTGCAAGAGTTTTGGTGGAGGTGGAAGTGGGAAAGAAAATCCATGCCCTTGTCCCTTACCTTGATGAAAACTCAGTTATTCAACATCAACAGGTTGTATGCGAGTGGATGCCTGTGAAGTGTGAGAAGTGCAATCTGATGAGGCATGAGAGTGAGCATTGTAAAAGGGAGCAGTTGGAGCCTAAGAAGAACCAATATGAACAACAAGTTAACAAGTCAACTGCCTATATTCCTTATAAAAGGAATAACATATACCAGCAGCGGAGGAAAGGCCCTTGGAGGAAGAACCAGAACCAACTAAGGATGAGGATGGGTTCACCTTAATTACCAAGAGAAATAAGAAAATGCCAGCCACCAGTACACATGAGCAGGGGGAAGCTGGATGGTCCTGCGGAGCCATTGTCGGAAGAGGTGCAAAAGAGTAAAGGAAAGCATGTCATGGAGTCTGAGCAATTGCCACATGATCAAGGTGACGCTAGTTCACAATTTAGGAGGGGTGATGTTCTCTCTGATCCTCGTGATGATTAATCAATTATTAGTTTGGAATTTGAGAGGTGTAAATAGTGTACAGAAACATAAAAGAGTTAGAGAGTTTTATTGACTTCAAGGGGCAGGTTTTATAGGGTTCTTGGAGACAAAAGTAAAGAGGTTTGTTGAGAAAGATGTATGGAGTAGACTGGGGTTACATTATGAACTGATTACAAACAGTGACAAAGTGGACCAAGGGAGAATATGGGTTTGCTGGAGGAAGGATTATTTTCGAGCTGATTTGTTGGGGAAAGAAGAGCAATAGATAGATATGCACTGCGTTGCTAAAGAATCAAATCAGCATTTTTATGTGACTATGGTTTATGGTTACAATACAGGGCAGCAAAGGAAGGATTTATGAGATCAATTGAAGGTCCTAGACCATCAAGATGATCAATGGTTGCTCATGGGAGACTTTAATGTACTATTGGATTTTGATGATAGAATTGGGGGAAATGTAGTTGAACAGAAGGAACTGGATGATTTCCAAGAGCTGTTGACTATGCTAAGTTTACAAGAAATCGGGACCATGGGGCCTAAATTCACCTGGCATAACTGACGGAAGTGTTCTGACAGAATTTTCAGTAAACTTGATAGAGGAATAGTGAATCAGAAGTGGATGTCAGAATTGGGTGATACTTTCTGCACTGTTGTTATAAATGGTATCTCAGACCATTTCCCTCTTGCAATTCAGCTTCAGAAACAACAACACAAACTGGCCAAGCCTTTCAGATTCTTTAACATGTGGACCTTGTCACCATTGTTTAAGGATACTGTTAGGGTTGTATGGGAGAATGGAGAGACAAAGGATCTGGCAGGTTTTTTCCATAGGCTGAAAATGTTGGAAAAACCTTTACAGAAACTGAACGGAAGAGAATTTTCTGGCATTGAGCAGAGGGCCAAGACAGCAAAACATTCATGGGAGTTAGCTCAACAAGCACTAGCTAATCACCCAACTTCAAAGCAAGCACAACAGGAAGAATATGCTGCCAGACTAGAGGCAGAAAAAATGTTAGAGACTTTAATGCACTATTGGATTTTGATGATAGAATTGAGGGAAATGCAGTTGAACAGAAGGAACTGGATGATTTCCAAGAGCTGTTGACTATGTTAAGTTTACAAGAAATTGGGACCATGGGGCCTAAATTCACCTGGCAGAATTGACGGAAGTGTTCTTACAGAATTTTCAGTAAACTTGATAGAGGAATAGTGAATCAGAAGTGGATGTCAGAATTGGGTGATACTTTTGGCACTATTGTTATAAATGGTATCTCAGACCATTTCCCTCTTGCAATTTAGCTTCAGAAACAGCAACAAAAACTGGCCAAGCCTTTCAGATTCTTTAACATGTGAACCTTGTCACCATTGTTTAAGGATACTGTTAGGGTTGTATGGGAGAATGGAGAGACAAAGGATCTGGCAGGTTTTTTCCATAGGCTGAAAATGTTGGAAAAACCTTTACTGAAACTGAACTTATTTTCTGGCATTGAGCAGAGGGCCAAGACAGCAAAACATTCCTGGGAGATAGCTCAACAAGCACTAGCTAATCACCCAACTTCAAAGTAAGCACAACAGGAAGAATATGCTGCCAGACTAGAGGCAGAAAAAATGTTAGAGGCTGAATACAGATTTTTGCAGCAAAGATCTAAGATATCTTGGCTAAAGGAGGGTGATAGGCCAACCAAGTTATTCTATGCTTCTATGAAAGTCGGACAATACACCAATCATATTGTTAGCCTCAAAACAGCTAATAGGGATTCAATTCAGGGAAGAGAAGATATTGAAAAGCACTTGATCTCTTTTTCAAAAATCATTTGGGGAATGAGATTAAGCCTGATTTGCACATTGATCCTCAGGTGGTCCATAATGGTGTTGTTCTCACACTGGTCAGAGAGATACAACCAGAGGTGATCTTGAGAGCACTTAAGGGTATCCATGCAAATAAAAGCCCATGAGAAGATGGCTATACCAGTCATTTTTTCAAGGAAACTTGGGAGATGGTTGGAGGGGCTTTTGTAAGTGCAGTACAGGGATTCTTTAAAGGTGATGATTTACCTGATGAGCTAAGCAGGGCAGTGATAACATTAATCCCCAAAATTCAACATCCTCAGACTGCATGAGATTACAGGCCAATAGCTTGTTGCTCAGTGTTATATAAGGTCATCACTAAGGTATTATGTGAAAGGCTGGGGAAAGTTTTGCCAGACTTGGTAGGGAACAATCAGAGTGCTTTGGTTAAAGGCAGGAACATTGCACATAATATTTTACTCACCCAGGAGCTTCTGTTTAAGTACAATATTGATAATATGGCTCCAAGCTGTCTGATTAAAGTTGATATATCTAAGGCCTTTGACAGCCTTAATTGGCAGTTTCTGTTCACATGGTTGCAGGAGTTGAAGTTTCCAGGGCTTTTCTTGAGATGGATCAGGAGCTGTGTAACCAAATCCTCTTTCTGCATTTCTCTGAATGGAGCTCTTACTAGTTCTTTCACAGGGAAGAGAGGAGTGAGACATGGAGACACACTCTCACCCTTATTTTTTGTGCTTAGTATGGAGTATCTCACTAGACTGTTGGATCTAAAATATAAAGCCAAGAGTGTTGCCTATCATCAAAGGTGCAGGAAAGCTAATGTCCACAGTTTGTTATTTGCTGATGATCTGCTTATCTTCTGTGGAGCAACCAAACAGTCTATGGAGGGGATTAAAGATGTTTTGCAGGTGTTTCAGAGCACTACAGGGCTGTCCATTAATGAGAAAAAATCTTTGATTTATTTCTCAAAAATGGAGGAAACAGAGAAAGTGTTGCTTACAGGCATGTTACAAATTACAAGAGGTGACTTTCCAGTACAATATCTAGGTCTACCCTTAACTCCAAAAAGATGGGATGCTCAAGCATGCAATAAGCTGATAGAAAGGATTGTTGGGAGACTCAAGTCTTGGGATTCAAGGAAGTTAACTTATGCTGGCAGAATCCTAGTGAATACAGTCCTTTTGAGTATTGCAAGCTACTGGGCATGTGTTTTTAAACTACCCGAGGGTGTACATCAGAGAATAGTTGAAATATGCAGGAACTATATATGGGACAGGGAGACTGGAGTTAGAGGCTATACACCCATTTCATGGGATGCCTTGAATTACTCAAAACAAAAGGAAGGAGTTAGATTGAGAGAACCCTTCCTTGTGGAATAGAGCTAACTTGTGTAAGCTGGTTTGGGACGTTTGTACTAAGAAGGGTATCCTCTGGAGTTCCTAGTATTACTTACTGGCGATTTTGCTAGTTAATTGATTGTAGTTTTATACATAGGGTTATTGTACTGGGCTTAGAGTGATGGCCTAAATTTTGTAATGATGTTTTGTTTTTAATGAAAAATATGTTCATAAATAAAAGTTTTTTTGGTAAATTGGTGGTGTACCTCTGAGTACTTGAATAAGTGCTCATTTACCCCCGAATTCTATGAATGTGCTCTTGTACCCTGTGGCCAAATAACCATCAATGTTATAGTCTTCAATGAGATGAAACGTGCACTTGATGTTAAGGCTCATCACCACGTCATTGTATTTGTTGGCTCTTCCTTAACTAGACTCCTGTTGTGGCTACTTTCTTCTTTCATCTAGTCGTGCCCTTAGTGACCATTTCCAACGTGATGAGCTTCGATACTTCAGGGGGATATGGCTTGTTTGATTTGTAGCCTAACAACCAATTGAATCGGAAGACCCAAGAATATTTGTTTATTGATTTGATAATTGATTTGAATACACTGATTATGTCATCTTTATATAGACATATATGAGAATAACAATCTAACTAAAGAAAGGAAATAGCTAACAATTATTCCTATAATTAACTAATGTAATTAGAATATAAAAGGAATGATAATATAACTAAATAAGGAATGGAATCCCATCATTTCCGCGACCCTGGAAGAAGGCTTGTCCTTAAGACTGAAAATTGTCGTAATACGCCATGGAATCAACCATTCTCGAAAGGGATCGTCAGTCTCATGAAGCAACAATACCCACACACAAACTGTTAGGGTCAGTCCAACATGATTGAAAATGGGTGACATGGTAGAAACAACACCTACAAGATTGACTTGAAGATGACGAACTGGGAACCCACACTGATGAGCAATATTGAAATCCACAAACTGATGAAACAACCCATAAATCTGACCAACAGATTGAGTTGTTTCGGATGCTCTTGGCGGATGTGAAGAAACAGTCACATGTTGTCGCTGGTGCGCCTGGATCTTCAACTATGGCAAATCTGACTCTTGGAGTAGTTGGATCACCATCGACAGAGGCAGTGGTTGATGTTCTGGTAGTTGTTCTGGTTGTCGTGGAACACTAGCGGAAGGTGGCCCGGCTTGTTCACGGGAAATCGAGCAAGTACCTGCGGTTTAATACATCAACATTGGTATCTATAGCCACGTTCGGAAAATCATCAAACAAAAAATTTTTGTTTGATTTCTTACAATGACGATTAAGGAACTTGAAGAATGCGCTGATCGTCAGGATGTCCTGACTACTATTCAATGGAAATTGGGTAAGCTGATGTCAATGTTGGATTCTCTTGAGCAAATTGGATTGCCTTCCGCTAGTGTTCCACGACAACCAATGCCTCTATCGATGGTATCCAACCACTCCAAGAGTCAAATTTGCTACAACTGACAAAAAAAAGGCGCACCAGCGACAACATGTGACTGTTTCTTCACATGCGCCAAGAGCATCCGAAACAACTCAATCTATTGGTCAGGTTTCTGGGTTGTTTCATCAGTTTGTGGATTTTAATATTGCTCGTCAGTGTGGGTTCCCGGTTCATCATCTTCAAGTCAAGCTTGTAGGTGTTGTTTCTACCATGTCACCCATTTTCAATCATGTTGGACTGACCCTAACAGTTTGTGTGTGGGTATTGTTGCTTCATGAGACTGACGATCCCTTTCGAGAATGGTTGATTTCATGGCGTATTACGACAATTTTCAGGCTTGAGGACAAGCCTTCTTTCAGGGTCGCGGGAATAGGGCTGGCAAAATGTACCAAAATACCGTACCAACCAAAATACCAACCAATACCATAACAAAAATACCGTATTAATTATATACCGACTTTACTGGTATGGTATTGGTATTGAAATACCATAGTATTACCGTACCATACCACAATAATAATATAAATTAACAAATAATAAATAATATTGAAAACCTTAAATATTTGTTGCCTTAAATATTTTTCAAGCGAGTGTTTTTTTTTTTGACAATGCTTATGATATATTTGTACAAATTTAACTTGTAAGCGTCTTTTACCTCACAACACCCTGTCATTATCGCGGTAAAAATAGATGGTATCCCAAAATAGATGCACATATTTTACCACTTCATTGTGTAGGCTCCAAGTTATTTCCATTTCATTTTTTTATATTTATGTTAAACTCTTAAGATTAAATTTAATTTTTGAGTACTGCCATAATTTTCTTGATGTAATACCATGAGTAAGAAAATTAGTACTCCCTCCGTCCCTATTTAGTTGT
Source organism: Cruciata laevipes (assembly GCA_963678965.1). Taxonomy (NCBI): domain Eukaryota; kingdom Viridiplantae; phylum Streptophyta; class Magnoliopsida; order Gentianales; family Rubiaceae; genus Cruciata; species Cruciata laevipes. The sequence goes on from OY787635.1 coordinate 13,088,190, forward strand.
CTTACCCCCAAAAAGTAAAAAAATTAACAATCATAATAAAAAATTGAAAGAAATTGTAAAGGGCAAAAAATGTGGGAGCACCCCACTTCCACATTTACGGTTTACAATATCATTAATATAATTATTTTTGATTCACCAACAATAAGTTGGGCGGGAATTTTCCCTCCAAAAAGGCACCAAAAAAATCAGAATATTCCGGAAAATAAAGACCACTCTGCAACATACTAAAAACAGAGCACACAAATTTGAAACTTTCTTGTTCAGCCTTGAAATACTTCGTCCCAATATGTGTTCCGACATCTTCCTTTTTTTTGGTTCTGTGTTCAGCAGTTCAGCAAGGCAGTTCAGCAACACAGTTCAGCAGGCAGTTCAGCAAGACAGTTCAGCAAAGACATGGTCAGCAGAGAACTTTCAGATTCGCAAAGGCAAAGTATCGTTGAATGGTTGCTTCAACAAGGCGCTGTCCGTCGTGGGAGAGACACAAAAATCAAGGATGCAGCTGAGAAGTGCGGGGTCAGCAGAAGGACCATTGCTCGAATTTGGGCAAAAGCGCGCAACAGATACATGCCGGCGTACCAATCGATGTCAGCTCCTGTAAACGTGGAAAGGTAGGCCGCAAACCCCTGCAATTTAATAAAGAATGTGTTATGGATGTTCCATTCAGTAGGAGAATGAGTATAAGAAGCCTTGCAGTGGCCATCAATATGAATAAGGGTTCACTTCATCGTTTTATACAAAAAAGGGATGCTAAGAGCTCATTCAAATGCAATTAAACCCGCCCTCCCAGAAGACACTATATTTTCAAGATTGAATTGGTCTCTATCAAAGCTAGCTTTTGACAGTTCAACAAACACAACAACTTTCAAAGACATGCACCATGTAGTTCATATCGACGAGAAATGGTTTTACTTAAGCTGATCAAAAGTTAACTACTACTTGCTACCCGAAGAAAGAGAACCAACAAGGACAGCAAATAACAAGGAACGTATTGATAAAATAATGTTCCTTTGTGCTGTGAGCAGACCAATCTTGGGGATGGATGGTGAAGTGATTTTCGATGGAAAAATTGGAATGTTTCCTCTCACAAAAGAGACACCAGCTAAGAGAAAATCAAAGTACAGACCAAAGGGAACCATGATCACCAAGCCCATTCCAAAAATAACACGTGAAATCAGCAGGGAATTCATGATCAAGCATATCATACCAGCAATCAAAAGCAAGTGGCCTATAAACTGCAGCAAACGAATTGAAATTCAGTAGGACAATGCACCCTCTCACATTAAACCAGATGACAAAGAATTTATGTCTATCACATCATCAGATGGTTTTGACATTTACATAAATTGCCAGCCTCCTAAATCCCTGACCTGAATATCCTAGACCTTGGTTTTTTTAGAGCTATCCAGTCCTTGCAAATTCAGAAAGCTGCCTACTCAGTCAATTCTTTACTGAAGGTAGTGAGAGATGCTTATGATTCAATGGAGCCAGGTACCTTAAACAAAGTATTCTTGACACTACAAAGTTGTATGATTGAAATCATGAAAACCAAAGGGTGTAATGATTACAAGGTGCCACACATGCATAAAGATAGGTTACAGAGCAGGGTATGCTACCATTGAATATAAATGTGGACATTGATGTGGTCAAAGAAGCTATCGATTTTCTTATACTCAACCAAAGGACCGATGGGCTTGAAGAGTTGATGCTTTCGATGGGGTATAACAAGACCGATACTAATGCAAGCATGATAGAATGGGCAGCTAGTTCTAGTGCAGCGGTTTAATAATGCACATGTAATAGAAATGCATTAACTTGATATGGGTCCTTTTGATAATAGTTTAACCACTGGACCTGCTTTTGGTGTGAAATAATGGTAAGTGGTTATGTATGTACTAGTATCGACTTGTTAGTTAAATAAATAAATAATTATAACTCTACTAAGGTAAGACCAGGGGATTGGTGACTTTTATTGCATCACAATAGCCATCCTACCGGATCTCCATATGGCTGTCATCCAAATAGAGATCTGGGGTTGCTACTACTCAATAAATTATTTACACCATCATCATGTGACATTCGTTACGAGCTGACAAGGAGTATACACTGTACACATTCAGCCATACAAGGGCACACCCAAACTAAATTGCAAAAATAAAACATGGCCTTCATATTAGTAATATACAACAGCTTAGCATCAACTGTACAATAACAGTCACAACAGTACATCCAAAAGATACAAGAATTTCAGCAAAATACATCACCCTAACGTCAGCAGGTGTGTAATTATAGAAGTCAAGCACAACAAGATATCCAAAAAATGCAAGCATTTCAGCAAAATACATCACTCTAACATCAGCAGGTGTGTAATTATGGAAGTCAAGGTTACTTAGCTGATATGAAACAAAAGTGCCTGCTGTTTGTCATGAAGTAGCAGTTGGGGATCAACCTCCGTCATTATTTATACACAGCAACTCCATGAACTTCAACCTACGCCACCAAGATACAAGAAATATAGTAATCAGCATAAATGAACATGAAACAGAACCAAGGTTATTGAATGGTAAACAAAGAGCCAAAAAACAACAATTCTATTTCTTTAAACTGTATAACATAAAAAGACCGACTTAACTTCAAAGAAGATATGAAGGAAGAGTCTGCAATTTGCCTTCCCACATCAACCTCGGAAATGTTTTAACTGCAGGACATAGGGAGTATCTTCTTATCCTCACAATGAGTACGCTGCGGACCGTAGTACCAGAAACTTGGAGATGATTCATCTTCTTCAGGTGGGACTGGTTCTGTTTTAGGGCAATCAGTGGAGGGCAATGATTTACTTTTACGCCTCTACATCAGCAAGGAAAAATGGCCAGACAAAGCTTTGATCAAGAATCCATTACAACTTTTCATGAAGAAAATAATTTTCAAGTCTGTTTCAGATGCAGCAACTTCACAGCCTCTTATCTTGATCTATTCCTAACCAAATCAGTTCATTCTTTATTACAAATCGATGTTTAGAGTTCTGCAATTACAATGGTGTGAAAATCAGCTAAATCGGAGTTACGGTTATGAAAATATGAATTTTTAAAGTTCAGTTCATGCTGCTGCCAGAGAGCAGTTCCTAGGAAAATCCCGAGGTTCAGAATCATATATCCTGCTCATTTCTTAATCAAATTGGATTAAGAAATATTGTGAAATATTGGATTTCCTTAGAGTGAATATGCAGTAGCCTATATATGTGATAAATGTTAGTTATACAATTTTTGAATGATATATTCCAATATAAATAGAGATACTGAATAAGATTATACTAGTTTATTGTAAGTATGTTTTAATACTCCGCAACAACAATCTATTTGGCAGCGTAAAGCTATCAGAAAATGTTTATCATATGACAAGGACTGGACAGGAGATGGTTTGTGCAAGAAAATCAACAAATAGTTTCTAAATAAGTGCTTCATAAACTGTAAAACAACTGAATATCAATAGCATGTATATTAGCCACAACATTGAAACTGTACAACAACATATGTCCTATATTAGCCTTGAATTCAGACTGCATAAAAGTAGTTATATCTATAAACAATAAGTTGTGGCATAACTTGATCCATAAATGTAATAAGTTGCTGCATTAAGAAAGCAATGTGTGAAAAAGTGTTTGCATATTCTTCAGTACAATTTGAAAGCCTTTGTATTTTATATAAAAGTTGCACAAAATAACCAGATATCATGTCATCACAATATAAGAGTATTGCATGCTGAATTTCTTGAAGACATGCAAATCTAACCACACTGCAATTCCAAGCTAATTCCCTTATTGAAAAGAACAATATTCTACGTGGAGAACCAAAACATCATTAAATTTAAAGTGTCTAAGTAAAAAAAACAGAGTCATCGGAGCCTCACCTTGTAAGTATTTTGAATATTAGGAGGAGTCTGATTCCTTTTTGTGCCTGAAGAAGTCCGAATCCGAGTCCGATTGGAGGAGTCCGAGTCCGATTCGAGGAATCCGAGTCCGATTCCGATTGGAGGAGTCCGATCGGAGGAGTCCGATTGCTTTTCATTCCTTTTTGGAGGAGTCCGAGTCCGATTCCTCTTCTCCGACGAATCTATGGGTTCTTTGATGTTCCCAAAATCGTCATCGGAGTCGGGGACGATCCAACAAGGTTGTGGATCTGTGGAATAAAGCTGTCCAGGCGGCTTGTCGGACATGGAGATTTCCGATCGATTTTTTGCAGAAAATATGATGAACATGGCGGGGGAGGGAGGGGCTGCTTTTATATGGTGGTGGGATAGTTTAGGTCTCCGGGGATTATTAAGAAAGATAATCACATCAATAGATTTGGATAAATATGTATTATATAAACAAATACCAGTTTTATATTTGATTAATTTGGGGTGTAGGGTGTAAATATTATAACATGAAGAGGGTATTATAGTAATTTAAATTTTTAAAACTTGCCATAAATGGCATGTAAGACATGAGAAAAGGTACACTATTTTTGGTAAGTGGGACAAGTAAATAGGGATGGAGGGAGTAGTTATTTTGAACATGTCACATTGATTAACTCATTTATTATTTTTAGACGTATTTCATATTTTACATGTATTTCTATTTTATTTTTCAAATAATATTTTGGGTACAATTACGGTATATACCGAATACCAACCGAACTTTTTGGTTGGTATTGGTATTTAAAATATGTGTACCGAAATACTTGGTATGGTACATGGTATTGAGAAAACATGGTATTGTACCGATTCCACCCCGACGCGGGAATGATGGGATTTCATTCCTTATTTAGTTATATTATCATTTGTTTTCTATTCTAATTACACTAGTTAATTATAGTAATAGTTGTTACCTATTTCCTTTTCTTAGTTAGATTGTTATTCTCATATATTTCTATATAAAGATGACATATTGTATTTATTCATTAATCAGTTATGATAGGCCCTAAATATACTCTTATTTTATAACATTTGAGAGCTAGTTTAGGTAGTATTTTTGTACTTATGTATTGAACTTTAAGCCAAATCATTCATAGTGGTTTGAAATTGAAGACGTGCATTTTAGCCATTGATTTGCACTTGCTATGGAATGGATGATTTGAAGACCTTCTATGACCGTCCAAAAGGATCGAGAAGCATTGAAGAACCGATCATAGAAGTGGCGTGAAGACCTCGAGTTCTCGCGGGCCACGAATCACTTTTCGCGAGCCACGAAATATGTTGCTCGCGGGCCGCAAAGGATCTCTCGCGAACCACGAAAAACTCCTGCCACTTGCATTTTGTTTTGCTTTATTTTATTTTGTTTTGGGATATAAAAGGGATCTTATCCCATTTGTAAAGAGGATCGAATTGCAGAGCTAGAAACCTCTTTTCTTCACCTTTTCATTTTGATCTTTGAATTCACCATGGATTATTGTATGGATTTGTATGTTGATTATATAATTATGGTTGTAGGCTAAAACCCATCTTTGTGGCATGAGATTAGACTTGTTATAATGGGTTGAGAACTTGATTTGTGAAGCTTAGGAATGTGTGATTTGCAATTGAATGATCATGATATGTATGTGTATTTGATGCATGAAATGGTTAGGAATGATTTCCTAGTTATAGATATGTGTTAGATATTGCTTTTTCATGGTTGGAATGTTATCATTCCTCCTATGAAAGAGTAGTAAATTAGGAAGCAAATTCAAGTTGTTATCAATTGTATTTGTTCTTGAGATCATCCATTAGCATTTTATCCATGTCAATTTTGCTATCAAATTGCATGGGTAAGTTTGTAAACCATCTAATTTGAAATGACATTGATAAAAATTCTATTTGCTATCATTTAGAAAAGTTGTCAATGAGAGTTGTGATGATACTTTCATCTTTCATAACTGTGATTAGGGATGGTTCATTACAAACAATCACCATTCTCAAAGTAACATAATAAAGTTTGAGGAAAAACCTATGAAAAGAAGTCACCAATCTCATGTGTCCAAAGCTTTCATTCTCATTAGTTAAATCTTTAGTTTGAATCATTATATGGTAAATTAGTTGTTACTCTAAAAGTTCTAGTTGTTCACGTAGTAGTGTTTCATACAAAAATCAACTCAAAACCACCCCCCTTGTTTACATTGCTTTTATATATATATATATATATATATGCATGTATGTTATTAAATTTAGTATTTACTCTACAAGATACACTTAGAAATAACCTCTTCTATGTGGAAACAAACCTTACTTGCCATTATATGCTTAATTGTGTGTAGCGGTAGGAAGTGAATCTAAATTGTATATTTGAGAGTTACGGCGACGACCTCCCAAATTATCAAATCAATAAACAAATATTCTTGGGTATTATGATTCAATTGGTTGTTAGGCTACAAATCAAACAAACCATATCCTCCTGAGGTATCGAACCTCATCATTTGGCTCTGATACCAAATTTATCGAATTTTTAATTTGGCTCTGATACCAAATTTATCGAATTTTTAATTTGGCTCTGATACCAAATGATGAGGTTCGATACCTCAGGGGGATATGACTTGTTTGATTTATAGCCTAACAACCAATTGAATCGGAAGACCCAAGAATACTTGTTTATTGATTTGATAATTGATTTGAATACATAGAATATGTCATCTTTATCTAGACATATATGAGAATAACAATCTAACTAAGGAAATGAAATAGCTAACAACTATTACTATAATTAACTAGTGTAATTAGAATATAAAAGGAATGATAATGTAACTAAATAAGGAATGGAATCCCAACATTTCAGGCGTGGCTGTGGATCCAATTCCAAGTACCTTGGTGAACTTGTCGCAAAGTCGAAGGTGACTAACAAAGGCGACTTTCCTGGTAATTTCCGATACACGTGATGGACAGCTAAGAAGAAGGTTCGGCTGGTACAGTCACGTGACCAGGACCACAACGAGGTACAAAAAGGTGACGTGTGATGAGAAGGCACATGATAAGGTTCAAGACGCCTATAAATAGAGGCCGCAACCAGTCATTCTAAGTAAGTTCTCTAACTCTTGAATACAGAATTTTATCTTTCCTTTCAATACACGAAATCTCATCATCACACCGGAGCTGCTACCCTCGGGTGGCTCCGGAGCCTTGTTTTGCAGACTTTGGGCGAACAGGTCCCAAGCAGGTTCTATCTGAAGCCTAGGAGCTCGGATAGCCAAGCACATAGCGATCAGTATGCATACTTCATCGACCATCCATATCTCAAGGCCCTCGGACATGACCAATATCCGAGGCATCCATTTACTAGTGCGGATTTACCCCGCATCAGTTGGCACGCTCGGTGGGACCCAACATCCATTTAGTAAGAATTTCCTTTGCAGGTCATATACGAGGGCAAGGAGGGAAGAAGCAAAACGGAGAGAGATCAAAGGGCTTAGAAAGGCACAAGCGTGAGGAATGAGTAATAGGAGAGTAGTCGCTGGCAAAGCAGGACACCCTCGGAAGGAATCCTATGATTCACACGACAGATCGGCGACGCCAAGAAAGGAGCTGTGGGAAAGCATGAACTCGAGGACTACATCGGATAGGCTGCGACATCAGATAAGTCATAAGGAGGAGGCACTCAAAGAATGAAGGACAATCGACCAAACATGTTAGAACTCGAACGGGGAGAATATGAGTGAGGGGTAACCAGAAGAACAACAACATTTGAAGGGAGGAAAGTTGATTTGGGGAGAATTAGGAAATGATAAGCAGTTGGAAGGATTAGAATTTTTGGAAGAAAGAAAAAAATTATATATATAAGAGGAAAAAGAAAAAGAGGAGAAATAAAGGAAGAAAGGGGAAGAAGAGGGTGTGTTCGGATAATAGAGGGGATATCCGAGGAGGAAAAGGTGAAGATAGTAAGGGGCAAGGAGCCAGAAAGGGCACCTTAAGATAAAGGAAAGGAAAATAAAAGGAGAGAAAAAAGAGGAACGGAATAGAATACATGAGGGGAAAGATCGGATAAAGGGTATAGAGGCTTGAATAGGATAAGAAAAGAGAGGTTGGTAATGACCATGAAACTAGGGGGCTCGGATAACCCCAAGGATAAGAAAATAAAAGGGCATAAAATGAGGGAAGGTAATTTGGGAGAAAGGAAAAAGGGGGAGGAACATTACAAAGAGGCTGATTGCAAAGTAGCCATCCTTGGATAAGGAAAAAGGAAGAAATGAATTAGAAATGGAGTAGGCACGGATAAAGGAAAACAGATAGGAAAAACGAAAAGAGAGGGAGACAATTAAAAGAGCAGACTTAAGAAAAGCCCGCATAGGATGAAAGGAAAAGGATAAAGAGGGAAAATAGGAAGGGAGACTCGGAAAGAGGATATCGGATTAAAAAAAAGACAGAAAAGGAGAAAGGAAGAAAGAAGGTAATCCTTGAGAAGATCAAAGGATCGGAAAAAATATGGAAAGAAAATAGGGGTAATTTGAAAGAAAATTAACGGGCTCGGCGTGGATACGCCATAGTTGGAATGTGTGGATACGCAGGATAATTGCATGTGCGAAATGAGGTACATAGCAATAAACAGGATTGGCATGGATACGTCAAAGTTCGGATGCGTGGATACGCTCAGAACAATAAGCGTACTGGATAGTACGTTAAGAAAGTGTGGATACGCTAAAAATTGCATATGTGCTGGATAGGTCGGTGTGAATAAAGGGAAAGTCGGGACCTCTAGGTCGCTCCAATGATTGGTGCCCCGCAAAAAAGGCTAAGCCTCGGCAAGGGTAATACAAGCATAAAGAAAAGGAGGAAATAAGAAGAAACTTGAAAATATTGCATCATTAATATTAAAATATTGGCAAGTGCCCGAGATGAGACGTCCTCTCGGCACCCATGCATCTTACATAAAATACTAAATAAATTCACATTACAACAAAATAAATTTAAGAAGACCCTAATCGTCAAATACATGAACTATTTCGTCTCCTTGGGAAGGCAATGAGCGAATGGTCAGAGGTCAGAAGGAGGGCCGAGCATTTTCTTGAGATGTAATTTCAGGTAGGCCATGTTTGATGACTTGGCCTGAAGGACAGCTGATGTAGCCAATATATACTCTACTTTTAGCACATTTGAGAGTTCATTTGGGGTAGCATTTAGTGCAAAGGGTTAAGAATTAAGGCTAAATCTCTCTTACCTTGCATTTTGAAGAAAGACTTGTGCACTAACGTTTTGAAGCTGAAATTTGGAAATGTTACAAGAGGAATTGGAGTGCGTAAGTGGTACCATTGGCTTCGTCTTCTCGAGTACTACAAAATGGACTACTAGAACGTCAAAAACGGATCAACGGTTCATCCGTGGCGAAGCAAAGAAGATTGCTGCCAACCAGCCAGAGCATCTCGCGGGCCGCGAAATGGGCCTCGCGGGCCGCGAAAATGGGCGGATTTCTGGCAGAAAAAAGGCCAAAGAAGCATTTTTTGAAGGGGTATAAATACCCCTCTTATCCCTTTATCATTTGGACGAGCTCTCCAAATCCAAATCACATTTTTCCCATCTTTTTCTTCCTCTTCTTCCATTTTCTTCCATTTTCTTACATTTTGATTTGATGAACATGTGTGTATTAATTAGGATTATTGTTGTAGGCTAAAAACCCATCTTGGGGGCATGTGATTAAACTTCTATTATGGATTGAGAACTTGTTTGTGTAGCTTATGAATATATGATTTGCAAGTGAATGATTGTGTTGTATTTGTGTGTTTTGATGCATGGCAATGGTTAGGAACTATTTCCTAGCTATACAAATGTGTTGAATGTTGCTAGAAACATGGTTGAAATGCTAACATTTCCTCTTTTGTTGAGTAGTAGATTTATGAGCTAATTTCATTATGCTATCATATTGTGTTTGCTCTTGATCTCATTCACTAGTGTTATATACATGTTAATTTCGTTATCGAATAGCATGGGTAGTGTTTATCGAGTCTCTAATTGATAATGCCATCAACAAATTGGTCTAAATGCTATCATTTAGGTCATTTGTGGATGAGAGTTGTGGTGATGCTTTCGTCATCCATAACTATAATAGTGAGATTGAGAAATATGTCTCTACGATTAGAGGTAGTTTCTTATGATAAACGATCATCATTCTCAAAGCAACACGTCATAGTTTGAGGAAAAATCCATGGTAGAAAGTTGAAATCACATGCACCCAAGGCTTGCATTTTAGATAGTTAATCTTTACTTAGATAATTGCATGATAATTTAGATTTTCATTTGCTTTGCATCGTAGTGTTTCCTACAAAACCAACTTCAAAACCCCCCTTGTTTACATTGCTTTCTTTATAATATATATGTATATGTTTATAATCTTTGCTAAAACACTAAACAACACTCCTTCTCCTTGTGGTTCGATCCCTACTTCCCACTATCTACTCTATAGTAGTTAGAAGTTGTAGGTGAAATATAAATGTGTTTTGATTGAGTGGGATTCCCATTTACGACATGGGGAAATCGCTTGTCAAAAAATGGCGCCGCTGCCGGGGAGAAGGCATTTCTTGTTTTGTGTTTTATCTTAGATTTTATTGTTTACCTCCTTTGTTTTCTTTCTTTTCTTTGAAAGTGTATTGCTCGACTTCTTTGCGTAAACGACACCTTGTAGTGTGTATTGCCTTAGAATCCTTGCACTATAATTTCAATCCTTTCTTTACTTTGTTTTCTTTGAAGTGTGTATTGCTTGGTTTCTTGGAGTAAACGACACCTTGTAGTGTGTATTACCCTAGGACCCTTGCACTACAATTTCAATATCTTTGTTTGTAGTTTTAATTTTAATTTGCATATGGATAACCTCCCTTATAACTATTCAAGGGATGATGATAATTTTGCAAACTCGCGTGATGCATACAATTTTACTAATTTTTCCGAGTCTTGCAATTTTGATTTGAGAAATGAGCACTTTCAACATGAAATGCCCGTTGGTTCCTCATACCAAGGGTACCATGATGAGTGCTATAATGAGGAGGGAGTTGGATTCCAATATCAACAAGTTTATGATCCTTACTACGATTCTTATGAGCCGCAATGGAGTGGTCATTCGAATTCGAGGTTTGGATACCCATCGGAAAACCAACCCTATGAGCAACAAAATCTACCTCACCCACCTTTTGAATTGCCTCAAGAACAAGATGCGATGAATTATGAAGATAATTTACGCTTAGAAAATCTTGAGAGGCAATTGAATTTAATGTGGGAAGCAGTGAGGAGATTAGAAGCTCAATATTCCGAAGGAGAACCATCCCAAGTAGAACCTATTCCGAGTGCTTTGCACGAAGAAGAATTTGAAAGGGATGAGGAGTTGGTTGTTGAACAAAAAGAAGAAGAGAGGGAGGTGATCGAACTTGAGAACTTACCATCACCATTGCCACCCCTACCTCCACCTATTCAACCAAAATCACCAACTTCGGAAATCTTAGAGGAGCCAAGTAGGAAGCCAACTTACTCATTCATGCTTCCAACCATCCATACTCCTTTAACAACCTCACCTTACACTCCTCTACCTATGCTTTCTCAACCCCCCTTCACTTTTTTCTTAAAGGTGAAGGATTTCAAACTTTTGTTCTATGAATAACATTTGGGTCGTGTCGACGACGTTAAATAAATCGATTTTGATCGTTTGGAAGTAACATTTTCCATACAACGATTATCGTTTTTATTTAGTTTTTATTGTGTTTATGTAAATAAATAAAAAAAAAAGTTTCTTTGTGTCTTTCATTGTATTAATTAGTAGATTACGTTTTTATTCTTGTTTTTTTGTTTCGTTTTTATTCTTGTTTTTATTTTGTTAGTTTATTTGAATTTTAAAAAAACTAAAAAAAAAAAGAAAAAAAAAATTTTTCTTTCTTTTTTAAGAGCCAACATTTAGTGTGAGTCCTTCCCTTTCCTCACAATTTTGATAGTTGTTCTTGAACATTGAGGACAATGTTTGGTTTAAGTGTGGGGAAGAGGTTTAGGATTTTCGTTTTTGGTGTAAATATGTACTTCTTTGAAAACTTTGTTTTTTTTAAAAAAAATGAAAGCCCGGATAAGTCCAAAAGAAATAGAGACTTAGGCAAAAAATGAGAGGCTAGAGCCCGGATAAGTCCAAAAGAAATAGAGACTTATGCAAAATTGAGAGGCTTTGTGTGAAAAAAAAAAAAAAAAAAGAAAAGAAAAAAAGAGTGGCTAGGTACATCCTAGGCAAAAGGAGAGTGAGAGGAAAAAAAAAAAAAAAAAGTGGCTAGGTATATACCTAGGCAAAAGGAGAGGAATCTCATTTTATCCTCATTTTCCGATGGTTGAAGTCATAAGGATGCGGTGATTAATGGAGAGTTGGGTAGTTTTGCATCTTGGCTTTGTTGGATGTTTCATCTAGTGGGAGCAAAGTAGTACACTTTGGGATATTCTACTTTGCAATTTTTTGTTTGAGTATGCCATGTGTTTTATTGTTGTGAAATTGTCATCTTAGCCTTGAATCGTTCTTTTTGAGGACGAGAAAAGTTTAAGTGTGTGGGTGTTCTACATGTGGTATATGTTTTGATTTTGTTGGGATTTTTGGGTAGAACTTGTCATCAAGTTGAAGCATAGAAATTTGATACAATCTTTATTGTGATTGTGCTTTTTACTTGTTGGAAGTTCTTGTTTTAGTGTCATAGTTTTGGAGGAGTTCAAATGTGCATTAGAAATTTTTGTTTTGATTTGAGTATAATCTTAAACTTTAATCGTTCTTTCTCGAGGACGAGAAAGGTTTAATTGTGGGGGTATTTGATGTAGCCAATATATACTCTACTTTTAGCACATTTGAGAGTTCATTTGGGGTAGCATTTAGTGCAAAGGGTTAAGAATTAAGGCTAAATCTCTCTTACCTTGCATTTTGAAGAAAGACTTGTGCACTAACGTTTTGAAGCTGAAATTTGGAAATGTTACAAGAGGAATTGGAGTGCGTAAGTGGTACCATTGGCTTCGTCTTCTCGAGTACTACAAAATGGACTACTAGAACGTCAAAAACGGATCAACGGTTCATCCGTGGCGAAGCAAAGAAGATTGCTGCCAACCAGCCAGAGCATCTCGCGGGCCGCGAAATGGGCCTCGCGGGCCGCGAAAATGGGCGGATTTCTGGCAGAAAAAAGGCCAAAGAAGCATTTTTTGAAGGGGTATAAATACCCCTCTTATCCCTTTATCATTTGGACGAGCTCTCCAAATCCAAATCACATTTTTCCCATCTTTTTCTTCCTCTTCTTCCATTTTCTTCCATTTTCTTACATTTTGATTTGATGAACATGTGTGTATTAATTAGGATTATTGTTGTAGGCTAAAAACCCATCTTGGGGGCATGTGATTAAACTTCTATTATGGATTGAGAACTTGTTTGTGTAGCTTATGAATATATGATTTGCAAGTGAATGATTGTGTTGTATTTGTGTGTTTTGATGCATGGCAATGGTTAGGAACTATTTCCTAGCTATACAAATGTGTTGAATGTTGCTAGAAACATGGTTGAAATGCTAACATTTCCTCTTTTGTTGAGTAGTAGATTTATGAGCTAATTTCATTATGCTATCATATTGTGTTTGCTCTTCATCTCATTCACTAGTGTTATATACATGTTAATTTCGTTATCGAATAGCATGGGTAGTGTTTATCGAGTCTCTAATTGATAATGCCATCAACAAATTGGTCTAAATGCTATCATTTAGGTCATTTGTGGATGAGAGTTGTGGTGATGCTTTCGTCATCCATAACTATAATAGTGAGATTGAGAAATATGTCTCTACGATTAGAGGTAGTTTCTTATGATAAACGATCATCATTCTCAAAGCAACACGTCATAGTTTGAGGAAAAATCCATGGTAGAAAGTTGAAATCACATGCACCCAAGGCTTGCATTTTAGATAGTTAATCTTTACTTAGATAATTGCATGATAATTTAGATTTTCATTTGCTTTGCATCGTAGTGTTTCCTACAAAACCAACTTCAAAACCCCCCTTGTTTACATTGCTTTCTTTATAATATATATGTATATGTTTATAATCTTTGCTAAAACACTAAACAACACTCCTTCTCCTTGTGGTTCGATCCCTACTTCCCACTATCTACTCTATAGTAGTTAGAAGTTGTAGGTGAAATATAAATGTGTTTTGATTGAGTGGGATTCCCATTTACGACGTGGGGAAATCGCTTGTCAACAGCCCAAGGATCGAGAGATCGTGGGTTGGAAGATGAGGAATTTGAGAGGAATTTGATATTAATATTAATAGGAATTTGAGAGGAATTCCAGCCCAAGGATCGAGAGGAATTTGCTTGAGAAGTACCTGCAGGAGGGCCAGGCTCATTAAAAGAAGGAAAATCCATCTGCCGAACACATATAACTTCTCAGATTTTTTTCTGGCAATCCTCATATTTTGTAGAAAGCCAAGGATTGAGATATCGGTGGAAGGCATTATCAACAGGAAGGGAAGGAGGAATTTCCCAGATAGAATGAGGAAATGGATCAGGCATCCCAGAAGATAAGCGGCAGTACCATTCAACGGTCTCGGTATAAGCAGGATGAGCCGAACCACCAGCTTGGAACTTACTCATCTTCTCTATAGTAGAGATGACATTTCGGACAGAAAAGGTAATATCGTGGGAGGGAACAACATGAGTTTTCCCACGAACGAGGAATGACAAGTGAAACGAGAGCCTCAGACAAAGGAGATAATTCTAAAGCTCGTAATTGCGGGAGGTAAGCTGTTTATTCTCAGCTTCCAATTTGGAAATCATCTGCCTTTCGTTAATCCCGCTTTCTAGACTTTGGAGCTTGTTGATAGCCCTAAAATACTCACCCCATACAAGGCCGAGCTTTTCTCCAGCACCGCATTCTCAGCTTCTCGGGCATGTTTGCAGTTTCCTCGAGGTAGGAATAGATAAACTTATGCCTTTGTTTAATAGACCCAAATCGAGCCCTCAAAAATCGGAGAAATCCAGATGCAGCACTAAGAGTAGGAAACTCCTCAAGAAGGAAACCAAACTCACATTCGGACAATGCTTTCTCCCTCTGACTTGCTCCTATTTGCAGCTCGGATACCGCCGGTGCTCGGCATTGTGAGCACAAAAGGGGAGAAGCTTTATCCGAGTGGGGGAAGGGAACCATGCAGGGTAAAGTCATAGCAATCTATTATGGATAGGAATGAGAGCTAATAACAAAGGTAATACATAAGAAAAGAAGAAACTCATGAGATATAACATAAAAATAAACAACACGGAGAAAAATATTGTAGCAATACAAAGTGACGATTGAAAATGCCCATAACAAGTGGGGAGAGTTGCAACAGAGTAAAAGAAACTAAGGAGATCGCCAAGGTCAGGAAGAAGAAGATTATCATGGGAACTAGAGGCTTCTTCAGGAGACTGGTAACCCTCGGTAGCTTGAGCCAGTTGAACATGACCCAACTCGGTTGAGAACTCAATGAAAGGAGCGCCGTTGGACAAAGCGGCCCTAAAGCTGAAAAATTCTAGCTCGGCGCACCACTCCACATACCCTTTGTTGCTAACAGAGTAGTGATGAGATGGGGACTCAGGACAGACCCCATGAGGATTGTGGAAGTCTACCTCTGGTACGACCTTCTCCGCAGGAACCTTAATCTTCTTCTCTCTGATCTTCAAAAGGTCGCCCACAAAATTGGGCAGAGAAGAAGAATGCAAAGCATCCCAAATCTTGGGGGCTAAAGTTTGGAGGGTACTCAGGCGGAAGGCTCTAAGACGTTGCTCATAACGGGCCAAGGCTCCAGGATGATAGTAACCTTTCTGCACAGCCAGGCAAAGTTCCCCAGGAAGCCAACTTCGGATTCTTTCAAGAGGGTGATGGTTTGGTAGTCATTTGACTCCTCCAGAAGCTCGGACAAGGTCTGATCACAGACCTAGGAGCTGGTCACTTCTTTGGCGATGGTCTCGCCGAACTCACGGAGCAGAGATCCATCTTCGAGGGGCTTGAGTTTTTCTCGAAGGAGAGCTGAGCACAGTTTCTCCTCATCCAAGGCCCGCTGACAGGCTTCCCGAGCTTGTCTCTCCTGCTGAAGGTCGCGGAGCAGGTTACCCGAGAATTCCTCCCATTAAGGACATGCACATCGATAAAAAAGAAAATAGAGAGGAAAAAGAGAAAAGAGAAGGTAAGGTAGCAAGAGCTCTTACAGGGGAAAAAAGGGAGGAGACAGGGCGACTGTCCACCAGAGTGGTCACATGAACGGATTCCTCAGCTGTTGGAACCACAATAGCTGGATTCTCAACTGCATGAGTAATAGCCTTCGGCTGAGTAGGAACCTGTATGGAGACGGGATCATGTTGCATTTCAGGAGGAGAATATTTAGATTCAACTCGCCGGGCAATGCGGAAAAGGGGTCATAGTCAAGAGCCTTCAGATTGAAGACTACACCCCACCGATAAGTTGGGCTTAAGAATGCAGGATTCTTCGGAGAGAGAGGGCCTTTGGATTGTGTCACAAGGTCCTTCAGGGGCGTCTCCTCAAGACTCTTGGTCTCGGATCCCTTCCCGAGAGCTTTCTTACTAATAGGGGGCTCAGAACCCTTCTTTAAAGCTCCATTGCTCGGAGATGGCTCGGATCCTTTCCAGAGGATTTTTTTCAGATCCCTTTCCAGGAGCCTCAGAACGGGCATTCTTAGTGGCAGGGGAGGCATACCCTTCCCCTAGATTTTGGACAGAGGTTTTCTCTGACCGAAGATTGGGATGCGAGATCGCATTCGAGGTGGACTTGGAAGATTTCATGCGAAGAGTCCCAGCAATCTCCGGAGAAGAATAAATGACAGGATTATCAAGGAGATCACAAACCACTGCAACAAAACAGAAGAAATGGCGTTAGAATAAGGCAAAGGAATGAGATAAACGAAAAAAGGGAACAACAAAATAAAGACAGACATTTTAAAACAGAAGGTAAAGACCTTCATTAGCCATTGGGCATAAAACCGACGACAAGTAAATGCTGCTGCGGGATAGATCGAGCGAGGCCAGTAGAAGTTGTCGTTTCCTTTCAGCCAATATTGAAGAACATTTAAGGACTGGCAGGATAAGGTCTTATAGTCAGAATCTACAGATGAGATGACAAGAGCCCCATCGGCTTCAGCCTCGATGTTGTCATTCCAATCGGGGGCATGATACTTAACTTGGTTAAAGGAGTAATGGCCAACCTCCTTCCAGTTCTTAACACTGTCGCTTTTACTGAGCATGATTAAGAGACCTCGAGGATAAAAGGTAAAGATCCTCGGAGTCTTTGCGAAACAAATTCAAGGATTTAACGACGCTGTGTCTGCGACATAGAGTAATAAATCCCAGGACAACGGTTACTCTATTGGGATGAAGCTGAGCAGGAGACATGCGAAAGTGGTCGAGCAATTCAGAGAAAAGAGGAGGGAAAGAAAGGGATAAGCCAAAATGTATATGGCGAGCAAGTAGACATGAGGCACTAGATTGAACTTGAATGGGCTCTAATAGCTCCAGTTCCCCGTCCTCGGGAATATGAACAAAGCTATTGTAGCAGAGGTCAAGGATGTCCTTGGTAACCCACTCAGGATAAGGCTTGGAATCACAGTGAAAACCGATAGGAGAAATCCGAGGCACACGGAGGAAAGATCGACGCGACCGCTTCTTCCCTTCGGCAGTTAGGGATTCCGAAGAGGAGGATTCAGAGCCCGGATTGGGAACATGAGAAGTTAGAGGCCTGAGCTTTCAGGCTATCAGCATGCATCAGATCCAGGGGTTGGTTGGTGGAATCCATGTTAAAAATAAGGCAAAGACGCGAACAAAAGATGAGCAGAGAAACTAGGAGCAGAGGCAACTCACCAGAAAGCAAGAGATAGGTGGAAGATGAATCGAAGGGCGACAAGAGAGAAGAGATAATGGAGTTAGGGGATCTATTTGTAGAAGAGGAATTAGAGAATATCAAAGGGCAGCGCCTCGGGGGCAGGAGTAATGATGGTACGCGAGTAAAGAGGAAGAATTTGGGGAAAAGAGAAGCGTGTAACCGCCAAAAGCTCGAGGATAATAGCTCTTTACGGCTCAGGGACCCACCTACTAGAATAGCGACAAGCGCGCATGAAGTGGAGGCATCGGAAAGTAAGGAAAAAAAAGGTAACAAGACAGAAGCCTCCAGCTTCGGAAGACTAAAGCCTTTGTCTTGAGGGGCTTGTGATAATACCAAAGGTGACCGACAAAGGTGACTTTCCTGGTAATTTTCGGTACACGTGATGGACATCTAAGAAGAAGGTTCGGCTGGTACAGTCACGTGACCAGGACCACAACGAGGTACAAAAAGGTGACGTGCGATGAGAAGACACATGATAAGGTTTCAAGACGCCTATAAATAGAGGCTGCAATCAACCATTCCAGGTAAGTTCTCTAACTCTTGAATACAGAGTTTTATCTTTCCTTTCAATACACGAAATCTCATCATCACATCGGAGCTGCTACCCTCGGGTGGCTCCGGAGGCTTGTTTTGTAGGCTTTGGGCGAACATGTCCCAAGCGGGTTCTATCCGAAGCCTAGGAGCTCGGATAGCCAAGCACATAGCGAGCAATCTGCATACTTCATCGCTCATCCACTTCTCAAGGCTCTCGGACATAACCAATATCCGAGGCATCCATTTACTAGTTGTGCGGATTTACCCCGCATCACTAAGGTTGTTGAGATTCGGGTTTATGCTTTTGTCCTCCATCTGCTAATTCTTATACTGCTGATTCTGGGTTGCCTTTTTCTTTGTCTTTGGCCTTGCGTACTTTTAGGGTTTATTCTCCACAAATAAATTTGTAGTGTGAATTAGATAGAGTGGGACAATATCATTGAATTCGAGGATGTTACCATGGATTACAAATATCTTCAAACTAAGATTATGATGAACTAACCTCTCATTCTCGTTCCTAGACAAACTCTAAGATATTGGCTGAAATTAATATATGTCGGCATTACAATAAACTTGTTATACATGTGCATATGGTGCTTTCAATTTTAGAAGATGATGGTAGTACCCTTATTTGCCACTATAATTTGTCACCTGTCTTGTTATTGTTTAAAATTAACCTTACTCAATTTAATAGTGATTAACACATCATTCAAATGGGCGATGGGTCCATATCACATTGTCTTTCAACCCATTCAAGACTGAGAACTAGGAAGTGGTTTTCAGAAAGCTCGTTGGAAAGTCGGCGACAAATGTAGCATACTAAGGCACAGGAAAACGAGAGATGTACTCATGACATCAAGACCCGAGACTACTCTCGGGTGTGTTTATGACTAGTTAAGTGTCGATTTATCCGCTCGAATATCCTCGACACGTTGTCTTGGGTCCTGGGGAGATAGTATTTTAGAGTTGTTCAGTGAGTTTGTCTTCACACCGGTGCATTACATATACTTCTCCTTTTTGCACTCGCCCATTTTTAGGGGTTGTATTACTACCCAAAGCTCACTTTTTAGTTTGGATTAGCATGTAGGACTTTTTTGTATGATGTGGGAATGAAATTTTTTTCTCTATCCCCATAAGACATTCTACATTTCTTATTTACCCTTTTACCGAGCACCACCAACAACCACCACTACCGCCACCAACCATCACCACCAATCACCACTCACCACCAATACTACTAGTCTGGTGGCCACATACCATTAGTCTATTACCATCATCAATGCGGGCATTAATGGGCACAACTAGCACCACTATGTTTATCATTGTCATTTATTCCTGAATTGAATCAAATAATGACAAAGAGAATAAAGGGAAATTTGAACCAAACGGCCCGATATGTTGCATGAACCTTAAGTCAAATGTATCTATACATCATGCATAATCATTTTGGTCATTAATGTAAATCTAGAATTGTTTGGTTTAAATGAACATAAAAGCACACAAATCAACATATTCAAAAAGACATCAAACCTTAGCAAACATAACTTGTATCTAACACGTGACATACATCGCGCATTTGATCCAGCTCAACCATTGTCAATTGTGTTCAGTACTAAAGATATTTGAATTTACAAAGTACCAACCTTCTACATCTTCTTCATATGCGCTGTATTTTATTTCTTATTTTTATCATATTCAAGAGATGAGAATCATGAGATAGGTACACTTTTAGTTTTTTACACAAATAATGTAATTTTCTCAAAAGTAAATGTCTAAATGAGCATAAAGCGCCGCAATACTCAACTAACTTAAGTGACAAAATATAGAAAGTAAAATGTTGAGTTTTGGAATCTTTAGCACTTACGTTCTACTCGGTAGTACTGCTAACAAACAAAAACAACATACGTGGTGGAATGCAAAACAATGGTAAACAACCTACTACGATTAATGAAAATTAAAAGCAACTCCACAAAACAATGGTAAGCCTGCTACAATTTATGGAAAATTACAAGCAGCTCCACAAAACAATGGTAAACAATCGGCTATAATTTACGAAAAATTACGAGCAACTCCACAAAACGAATGTAAACTAAACCGCTACCAACAGTTTGTGGAAAATTGCAAGCAACTCCGCAAAACAATGGTAAACCACCTCCAACAATTTTATAGAAAATTACAAACAACTCCATATATACCAACGTTGTAGTTACTTACAAACAGTTCCATATATACCAATGTTGGAATTGGTCTTAGGACTTGTTTTCCATAGTTTTTCCGTAAATCAGGGCATTTTATAGAGAGTCAACTAGCAGCGACGTCCTACTTAGAGCATCTCCAATAGTTGAAGAAACGGAGCTGCTTGCAATATTTGATAAATTTCAGCAGTGTAGTTTACCATTGTTTCACTCCACGTAGACACTGCTACACGAGCAACACTGCCGCACAGAGCAGTACTGCCGTCATTAATGTTATGAGTTACCTTTCATTTACTTTTAATTGGTAAATATAATTTCTCTTTCCTTTCATTTACTTTTGCTTGGTAAATATAATTTCTCTTTCTATTCACGTAGTTATATTCTATTATAAATATTTACTTTAATTATTTTACGAGCATGAATAAATAATATTTATAAAAAATATATTTTAATAGGCAAATTCTCATTTGAGACCTGTCTCAAATGAGACCAAAGATTATATGAGACTACTATTGATTGAATTTGTCGTTGGTGAGCTTTAAACTTGCCGATTTCCTTGATTGAATTTGTCGTTGGTGAAATTGACCAAGGAAATGATCAAGAAAATTGACCGAAAGATCAAGCAAATTGAACGAAAGATCAAATTAACTGAAAAATCAAGGCAAAACAAAAATACTCAAGGACATTGATTGAAAGATCAAACAAACTGACTAAAAGATCAAGCAGAAACAGTAAATGCTCATTCCCCTGCTCTTGGTCTCCACAAGGACAGGTCTCACCCAAGACTTTCTCATTTTAATATTGTATATATTATATCACGAGATCTATTTCCACAACCCAATATTCTAAATCCACAACTCATTCAGTGATAAATTTACTTAATCACCCCTCATTAAATTTAGGATTTAATTAACATTTATTATATCATTTAAATCTCTTAAGTTTTGAATAATAAATTTTGGATTCAAGTTTTTGTTAAATTTAATTGTAGGCCCAAGAAATCATCAAAACTTTCAACATTCATTCAACACCTTCAAATTTAGGCTCTATTTGCTATAACTTATTTCTTGGTGTACTGAACTGAACTGAACTGAACGGAACTGAACTGAAGTGTAAATTAATGTATTAAAAAATGGAATCAGCATAACTGAATTAATATGAATTTCATCAAATTACACTTTCACTGAACTGAACTGAACTGAATTGAATTGAACTGATCTACAGATAAGCTCTGACAAACATGATGTGAATTTAGTCAATTTACTTATTAATCTGAATAGCTACGTGAAATTTGTAGAGAAAGTTGATAA
The DNA here is from genome assembly GCA_963678965.1 of Cruciata laevipes. Classification (NCBI taxonomy): domain Eukaryota; kingdom Viridiplantae; phylum Streptophyta; class Magnoliopsida; order Gentianales; family Rubiaceae; genus Cruciata; species Cruciata laevipes. The sequence goes on from OY787635.1 coordinate 13,110,069, forward strand.
GAATATTTTATACTATATATAAAGAGTGTGATAGGTCCTAAATATACTCTTATTTTGTAGCATTTGAGAGCTGTTTTAGATAGTATTTTGTACTTTATATTAGACTTTTGGACCGAATTATTCATGTTGGTTTGAAATTGAAGACGTGCATTTCAACCTTTGATAGGTCCTAGATATACTCTTATTTTGTAGCATTTGAGAGCTGTATTAGATAGTATTTTGTGTAATTATATTAGACTTTTAGACCGAATCATTCATAATGGTTTGAAATTGAAGACGTGCATTTCGATCTTGAATTGCACTTGCGATGGATTTGAATGATTTGAAGACCTTCTATGACCGTCCTGACCGCGTTTGATACATTGAAGAACCGGTCGTAGAAGTGGCGTGAAGGCACACTCTCGCGGGCCGCGAACCCTAGGTCGCGAACCGCGAGGGTGTGTGTTGCTGTTTTGAAGATGCCGAGTTTCGCGAGCCGCGAGGACCAGACGCGAGCCGCGAGGACCAGACGCCGAGACACGGGCGCGAGACTCCGGTCGCGGACCACGCCGAGACACGGGCGCGAGACTCCGGTCGCGGACCACGCCGAGACCGAGACACGGGCGCGCGCACCACGCCGAGACCGAGACACGGGCGCGCGGGGCGCGAATCCTCGGCCGCGAGCCGCGAGAATCAGGCTCGCGGTCCGCGAGGGATTTCGCGCGACCCGCGAAGGCCCTGCAAGTGGCATTTTGTTTTGAGTTATTTTTGTTATTTTTGGAAGTATAAAAGGAACTTATCCTCAATGTTTAGAGGTCGTTTTTTACAGAGTTCCCTCACATCCAAAGTAGATTTTTCATAGCTTTTCTTCCAATTTCTCTCTTTCCTTCCCTTTGATTTGATGAACAAACATGTTTGTATTAATTAGGATTATTGTAGTAGGCTAAAAACCCATCTTGGGGGCATGTGATTAAACTTCTATTATGGGTTGAGAACTTGTTTGTGTAGCTTATGAATGTGTGATTTGCTATTGAATGATCATAATTTGTATGTGTATTTGATGCTTGAAATGGTTAGGAATGATTTCCTAGTTATAGATATGTGTTGGATATGTGTTAGACATTGCTTTTCCATGGTTGAAATGCTACCATTTCTTCTATGTAAAGGTAGTGAATTAGGAATCAAATATATGTTGTTATCAATTATATTTGTTCTTGAGATCATTCATTAGCATTGTATCTATGTCAAGTTTGTTATCAAATTGCATGGGTAGGTTTGAGAAACATCTAATTTGAAATGATATTGATGAATTGAACTAGTTGTTATCATCTAGTAAAGTTGTCAATGAAAGTTGTGAGGATGCTTTCATCTTTCATAGCTATGATTATAGATAGTTTCTCATGATAAACAATCATCATTCTCAAAGCAACATGTCATAGTTTGAGGAAGAACTCATGGTAGAAAGTTGAAATCACATGCACCCAAGACTTGCATTTTAGATAGTCAATCTTTAGTTAGATAATTGCATGATAATTTAGATTTTCATTTGTTTTGCATCGTAGTGTTTCCTACAAAACCAACTTCAAAACCCCCCCTTGTTTACCTTGCTTTCTATATAATATATATGTGTGTGTTAACAATCTTTGCTAAAACACTAAACAAGATCCTTCTCCTTGTGGTTCGATCCCTACTTCCCACTATCTACTCTATAGTAGTTAGAAGTCGTAGGTGAATATAAATGTGTTTTGATTGAGTGGGATTCCCATTTACGACGTGGGGAAATCGCTTGTCAAAAATGGCGCCGCTGCCGGGGAGAAGGCATTTCTTGTTTTGTGTTTTATCTTAGATTTTATTGTTTACCTCCTTTGTTTTCTTTCTTTTCTTTGAAAGTGTATTGCTCGAGTTCTTTGCGTAAACGACACCTTGTAGTGTGTATTGCCTTAGAATCCTTGCACTATAATTTCAATCCTTTCTTTACTTTGTTTTCTTTGAAGTGTGTATTGCTTGGTTTCTTGGAGTAAACGACACCTTGTAGTGTGTATTACCCTAGAACCCTTGCACTACAATTTCAATATCTTTGTTTGTAGTTTTAATTTTAATTTACATATGGATAACCTCCCTTATAACTATTCAAGGGATGATGATAATTTTGCAAACTCGCGTGATGCATACAATTTTACTAATTTTTCCGAGTCTTGCAATTTTGATTTGAGAAATGAGCACTTTTAACATGAAATGCCCGTTGGTTCCTCATACCAAGGGTACCATGATGAGTGCTATAATGAGGAGGGAGTTGGATTCCAATATCAACAAGTTTATGATCCTTACTACGATTCTTATGAGCCGCAATGGAGTGGTCATTCGAATTCGAGGTTTGGATACCCACCGGAAAACCAACCCTATGAGCAACAAAATCTACCTCACCCACCTTTTGAATTGCCTCAAGAACAAGATGCGATGAATTATGAAGATAATTTACGCTTAGAAAATCTTGAGAGACAATTGAATTTAATGTGGGAAGCGGTGAGGAGATTAGAAGCTCAATATTCCGAAGGAGAACCATCCCAAGTAGAACCTATTCCGAGTGCTTTGCACGAAGAAGAATTTGAAAGGGATGAGGAGTTGGTTGTTGAACAAAAAGAAGAAGAGAGGGAGGTGATCGAACTTGAGAACTTACCATCACCATTGCCACCCCTACCTCCACCTATTCAACCAAAATCACCAACTTCGGAAATCTTAGAGGAGCCAAGTAGGAAGCCAACTTACTCATTCATGCTTCCAACCATCCATACTCCTTTAAGAACCTCACCTTACACTCCTCTACCTATGATTTCTCAACCCCCTTCACTTTTTTCTTAAAGGTGAAGGATTTCAAACTTTTGTTCTATGAATAACATTTGGGTCGTGTCGACGACGTTAAATAAATCGATTTTGATCGTTTGGAAATAACATTTCCACTAAACGATTCTTGTTTTATTTTTATTTAGCTTTTATTGTGTTTATATAAAGTAAAAAAAAAAAAAAAAAAAATTTTAAAATTATATAGTTTCTTTGTATATTTCTTTGTATATTTCATTGTGTAGAATAAGGTGTGCAATGGAGCAAAAACGGAAAAGCTGAAGAAGCCATTCCTCGCGGTCCGCGAATTGATCGCGCGGACCGCGACCGAAGATTTTCGCGAGCCGCGAAAGGGAGCTCGCGGATCGCGCCTATGTCTCGCGGTCCGCGCATGAAGTCTCGCGACCCGCGAGGGAGGCCGGGATTTCTCGATAATCCCTGGAACGAAAACGTCGATTTTCGCGGTCCGCGGCTTGGTCGCGCGGACCGCGACACTGTGCTCGCGGACCGCGGTTTAATCGCGCGGTCCGCGAAGGTTTGTCGAGCGCGGCACGCGATTTCATCGCGCGCGCCGCGACGGGCTTCAGCGCGCGCGATCCGCGAATTTGTCACGCGGACCGCGAAGGTTTTGCGCGCAGCACGCGAGATATGCCGAGCGCCGCGAAGGCCTGGAGCGCGCGGACGGCGAGTAAACAGCGCGCGGCCCGCGACAAAGGCCGCGCGACCCGCGAAGAGGACCGAGATTTCTCGGAAATCCCTGGAAGGATTTGGCGCATGTTCGCGGCCCGCGCCGGAACCTCGCGACCCGCGAAGAAGGCCCGCGACCCGCGACTGGGGCTCGCGATCCGCGACAAAAATTGGACACTATTTCTTTCCAAATCCTTCTATCTTTTTTCTCTTCCTTCTTCCCTATTCCCTCAAGCTCCCAAAGGCTTCAATTGACGGTACCCTACTCAATTTGTTCAAATTTTTTTTGGGTATTTTAGGGCTTGCCGCCAATAGAATTAAGTACATTTTGAAGGGCTTGCCGCCTTTAGTTACATACTGAACTTTTTGAATAGGGCTTGCCGCCATATAGCTACTTTAGTTGTGCTGGACGGTTATTGCATAGATTAAGCTAATATAGCTACACCCTTTCTTACACTATGATTTTCATTGATATATTTAAACATTGAGGGCAATGTTTAGACTAAGTGTGGGGGAGAGGTGTAGGACTTTTGTTGCTGATTTTGTTGCTAGTTTTAATACTGTATTGCCTAAAAAAAAAAAAAAAAAAAAAAAAAAAAAAAAGAAGCCCGGATGGTCCCAAAAATACTAGAGGATCAGGTAAAAATGAGAGGCATGCCCGGATGGTTCCAAAAATACTAGAGAATCAGGCAAAAATGAGAGGCCAAAAAAAAAAAAAAAAAAAAATTTCTTTTCTCTTGTTTAGATATATAAAGCTCTCAAATGTTATGTGCTTAATTATTCAGAGTATACACTTGGATCTTAATCGTTCTTTCTCGAGAACGAGAAAGGTTCAAGTGTGGGGGATTTTGATAGGTCCTAGATATACTCTTATTTTGTAGCATTTGAGAGCTGTATTAGATAGTATTTTGTGTAATTATATTAGACCGAATCATTCATAATGGTTTGAAATTGAAGACGTGCATTTCGATCTTGAATTGCACTTGCGATGGATTTGAATGATTTGAAGACCTTCTATGACCGTCCTGACCGCGTTTGATACATTGAAGAACCGGTCGTAGAAGTGGCGTGAAGGCACACTCTCGCGGGCCGCGAACCCTAGGTCGCGAACCGCGAGGGTGTGTGTTGCTGTTTTGAAGATGCCGAGTTTCGCGAGCCGCGAGGACCAGACGCGAGCCGCGAGGACCAGACGCCGAGACACGGGCGCGAGACTCCGGTCGCGGACCACGCCGAGACACGGGCGCGAGACTCCGGTCGCGGACCACGCCGAGACCGAGACACGGGCGCGCGCACCACGCCGAGACCGAGACACGGGCGCGCGGGGCGCGAATCCTCGGCCGCGAGCCGCGAGAATCAGGCTCGCGGTCCGCGAGGGATTTCGCGCGACCCGCGAAGGCCCTGCAAGTGGCATTTTGTTTTGAGTTATTTTTGTTATTTTTGGAAGTATAAAAGGAACTTATCCTCAATGTTTAGAGGTCGTTTTTTACAGAGTTCCCTCACATCCAAAGTAGATTTTTCATAGCTTTTCTTCCAATTTCTCTCTTTCCTTCCCTTTGATTTGATGAACAAACATGTTTGTATTAATTAGGATTATTGTAGTAGGCTAAAAACCCATCTTGGGGGCATGTGATTAAACTTCTATTATGGGTTGAGAACTTGTTTGTGTAGCTTATGAATGTGTGATTTGCTATTGAATGATCATAATTTGTATGTGTATTTGATGCTTGAAATGGTTAGGAATGATTTCCTAGTTATAGATATGTGTTGGATATGTGTTAGACATTGCTTTTCCATGGTTGAAATGCTACCATTTCTTCTATGTAAAGGTAGTGAATTAGGAATCAAATATATGTTGTTATCAATTATATTTGTTCTTGAGATCATTCATTAGCATTGTATCTATATCAAGTTTGTTATCAAATTGCATGGGTAGGTTTGAGAAACATCTAATTTGAAATGATATTGATGAATTGAACTAGTTGTTATCATCTAGTAAAGTTGTCAATGAAAGTTGTGAGGATGCTTTCATCTTTCATAGCTATGATTATAGATAGTTTCTCATGATAAACAATCATCATTCTCAAAGCAACATGTCATAGTTTGAGGAAGAACTCATGGTAGAAAGTTGAAATCACATGCACCCAAGACTTGCATTTTAGATAGTCAATCTTTAGTTAGATAATTGCATGATAATTTAGATTTTCATTTGTTTTGCATCGTAGTGTTTCCTACAAAACCAACTTCAAAACCCCCCCTTGTTTACCTTGCTTTCTATATAATATATATGTGTGTGTTAACAATCTTTGCTAAAACACTAAACAAGATCCTTCTCCTTGTGGTTCGATCCCTACTTCCCACTATCTACTCTATAGTAGTTAGAAGTCGTAGGTGAATATAAATGTGTTTTGATTGAGTGGGATTCCCATTTACGACGTGGGGAAATCGCTTGTCAACCTTGAATTGCACTTGCGATAGATTTGGATGATTTGAAGACCTTCTATGACCGTCCTGAAGGAAGCAGATACATTGAAGAACCGGTCGTAGAAGTGGCGTGAAGGCACACTCTCGCGGACCGCGAAACCTAGGTCGCGAACCGCGAGGGTGTGTGTTGCTGTTTTGAAGACGCCGAGTTTCGCGCGGTCCGCGAAACTCTGGTCGCGAGCCGCGAGGACCAGCACGAGGACCGCGGAAGCCGAAGACGCGCGATCCGTGAAATATCGGCCGCGGTTCGCGAGGACCAGATGCGCGGTCCGCGAAACTCCGGTCGCGAACCGCGAGGACCAGCACGAGGACCGCAGCGAAGCCGAGACGCGCGATCCGCGAAACGTCGGCCGCGGTTCGCGAGGACCAGACGCGCGGTCCGCGAAACCTCGGTCGCGAACCGCGGACGCCATGGACGCGCGGGCCGCGAATCCTCGGCCGCGAACCGCGAGAACCAAGCTCGCGGTCCGCGAAGGATTTCTCGCGGCCCGCGAAAACTTCTGCAACTTGCATTTTATTTGCTTTAATTTTAATTATTTTTAGACTATAAAAGCAACTTATCCTCATTGTTAGAGGATCGGATTTTTACAGAGTTGAACTCACTTTCCTTCATTTTCCTTTTGATTTTGATCTTTGAATTCATCATGGTTTGTAGTATTGATTTTGGTTTTGATAATATAACTATGGTAGTAGGCTAAAACCCTTCTTGGATATATGTGATTGGACTTCTTGTTATGATTGAGAACATGATTCATGAAGCTTAGGAATGGTGATTTGCTATTGAATGATCATAATTTATATGTGTATTTGATGCTTGAAATGATTAGGAATGATTTCCTAGTGATAGATATGTGTTGGATATGTGTTAGATATTGCTTTTCCATGGTTAGAATGTTATCATTCTTTCTATGTAGGAGTAGTAAATTAGGAATCGAATGCATGTTGTTATCAATTGTATTTGTTCTTAAGATCATTCATTAGCATTGTACCTATGTCAAGTTTGTTATCAAATTGCATGGGTAGGGTTGAGAAACATCTAATTTGAAGTGATATTGTTTCAATTGAACTAGTTGTTATCATCTAGTAAAGTTGTTACTTGAAGTTGTGAAGATGCTTTCATTTTTCATAACTATGGTTAAAAGATAGTTTCTCACTAATGTTCACCATTCTCAATGCATCATGATAAAGTTTGAGGAAAATCTCATAATAAGAAGTCACCAATCTCATATGTCCAAGTTTATTATTCTCTTAGTTAAATCTCTAGTTAGAGTAATCTTATGGTAAAGTAGTGGTAGCTTTAAAGTTCTAGTTGTTTTACTTAGTAGTGTCTTAAACAAAAACTCAATTCAAAACCCCCTTGTTTACATTGCTTTTATATATGTATATATATATATATATATATACTACAAGATATACATAGAAATAACCTTTTCCCTGTGAAACGAACCTTACTTGTCACTATATGCTTAATCGTGTGTAGAGGTAGTAAGTGAACATAAATTGTATATTTGAGAGGTACGGCGACGACCTCCCAAATTTTGGCGCCGCTGCCGGGGACTAGGCGTATTTCTATGTGTTTATTGTAGTTATACTAACACCCTATCTTTCTTTTTCATCTTATTTTTAGTTTGGAACCCTATTGCTCTAGCTCTTGGTGCATGGTTCATACAAGAGCCTCGAACCAAGACCCTTTGCAATACGATTCCGAGTTAGTTAGGAGTCTTCGTCAACTCAAGCGACAAGTGCAAGAGACACTAGCCGCCAATTCATTCTCCCTTAATAGTGAAGTACCACCTTCCACCATGGCGGAGGAGGACCAAGAAGAGAGGATCGGGCAAAACCACCCCCGAAACCAATTCTACAACCCTTTCCAGAACCCTAACACTTCTCCTACCAACATTTCTATGAGAGAGTACATGTCCCCTAACTATGAGCAACAACAATCAAGCATTGTTTACCCGGACTCTCAATATGAAATCAAGACGGGAGTGATAAATTTGCTTCCGACTTTCCATGGTAGAGAAGTGGATGATCCCAATGACTTCCTTGAGGCGTTTCACCGAGTTTGTAGTAGTTTGAAACCTTCTGAGATGAGTGTGGATGAGTTTAAGTTGAAAACCTTCACCTTCACCTTGAAGGACAAGGCCGCTAAATGGTTAAGCCATTTACCTTCATCATCAATCACTACATGGCCACAATTGAAGAAAAAGTTCTTAGGCAAGTACTTTCCTCCCTCTAAGTCCTCGGTCTTGATACAAGCCATTAGAAACATCACTCAAGACGATGATGAGACGTTGTATGAGTATTGGGAAAGATTCCAAACTCTCCTCTCAAGTTGCCCGTACCATAGCTTCACCGAACCTCAATTGGTGTGTTTCTATTACAATGGTTTGAATGATAGAGAAACCGAGTTGATAAATCGGTCTTGCTATGGCTCCATTGCTAACCTTGGCTCTTCCGATGCCATGATGCTATTTGAGCAACTAGCCGAAGGATGCAAACCAAAGAGAGACCGGAGGCTACGAGTGGGTAACTCCGGTGGGAACAATGATGGCTCTCGTCAAGATATCAAGGAGCTTACGGCATTGATGAAAGGTTTCATGATGGGAAATAGCTCCGGAGGAAACCAACCAAGGCAACAAGTGATGACGTGTGGGATTTGTGCTTCGAACCATCTCACCGAATCTTGTCCTCAAGCAAACGAGGATTATAACGAAGAAGTCAATGCCATGGGGGTCTATGGAGGAAACCAAGGTTTTAGAGGCGATCAAGGAGGAAACCAAGGTTTTAGAGGTGGCCAAGGATTTCAAGGAGGACGAGGCTACCAAAGTGGTAGGGGTTTTCAAGGTGGACAAGGCCAAGGTGGTGATAGGGGTAACCAAAGGAAGTATGATCCTTTTGCCCAACATTACAATCCCGGAACTAGAGATCACCCCAATTTTTGGTGGAGAGATGAACCAACGGGGCAACAAGGCCAACAAGGTGGCTACCTGATATACCCTATTTGTACTCTAGTTTTTAGTGCATTTTAGACTTGTTTTGAAGATAATTTTGTAACAAAGTATAGGATTTTAGAGTCAATTATATCATTGGTTCTTTATGTTTAGAACTTGTAAAATCCTATGTTTATGTGTGTATTTTGGAGCTTGTTAATTGATATTCTTGAAGACCTTCTATGACTATGCTATAGAGTTGATGATTTGATGCTCGGAACTTGAACAATTGGTCATAGAAGTGGCGAGAAGGCCACTTTACTAAAGGTGGTAGAAGATGCCCAGAAAAGTGTCGCTTGTGCCCAGAAAAGTGTCGCTGGAGCTTGAAGGAAGTGTCACTCCAGATGAAGAAAGTGTCACTGCTGCCCAGAAGTGTCACTAGCTGCCCAGAAGTGTCGCTATGATGAACAGCGACCAAATAAAGCGTCGCTAAACTTTTGCCCACTTGCACTCTTGAGCTGAATTTTTGGGGCTATAAATACCCCCTTTTCTCCCTCATTTTGGACGAGCTCTCCAAATCCAAATCACATTTTTCCCATCTTTTTCTTCCTTTTCTTCCATTTTCTTCCATTTTGATTTGATGAACATGTGTGTATTAATTAGGATTATTGTTGTAGGCTAAAAACCCATCTTGGGGGCATGTGATTAAACTTCTATTATGGATTGAGAACTTGTTTGTGTAGCTTATGAATATATGATTTGCAAGTGAATGATTGTGTTGTATTTGTGTGTTTTGATGCATGGCAATGGTTAGGAACTATTTCCTAGTTATACAAATGTGTTGAATGTTGCTAGAAACATGGTTGAAATGCTAACATTTCCTCTATTGTTGAGTAGTAGATTTATGAGCTAATTTCATTATGCTATCATATTGTGTTTGCTCTTGATCTCATTCACTAGTGTTATATACATGTTAATTTCGTTATCGAATAGCATGGGTAGTGTTTATCGAGTCTCTAATTGATAATGCCATCAACAAATTGGTCTAAATGCTATTATTTAGGTCATTTGTGGATGAGAGTTGTGGTGATGCTTTCGTCATCCATAACTATAATAGTGAGATTGAGAAATATGTCTCTACGATTAGAGGTAGTTTCTTATGATAAACGATCATCATTCTCAAAGCAACACGTCATAGTTTGAGGAAAAATACATGGTAGAAAGTTGAAATCACATGCACCCAAGGCTTGCATTTTAGATAGTTAATCTTTACTTAGATAATTGCATGATGATTTAGATTTTCATTTGCTTTGCATCGTAGTGTTTCCTACAAAACCAACTTCAAAACCCCCCCCTTGTTTACCTTGCTTTCTTTATAATATATATGTATATGTTTATAATCTTTGCTAAAACACTAAACAACACTCCTTCTCCTTGTGGTTCGATCCCTACTTCCCACTATCTACTCTATAGTAGTTAGAAGTTGTAGGTGAAATATAAATGTGTTTTGATTGAGTGGGATTCCCATTTACGACGTGGGGAAATCGCTTGTCAAAAATGGCGCCGCTGCCGGGGAGAAGGCATTTCTTGCTTTGTCTTTTATCTTAGATTTTATTGTTTACCTCCTTTGTTTTCTTTCTTTTCTTTGAAAGTGTATTGCTCGAGTTCTTTGCGTAAACGACAACTTGTAGTGTGTATTACCCTAGAACCCTTGCACTACCATTTCAAACCTTTTTTTTAGTTATGTTTAGTTTAAAAAAGAAAGATTTTATTGACTTCCTCACCTTTAACCATGAAAGGATGAGGAAGAATGTAGCAAGCTCGTGTGATTCTTATCTTTCAAATGATTTTTACGAGCCTTGTTATTTTGAGTCGAGAAGTGAGCACTATGAACTTGAAAGGCCCCTTGGTTCTTCATACCAAGGGTACTATGATAATGAGTGCTATGAGGAGGAGACAAATATTGGTTTTCAAGGTCAAAATTGTTTTAATCCATATGATGACTCTTATAATCCACAATGGAGTGGTTATTCGAATTCGAATTATGGATATCAACCGGAAAACCAATACTTTGAGCAACAAAATCTACCTCCACCCACTTGTGAATTGCCTCAAGGACAAGATGTGATAAATGATGAAGAAAATAGACTTTTCAACAATCTTGAGAGGCAATTGATCAAAATGTGGAAAGTGGTGAGGAGATTAGAATCTCAATGCTCCAAGGAAGTACCATCCGAAGTAGAACATATTCCTAGTGCTATGGTGAGTAATGTCACCACGATGCATGATGATGAGTTCGAAAGTGATGAGGAAATTTTTGTTGAGGATTATGAAGTAGAAAGGGATGTGAGTGTTTTTGAATCTTTACCATCACCATTGATATCCTCACATCCACCTATTCAACAAATTCCACCACTTCCGGAAATCTTGGAGGAGACTACGAAGCCATATTGTTTATTTTGGCTACCTATCATTCCATCTCCTTTGAGACTACTACCATTCATCCCTCCTCCAACACCTTCTCTACTACCCTTCATTTTTCTTTCAAAAGTGAAGGATTTCAAGCTTTTGTTCTATGAATAACATTTGGGTCGTGTCGACGACGTTAAATAAATCGATTTTGATCGTTTTATTTTTACTTAGCTTTAATTGTGTTTATAAATTAAAAAAAAATAAAAAAAATAGTTATTTGTATCTTTCATTGTTTTAATTAGTAGATTACGTTTTCACTCTTGTTTTTGTTTCGTTTTAATTCTTGTTTTTCTTTGGTTGTGTTATTTGAATTTAAAAAAAAAAAAAAAATTGCCCATTTTCGGGCAAAAATCGCTGCCACAAAATGACCCTTTTTCGCGGTCCGCGAATTAATCCCGCGGGCCGCGAAAAAAAATAAAATTTCTCAAACGTATTTGGGGGATTAAATCCACCCAAACCCCGCCGCCCCCTCTCCCACCCTCTTCCCCCAATCCACCTTCCTCCCGCCCCTTCCTCCATCCCTCCCCACCTCCACTCCGCCGCCCTCCTCTCCCATCATCTTTCTCCACCCACCGCCACCCTCCTCTCCCTTCTTCTTCCTCCACCCACCACCGCCCTCCTCTCCCTTCTTCTTCTTCCAACCCCACCATCTCCACCACGATTCGCCGACCTCCGGCGACTTTCTCCCCAACCCCAATACATCAAAACCTTCCCCCCACCATCCTTATCCTTTTCACCATCTCAAATTTCAAATTCCTAAACGAATTTAAATATCCCCAAATCTCAAGAACCCTAATTTTTGGGAATTTTTGATTTGGTGATATTTTGGTTCAATTGATGATCTCCTCATGCTACATTGCTTCCAAAGGCTTCAATTGACGGTACCCTACTGAATTTGTTTAAAATTGTGGATGATTTAGGGCTTGCCGCCAATAGGTTTAATTGCATTTTGAAAGGCTTGCCGCCTTTAGTTGTATACTGAGCTTTTTGGTAGGGGCTTGCCGCCTTGTGTTTTACGAAGTTATGAATTGTGATTGTTTTGTTGGGATTGCTCTATGATTTGTGATTGTTGTGAGCATATATTTTTTGTAGTCTTACATCTTGTCGTGCTTAACTCCATAGACTACATGAATGAATGCCAAGTTCTAGTGTGTGAGTCATTCCCTTTCCTCATGATTTTAATAGTTTTGAACATTGAGGACAATGTTTGGTTTAAGTGTGGGGGAGAAGTTTAGGATTTTTGTTTTTGTTTTGCTTTTGTTTTGGTGTTGTAAATATGCACTTCTCTTGAAGAATTTATTAAGAAAAATGAGTGAAAAGCCCGGATAAGTCAAAACATTAAAAAGGCCTAGGTAAAAGTGAGAGGCTTAAAAAAAAAAAAGAAAAAAAAATGAGTGGCTAGATAAACTTCTAGGCAAAAGGAGAGTGTGTGGAAAAATGAGGGGCTAGGTAAAATCCTAGGCAAAAGGAGAGTGTGTGGAAAGAAAGAGGGGCTAGGTAAAAACCTAGGCAAAAGGAGAGAAATTTTGTAATATTTTGTTAGCTTTGTGTGCCAAAGAAATTGCATTGATGAAACTTATATTGGCATACTTTGCTTGTTGATGAAAGTAATTGAAAGCTCTTGTTTTGAAGTCTTAAATGTGCATTGAATTGATTTTTAGGAGTATGAAAATTTAGTTTGTATCGTTCTTTCTCGAGGACGAGAAAGGTTTAAGTGTTGGGGAGTTTGATATACCCTATTTGTACTCTAGTTTTTAGTGCATTTTAGACTTGTTTTGAAGATAATTTTGTAACAAAGTATAGGATTTTAGAGTCAATTATATCATTGGTTCTTTATGTTTAGAACTTGTAAAATCCTATGTTTATGTGTGTATTTTGGAGCTTGTTAATTGATATTCTTGAAGACCTTCTATGACTATGCTATAGAGTTGATGATTTGATGCTCGGAACTTGAACAATTGGTCATAGAAGTGGCGAGAAGGCCACTTTACTAAAGGTGGTAGAAGATGCCCAGAAAAGTGTCGCTTGTGCCCAGAAAAGTGTCGCTGGAGCTTGAAGGAAGTGTCACTCCAGATGAAGAAAGTGTCACTGCTGCCCAGAAGTGTCACTAGCTGCCCAGAAGTGTCGCTATGATGAACAGCGACCAAATAAAGCGTCGCTAAACTTTTGCCCACTTGCACTCTTGAGCTGAATTTTTGGGGCTATAAATACCCCCTTTTCTCCCTCATTTTGGACGAGCTCTCCAAATCCAAATCACATTTTTCCCATCTTTTTCTTCCTTTTCTTCCATTTTCTTCCATTTTGATTTGATGAACATGTGTGTATTAATTAGGATTATTGTTGTAGGCTAAAAACCCATCTTGGGGGCATGTGATTAAACTTCTATTATGGATTGAGAACTTGTTTGTGTAGCTTATGAATATATGATTTGCAAGTGAATGATTGTGTTGTATTTGTGTGTTTTGATGCATGGCAATGGTTAGGAACTATTTCCTAGTTGAGAGAATTTTTCAAAGGCCCCCCAACGTTATCTGAATTTTCACTTTGGCCCCCCATCATTTTTTGCTCTCAATTTGGCCCCACAATCATACGATTTTCCATCATTTTGGCCCCCTAGCCCTAACGTTGGCGTTAAATCAATTTTCCGTCACTTCCTCCAGGGGTAAGCTCGTCTTTTTCCGTCAATCTTTGGCTGCTATCTCCTCCGTCACTCACCTCTTCTTCTCTGATCTCCCAAATCCTCATCCCCATTGATGCTACCAAAATCCGTCCGTCTCCCGGCAGTAGACGCTATCCGGGTCCCCTCCTTGATCAGCCCGCTTCAATCCTGCAAAACAATCCCCGGGAGGTGTCCCGGGGAAGAAGCTCCGGCGTGATGATGAGATGGGGTAGCGAAGAAGGAAAACGTACGGGAGGTGCTCTCAATATAAAGTAGAGAGATATAAGTCACATACCTTGTTTACTGTTTGAGACTAGTATTTATAGCCGAGCTCTACCTGCTTTGGGGATAAGGTGCAGGACCACTTCTTTTGTCATCATGTCCTTTTCCTTATCCGGACGTACTATCCAGCGGGAAAGGTATCGCTTTGATAGTCATGGGCCGCGGACCTTTCTGGCCCAGCCGGATTCTGGGCCAGTATTATCACTAGCCCCCCAGACCAGTCATCCGGGTTTCATGACGCGGGGAACTGGTCTTAAATGCTCCCTCTTTGGTTGCTACTCTCCTGGTAGGTCCCATCCGTGCTAAAATGGGTTTCCGACGACGCTGCCTTTTCCTCTTCTGCATTGATCATTGTCTCGTTCATCGTGTCATTATTGCTTTTCCACCTTTTGAGGTGGCGGTTCCTATTCCTCCGTCTATATAAGGGGCCTGACCTCCTTCTCCCTAATTTACTTTCTGCAAAATTTCTCCAGACGCTCTGCTCATTCGCTCCTTCGCCCTTTCAGCCAAGTAAGCCCTATCTCCTTATTCTCTTCTTCTCTATGGGTTCCCCACTTCACTCCAACTCCTCTCTGGATACCGAAGAGTTTCAGAGCCCGTACGAGATCCATTTTAGGACTGTCGATAACCCTGTTTCCTCTCCGAATTCTTCCCTGGGCGCTCGTTCCGAGGATTCCGATATTCCCCGGGAACGAGACACCCTTGACTCATTCGCCATGGAAGAAAAGAGTTCCCGCCAAGGTTGTTCTCCTGGTCATGCCCGGGAGGATTTAGGGGAGGAGGCTTTTGACGAAGGGCTTGGCGACGATGTTCCCCGGGGGCCTACTCACGGGGTGCGCCCATTAGGGCTTAAGTATTTCGATGTTTCCGGGGACTCTCCTCCTATAGATAGGGACGTCTTGGATCTAGCCAAGCGATCCTTCATTCCTCTTCCCCTTAATGCCTCCTTATCCAAGCTCCCCCCGGGGGCCTCCGAGCGAGAGGCCGCGTGCATCCCGCGTATACACTTTCAATACGGGCTCAGCCTTCCCTTCCCTCCTCTCTTCCTCGAGATACTTACCTTTTATAAGATAGCCCCGGCCCAGATGCATCCTAACGGGGTGGCTCTGATCTTGGCTTTCCTTCTCAACTGCGCTAGATGCGCCATTTCTCCTACTCTCCTCCTCTTTCGCTCTTTTTACGCACTACGGAAGGCGCACGCCTCTTTCCCGGGCGTCTTCTCCTTCAACATCCGTTCGGGGATAAAGGACTTCCTCTTGAGCAAACCCCGATCAGCCAAGGGGTATCTTTCCAAAGGCTTCTTTCTGTGCGACTCCCGGGTTTATCCCATGCCCGCCTGGAACGATTCCATTCTTCCAGAGGACAAGAAGCCTCTGTCCAACCTCCCTGCGGCCGTTGCTAGTGACCACAGTTTCCTCCGTCTTTCCCCCTTAGATATGGAGGTTTTTTATAAGAGTGGGAACGCGGGTTATTTCTGGCCTCGCGGGATTTACCCCAACGACCTACCAAAATCCGTCCGTCTCCCGGCAGTAGACGCTATCCGGGTCCCCTCCTTGATCAGCCCGCTTCAATCCTGCAAAACAATCCCCGGGAGGTGTCCCGGGGAAGAAGCTCCGGCGTGATGATGAGATGGGGTAGCGAAGAAGGAAAACGTACGGGAGGTGCTCTCAATATAAAGTAGAGAGATATAAGTCACATACCTTGTTTACTGTTTGAGACTAGTATTTATAGCCGAGCTCTACCTGCTTTGGGGATAAGGTGCAGGACCACTTCTTTTGTCATCATGTCCTTTTCCTTATCCGGACGTACTATCCAGCGGGAAAGGTATCGCTTTGATAGTCATGGGCCGCGGACCTTTCTGGCCCAGCCGGATTCTGGGCCAGTATTATCACTAGCCCCCCAGACCAGTCATCCGGGTTTCATGACGCGGGGAACTGGTCTTAAATGCTCCCTCTTTGGTTGCTACTCTCCTGGTAGGTCCCATCCGTGCTAAAATGGGTTTCCGACGACGCTGCCTTTTCCTCTTCTGCATTGATCATTGTCTCGTTCATCGTGTCATTATTGCTTTTCCACCTTTTGAGGTGGCGGTTCCTATTCCTCCGTCTATATAAGGGGCCTGACCTCCTTCTCCCTAATTTACTTTCTGCAAAATTTCTCCAGACGCTCTGCTCATTCGCTCCTTCGCCCTTTCAGCCAAGTAAGCCCTATCTCCTTATTCTCTTCTTCTCTATGGGTTCCCCACTTCACTCCAACTCCTCTCTGGATACCGAAGAGTTTCAGAGCCCGTACGAGATCCATTTTAGGACTGTCGATAACCCTGTTTCCTCTCCGAATTCTTCCCTGGGCGCTCGTTCCGAGGATTCCGATATTCCCCGGGAACGAGACACCCTTGACTCATTCGCCATGGAAGAAAAGAGTTCCCGCCAAGGTTGTTCTCCTGGTCATGCCCGGGAGGATTTAGGGGAGGAGGCTTTTGACGAAGGGCTTGGCGACGATGTTCCCCGGGGGCCTACTCACGGGGTGCGCCCATTAGGGCTTAAGTATTTCGATGTTTCCGGGGACTCTCCTCCTATAGATAGGGACGTCTTGGATCTAGCCAAGCGATCCTTCATTCCTCTTCCCCTTAATGCCTCCTTATCCAAGCTCCCCCCGGGGGCCTCCGAGCGAGAGGCCGCGTGCATCCCGCGTATACACTTTCAATACGGGCTCAGCCTTCCCTTCCCTCCTCTCTTCCTCGAGATACTTACCTTTTATAAGATAGCCCCGGCCCAGATGCATCCTAACGGGGTGGCTCTGATCTTGGCTTTCCTTCTCAACTGCGCTAGATGCGCCATTTCTCCTACTCTCCTCCTCTTTCGCTCTTTTTACGCACTACGGAAGGCGCACGCCTCTTTCCCGGGCGTCTTCTCCTTCAACATCCGTTCGGGGATAAAGGACTTCCTCTTGAGCAAACCCCGATCAGCCAAGGGGTATCTTTCCAAAGGCTTCTTCCTGTGCGACTCCCGGGTTTATCCCATGCCCGCCTGGAACGATTCCATTCTTCCAGAGGACAAGAAGCCTCTGTCCAACCTCCCTGTGGCCGTTGCTAGTGACCACAGTTTCCTCCGTCTTTCCCCCTTAGATATGGAGGTTTTTTATAAGAGTGGGAACGCGGGTTATTTCTGGCCTCGCGGGATTTACCCCAACGACCTCTTCACGCTCCCGCGCATCTCTGCGGTGTGGCCGGATGGAGGTGCCCGTTAAGACTTTATTTCTTATCTTGTTTTTTCCGAACTTTTTCTTTTTTTTTTTTTTTTTTTTTTGCTTGCTAACTTCCTTGTTTTCTCTGTTCCAGTTCAACCTTCCTTGCACGCGGACGTCATGGCCCCCACCGACAGGTCTTCCGGGGGTGATGCTCTAACGGGGAATGCTCATTCAGATCAACAAACTCCTTCGACACCGCCAGTAGCTTCCCAACCTGGGCCATCTCCCCCCGAGAACCCCGCTCTTGTCCCTCAGAGGCCTCGTGCGCCGCCCAAGTCTCGCCAGCAGACACCCTCCGGGCCTTCTTCTGAGGCCCGTGCTACTCCCAGCTCGGCACCTACTCCCGGGCGTCGATCCTTCATCCAACACCCTACTTACAGCGGTGGGGCAAGCTCGCGGTTCAAACGTCCGCCTCCTAACGAGCTATCCGGGTCGCCCCCTTCCTCTCGTCAGAGGACCCACGACTTCCCTCCTCCTCCTCCTCCACGGGCTACTGCTTCCGAAGCTATCCCGGAAGAAAAAGAAGAGGTAACCGCTGTTCTAGATCTTTTATCTAAGGTAATTCCTCCGTTTTTCTTACTTTCTTGCTTCTTCTTTGCAGAGCATTGCCTTTGCCGACGCCGTCCTGGCGGATTCTCAGTTTGCCGAGGCATTGAACCGGACCTACTCCAAATACAGCGCGGGGCTGTTTGCCAAGATGGAGAGGGAACTCCGCGAGACCAGGGAGAAGCTGGCCGGACAAGATGGCCTCGCGGTCCAACTAGAAGAGGCCAAAAAGAAGCTGGCTGACAAAGAGAAAAAGTTGGCGGAGGTGGAAAAGAAGTACTCCGTACTGAAGAAGGACAAGAAGAGCTCTCAGCTCGAGGCCTTTAATGCCATCACACAGAAGCTCCTCCGCTCTGAGGCATTCGAGAAGAAGCTGGAGGGGATTGCCGCTGCGGCCAGCGCGGACGCCTGTCATGAGATGTATCGGAGTTTGCGGGGTTGGTTGCCCGGGCCTGCGCGTCTTGATGCCCAGGCGTCCTACTATCGGCTCAAGGCCAATGACCTGTTAAACCATCGCTTCCGGGATCTTCAGGAAGCGAGTCTGGAAAGTTTGGTGCCCCAGCTGTGGCGATCGCTGGAGATGTCCTCCCGGGCTTCCTCTGCTTCTGATATCAGGAAGATGAAGCTCCCTGCAATCTGTGAGGCCTCCTGCCCTGACCCTGGCTCCGAGGACTTCAATGTTTATGGGGTCGTCCCAGAGACACCCCATTGGGCAGAGAACTATCTCGAATACTGCGCGGTGCCCGACAATTTTGGGTACCAAGCAGTTCAAGTCCAAGGGGGGGACTACCGAGTTGGCCTTGCTGCGGGTCAAGATGACCTTCTCTATCAAACCCGGAAGGCTACGCGGAAGGTGGGATACCCTGAACGGTCCGCTGATGAGCCTGCCGTGGACGCCCCTGCTTATGCCGGCCCTGAATGGACCACTGAGGATCTGGTGGAGCTGGAGAGGAGGTTCGAAAGAGCTCACGCTATTCCGGGAGAGGGGCATTCTACTGAAGACCATGTATAACTCTGGACTTTAGCCTGCCTTTTCCCTTGTAGTTTTCCTTTTTTAAGCCTTTTGTAGCTTTCCTTCCCCCGGGGAAGTGTATGTAGAACTTTGGCCTTGGTGCCTATTTTGATTAATGACAAGTTCTACCTTTTAATGATATTACTGTTTTTTTTTTTGTAGTTTGAGCGTCCCTTAGAGGAGATTCTCCCGCATGGGCCCATGCCTTATGTTTTTCCTCATCCTGTTAGTTCTTCCGGCACCTACTTCTCTCTCCCCCGCGCTGGGTGCCTCCAATGCTCTTTCCTTCAAAGGAAGCTAGCCCATTGGCGGTTTGGAGGCGATCAGGCTAACCGGGCATTAGCTGAGGCGGGGTTGGAATGCTTCCTTCGAGAGTTTGGGTCGATCCGGGTGCTGGTGGCGTTTCTTAAGGCAGTTGATGCCAAGTTCGGGTCGTTGAACCAGTGCTTCGACCTTGCTTCTGATCATATGCGGGAGGCCCTGAACTCTCATAAGACCATAGCTGAGCTGCAAGCCCTTCACGATGACTCCCAGCATCGTACTACCAAAGAGTTAGGCATGGTGTGGGGTGAACTAGAGCGGGCGCAGGAGAAACTGAGGACGTTGGAGACCCGCTCCGCTCAGAACAAGCTTCTCTGCGACTTTGAGAAGGAGAATCGGTCCCTTACTCATAGGAATAGGGTCCTCCAGGATGCTTTATTAATCACCCGGCTATCCTACCACCTGCTTGGTCTCAAGAATGGCTTAGTTGGGGTATCTCCTCTTACCGATATTCCAGCCGGGGTTCGCAGGACGATAGAGCGTATGGAGGCTAACCCGAAGAGGTTTGGTGAGGGAGCTCCTCATCATAAGGCCTATCTGGATGCTGTTGAATGGCATAATAAGATAGCCGCGGGAGAAGTTGAGCCCTATCCCTCCAGCCTTCGCCGAGTTCCTGCCCGTGTGGAGGTGGACGTGGCATACGAAAGGTATGAGGACATGACTGTATCTATTGACCCGGAGGAGGTGGCCCGCCGGATAAGACGCATCCGGGAGATTGCCGACTCTGGGGTCACTACAAAGGGGATTAAGACCGCCGAAGGTGCTCGTATTAGTCGGGAGGAAAAGGGGAAAAGTGCAGCAGTCATGTTTCCTAAGTACAGGTTCGTCACCTCTGCCGGGGTGAGAAGGATGCGCCTGGCGGAGCCGCTTCCAGAGGGATCTGTGGTCGTGCCTATCCCCGAACTGAATGAAGAGGATGCTGCGCAACTGGAAGAGGAGCTTGCGTGGAATCAAGCCCCGGATGCCCGTTTTGCCGAAGATCTCCTGTCCTCTCAATTCTTCGGAGGGGGTTTCCGCCCGGGCAACCCTGAGGGTGCTTCCGGGTCAGGTCCCAAGTGGGTTTAGTAGCAAATAGATAGGAATACTTGTACGTAAAATTCTATGTATCTGTTCCTTTGCCATTTGACCGCATGTTTATGCGATGTATAAATTTCTTATGTAATTTAACGATTGAATAAAATTGCTTTTCGAAAGGACCCTTCTCATTAACTCTTCCTTACAACACTACATTTCTTGGTCCCCGGGCTTCGTTCGAGCTCCGGGTCCACTCTAGCGGGGCACCCAAATGGGAGCTACCCATGGGTCCCTTTTTACAAATCCTTTCTAAACCCGGAACGAGGCCAGACGTTGGGTTATCTCTCCGGGCATATTCATGCGTCCGGGGGAGGTATATTCATGCCTAGCATATTCATGCTTAGCGTATTCACGCTTCCCGGGGGGCATATCCATGCCTGGCATATTCATGCCTAGCATATTCATGCCTAGCATATTCATGCTTAGCGTATTCACGCTTTCCGGGGGGCATATCCATGCCTGGCATACTCATGCCTTAGCATATTCATGCTTCAGTAGCTGTGGTACGATGCGGGGCGCTCTACTTCCCGTAAAACCTTCTCAGGTTAGCTACGTTCCACCTTCTGGGGATCTCCTTTCCCTGCTTGTCCTCCAGCACATAGCTCCCTCCCGGGTATGCTTCCTTGATCTTGTATGGCCCTTCCCAGTTGGGCGCAAGTTTGCCCTCCGAGGTTTGGTGGCTCTTATCGTTTCTCCTCATTACCCAGTCTCCCGAGGTGAAAACTTCTTTCCGCACCCTTCTGTCATGATACCTCTTTACTCGCTCCTTCACCTTGGCTTCCTGAAGTGCCGCATTCTCTCGCTTTTCTTCCAGGAGATCCAAGTCAAGGCGTCGTCCATCGTTTTCTTCTTCCGGGCGCTGGTATTGAGTTCGAGGGCTTGGGATCCCTATCTCTGCGGGTATTACTGCCTCTGACCCGTACACCAAGCCATACGGGGATTCCCCGGTAGCCGAGCTTTCCGTAGTCCTATGGGCCCAAAGAACGCTGGGTAGCTCCCAGATCCAATTTCCCCGCGCGCCTTCCAAGCGAGTTTTTAGTCCCTTGATGATGGTGCGGTTGGTGACCTCTACTTGCCCGTTCGCCTGGGGGTGGTACACCGATGTCAACTTCTGCTCTATGCCATACTTAACACACCATGATTTGAAAGGATCGTTCTCGAACTGCGCCCCGTTGTCTGTGACTATGACCTTCGGGATGCCGAATCGACAGATGATGTTCTTCCAGCAAAACTTGACGCAAGTTAGTCCCCGTATGTTGGTGAGCGGTTCTGCCTCCACCCATTTGCTGAAGTAGTCGATCGCCACAATCAAGTATTTGGCTCCTCCCGGGGCAGTCGGGAATGGTCCGACCAAGTCAATTCCCCATCTGCTGAACGGCCAAACTCCTGTGACTCCGACTAATTCTTCCCGGGGAACGTGGATTAGCGGGGCAAATGCCTGGCATGCCGAGCACTTCTGTATATGTTCTTCCGCATCTTTGAACAACGTCGGCCAGTAATACCCCAGTCTTAGGATCTTTCTGGCCACGGTGCGAGCCCCTTGGTGGCTCCCATTAGAACCTTCGTGCACCTCCCGGATGAGGTGTTGGCCTTCCAACCTTTCTACACACTTTAGTAACGGCTGGAGATACCCTCTTTTGTACAGCTCTCCTTCCTGAATCACATACTTTGGCGCCTTCACTCTTAGCTTTCGAGCCTGAGCCTTATCCTCCGGGGTAGTTCCTTCTTCTAGGTACGCCCGCATGGGCGTGATCCAGGACTCTTCCTCGTTCACCAGCATTACTTGATCGCTCTCCTGGTAGCTTCTTCTTCCCAGTACCTCCATGTACAGCTTTTGGTCGGGCTCAGGTTTTAATTCCGAAGAAGCTAACTTGCTTAAAACGTCTGCCTTACTGTTCTGCTCCCGGGGAACTTGAACCAAGTTGAAGGCTTTAAACCCGGCTATCAGAGGTTTTACCGTTTCCAAGTACCTTTGCAGGCTCCTTTCCCGGGCTTCATACTCTCCTTTTACTTGCTGCACCACAATCTGGGAATCACTGTGTGCCGTGAGGGTTTTGATTTCCATCTCCTTTGCCAACCTTAACCCCGCGATCAAGGCTTCATACTCAGCTTCATTGTTGGTTGTTTTGAAAGCGAATTGGACTGCATAGGGATACTCCTTCCCCTCCGGGCTGACCAACAATACTCCTGCTCCACTGCCCCCGGAGTGCGCCGATCCATCCACATACAACTTCCAAGTCAGGTCTGTCCCGGCCTTCGTTGTATTCTCCGGAGATTCAGGCATCTCTTGTTCTTCACTGATCCTTGCTTCTGATTCCAACAAGAAGTCCGCTAGGGCCTGGCCCTTGATCGCCCTCCTTGGCTCATACCGGATTTCATATTCTCCCAGCTCTATGGCCCATTTCATCATTCTCCCTGATGCCTCCGGCTTGAACATAACCTGTCTTAGCGGGTAATTGGTAAGGACCACAATGGGGTGGCCCTGGAAGTAGGGTTTAAGCCTCCTTGAAGCATGCACCAGAGCCAAAACCAACTGCTCCAACTCGGTGTACCGGGTTTCTGCCCCCCGAAGTGCCCGGCTAACAAAATAGACTGGGTGCTGCCTTCCCTCCTCTTCTTTGATTAGCACGGCACTGACCGCCTCCCGGGACGCCGCTATGTACAGGAAAAGCTCCTCCCCCGGGAGTGGCTTCTTTAAAGTTGGCAACTGTTGAAGATGCTCTTTCAGACTTTGAAACGCCTTCTCACATTCCTCGGACCACTCAAACGCCTTGGCCCTCCTGAGTATATTGAAGAAAGGCAACTGCCTATCTGCCCCCTTTGATAGGAATCGGCTGAGAGCCGCGAGAGACCCTGTCAACCGCTGTACTTCTTTCACTGACCTGGGAGAGGTCATCTTGGCTATGGCCTCCACCTTCTCCGGGTTGACATCGATGCCCCGGCTTGACACCATGAACCCCAAGAACTTCCCGGCACCCACTCCAATGGTACTTTTGGAGGGGTTCAGCTTTAGATTGCTCCGTTCCAGCTTTTCGAACATCTCCTCCAGGTCATTCAAGAAAGCCCCGTAAGCCCTGCTTTTAACCACCATGTCGTCAACGTACACCTCCATGTTTCTTCCCACTTGATCCTTGAAGAGTTTGTCCACCATTCTCTGGTACGTAGCCCCCGCGTTTTTTAGCCCGAAGGGCATCTTCTTGTAGCAAAAGGTTCCAAAATCGGTGATGAATGAGGTTTTCGCCTTGTCTGCCTCATCCATCTGCACTTGGTGATACCCTTTATGTGCGTCGAAGAAGGCCAGCACCGAATACCCCGCAATAGCCTCTGCCAGCCGGTCCAGATTCGGGAGAGGATAGCTGTCTTTGGGGCAGCACTTGTTCAAATCCGTAAAGTCAATACACATACGCCAGCTTCCATCGTGCTTCTTTACTAAGACCGGGTTAGCTATCCATTCCGGGTAGATGATTTCCTCGACCACCCCGGCTCTCTCCAGCTTCTTTACTTCATTCTTTATAAATTCTGCTCTTTCCGGTGCTACAGGCCTTTTCTTCTGCCTGATGGGTTTAGTTGCAGGGCTTATGTTCAACTTGTGTACCCCCAACTCTGGTAACACCCCCACCATGTCCTCCGGGCTCCACGAGAATACTCCCTGATATTTGGCCAAAAGTTCCTTTAGTGCGCCTTTTACTTCCTCCGGGAGGTCTTTTCCCACCGTGACCGTCCCTTTGTCCGCCACCTGCATCTCCTCCAACTCCTGGCGGGGAACTTCCCCGTGTACCACCCCTACTGCTTTCTTTGCGTCCAGCACCGCCGTCATCATGCAACTTCTTGCGACTACTTGACTACCCCGTACGACCGCCACACCTTGCGCAGTGGGGAACTTCATCGTCAATAGATACGGACAACTCGCTGCCCGGGCTTGAGTTAGCCATGGCCTTCCTATGATCACGTTGTACGGCGAGGGTGCATCAATAACCGCAAAGTTGCATGTCACCGAGACCCTTTTGCTCCGGTCCTTCTCATCCACCATACACACTGCGAGGGGAATAACACCTAATGGAACTTCGGGTTTGCCCGTGAACCCCGACAGGGGAGATAGGGGAGGTTTAAGGTTCTGTCTCCCAATTCCCAACTGATCGAAACAAGAAGCGAACATGATCTCCACGCTGCTCCCATCGTCCACAAACACCCTTTTGACCAAGAAGCCTTCAATCTCCGCCGTTACCACCATCGGGTCAGAATGGGGTATCTGCGGCGGGGCTGCATCCGCTTCAGAGAAAGTGAGAGCTTCATCGGGGCGAAACCTTTTCCCCTGAACCTCCCCCGGGGGAACATACCGGGTGCGGGCCCGGATAGCGGAAACTGACTGGCATGCTTCTCCAACTTCTCCACTGATTACGTTGATCATCCTGTTGGGTATTGGGGCCGGCTCCACTGCTTGAACCGGTGCAGCGGCTATGGCAGGCCTCCCTGGGGCCCTGTTGCCTTAGTTGCCTTGGTTTCTCCCGTTTCCTCTCCCCGGGTTAGGCCTCCACCTCCTGCGGGGCGGCTCCTGAGGTTGGTCCCGGGGATTCTCCTTTTTTGCCTCCGTTGCTACGCAATCTCTCAGCTGTCCCCGCTCTATCAGTTTTTCTATCTCGTTCCTCAGCATCCTACACCCCTCTGTCGCATGCCCGTAAGACTTGTGGTAGGCGCACCACTTGTCCGCGTTTTCCCTAGACGGGGTCCCATGGATAGGCAACGGATCCGGGAACAGATCCTTGTGAATAGAATGAATCTCCGTCCGGGATTTGCTGAGCGGGGTGAAACTGTCCGCCCTTGCCCGGTTTGCTGTTGCGGGAGCGGGGTCTCTCCTACTTGGGTCTGCCGCTCTCCTTCTTTCTATCTTGTCCGGGAGAAATCCCCCAGATTCTTCCTTTCTCTTTCGCGTGGCATCATTAACCGCGCAGTATAGTTGCACCGCCATTTGCAAGTTGTGAAAGGTTTCCGGGATATTTTCCATCAACTTCTGGAACAACGCCATATCCCTCAAGCCGTTTATAAACCCGCTAATCACCGCCTTCTCCTGCTGCTGCCTGTCGACAACCTTCATGCTATCGTCCATGTACCTTCGATAGTACTCCATTGACCCTTCTGCGGCCTTCTGCCGGGTAGCCAAAAGCTCGGTCAACTGCTTCCCTTCCTTCTTTAATCCAGCGTATCTGTACAGCAAGGCCTTCGAGAAATCATAGTAATCCCTGAGACTTTCTCGAGGCAAGGAATCGAACCATGAAAGACAATTTCCTCTCAGGTAACAGCCCACCAGCTTGCATCTTAATTCCTCCGGGAAGTCCCGTGACACCATCAGGTTCTGGTACGTCCTGACAAACTCTTCCGGGTCTGTTTCTCCATTGTATGTTGGGATTCCCTCCGGGGTCCGAAGGCCCGGCGGCCATGGGTACGCAAGCACTCGAGGTACCCAAGGGGAGGTAGGTTTAGCTCCGTTTCTTCCCACTAGTTTGTCTAGTCGAGCCTCCAAAGAGTTGGGGTCCTGCTGAGCCACCTGATAGCCCCGCATCCTATCGTCCTCCCGATAGTATTTCTCTTGGTAACCATAGTTCATCCCCATTGATCCGTGCATGGGCAAGGAATACTGGATCGGGTTCCCCTGGGTTCCAGGGGCCTGATAACCCAACGACTCCACCGTCACGGCTGGCAGGCCATATCCAATTTGTCCCGCCCCCCAGCTGGAACGCGGGTAATAGGGTGGAGCGTGTGGAACCAAATTCGATTGTTGTCCCGTGGCCATTCCCCCTCCGACCCCGAGACTTGGAGGGAATGAAGGTGGGACGGTGGAAGAGTTCACACGCCCCTGTACCCTTGGCGGCTGAACGACTCCGTCCAGGTCGATAACCTCTCTTTGGTACCCCCGAAGAGGTCCTGCCTGGTCTCCCCCAGGCTCCCTCCGCCTACGATTTTCCCGGGTAGAGAGTACCCACTGGCGGTACAACTCCTTGTTGGCTCTCATGAATTCCACCGCCGCCAATTCTTCCGCCTCGGCTAAGGATTGCCCCTCTTCCCGGGCTTCAGGTCCCTGGGTCTGGGGACTGCCTCCCCCGGCGGGCCTTGGTTCTTGCTCCTTCTGGTACTCTTCTTCCGAGTCAGCTTCGTCGGAGGCCGTTTCCACATGGCCATCCTGCGGTACCCCCAGCTCCCGCCGGTGTCTAGCCTCCTCCTGCAACTGCCTCAAGGTTACCTCATCCCCCGGGGGTGGAAGAGAACCTCCCCCTGAGGGTGCCGCATTTTTCTTCGGGCGCCCGCGCCCTCTCCTTGGCGACTCCATCATGCGAAGGTGGAAGGGTCCCACCGGGCGTGCCAATTGATGCTACCAAAATCCGTCCGTCTCCCGGCAGTAGACGCTATCCGGGTCCCCTCCTTGATCAGCCCGCTTCAATCCTACAAAACAATCCCCGGGAGGTGTCCCGGGGAAGAAGCTCCGGCGTGATGATGAGATGGGGTAGCGAAGAAGGAAAACGTACGGGAGGTGCTCTCAATATAAAGTAGAGAGATATAAGTCACATACCTTGTTTACTGTTTGAGACTAGTATTTATAGCCGAGCTCTACCTGCTTTGGGGATAAGGTGCAGGACCACTTCTTTTGTCATCATGTCCTTTTCCTTATCCGGACGTACTATCCAGCGGGAAAGGTATCGCTTTGATAGTCATGGGCCGCGGACCTTTCTGGCCCAGCCGGATTCTGGGCCAGTATTATCACCCATCTCTCACCTTTTCTTCTCTGATCTCCCAAATCCTCGTCCCCAAATCCTGGAGTTCAATCGAAGAAGGAGCACAGAACCATGATTTGCCGTTGATCTTTTCACCATCAGCTCATGTGGATTGGAGATTCAGTCCTTTAAGATCGATCTTGAGGAAGGAAGGAGGGGTGGAACAACTTGATTCGACTTTATCCTCATTCTTCTGCTTCCGATGGGATTCTACTTCCTCCGTTAATTTCCAGTCCTAATTCGTCCGCTGAAAAGAATCCCAAATTGATTCAATTTTGTTTCCAGTCCTCGCTTCGTCGGCTGAAGAAAAAGGAGCCCGCGAGAAGAAGAAACTGATTCTGGTGTTCACTGTGCATTTAGTTACAATAAGTTCAGTGGCGGTGAGAAGCAAACGCAACTCAGTTCACCGGTGGCTTGTCAATTCTCTCTCCCAAACTTCCATCTGTGGGGTTAAGGTAAGTACAATTTTTTTTTCCAGAATCGTTTCTCTGAACATTCAAGCATGGTATTTGGTTACTCTTATCGATACTCATGTTTATTTGATAGATACTGTTTGAAAATCGCTTGAATTTGACCTGCAATTTTGATTGGGATAAGTGATTGGGAGTTAGATTTCGTTTCTTTGTAGTGTGAGATCCTGGAGTCTGAGTCTGCATTGGTAATTATAATCAACTGCCCTTATATTGTTGAATTTCAAGTTATGACTTATGCTTACTTCTACATCACTTTGGTGGTCAACTAGAGCCGATAAAATATATTTTTGATCGAATTATGCAAAGTAATGATGGATGTGCATCACATATGATATAAATGCACAAGATGATAGATGAATAATGTACTATGTAGTGTTCTTCATAGTTGATTAAGATAATTGATGATTTTTTTGCAGGTAAATTGGCTAAGCCAAGGAAGTTGCATAATTCACAGTGGGAATGATGTGCCTTACCGAAAATCCTGAAGGACAAGTACAGTGTCTTATTATCTCACTATTGGCTCTTGATTTGGTGTTGAGGTTTATTTTGCTATTTGGGAGAGGATTTCAGAATGAGAATGAGAATGCATTTTGACACGGATATAAATTTGTTTGATTCATAAAGGTTTTTGGGAGTTTCTGGAGGAACTGAAAATTTGAGGTCGAGCATTGTTATAGTTTGGTATGGTTTTAAAGTTTCTGTGAAGTTTTTACAAAAAAAGACGATTCTACCCCTCCAAGAATTGACAGAAAATTGATTTAACGACCAAGTTAGGGCTAGGGGGCCAAAATGATGGAAAAACGTATGGTTGGGGGCCAAATTGAGAGCAAAAAACGATGGGGGGCCAAAGTGAAAATTCAGATATCGTTGGGGGGCCTTTGAAAAATTCTCTCTTCCTAGTTATACAAATGTGTTGAATGTTGCTAGAAACATGGTTGAAATGCTAACATTTCCTCTATTGTTGAGTAGTAGATTTATGAGCTAATTTCATTATGCTATCATATTGTGTTTGCTCTTGATCTCATTCACTAG
The DNA here is from genome assembly GCA_963678965.1 of Cruciata laevipes. NCBI lineage: Eukaryota > Viridiplantae > Streptophyta > Magnoliopsida > Gentianales > Rubiaceae > Cruciata > Cruciata laevipes. The sequence continues at coordinate 13,138,865 of OY787635.1, forward strand.
TGTTATATACATGTTAATTTCGTTATCGAATAGCATGGGTAGTGTTTATCGAGTCTCTAATTGATAATGCCATCAACAAATTGGTCTAAATGCTATCATTTAGGTCATTTGTGGATGAGAGTTGTGGTGATGCTTTCGTCATCCATAACTATAATAGTGAGATTGAGAAATATGTCTCTACGATTAGAGGTAGTTTCTTATGATAAACGATCATCATTCTCAAAGCAACACGTCATAGTTTGAGGAAAAATACATGGTAGAAAGTTGAAATCACATGCACCCAAGGCTTGCATTTTAGATAGTTAATCTTTACTTAGATAATTGCATGATGATTTAGATTTTCATTTGCTTTGCATCGTAGTGTTTCCTACAAAACCAACTTCAAAACCCCCCCTTGTTTACCTTACTTTCTTTATAATATATATGTATATGTTTATAATCTTTGCTAAAACACTAAACAACACTCCTTCTCCTTGTGGTTCGATCCCTACTTCCCACTATCTACTCTATAGTAGTTAGAAGTTGTAGGTGAAATATAAATGTGTTTTGATTGAGTGGGATTCCCATTTACGACGTGGGGAAATCGCTTGTCACTATCAAGGGGGTTACCAAGGTCAAAGTGGTCAATCCTTTGATAGATCGAGGGGGCAAAATGACCAAGGCTACCAAGGAGACCAAAACCACCAAAATCAAGGGTACCAAGGTTACCAAAACCAAGGGTACCAAGATTTTGGCTATCAAGGGTACCAAGATCATCCACCACAACAATACCCAAGGAACCAAGGTCAAGGCCGTTTCAACAATCGCACCCCTCAAAATGCTTACCCGAGGTTGGAAGATAAATCTCGTGATCAAGGTGAAATCTCGGGCCAATTCCCACAAGACGCTCGATTCAAAAGCATTGAGGTGCAAATGAGTCAAATGGCCACTGTTTTGGGGAAATTGGAAGCACAAAACTCTGGGAAATTACCCGCACAACCGGAGTTAAATCCAAGGCCGCATGCGAGTGCCATGACCTTGAGGAGTGGTAAACAAGCGGTTGAACCCGAAGTGGTTGTGAAAAAGGCACCCAAGAGAGGCCTTGTGAAGAAAAGCTTAGCCAATGACGAAGTTGAGGCGACCTTGGCCGACGAAGAAGTAATTCTTGAGGAGCTAGCCAAAGAAAAGGGTGATGCCGAGGTTGAGAAGGAGAAAGAACTTATTGATGAGGAACATGTAGACACAACCTCTAATGTTGAACCAATGTCACCTCCATTCTCACCTCTTCACAAGAAAACTAGGGTGGACACTACCTTTGATGTGGAAGCACCATTTCCCGAAGCTTTGAAGAATACTCGGAAAAAGGAGATGGACAAGGAAGCTTTCGAGGTCCTTCGAAGGTGCGAGGTAAATATTCCTTTGCTCGATGCTATTGATCAAGTTCCTAGATATTCTAAGTTCTTGAAAGAATTATGTGTAAACCATCGTCAACAAAGGTCTAAGCATGTTAAAAATGAGAGAGTCAATGAACATGTGTCGTCTTTGTTTCAAGATAAAATGCCTACTAAATGTGGTGACCCGGGCATGTTTACAATTCCTTGCATCTTAGGGAACACTTACTTTCCTAGAGCCATGTTAGACCTAGGTGCATCCATAAATGTCATCCCATATACATTGTATGAATCATTGAATCTTGGCACTTTGCATAAAACCGGCGTGGTGATCCAACTTGCCGACCGCTCTAATGCATACCCTAAGGGTATTGTTGAAGATGTCTTGGTGAAAGTCGACAAGTTGGTGTTCCCGGCCGATTTTTACGTTCTTGACATGGAACATGATAAATATGCTACCCCTGTATTGTTAGGGCGTCCATTTTTAAAAACATCAAGAACTATAATCGATGTACATAGTGGTAGGCTTACCATGGAGTTTGACGATGATAAAATAGAGTTCAACATTTATGGTGCAATGAAATACAATGATGATGAAACTTCTTGCAATGCTATTGATGTGATTGAGCCTTTTGTGCAAAAAGTTTATGAAAACGATGTTGATGATCCTTTGTTAAATGTTTTAGCCAATAGTTTACACACAAGTAATGTTCATACATATGCTTTGAGTGCTAACTTGAAGGAAAGCATTTTTGAGCTAGATACTTTTGAGGAACTTTCTCTTGATGCACCAATTTTAGACCTCGAGGTATTGAATAGCTCGGGCAACCGACCATCTTTCAATAAACCTCCGGTGGTGGAGTTGAAACCACTACCCGAGAATCTAAAATATGCATTCCTTGGTGGTGGTGAGAAATTGCCGGTGATCATCTCGAACAAACTCACCAAGGAACAAGAAGAAAGGTTGATGAAAGTGCTACAAGATCATAAGGAGGCCATTGGATGGACTATTGCCGACATTAAAGGTATGAGTCCAAGTACTTGCATGCACCGTATTCTATTGGAGGATGATGCTAAACCCATCCGACAACCTCAAAGGCGATTGAACCCTCCTATGATGGAGGTAGTAAAAGCCGAGGTGCTTAAATTGTTGGATGCGGGAATGATCTATCCAATCTCCGATAGTAAATGGGTAAACCCAACGCAAGTAGTACCAAAGAAGACCGGAGTGACCGTGGTAGAGAATAGCCATGGCGAGTTGATCCCCACTCGTATTCAAAATGGATGGCGTGTTTGCATTGATTACCGGAGGCTAAATGCGGTAACGAGGAAAGACCATTTCCCTTTGCCATTTATTGATCAAATGCTTAACCGGCTTGCAGGCCACTCTTTCTATTGTTTTCTTGATGGCTATTCAGGGTACTTTCAGGTTGCCATTGCACCAGAAGATCAAGAGAAGACAACCTTCACCTGTCCCTTTGGCACCTTTGCATATCGACGCATGCCTTTTGGCCTTTGCAACGCACCGGCCACATTCCAAAGGTGTATGGTTAGCATATTTTCAGAATACCTTGAAAAGTTTGTAGAGGTTTTTATGGATGACTTCACTGTTCATGGAAACTCTTTTGACAATTGCTTAATCCATTTTGTCATTAGTCCTAAAAACTTGCATTGATAAGAACCTTGTGCTTAATTCTGAAAAATGTCATTTCATGGTTGAAAAGGGCATTGTGTTAGGACATGAAGTGTCATCTAAGGGTATTGAAGTAGACAAAGCAAAAATTGATACCATCCAATCTCTTCCTTACCCTACTTGTGTGCGTGATGTGAGATCCTTTCTAGGCCACGCGGGTTTCTACCGCCGTTTCATAAAAGATTTTTCAAAAATTTCTTCCCCTTTATGTAGATTGTTACAAAAGGATGTGGAATTTGTGATAGATGGAGGTTGTAAGAGGGCATTTGATTGTTTGAAGTCTTTGTTAGTGTCGGCCCCTATTATACAACCTCCAAATTGGTCCCTTCCTTTTGAGATCATGTGTGATGCTAGTGACTATGCCGTTGGTGCGGTGTTAGGTCAAAGAGAAGGGAAAATTCCCCATGCCATCTATTATGCATCCATGACTCTCAATGATGCTCAAAGGAACTATACTACTACTGAGAAAGAATTGCTAGCGGTAGTCTTTTCCTTAGAAAAGTTTAGGCCATATTTGCTTGGTACAAAGATTATTGTTTTCACTGACCATGCAGCTCTTCGTTACTTGATGACGAAGAAAGAAGCAAAGCCTAGGTTACTCCGATGGATCTTACTCTTGAGCGAGTTCGACTTGGAGGTCAAGGACAAGAAAGGAGCTGAAAATCTAGTGGCCGACCATTTGAGCCGTTTGGTGCCCAATGAGGAGTTTGGGACCAAAGCATTGAAGGACCATCTTCACGAAGAGTTTCCCGACGAGCAATTATTTGCTCTTAGTGTTTCTCTTCCATGGTATGCCAACATTGTGAATTTCCTTGTCACAAGTAAGTGCCCTTCTCATTTCACAAAAGCACAAAAGGATAAGCTAAAGCATGATGCTAGGTTTTATGTGTGGGATGATCCCTATGTGTGGAAACATTGTTCCGACCAAGTGATTAGGAGATGCATTCCCAATAATGAAACCAACTCAATCCTTGCTTTTTGCCATTCATATGCATGTGGTGGTCATTTTGGTGCTAGGCGAACTGCTAGAAAAGTGCTTGATTGTGGTTTTTATTGGCCTAGTTTGAATAAGGATGCATACACATTTTGCAAATCTTGTGATAAATGCCAAAGAGTAGGAAACATTTCTTCTAGGAATGAAATGCCCCAACATTGTCCTTTATATTGTGAACTCTTTGATGTTTGGGGAATCGATTTTATGGGGCCTTTCCCCACTTCCTTTGGTTTTAAATATATCTTGCTTGCGGTTTACTATGTTTCTAAGTGGGTTGAAGCAATCCCCACTCGTACTGATGATTCTAAAGTGGTTGCAGAGTTCATCAAATCTCACATCTTCTCTAGGTTCGGGGTACCCCGAGCTCTGATCAGTGATCGAGGCACTCACTTTTGCAATAGAACCATTGCCGCATAGTTGAAGAAATATGGGGTTAATCACAAAACTTCTACCGCCTATCACCCACAAACAAATGGACAAGCCGAAGTTTCCAATAGGGAAATCAAGTCCATCCTTGAGAAAACGGTTAGGCCGACTCGCAAGGATTGGAGTACTCGGTTGGATGATGGATTGTGGGCATATAGGACGGCTTATAAGACTCCAATTGGTATGTCTCCATACCGATTAGTCTTTGGAAAGCCGTGTCATTTACCGGTGGAGTTAGCACACAAAGCTTATTGGGCGATCACAAGGTTCAATTTGAACTTAGACGAAGCCGGGAATGAAAGGAAGCTTCAATTACAAGAGCTTGAGGAGATCCGAAATGAGTCCTATGAGAACGCTGCCATTTACAAGGAGAAGACGAAAACATGGCATGACAAGATGATAATTAGGAAAACTTTTGAGGTAGGTCAAAAGGTTCTCCTATTTCAATCACGCCTTCGTTTGTTTCCAGGTAAACTGCGTTCTCGGTGGACTGGACCATTTGTAGTTGTGAAAGTTTTCCCTCATGGTGCGGTGGAGATCCAAAGCGACGAGGATGCCAAAGTCATCAAAGTCAACGGCCAAAGGTTGAAACCGTATTACGAGGGTTTCAAATCGGAGATCCTAGAGGACATGTCTCTAGGCAACCCGACCTACGATTGATCTTTACCATGGAGGTACATCGTGCCGACGATGTTAAATAAACGAGTTTTGATCTTTAAAAGCATTTCGTCGAACAATTTCAACATTTGGAACATTACTCTATTTCTATATATTGTTGTTTATATACATTTTATTAAACTTGCAATTCAGACATAATGCGAATTTTTGATTTGTTATTTTTGTAGAAAAAGATGTGAAATGGAACAAAACAAAAAGGCTAGAAGAGCCATTTCTTCGCGGCCCGCGAATTCATCGCGCGGACCGCGACCGAGGGTTTCGCGAACCGCGACTGGGATCGCGCGGACCGCGACTAGGAAATTCGCGAACCGCGAACGGAGCGCGCGAGCCGCGGCCGTGTCTCGCGGTCCGCGAACGACGTCCCGCGACCCGCGAAATAGGTGGGATTTTCGGAGAATCCCTGCCACCAAAACGCCAAGTTTCGCGGTCCGCGACTTGATCGCGCGGACCGCGACACAAAGCGCGCGGTCCGCGAATTCATCGCGTGGACCGCGAGGATCTTGCGCGCACGGGGCGCGGTGAAATCGCGCCGCGACGAGGTTTCGAGCGCGCGGTCCGCGGTTTCATCGCGCGGACCGCGAAGGTTCAGCGCGCGGTCCGCGGTTTCATCGCGCGGACCGCGAAGGTTCAGCGCGCGGTCCGCGGTTTCATCGCGCGGACCGCGAAGGTTCGGCGCGCGACCCGCGAACGGAGACGCGCGGACCGCGAAAATCCAGGGATTTTTCGGCAATCCCTGGAACGTTTTGGCATGTTTTCGCGGCCCGCGACGTAAGCCCGCGACCCGCGACGAAGTCCCGCGGCCCGCGACGGGAACCTCGCGGCTCGCGACAAAACGCAGCTCTACTTCTCCAAAATTCTTCTATCTTTTTCTCCTTCTTCTTCCCACTCCATCCCACCCGAAAACTCACTCTTTTTCCGGCCACCATCACAAATCCTTCATTCCGGCGACTTTTGAACCAATTTCTTCCACCCAAATCAATCCCCCAATCTTTCCCAACAAAACCCACCAAAAATCCAAATCCAAAACACCATCTTTTACCCACATTGCCCGAATTCCAACCGAAACTTCCCCATTTCGATTCGCCGGACGCCGGCGACTTTTTCCCCAACCCCAATACATCAAAACCTTCCCTCTACCACCCTTATCCCTTTCGCCATCTCAATTTTCAAATTCCTAAACGAACTTAAATATCCCCAAATCTCAAGAACCCTAATTTTTGAGCATTTTTGATTTGGTGATATTTTGGTTCAATTGATGATCTCCTCAAGCTACATTACTTCCAAAGGCTTCAATTGACGGTACCCTACTGAATTTACTTGAATTTTGGGTGATTTAGGGCTTGCCGCCAATAGGTTTTATTGAAATTTCAAAGGCTTGCCGCCTTTAGTTATATACTGAGCTTTTTGAGTAGGGGCTTGCCGCCTTGTAGCTAGTTTAGTTGTGCTGGACTGTTGTTGAGTAGATTTTGATAATGGCACCGAGAAAAAGGTCTCGCCGAGGGGAAGCCTCTAGTTCACATGAGCCCGTGATCCCCGAATCACCCCCTCGCCAACCTAGCCCTCCCCCTGCAGAAAACCTGCCTCCTATTGACCTTATGGGACTGCAAGGTTTGGATGGAGATGCCCAACAATGGTGGAGAAAGTTGATTGGGAATGGGAGACGAACGATCATGAAGACGAAGTTCCTCTCCTCTGAGCTACTTCAGGAGCTAGGTTTGCAGCAGCCTGTGCTATTTTTATTGGATCGCGTTGGCATGAGAGGATTCATTGATAGGTCGGCACCGACCTACATTCGATATACACTTGAATTCCTATCCACTCTAGCCAAGCACTATGATGAGGAGCATGACATGCAGTACATCACATTCAGGTTGAATGATGTAGACCGCCGGATGACCTATCATGAGATCCAAGATGCTTTTGGGTTCGAATATGCGGATGGCTACAAGAATCCGAAAGATAATGCCCCGGACGGATTTGATCTAGCTTTCTTTTGAAATTGCTTGTCTGGATCTCCCAACATCATGGGTGCCACGAAGAACAACCACATCATACATCCAGCTGTTCGTATGGTGCACAAGCTCCTAGTGATGACGATCTTTTGCCAAGGAGAGTTGACACACATCAGTAGGGAGCAGGTCCAATGCCTTTGAACCATGTTTTGGAGGCCAGAGCACCCGTGTTGGGTTGACCTCTTTGTGCAGAAATGTCTGGAGACCTCCCAGAAGAGCTCAGGGAAGATACCGCAGGGGGGTATGATTTCTCTTCTGGCAGCTTATCTGAACATCCACTTACCTCCAGACATTCAGGCAATAGGCAAGACAGCCGAGAGAGCTCACCAGTTCTACTCCATTGCAACTTTGGAGTCCACTAATGTCTTGGCCATGCACAGATTTCCTCCTCCTAGATTCATCTGGCTAGTAGCCAAGAGTCAGCATATGTACCTGCCGAATCCAGAGGCTGTGCAGCTGACTGGGCGCACTCGCATGGAGGAGCTCAACTTGCCCACCCAGATCACAGTTCCTGCACCTACACTCGCATGGAGGAGCTCAACTTGCCCACCCAGATCACAGTTCCTGCACCTACCATTGCCCTTGCCAGGCTAGAGGCACCTCCAGAGCATGGAGAGCAGTACGTTCCTCCACATCAGGATCCTCAGTTTGTCACTCAGCAGCAGTTCCAGGAGTTTACGCAGAGGCATGACGCGTTTACTCAGAGATATGAGGACGACATGGAGGTGATGTTCGCCATGATGGCATCCATGCACCCACATGGACCAGGGGCATTTGACTATGAGGGCCATCGCACATCGCGAGCTCAGCGCCGTCGCGACGGTTCCGGCCCCTCACAGTGAGTATATCCTACACCCTTTCCTTTCACTATGGTTTTCATTGTTATATTTAAACATTGAGGGCAATGTTTAGACTAAGTGTGGGGGAGGAAATGTAGGATTATGATTCTGTTTTTGTTGCTGATTTTGCTGCTGTATTTTTACTACTGTATTTCTAAAAAAAAAAAAAAAAAAACAAAACCCGGATGGTCCCAAAAATACTAGAGGATTAGGTAAAAATGAGAGGCAAAAAAAAAACATTTTCTTTTCTCTTGTATAGATATGAAAAACTCTCAAATGTTATGTGCTTAATTATTCAGAGTATACACTTGGATCTTAATCGTTCTTTCTCGAGGACGAGAAAGGTTCAAGTGTGGGGGATTTTGATAGGTCCTAGATATACTCTTATTTTGTAGCATTTGAGAGCTGTTTTAGATAGTATTTTGTACTTTATATTAGACTTTTGTAGAAGTGGCGTGAAGGCACACTCTCGCGGACCGCGAAACCTAGGTCGCGAACCGCGAGGGTGTGTGTTGCTGTTTTGAAGACGCCGAGTTTCGCGCGGTCCGCGAAACTCCGGTCGCGAGCCGCGAGGACCAGCACGAGGACCGCGGAAGCCAAAGACGCGCGATCCGCGAAACATCGGCCGCGGTTCGCGAGGACCAGACGCGGGTCCGCGAAACTCCGGTCGCGAACCGCGAGGACCAGCACGAGGACCGCAGCAAAGCCGAGACACGCGATCCGCGAAACGTCGGCCGCGGTTCGCGAGGACCAGACGCTCGGTCCGCGAAACCTCGGTCGCGAACCGCGGATGCCATGGACGCGCGGGCCGCGAATCCTCGGCCGCGAAACACGAGAACCAAGCTCGCGGTCCGCGAAGGATTTCTCGCGGCCCGCGAAAACTTCTGCAACTTGCATTTTATTTGCTTTAATTTTAATTATTTTTAGACTATAAAAGCAACTTATCCTCATTGTTAGAGGATCGGATTTTTACAGAGTTGAACTCACTTTCCTTCATTTTCCTTTTGATTTTGATCTTTGAATTCATCATGGTTTGTAGTATTGATTTTGGTTTTGATAATATAACTATGGTAGTAGGCTAAAACCCTTCTTGGATATATGTGATTGGACTTCTTGTTATGATTGAGAACATGATTCATGAAGCTTAGGAATGGTGATTTGCTATTGAATGATCATAATTTATATGTGTATTTGATGCTTGAAATGATTAGGAATGATTTCCTAGTGATAGATATGTGTTGGATATGTGTTAGATATTGCTTTTCCATGGTTAGAATGTTATCATTCTTTCTATGTAGGAGTAGTAAATTAGGAATCGAATGCATGTTGTTATCAATTGTATTTGTTCTTAAGATCATTCATTAGCATTGTACCTATGTCAAGTTTGTTATCAAATTGCATGGGTAGGGTTGAGAAACATCTAATTTGAAGTGATATTGTTTCAATTGAACTAGTTGTTATCATCTAGTAAAGTTGTTACTTGAAGTTGTGAAGATGCTTTCATTTTTCATAACTATGGTTAAAAGATAGTTTCTCACTAATGTTCACCATTCTCAAGGCATCATGATAAAGTTTGAGGAAAATCTCATAATAAGAAGTCACCAATCTCATATGTCTAAGTTTATTATTCTCTTAGTTAAATCTCTAGTTAGAGTAATCTTATGGTAAAGTAGTGGTAGCTTTAAAGTTCTAGTAGTTTTACTTAGTAGTGTCTTAAACAAAAACTCAATTCAAAACCCCCCTTGTTTACATTGCTTTTATATATGTATATATATATATATATATATATATATATATACTACAAGATATACATAGAAATAACCTTTTCCCTGTGGAACGAACCTTACTTGCCACTATATGCTTAATCGTGTGTAGAGGTAGTAAGTGAACATAAATTGTATATTTGAGAGGTACGGCGACGACCTCCCAGAGTGGGGTACATTTCATGAATTAGAGTTTGATTAGGACTAAGTTTCATAATAATAACTAACTAAAATTAAATTTTAATAAGTGATATTTTAGTAAAATTTACCCTAAATGGGTTGTGGATTTAGGATATTGGGTTGTGGAAATAGTATCTCCCTATTATATTTGTATAGGATAAGTCTTGGAATAGACCGTCTATATTCTGATCAAAATATAGACGGGACTGATATGTTAACTATACAGACACGGAGGGACCAATTTGCAATTTATGAAAAATTAGGATTTTCACGCGCTACTGTAACCCGCGCGTGAACAGTGCCAGACCTTCATGTTTGAACATCCAGGTTCCATGTTATAAAACTTTCATGTTTCGTGTTAAAATCTAAATGTTTCATGTTAAAACCTTCATGTTATATGTTAAAAACTTCATGTTTTAACCTTCAGGTTCCATGTTATAAAACCTTCATGTTTCGTGTTAAAATCTTAATGTTTCGTGTTAAAACCTTCATATTACATGTTAAAAACTTCATGTTTTAACCTTCAGGTTCCATGTTATAAAATTGCATAAAGGTCCCTCCGTGTTTTTGTCTAAAATTTTCTAAAATTGCATAAAGGTCCCTCCGTGTTTTTGTCTTATGTACTATTTACAACTTAATCATTGGTCTATATTCTGTCAGAATATAGACGGTCTACTCAGAGACCAACTCATTTGTATATACTTAATATTTGATATAACTTATAAATAATTTGAAAAAATATATAAATATAATAAATATAAACATTATTTTTTAAAATATATCCAAACTTTGATTTGTATTCTTTCATAAAAGTTTTAAATACATTATACCAAAATTTTTTTATTCCAAATGCAAAAAAAAAAAAAAAAAAAAGAATGAAAAATACATCAAATATATTCTGACATTCCATACTTATTTCTAAGAATTTCACACACTTGTTCATGATTTTTTCTAGTTCTATCATCCATATTTGATGTGTCCTTGGTTAGAATTGCAAAATCATTTTGACGAATTTCCTCTTTCTTCTGTAGAAGAGCATCCTCACAAAGATCAAGTTTTTTCTAATAATTTGCAATATATTGGTAGTCTAAATGTTTTTATTATAATTATTTATTTTTATTATTTGTTATTTGTAATTTGTAAATCACTTTAAAATTTAACATAATTATTTTTTAGCTGTTATAAAAATAATTTATTTATTTTTAAATTAATAGTATTTGTATCATTTAGATAAATACATTAATTATTTTTAATGATAGTTAAAATTCTTGGTAAAAATATTTAAAAAAAATGTGAGCCCTTTATAGCTACAAACATAGTAGCTCACCATTGCTATGGCCCTGTTACCAGAGCTTATCTGTAGATCAGTTCAGTTCAGTTCAGTTCAGTTCAATTCAGTTCAGTTCAGTTCAGTTCAGTGAAAATGCAATTTGATGAAATTTAGGTTAATTCAGTCATGCTGATTCCATTTTTCAATACATCAATTTTCACTTCAGTTCAGTTCAGTTCAGTTCAGTTCAGTTCAGTTCAGTTCAATTCAGTTCAGTTCAATTCAGTTCAGTACATCAAGAAATAAGCTCTAGTAAACAGGGCCTATGTACTTGCCACCTCAATTGCTTAGAACGTGACATGACAAGTGAAAATGTAGCTTAATATTTGAGATGCTCTTACCACCAGAGTTAGTTAAACCAGTCTGTATTTTTCCTCAACTCTACAGTCTGTCCTACAAAATTTTACAAAACCCTAATCATTTAAATACCACCATTTTCACACTAACACACACTTCCGCTGCTATTTCTCCCCGTCGTTTGTCGTCCCCAAATCTCTAAACCCTGGGAAATCAGAATCTGGATTTCTCCTTTTCTAGGGTTTAGCCCTCGCCTCCGTAATCCCCCCCGTCCCGATCACTGGAAGTCACCGGAGATGGATCGTCCGAGCCTGGCCATCATCCTCCGCGGCGCCCTCAGCCCCAATCTCGATGAACGGAAAGCTGCCGAGGAAAGTCTGAATCATGTGAGTGATGGATTTCTTATTTACTTTAATGTTAGTTGTTTTTTCTGAGTTGTGAGAATCTGATTGGATGTTTTTTTACTTTCGCAATTGGTTGTTGCAGTTTCAGCACACGCCTCAACATTTGGTGAGGCTGCTGCAAATCATCGTAGACGAGAACTGTGACAAGGCTGTGAGGCATGTGGCAAGTATACACTTTAAGAACTTTATTGGGAGAAACTGGGCACCCCATGAACCAGGTAGGCTGAATTCCATGTAATTTTAGCTTTATGTATTCTGATGAATAGCTTTAGTTCTGGGAAGTAATCAAGAAATTGAATGAAACGCAGGTGAGCAGTCGAAGATCTTGCCCGGCGACAAGGAATTGGTGAGGCAGAATATACTGAATTTTATCACGCAAGTTCCCCAGCTTTTGAGGTATATCTTTCATCAGTAGTGGGTCCCTTTTTATGTATACTTACATGAAACTCATGGTACCTCTCTAAAACTTGTTTAATTATGATGACAAATATTCTCTATTGAATCTTGGGATTGGTGAGGATATCTATTATTTGTCTTGGGAAAGTTAATATGGATCTACTTTTAATTCTTGGCAGAGCCCAGTTGGGTGAGTGCTTGAAAACAATGATTCATGCTGATTACCCGGAGCAGTGGCCTGGTCTTTTGCAGTGGGTGAGACTAAATTTGCAAAACCAGCAAGTATTTGGGTCCCTCTATGTGCTCCGGATTTTAGCCAGGAAATATGAGTAAGTCCTCGTTTGCAATTACCGTGTATTTATTCAGAACAGGAACTGCATTTTCTCTGTGATGATTAAGCATATTTAAGTGAACTCGCGCCATACTAAGCATTTTCCTTACATATTTAGTTATTAACTCGGGTGATGTTTTATTTAGTATTTTTCTCATTGCTTTGCTGTTTCTAGATCACTGAGTTAATCCACTATTTTAGCTTGTCTAGTTGATATTTCCTGCAAGTCTCCATGCCGTTTTTGCCTACTACATGATGGCCATGATTTAAAGCTTCTGCCGTGACTGAACTTTATATAGCCAATGTTGCCCACCCTGTGATGGCCTCAAATTTATTACTGCAATTTTCTTCCTGCTAATGCCTCTCAAATGGCAGCTTTACGCACAGTGTAGTTCTGATTTGTTTTTTTTCTCGTTTCTCTGGCCTGTGCCTTTGATAGATATTATTCTCACAACTATTTCTGTGCCTTTGTTGACTTGTGTAAAGGTTGGGTATATATTTCCCATCTTCTGTCATTTTCATGTGAAATATGTTCACACCAATATATGATGAAAATGTAAATATGCATACAAATCTGTCTTGAAATAGAAACAATTGAAGTTATTTATGTGAAAATCTTTCAGCATTGTCACGTCTCTTTTCAGTCATTTATAGATTTTTCTTATGCAGCTATTTAGAACTTTAAATATTTTTTACTGTTAACAGGTTCAAATCTGACGAGGAGAGAACTCCAGTTTACCACATAGTTGAAGAAACTTTTCCGCCCCTGCTCATTATATTTAACAGTCTTGTTCATATTGCAAATCCTTCAATTGAAGTAGCTGATTTGATCAAGCTCATATGCAAGATATTTTGGTCCTCCATATATGTATGTGAAATTCAGATGTCATGTTTAAATTTCGAGCTTTGTCGAATGAACTTCTTTTTGATGGTTCAATAGTAATGCATGATGGGCTTTGTTACAGTAACAAAAAAGTTTTCTGTTGCCTGAACTTAAAAGTTTCTTCTTGTCTCAGTTGGAGATTCCCAAACAATTATTTGATCCCAATGTGTTCAATTCCTGGATGGTCCTGTTTTTGAATATTTTGGAAAGACCTGTCCCATCAGAAGGCGAACCAACTGACCCAGATATTAGGAAATCTTGGGGATGGTGGAAAGTAAAGAAATGGACTGTTCACTTATTAAACCGGCTATATACAAGGTTTGCTTCTTATATATTTCTTATTTAGATTTGTGAATCTGCTTACTCCTTTTAACTAGAATCATTTATCATTCTTATGTTTTTGTTTTTTCTTCAGATTCGGGGACCTAAAACTTCAAAATCCAGACAATAAAGCCTTCGCCCAAATGTTCCAGAAGAATTATGCTGCAAAAATTTTAGAATGTCATCTAAACTTGTTGAATGTAATCCGTGTTGGTGGCTATCTTCCAGACCGTGTGATTAACCTTATTTTGCAATACCTGGGCAGCAGGTTTGTCTCCTCTTTCACTTAGTCTTCCTATGCTGTATTCTTATTTTCTTGTCATCTTGGTTTGCGTGAATCATGTTAGTATACTTAACTATTCTGATTGAGCAAGATGCAGTTAGCAAAATATCGGTTTATCAATTGAGCCTTGATATATTGTGTTTTATTGGAAGTTAACATCCCCATTGTATTGGTTAAAATTTTGTTGATTGGAACAAAGTGAAATTCTTAGAAATTCAATTGACTACATTTTCCCTTGTTGCAGTTAGTTATTATGAAGCACTAATGAACTGTAGTTCTGCTTTATTGTGACCAACTTCATTAACGGTTCAAGTTTAAAACTTGCTCTTAGTGCAACATTTGTTGATATCTATGTATTTCTATTACCATCCTTCAAATTTTTTATTGGTACTATTTTCCCTTGCTGAACATGTCGATGTAATCTCTTTTTGAAGTTTTTCATAGGCTAAGGCCTTGTTCTCTCAAGCTTATTTTTGCTGGCTGAACTAAACTGAGCATGAATAAGTGTAATGAAAATAAGAAACAAAAGGACTAAATTAAGCTGAATTTCATCAAATCAAGTTCTTACATGGCTGCTGGAATGAATTGATCTGGAATGCAGATAAGCTCAGGAGAATAGGGCCTGATTGCTGTTCGTATCCCTAGAATTAGGATTGATCTGTGTTTTTCTTCTTGGAATTTGCAGTATTTCCAAGAACAGCATGTACAACCTTCTCCAATCAAGACTCGATGTGGTTTTATTTGAGATCATCTTCCCACTTATGTGCTTCAGTGACAATGACCAAAAACTTTGGGATGAAGACCCTCATGAGTATGTTAGAAAAGGTTATGGTGAGTCAATGTACTTGTAGCTTTAATTAGCCGTTAAATGTATGTTTTCAAGCTTGAGGCACTTCATAATTCACTTGGAAATTCTAATGCAGACATAATTGAGGATTTATATAGTCCGAGAACTGGTGCAATGGACTTTGTTAGTGAGCTGGTGCGAAAGCGTGGTAAAGATAACCTCCAGAAGTTTGTTCTTTTCATTGTTGAGATTTTTAAAAGGTACTTGAGCAGCTTAATTTTTATCAGCTTTTGTTAATTTCTATGTGATATCTGGTAATAACTTATCTTGTTACTTGGATTTTTTATAACTTGAGGTATGATGAGGCTGCTCCAGAATATAAACCTTATAGACAGAAAGATGGTGCTCTTCTTGCTATTGGTACTCTCTGTGATAAACTTAAACAAACAGAACCCTACAAGTCTGAGCTTGAGCGGATGCTTGTACTACACGTTTTCCCTGAATTTCGCAGTCCTGTGGGTCATCTAAGAGCTAAGGTATTTTACAATTCTCTGGCTGTGTTTTCCTGCTGCTCCTCAACTGCCCTTTTGTGTAGATAATCTAAAACGTATGAGAAAAGGAACAATGGAATTAGGATATTTGAATGTAAACAAATTTGAGTGTCTCAGTGAGATTTATTCTGCTACTTCTCTAAGCAGATTGACTTTGGTTGCATTGTCTTGGATCCTGACTTTTGGTTATTAGTCAATGCTGTTAACTGGTTGCTCTCTTGGCTTCATTTCGTTCGCATTTCTGATTGATTGGCTCATAAAACTGTCTATTCAATTATAATTGTGGATGATTTGGTATCCACTTTTGATATCTGGTCCTCTAGGTTTTCACTTTTATTCTGTGTTGTGGAATTGTAGGCAGCATGGGTTGCTGGACAATATGCTCATATCAACTTTTCAGATCCAAATAATTTCCGGAGTGCTTTGCACAGTGTTGTTGCTGGGATGCGTGATTCAGAGCTCCCTGTTCGTGTTGATTCTGTCTTTGCGTTACGTTCTTTTGTGGAAGCTTGCAAAGGTTCAACAGTTTTTTTGACTTTTGGCTGTTTATTTTTGGATTTTCTAGTTGAAGTCCTAAATATTATCTTTTACTTTGCCCTACCAGAGTTGGATGAGATTCGGCCAATTCTTCCCCAACTACTTGACGGTACATAATCTGCTACCAAGAGTTCTGCTTATTGAGTCAGGTCTCTTCTATGCTAGAGGTGATCTATAACATGTTTTCTTTATCTCAGAATTCTTCAAACTCATGAGTGAAGTTGAGAATGAAGATCTGGTGTTTACACTTGAGACTATCGTGGACAAGTTTGGAGAAGAGATGGCTCCATATGCCTTTGGATTGTGTCAGAATCTGGTATGATTGAACAACTTTTTTTATGTTAATTACCCTTCACCACGGCTTCTTAACTGTTGTTATCTTTGTTACATAGGCTGCAACATTTTGGAAGTGTCTTAATACTGCTGAAGCTGATGATGAAGGCGATGACCCTGGTGCTTTAGCTGCAGTTGGTTGTTTGAGAGCCATAAGCACAATTCTTGAGTCAGTTAGCAACCTCCCAGAACTTTTTGTGCAGATTGAACCTACTTTACTGCCTATTATGCGTAGGATGTTGACCACAGATGGACAAGGTACGCATGCTTCCTTTTAGGTGCTCTCAAATTCAACATTTCTATCTAGTGGTATACTGAGGAAGTCGTCACATATCTTGTGAACTTGCTCTAATTTATTTCTTGTTATCCTAAATCTCACTTGTGGCTTTCCTATTTCTTGCCTCTGGAGTATTTGTTAAGTTACTTTTTGAACTATTAAGGGTGAGGGGTGGGTATGACGAAATGTAGGTGTTTGATACTAATAGTTATGATTTCTGAGTTACTAAAGATCAAAGATTGAACACATCCTATTGCGTAGATAAAGTGATTATGATTTTTGTCATTAGGACTGTGTGTTTTGCACTAATCAATGCAATGGGATGGTACTTGCCTGCTCGTGTATTCATGAATTTTAATATTAAAACTTGTTATTGTCAGTGATTTGTAATACAATTTCTTCTATCTTATTGCGTGGTTGATTTCAATTATCTATGCAGAGGTATTTGAAGAGATAATGGAGATTGTGTCATATATGACATTTTTCTCACCGACTATATCACTGGACATGTGGAGTCTCTGGCCATTAATGATGGAATCACTGGCTGATTGGGCCATTGATTTCTTTCCAAGTACGTAAACTAATTGTTGTTTTCTTACTGTTATATTTTAGCACTCTTCCAGAAAACTATACACTTCCCTCATTGTGCAGTAAAAGAAAAGTATTGCATTTTTCCATTTTTATAAGGAAATTTTACCAAGTATTGTTCTGTTGTTCCATTGCTCCATGAAACATAAAGGGTTCACTATGAGTTTACGAGAGAATCTAGGAAAGTTTTAAAAGTAGAAATGTTAACTTGTAGCATTATCTGGCTCCAGAAGTTTCTATACTAGATTTTCAACTCAGAGTAAAAATTATGCTTCATCCTTTTGTAACTTCGATTGTGACTTTTATTCTATTTGTTTTATTTGTTGAAGATATATTGGTTCCCTTGGACAACTACATATCCAGAAGCACCCAACATTTCCTTACTTGTAAAGAACCAGACTATCAACAAAGCCTCTGGAATATGCTTTCATCTGTGAGTCTCTCTTCTCCTCCCCCCTTTACCTTGGTGGATTTCACCTCTTGCTAAATTGGCCCTGGTTTTCTGCAATGCAGATAATGAGAGACAGAAACTTTGAGGATAGTGACATTGATGCGGCACCTAAGCTCATCCAAGTAGTATTTGAGAATTGCAGAGGGCAGGTAGATCACTGGGTTGAACCCTATATAGGCATCACGATTGAGCGTCTTCGTCGAACTGAGAAACCTCGCCTAAAGTGCCTGTTGATTGAAGTGGTATGAAACTCTTCTTCAAGTAAATTATGATGTTATTTTTGCATTCTATAAATTATTTAAAGTGGTGTAAAACATTATTTTTTGCGCTCTGGCATAAGTTAATTTGTATGAATGGTTTGATTTAGCTCCATGTTCCTTTGTGCTATTCAACTTGCAGTATTTCTGAACATGGTAAAGTTATTTGATTTATTGTGCATTTAAAGAGGTTTTGCTTGCCCTGTGTTCATTCAACAGTGATTGCAGTTGATTACCAATGAGAGTCAATGACAGCAGATTGGATCTTAG
Source organism: Cruciata laevipes (assembly GCA_963678965.1). Lineage (NCBI taxonomy): Eukaryota > Viridiplantae > Streptophyta > Magnoliopsida > Gentianales > Rubiaceae > Cruciata > Cruciata laevipes. The sequence goes on from OY787635.1 coordinate 13,157,116, forward strand.
ATTTAATCGGGAAACAGTGTATAGTATACTGAGGGTGGAAAGTGTATTTAAGATAGAGGCAAGTTTAGAAAAGAGCAAAAGATTACCACAAAACAATTTGATTGGCTCTTTGCCTCTTTCGTATTTTATATTAGTTTGAGATTCTTAGGATTCATTTAAAATTTGGCTTATTCATTTCAACTGGGCCCCAGCCTTTTTATATTCGGGTTATGCCACATATAGTTTCTTAAATGGGGTTTCCCGAGTCAGAGTTAGCAGCCCACAACAGAATTCTAGTGTGTTTGCTTGATTAGTTTTCTTTTTAAGCTCTCTTCCTGTGTACGGTTGATAATTGTTTCCATATTCTTGCAGATTGCTGATGCGTTCTACTACAATGCTTCCTTGACTCTAAGCATACTGCAAAAGCTTGGTGTTACAACAGATATTTTCACACTTTGGTTTCAGTTGCTGCAGCAAAAGAAAAAGAGTGGAATTCGGTCAAATTTTAAAAGGTTATTATTAGATTTCACACTCACTAGGTTATGGATGACATTTTTTTCCCCTCGAGAAAATGGATGATTTCTTATCTTAATTCTAAAGTTGCCCTCATAAAGTGTGCATATGATGTTACTGCAGGGAACATGATAAGAAAGTATGCTGTTTGGGCCTGACATCTTTGCTCCCTCTTCCTGCCAACCAATTGCCTCCAGAGGCTCTAGAGCAAATTTTCAAGGCAGCTCTTGAATTACTTGTTGCTTACAAGGAACAGTTAGAAGGTTTGGAACTTTGGAGTTTATCTTATTTATCTCTACTTCAGTATTAATTCCTTATGACTGGCTTTGGCCTCATTGTTGGACTTTTGGCAATTGCTTAATTTGTTTACCTTGATATATTCAGAGGCAGAAAAGGACGAGGATGCTGATGATATGGATGGGATGCCAACGGATGATGAAGACGATGATGATACTTCCGATATGGGTATGGATGACGAGGATGGAGATGAAGTTGATAGTGCTAAACTTCGAAAACTGGCATCACAGGTAAATTCTAATGAAAACCTTGGAACCTTAGTAAAAACATTGTGAATATGGAAAAATGAAGCATGACTTATTATTGCATGGTCAGTTATATACTTCTATTTCCGTCTTGGCTTTTGGAGGTTTTTATAATCTAAATCAACTAAATATGGTGGTTTAAATTGGGCTTCCAATACATGGCTAACAACCTTTTAAATCCATAAAGTGGTTCATATGTGCTATGATATCAAATCTTTGCTTAACATTGTTGATTTGCAGGCCAAGGCCTTCCGTTCTTATGATGAGGATGAGGATGATTCTGACGATGATTTCAGTGACGATGAGGAATTACAGTCACCTATTGATGATGTTGACCCATTTGTGTTTTTTGTTGATACTGTAAAAGGTAATCTTTATAGCTCTGCTTTTATTCAACATAACTAGAGCCGAACATTTATTCATGGTTTCTTAATTTATGTTTTTAAATTTTGGATATAGTGTTGCAAGCATCTGATCTGCTGAGGTTTCAAAGCCTCTACCAGACACTTGACTTCGGTTACCAAGCACTGGCGAATGGTGTTGCCCAGCACGCCGAGAAGAGAAGAGTTGAAATCAAGAAATAGAAATTGAAGAAAGCATCTTCAGCTGTTTTGTGATGTTGTGCAAGAGGCATGATTTCAGAATTTTGGTTTGGTTTGTATTTTTCAGTGGTTATTGTTACTGCTTCTGCTGTCCATGGCTGAGCCGAGCTGGAACTCAGGGATGCTCTTTGGGATTTGCGTGTGCATTATCTTTGTTTGGTGGATTGGAGATTCTAGATAAGAATCATATCCTCTCCCAAGTTGTTCTTTAGTGCTGTGGTTGTACAATTTTTATACGTATGGGGCTTGTTTATGTTGTGGTCAACTGCTAGGTGTTACAGGAGGGGCTTACGGGACATATATTGTCATTGATATTTTTAGGTGGTATTTAGTTTTGATAATTTTCTTTCTAGAATGTTGTTAGGAGTGCACAAAATTTTGCATGTAGTTGCTTAGAGAAGCCACATGATTGGTTAGTTTTTACCATTGGAAGATTTTGCTCGAACTAGAAGGGTCATATTGTAGGTTGCAGGAAAATGTAGAACTGTTTTCCTATTCTTTGATACAGATGGTATGGTTATATGAATTTTGATTTGGTATTTTGAGGGAGTTTACATATCAATTCAAGAGCTTTTACATATCGATACAAGAGCTGCCACCATAATTCTGGAGTTCTACCTCTTTCTATTTCCACTAACACGATTCAAAAAACATACAGACATACAGTGTGTGAAAAATGTATTGAAACATCATGTGTGAAAAATGTATTGAAACATCATCATTGATTCATTGTTCCATAAAGGTTACCCGAAATATTGATACATAACGGATGAATTGAAGAAGTTTATCACAACAATATAATAATAAAAACGCTGGAAATGGTAAATCCGCATAAATTCAATTTCCCACTGGGAAATTTGTTACCTAGTTCTTTCTCGGTCGAATTAAAATAGATTTTCATACGATATTACAATTTTCTCCCAACCAACCATGACGCGTAATTTTCCCAACTTACATTTTTTATTTCCATGTTTTACCTTTCGGCGGCAATTTTTCATTTTTTTTCCAAACAATATGTGGTAAATAAAATCTTTAGTAATTATAAAATATGAATGTGCAACCAGACAGTTTTGCCAAATTCTGAATATTTTGATGGGAATTAATTTCCGAGTAATAACCAAATCTGTGGGAACTTAATTCCCATATGAACCAAACGACCCCTCATGTGACATTACAAATTCAGACTCAGTTTTAGAAAACAGTGTTACTCCTTTCATAATTGGGGAATTAATTAGACAATATTGTATAATTACGATAAAGTGGCAGCAATGAAAATAAGGAAATTTGGCCTTGCCTCATGGGTGAGGCTGTCTCACAGGAGAATTACTCTTATTATTAACCTTGACCAAAATCAAGCAAATCATCTTCTTCCTAAGAGAAAACTTCTCTGCAAATTCAATCTTCTTATGTACAACAATATTAGCATGTCTTTGTTACTGCTACTTCATTTCTTCAAGAATCCCAAAAGGGCTTTTTCGGCTGATTTCCCTCCTCCCCGCCGCCATGACCGCCGTCCTCCTCCTCACGTCGCTGGCAAACTTCCTACTCTCCGCCCCGCCAGAGAAGAAACCGATCAACTGAGTTATGACGTCGCCGTTGAATTTGCACTGTTTTTCGGTTCATCGTTTGTGTTGTATAAACAGAGATCAGAACTTAACCCGATTTTTCTCCATGTGATGGAGCTGCAGCCACCGTCGGACCACCCGTACCTGGCAACGTCGTCTCGAATGTCGTTTGCTAACCAAGTCTGGAACGATCACTCCATACCTTTCAAGAAGGTTGTGGATTGTGTTTACAAATCTGCTTCTCATTTCATTTAAATTTTTACCCAATTTTAAACGATATTACTACAATTGTTTTGCAAAGCATCTTTGGTCACATGCATAATCTCAGATTATTACCTGTAAGGAGAAATGATCACCTGGGTTTGGGATTTGGCTAACGAGGAGCACTGTAATAGTTTAATACTAATTTTACAAACTAGCGTGGTCTTTCCACGAGTTGCGTGGAGGGCTTGTCACACATACCTCTAGAATATATCAAAAATTGTCATTATATAAACATGATTATCTATTCAGTTATTCACATTTTTACACCATGGTTGTCATGGCGCCCCGGCGAGTCACGGCGTTCTTGGACCACCAGGACGCCTGGACGAACATGGCGCTCGCCGCGGCGAATTACGGCGAGCACAGCGAGCATTACAATAGTAAAATATATAATAAATATATCAATTAGTATATAAAAGTATTTATGATAATATGACTTATGACCTATTTTATATACCATAGTTTATTATAATGATTAAATATATGATCATTGTTTAAAATTATGTTATTGTATTAATATTGCCCAAAAGATTTATACAAAAAAGACAAAATGCGTGAAATAAATGAAATGAAAAAAAACAAAAACAAAAGTATGAGATGGGAAAAGTGAAAGAAATCAGTTCAGCAAGAAAGTTTTGTGGGAAATGAAGGTGATGGCTGTTGTTTTGAATCCCACATCGAATATGGAGAAAGAACATGGCACTCAACTTGATTATAAATATATCTTCCTCAAAGGTAGGAAAGAGAGAGAAATAACTCTCCATGGGTTAGATGGGCCAATTAACTGGGTTTATTATTTCGGTTTTTCTAACGATAAATTGACCCGACAGCGGTATATTTTGAATTATCTCTAACCATTCCCCATATTTTGAATTATCTCTAACCATTCCCCGACTCGCACGTTCAAATATAACTTTATCCATCGCAATTTCATCATTACGTACCCACATCGCAATTCGTTTGCGCCTTTTAACCCTGGTATTTTCGCCGTTTCATTGTTGCCACTTTTTACCACGTTCGTTTGCGCCTTTAACCCTGGTATTTTCGCGACATTCGCAACCAAAAACCCGGTGTTGCCACTTTTTACCACGTTCGTTTGCGCCTTTAACCCTGGTATTTTCGCGACATTCGCAACCAAAAACCCGGAGAATAAAATATACAGTATGGTTAATGTTTAACCATTAATCATTTATTTTGTGTTGGGATATGGACGGAATTTATAATGCATCACTTTCGTGTGGAAGAGGTTTTGGTTTGAATGAAAGTTTGGTTTGAATGAAAGTTACGTAGAATTACCAGATGAAACCACTGATGTGTTTTTTGAGCCATTTATTGGTCAATGTTTCTCGAGCATGGAGGAAACTTATGTTTTCTATGAGAAATATGCCAAACAAAATGGATTTTCCATTTGAAGAGGTTGATTTGACAAAGATATGGCAGGAGAAATAAAAAGGTGTGACTATGTATTTCATCGTGAAGGAAGACAACCACTCACAATCTTTAACCCAACCAACGAGTGAATGCAAGGCGCATATGAGAATTGTATTTTACTCGAGATTATTTTTTGATTCATAATATTTTTACTAGTAAAATTATTTCTAAATTCTAATTATTCATAAAATTTAATGATAAAAAAGATTGACCTAATTAATCACCATAAATGCTTAATGGTTAATCATTACCGTATATTTTATTCTCCATGTTTTGGTTGCGAATGACGCGAAAATACCAGGTAATAAAATGCGCCAATGAACGTGGTTAAAAGCGGCAACGAAACGAAATTGGTTGAGAGAAGTGGTTGTGAATCATACGGCGCAAAAGGTTTGTTTTGAATCGGATGGCGAAAAATAACAAACAAATGTATGATTTTCCGACGATACTATTTATCGCATCGGATTCGAGGTAGATTTAGTTTGGGGTTTTTTTATTTTAATTATATTATTGGTAAAGAGGCGTTTGGTTTGTAGGTACGTAATGAAATTGCGATGGATAAAGTTATATTTGAATGTGCGAGTCATGGTTAGAGATAATTCAAGTTATATTTGAATGTGCGAGTCCGGAATGGTTAGAGATAATTCAAAATTGTAGAATTTATGAAGACTGATTGATATTATTCATTGACAGATACGTTGCTATTTATACAATGAGTAAAAACTAATTAATCCTAACTATCAGGCTCGTATACTGACTAATCCTAACTAATCCTATAGAATAGGTCTTATAGTTGCTGACCAAGTTTACAAGAAGTTTACTAAAAATAAAAGACTAAATATAGCAGACTAATATTTATTCTACACCCCCCCTCAAGTTGAAGCCGGGGGAGAAATGTCGACCACGCCCAACTTGGAAGTAATGTTATGAAAGACATCCGCACCCAGAGGCTTTGTAAATATATCAGCAAGTTGATCAGACGAACGTAAGTAGCTGGCAGTTATGAGGCCGGAAATCATCCTTTCACGGACGAAGTGGCAATCAAGTTCAATATGTTTTGTACGTTCGTGGAAAACAGGGTTACTGGCAATGTGAAGAGCAGCTTGATTGTCACAGTAAACACGTATAGGTTGTCTAGGAGGAAACCCAAGGTCAGAGAGAAGATAATAAAGCCATTGTATTTCAGCAGCGAGAGTAGCAAGAGAACGATATTCAGCTTCAGCGGAAGAACGAGAAACAGTAGGTTGCTTCTTAGTTTTCCATGAAATGGGACTAGAACCAAGCATGGTGATGTATCCAGTGGTAGAGCGACGAGTTGTGGGACAACCAGCCCAATCAGAATCAGCAAAACCAACAAGAGAAAGAGAACTATGTGATGAAAGTAGTATCCCTTTACCAACAGAACCTTTAAGGTAGCGAAGAACACGATTTGCCGCATCAAGATGTGTAGAATATGGATTTTGCATGAATTGACTTAAAGTATTAACGGCATATTGAATATCAGGACGTGTGACCGTTAAATATAGCAGACGACCCACAAGACGTCTATAAATAGATGGATCAGGAAGAGGTGTACCTTCTTTGGGAAGTAAATGAAGATTTTGTTCCATAGGAAAAGGAGAAGGACGAGAACCTAGTTGTCCAGAATCAGATAGAATATCAAGAGCATATTTACGTTGACATAAAAAAATACCTTGTTTGGAACGCGAGACCTCAATACCAATGAAGTATCGAAGAGTGCCAAGATCTTTAATGGAAAAAGAACTAGCAAGAAATTGTTTAGTCTCAGTAATGATGGACAAATTATTACCAGTAATGATGATATCATCAACGTAAACCAGAACAAATACAGAGATAGTATCGTGTATATACGTGAAAAGACTATAATCCGCAGTTGATTGATGGAAACCACGTGATTTAAGAGTTGAAGAGAATTTATAAAACCATTGTCGAGAGGCTTGTTTAAGGCCATAAATGGATTTATGTAATTTACAAACAAGATTACTATTCTTGGGATGAAAACCAGGAGGGAGCTTCATGTAGACTTCTTCATGAAGATCACCTTGGAGAAATGCATTATTGACATCGAGTTGATGAAGAGTCCAACCGCGAGTTGCAGCAATGGAAAGAAGAAGACGAACAGTGACGAGTTTGGCAACAGGTGCAAACGTGTCATGATAATCAATTCCTTCAATTTTATTATAACCTTTAGCCACAAGGCGGGCTTTATAACGCTCGATTGAGCCATCAGAATGGTATTTGATTTTGTATACCCATTTACATCCAATGGATGATTTTCCAGGAGGTAAATGACACAAAGACCAAGTGTGATTAGTTTCGAGAGCCTGAATTTCAGACGACATAGCATCACGCCAATGAGGAGATTTAACGGCCTGAGAATAAGTTTTTGGTTCAGTGTGATCAATTATTTTAGATATAAAATCCTGATGAGAAGAGCTTAAAGAGCCTAAAGAGAAGTGCTTGGAAAGAGAGTGTGGAGTAGACATAGAGACATTGGTACAAATAAAATCATTATAACGAGTAGGAGGACGACGATCTCGCACAGGACGTGCAGGCCTTGGAGGAGTAGTACCAAGGGTGACAGGCACGGGAGAAGATGGTGGACTCGGTGTTGGGATGGAGTCGACATTAGTTGTAGGAGATGGTGATGGATTTGAAATAGGTTCCAAAATAGTATCATAGAGATCATCATTTATAGGAGTGATACTAATTGGAATAGCAGACGACGAACTAGATGGGGATGTATGAGAAATGTTGCGAAATGGAAATATGGATTCATGAAAAATGACATCGCGAGAGACATAAATTCGACGTGTAGAAATATCATAAACTCTATATCCCTTTTGACCAAAAGGATAGCCAATGAATATACCAGGCTTGGCACGCTGGTCAAACTTATGTCGTATATACATATTTTTGGCAAAACATAAACAACCAAATACTCGTAGCGAAGAATACGATGGTGATGTGCCATATAATACTTCATGAGGAGATTTAAAATGAAGAATCTTTGTGGGTAACTTGTTGATCAAGAAAGCAGCAGTAAGAATGCATTCACCCCAAAATGAAAGAGGTAAATGACTTTGAAAACGTAAGGCTCGAGCAACATCTAGAAGATGTCGATGCTTACGTTCAACGATCCCATTTTGTTGGGGAGTTCCAACACAACTACGTTGATGAATGATTCCATGAGTTTGACACCAAGTTTGGAATTTGGTGCAAAGAAATTCGGCTCCATTGTCTGAACGAATGACTTGTAGTTGAGGAAGAAAGATTCCACCACTTCCGGTGTTGATTGTGGAGACGTCGCCATTGAATTGGCGGTTAATATGAGAGAAAAATTGGATTATCATAGGAAAAAATTCAGACTTTGTTTTCATGAGATATATCCAAGTACAACGTGAATAATCATCTACAATAGTTAAAAAATAACGAGATCCATTCGTAGAAGGAACGGAAAAAGGTCCCCAAATGTCTACATGTATTAACTCAAAACATTTGGTAGAATGAGAAGTACTTGTTGGAAATAATTTACGAGACTGCTTTGCTTGAGGGCAAACATCACAAGTGAAGTTTTTATTTGAAACAATATCAGAAAATTTGCTTACAAGAAATTGAAAACGGGAATTCCCTGGATGTCCAAGGCGTGAATGCCATAAATCAAAACTATTACATTGATGGAAAAACAATGCTTTATTCAAAAAAACAGGGACATCATCTAAATAATAGAGGCCATTTCGCAAACTACCCCGACCAATCTTCGTCTTCGAGGAAAGGTCCTGAAATAGACAATGAGAATCAGAAAATAGGACTACACAACCAAGTTGTCGAGAAATTTGGGAGACAGATAATAAATTAAATTTGAAAGATGGGATGTGAAATACATCTTTCAAAATAAGATTTGCTGAGTGTTTGACTACACCAATATGAGTCACTGATGCTATTGAACCATCAGGCAGTTGAACAGAAATATGATTCTTTAATGGATAATATGAAGAAAATAATGAAAGTGACGTGCAAATATGATTCGATGCTCCCGAATCAACAATCCAAGAAGAAGATATATAATTCAGAGCTTTATCAGCTAAATGGGCAGAATAGAAAATTTTGTAAATAAATTTACCTGCCAAATGAGCCGAGTGGGCAGCTGGAGGATCATTTTCCAATAGGGCCATCAGCTTGTTGTATTGCTCAGGAGTGAAGGATTGAGTCGGTTCTGCAGTAGGCTGAGCCAGAGCCGCCGTGTGCTTAGTTGGTGTTGCAGAACGCTTTCCGTTGCCGCCGTCAGGGAATCCATGCAGCTGGAAGCAAGTGGCCTGAGTGTGGCCATGACGTTGGCAGTGATTGCAGAAAGGACGTGGACGCTTTCCGGTATTGCGGAAAGGGGCAGCAGCATCCATGTTGTTGTTGCGGTTGTTCCATCTTGAAGTGTGGAGGGCAGCAGATTCCACGACTGGAGCATGTATGTCAAGCTCTTGTTGTTTCTCCTCTTGACGAACCAGATTATAAATCCGTTGAACGGATGGAAAGGGCTCCATGAGGAGAATCTGGCGACGTACCGAGGAGAAACTATCATGAAGTCCTTGGAGAAACTCCATAGCTCGATCTTGATTAACATGATCGATGATAGATTTTGAGTTGGCACAGATACAAGGAGGGATGACAACAATGCTGTTCAATTCATCCCAGAGAGATTTCAACTGAGTGAAATAGGATGAAACAGTCATGCCTTCCTGCTTCAAAGATGAGATTGACTTCTTGAGTTGATATATCTTTGGAGCGTTGGATTGAGAGAAACGATCTTTAAGATCAATCCAAATTTGAGCAGCAGTCTCAGAATAAAGGATACTAGGCCGAATTTCAGCCGAAACAGAATTGAGAATCCAACTGCTTACCAAGTCATTGCAGCGTTCAAAATTCTGAACATCAGCTTGAGTGCTGGGTTTAGGGACGGTTCCATCAACAAAACCGTACTTGTTCTTGGCTCTTAAAGCCATAGTGATTGCGCGACTCCAAGTTGGATAATTATCACCCGTTAGAAGAGGCGTAACGAGGATAGTTGATGGACTTTCTGAGTGATGAATCTCATAGAGTTTGGATGGAGTAATAGGATCCTGATTGTTTTGATCCTGATTGTTTTGATCCAGATTTGGAACACGAGTCTCATCAGAGTTGAGTCCCTCGGCCATGATGATTGAGAAAGATTAAGAAAAAAGTTGAAAAAGATTGGAAAGAATATTATGCAGAGAATCAATCAAGCTCGGATACCATGTAGAATTTATGAAGACTGATTGATATTATTCATTGACAGATACGTTGCTATTTATACAATGAGTAAAAACTAATTAATCCTAACTATCAGGCTCGTATACTGACTAATCCTAACTAATCCTATAGAATAGGTCTTATAGTTGCTGACCAAGTTTACAAGAAGTTTACTAAAAATAAAAGACTAAATATAGCAGACTAATATTTATTCTACAAAAATATACCGCTGTCGGGTCGATTTATCATATGCCCAAGGGCATACGTTAGAAAAACCGTTATTATTTATGGTTTCTAGGTAACTAGAGGCCCGAAATGTAAAATAATTTCGTTATTGGGTCGGGTTTGGGTCGGATCGACTTCAAAACGATGTAGTTTAAATGTTTTTCACCGTTTTGGTTACCGTTGTGGTTATGGCAGGCGTTTTGGCGACCTGAAAAACCGCCTGGATGCCATATCGTCGGTGACAACACTGTTTTACACACACTTAACATTTTTCAAAAGTTGTATAGGTAACTTTTGCAGATCTGTGTGCATTTCTAACATGCTAGTCAGATCATTCAAGCCATTAGGGTTCAATGGTAGTATAATGCCACAACTTTGTACTCACAAACCGACGCAATCAAGGGAGATATAGAAAAAACTGTTTCGGTAGTACTACCTGAAACAAAATAATATTTTGAGAAAAGCAGAAGGTAAAACCAAAGAAAATTAGAAGCCGAACACAAGATCATTGAAATTAACTTTTATAATTTTTTAAAAGCTCGTGGAATGCAAAATGCAAATTTGATCAGTGAAGAAATAAGAGCAGCAAATCAAATTCTTCCCTGAACCCCCCTATCATTTTGTATTGATACTTCATCTAAAAATTTCAACATACTCATGTATATGATAATCACTAAGTAAAGGCCAGAGTGGGCATCAACAAACTAAATGATTAACATGTAGCCTAAATCAAGGTAGGAACAGAAAATACTGAAAAGAAAATAGAAGGAAAGTTATACTTCTAGGTAGAGAGAGGATGTCCTAGATGTGTCAATTTATAGATGTATTGTCTAATGGTAATCAATGTGTGTTTTGGTTTATGTTATTGAAAAGACACAACTTTACATGTATAAATGATGTGACTGTTCAATAAGCTAAGAATTTCATACACTATGGGAATGTGCTTATGCTTTATTATTTTATACTAAGTTTCATTTAACCCACATGTGGTGTAGAATTACCAAATTACCCTTGCTGGAAGATAAGGAGAAATTAAAACCAAAGAATTCTCATCATAGTTTTGCTGGTAATCAATGTGTGTTTTGGTTTATTTTACTGAAAATACACAACTTTATATGTATAAATGATGTGACTGTTCAATAAGTTAAGAATTTCATACCCTATGGGTATTTGCTTATGCTTTATTATTTTATATTAAGTTTCATTTAACCCACATGAGGTGTAAAATTACCAAATTAACCTTGCTGGAAGATAAGGAGAAATTAAAACCAAAGAATTCTCATTATATATTAAGTTTCAATTAACCCATATGGGGTGTAGAATTACCAAATTACCCTTGCTGGAAGATAAGGAGAAATTAAAACCAAAGAATTCTCATTATAGTTTTGCTGGTAATCAATGTGTGTTTTGGTTTATGTTACTGAAAAGACACAACTTTACATGTATAAATGATGTGACTTTTCAATAAGCTAAGAATTTCATACCCTATGGGTATGAGCTTATGCTTTATTATTTTATATTAAGTTTCATTTAACCCACATGAGGTGTAGAATTACCAAATTACCCTTGCTGTAAGATAAGGAGAAATTAAAACAAAAAATTCTCATTATAGTTTTGCTCTAGGGTTAGAGTATTAGTTATGAAATTAGTTTTAACATTTCATTTTGGGGTAAAGTCTTGGAAGCGACCGATTACATATGTAGACGAGACAGTTAAATAAGGAGAGACTGAATTGCAATTTTTGAAACAATATTTATTACACGCGCCGCACGTGTAATGTCTTATCCTTAAACGCGCATTTTCCCATGTCTTCCCTTACTTGTGCGTGCACTCCTGGCATGTAGCACAAGTTTTGTGGACCCCACCCATGCATTGCATTTGAATTTTAAAATAGAAATAAAATATTGGTTTTGTTGTATCTTATACATGTTTTAATTCAAAATATTGATGTTTTTACTTATAACTTACCGATAGTGCTTCGGTTGGGTCGAACCCGCCGGTGCCCTCCGTCTGATTGCCGAATCCTACCTGTGGAATCCCGAAATGAATCCGGGAAAACGCTCAAATGCTTAAATTAGCTTTTTCGTAGAGAGTAAATGAATCTAGTCATTTTTAATGCTTACCTTTCTCTCCTTCTTCTCTACTATTTATAAAGCTGTGTGATGGAGACCTCGATTCCACCTATGTCAGGCGGTTGCTCTCGATCGTGGTCCCTCCACTCTTCCACCATGTCTTTGACTATATCAGCTATTGGACTAGCGTTGGCCCATATGGGATGAAGTCTTTATGGGCTGTAACTTATCTTAATATTATAGTGGTAAGCTGATTGGGCCCTAGGCCCAGTACATACCATAAGCCCCCCAGTCAGTATGAGCGAATGCATTATGGCGAATGCTAGTTTCTTGTAAGTGTTTGATGAATAGGACGATCAACTAGTCTTCGTCTAAGTGTTCTCCTATGTTGACTATGTAGAAGAGGATATGTCTTGCTTTTATTGTGGTCCTTTCAAAAATTTGAATTTTTAAAAATTTGTTTTAACTGCCAGGACTACCTTTACGCGTTCGAGAATATGCCGTTCCGCTAATCTTGTCCCCTTTTTCTCTCTAGTTGGTTAGCGTAGTTACCATAAATATTGATTTGATATCCGCGCTCATTAATTATTACCTTTTACTTTTCTGTCATTCATTCTGACGGCTGGGTTGCTTTTGGCACTTAAATATTCTGTGAATACAGCCACTATAACTAAGGTAGCCTTTAATTAATGGGGTTTGCTACATGCAGGACCATTTTTCTCATGCAGGACCGATTTTTTACCAAAATACCCCTTTTATTGTGAAGGCAAAAAAAGCTACTCAAAATGCAAGGGTACACTTGGGGGTGTTATGGTAAAAAATCGGTCCTGCATTAGAAAATCGGTCCTGCATATAGCAATTGGGAAATTAATCCATCTCCTTGCTATCAAATCTTTCACATTCCTTTTGAAGTTTTGAATAAAGCTGCTCTTTTTCCTTTACCAAGTAAATTTTCTACATCTCCTCCTTTAAATCGCTTTTCTTTTCGAGTTGGTCTTTTCGATTTCGTTTATTTTCCGTGTTCTTGCTTGCATGATGTATTGGTTGGGTAAATTGTAGAGATTAAGATGGGATCTGGAGAGGGTTTAGTCCATACCACCGATCTATCAGATGATGTGGGTGATTTCTCACTCCTCGATGACCGATCCCCCACTGTTGAAGCACCCCCTACTACTGAAGTATCTAGTAGTGTTGATGAATATGTTACCGATAGTGCTCCGGTTGGGTCGCCAGAAATTGATTTAGAGAGTTAGAGGAGGGGGAGGAAGAGAGGGAAGGTACAATGTTTCCCGTGGATAGCAAGGTGACTGAACGAATGTTGAAGCTTGATTTAGGTAGATGCCCTAGTTTGCAAGGCCTGAAGTCATTCTTCCTCAGCTTGGGGAAACAGTTGATAAGCCTCCGGTCGGGTATTTCTCTGTTTATAGGGAGTACTTCAAGTATAACGTTTCTCTGCCCTTTTCTGATTGGTTAATTGAGGTGCTTGAAGGTTATAAGATTGCCTTATGCCAAGTAGCCCCTAAGAGTGTAATGATATTGTATTCGCTCCACGCTGTTTGTGAGGGACCACGTGGCGTTATTGTGGTAATGAATGCACAAAATCCTTTTAATTCAATAATAGGACGACCATGGATGAATGCGTCGAAAGCTATCTGGTCCCCATACTCCCTAGTGATGAAATTTCCAACACCAAAAAGGGTAGCTGTTATCAGAGGCAGGCAGCAGGCAACTAGGAAATGTATGACAATCACCATGAAAACAACCAAAACCACAGAGGTGGACGTCCTTCCAATGGTCAACACTGTTGGCGCTGGTCCAGAGCTTCCGCTTGTACCAAAAATCCACCTAGGAAAGTACAATGCTTCCAATAGTCCAATAGCGTTCCTCATTATTGTGGTAATGAATGCACAAAGTCCTTTTAATTCAATAATAGGACGACCATGAATGAATGCGGCGAAAGCTATCTGGTCTCCATACCACCTAGTGACGAAATTTCCAACACCAAACGGGGTAGCCGTTAGCTAGGCAATGTATGGCAATCGCCATGAAAACAATCAAAACCATAGAGGTGGACGTCCTTCCAATGGTCAACATTGTTGGCGCTGGTCCAGAGGTTCTGCCTGTACCAAAAATCCACCTAGGAAAGGAAACTAAAGATTTCCAGATGGTCCAAACATGGTGGAAGATTGGAGGGACCACGATCGAGAGCAACCGCCAGAAATAGGTGGAATCGTGGTCTCAATCACAAAGATTTATAAATAGTAGAGAAGAAGAAGAGAAAGGTAAGCATTAAAAAGGCGGAGACCAATCAAGCAAAAACAGCGAAGCTTTGCTATCGATAGACAGCAGGCCATTGAGAATGAGGTCCAGGCCTTATCGGAAGCCGGTATTCTGAAAGAAGTCAAATACCCATCTTGGCTGGCGAACCCTATAATGGTAAAAAAGGCGGATATGGGGTAGCGAATGTGATAATACCGGCCCAACGGGGCTTTGGGCCAGGAAAGGGGCCCATGGCCCGGGATCAAGAAAGGAGTTCCTTTCCGGGGAAGAGCACATCCGGACAAGAAGAAGTGGTCCTGAACCTTATCCAAAGGAGGCAACCTCAACTATAAATAGTGGTCTCAAACAGTGAACAAGGTATGTGACTTATATCTCTCTAATTTATATTGAGAGCACCTTCCGTACGTTTTCCTTCTCCGCTATCCCCATCTCATCATCACACCGGAGCTTCTTCCCCGGGACGCCTCCCGGGGATTGTTTTGCAGGATTGTAGCGGGCTGATCAAGGAGGAGACCCGGATAGCGTCTAAACCCGGGAGATGGACGGATTTTGGTAGCATCAATTGGCACGCCCAGTGGGACTTTTCCACCTTCGCATGATGGAGTCGCCAAGGAGAGGGCGCCCGAAGAAGAACGTGGCACCCTCGGGGGGTGGTTCTCTTCCACCCCCGGGAGATGATGTGACCTTGAGTCAGTTGCAGGAGGAGGCTAGACACCAGCGGGAGCTAGGGGTACCGCAGGATGGCCATGTGGAAACTGCCTCCGACGAAGCTGACTCAGAAAGAGAGTACCAGGAGGAGCAAGGACCGAGGCCCGCCGGGGGAGGCAGTCCCCGGACCCAGGGGCCTGAAGCCCGGGAGGAGGGGCAATCCTTAGCCGAGGCGGAAGAATTGGCGGCGTTGGAGTTCATGAGAGCCAACAAGGAGTTGTACCGCCAGTGGGTACTCTCTACCCGGGAAAATCGTAGGCGGAGGGAGCCTGGGGGAGACCAGGAAGGACCTCTTCGGGGGTACCAAAGAGAGGTTATCGACCTGGACGGAGTCGTTCAGCCGCCAAGGATACAAGGGCATGTGAACTCTTCCACCGTCCCACCTTCTTTCCCTCCAAGTCTCGGGGTCGGAGGGGGAATGGCTACGGGACAACAATCGAATTTGGTTCCACACGCTCCACCCTATTACCCGCGTTCCAGCTGGGGGGCGGGACAAATTGGGTATGGCCTGCCAGCCATGCCGGTGGAGTCGTTGGGTTATCAGGCCCCTGGAACCCAGGGGAACCCGATCCAGTATTCCATGCCCATGCACGGATCAATGGGGATGAACTATGGTTACCAAGAGAAATACTATCGGGAGGACGATAGGATGCGGGGCTATCAGGTGGCTCAGCAGGACCCCAACTCTTTGGAGGCTCGACTAGACAAACTAGTGGGAAGAAACGGGGCTAAACCTACCTCCCCTTGGGTCCCTCGAGTGCTTGCATACCCATGGCCGCCGGGCCTCCGGACCCCGGAGGGAATCCCAACATACAATGGAGAGACTGACCCGGAAGAGTTTGTCAGGACATACCAGAACCTGATGGTGTCACGGGACTTCCCGGAGGAATTGAGATGCAAGTTGGTGGGCTGTTACCTGAGAGGAAACTGCCTTTCGTGGTTCGATTCCTTGCCCCGAGAAAGCCTCAGAGATTATTACGATTTCTCTAAGGCTTTACTATTCAGATACGCCGGGTTAAAGAAGGAAGGAAAGCAGCTGACGAGCTTCTGGCCACCCGGCAGAAGGCTGCGGAAGGGTCAATGGAATACTATCGAAGGTACATGGACGACAACATGAAGGTCGTCGATAGGCAGCAGCAGGAGAAGGCGGTGATTAGTGGGTTTATAAATGGCCTGAGGGATATGGCGTTGTTCCAAAAACTGATGGAAAACATCCCGGAAACCTTTCATAACCTGCAGATGGCGGTGCAACTGTACTGTGCGGTTAACGATGCCACGCGGAAGAGAAAAGAAGAATCCGGGGGATTCCTCCCGGATAAAATGGAGAGAAGGAAGACGGTCGACCCAAGTAGAAGGGACCCTGCTCCCGCGACGGTAAACCGGGCAAGAGCGGATAGTTTCACCCCGCTCAGCAAATCCCGAACGGAGATCCATGCCATCCACAAGGATTTGTTCCCGGAACTGTTGCCTATCCAGGGGACCCCGTCTAGGGAAAATGCGGACAAATGGTGCGCCTATCACAAGTCTTATGGGCATTCGACGGAGGGGTGTAGGATGCTGAGGAACGAGATAGAAAAATTAATAGAGCGGGGACAGCTGAGGGATTGTGTGGCGATGGAAGCAAAAAAGGAGAATCCCCGGGACCAGCCCCAGGAACAACCCCGGAGGAGGTGGAGGCCTAACCCGGGGAGAGGAAACGGGAGAAATCAAGGCAACCAAGGCAACAGGGCCCCGGGGAGACCTGCCATAGCTGCCGCACCAGTCCAAGCAGTGGAGCCTGCCCCCGCACCCAACAGGATGATCAACGTGATAAGTGGAGAAATTGGAGAAGCATGCCAGTCAGTCTCCGCTATCCGGGCTCGGACGCGATATGTTCCCCCGGGGGAGATTCAGGGGAAAATATTTCGCCCCGAGGAGGCTCTCACTTTCTCTGAGGTGGATGCAGTCCCGCCTCAAATACCCCATTCTGACCCAATGGTGGTAACAGCGAAGATTGAAGGTTTCTTGATCAAGAGGGTGTTCATAGATGACGGGAGCAGTGTGGAGATCATGTTCGCTTCCTGTTTCGATCAATTGGGAATTGGGAGGCAGAATTTGAAACCCCCTTCATCTCCTTTGTCAGGATTCACTGGCAAACCGGAAGTACCCCTTGGAGTTATTCCCCTCGCAGTATGTATGGTGGATGAGAAGGATCGAAGCAAGAGGGTCTCAGTGATGTGCAACTTCGCGATTATTGACGCACCCTCGCCATATAACGTAATCATAGGAAGACCGTGGCTAACCCAAGCCCGGGCAGCGAGTTGTCCGTATGATGTGTTGATATCTGTGTGTTTTTTCTGAAGAATTAATTGCTGAATTATGTGAATTTAAGCACTGATGGACTGTATTTGATAATCAGATTACACACATAGTTGGAGATGAACAAGAGGAGCAAGAAGTGCTGATTTGGAGCTAATTGGAGCTGAATGAAACTAAATTATGGAGCTAAATCATGGAGAAGGAGTTGGGCTGAATTCCTAATTTTGGCCCAGAAGGCCTTGTAATCCAATTCCTAGTAGTAGTAGGGTTTAGGAAAGATTTGGGGAAGTATAAAAGGGGAATGCCCTTTTGGGATTGAGGACATTCAGAAAAAAAACACGAACGGACGCGCATCTTCTTCCTCTCTTTTCCCCTTTCCTCCGAATCCTTTCTGTTCTTTCTGTTTTCTTCATCAGACCCAAGAACTAGGGTTTAGATTATTGGATATTTCGGATTTTAATTCGTATTTCGATAATCTCTTCTCTACTTTTTGTTAATTTCATCATGTTTGCATCTTTGATTGTTGATTGTTTAACCCTTATTATGAGTAGCTAATTTCGTATATCGGCTTAGATTTGCGATGTTAGTTCATAAATTGTGAGGATATTGTGCTTATAATCTTCTCCGTGAGTTCTTTGATTGTTCATGATATAATCTATGCTTGCTAGTTTGAGATTGATCACCTTAATCTTGTGGGCTAGGGCTAATTGAGTAGCAAAGTTCTTGTGAAAAGCAGATAACTGATACAGACTGTAATAACAAGATGATGAACAATAAAGTAGATAGTTCTTGCATGCGAATACGTGTTAGGGTATCTATGTTGGGTTCTCTTTGTGCTAAACACTGATAAAAGTTGTAACTGGGTGAGCAAATACTTTCCGGGGAACACTTTGATCAGAGGAATAACGAGTTCAGCAAATACTTGCTCGTTATCGAATAATAAGAGGGGATTTGGGGAGTTCAGCAAATACTTGCTTCCTTATAACTGACTCATTCACGTGAGATTGATTCATATTTAGCCAATGATCAATGATATGAACTAACTAGTAATCTAAGCCGATTGCATTCTCTTATAGACTTTCTTGCATTCATTCCCTTGTTGTGTTTGTGTGTTTGCTGATTTTTAGCTCTAGTTGCTTTACTTTCGTAGTTGTTAGAAAACCAATCTTCAAATTATAGGCGTGGTTGCTAAACCAAAACGTGTTAGTAGGATAAATTAATAGTTTTTGCTCCATCCTCGTGGGATCGACCTTGCTTTCCTCTATACTAATCACTCTTTATTCATTGAGATCGCAGGTTTATTTTGGTGTTCATAACGACGTTCCACCACCGTATCTGCTGACGATGAAGTTCCCCACCGTGCAAGGTGTGGCGGTCGTCCGGGGAAGTCAGGCAGCAGCAAGAAGTTGCATGGTGACGGCGGTCCGGGACGCAAAGAAAGCAGTAGGGGCGGTACATGGAGAAGCCCCCCGGCAAGAGTTGGAGGAAATACAGGTGGCGGACAAAGGGACGGTCACGGTGGGAAAAGACCTCCCGGATGAAGTAAAAGGCGCACTGAAGGAACTCTTGGCCAGGTATCAGGGAGTATTCTCATGGAGCCCGGAGGACATGGTGGGGGTGTTGCCAGAGTTGGGGGTGCATAAGCTGAATATAAGCCCGGCAACAAAACCAATCATGCAGAAGAAAAGACATGTAGCCCCGGAAAGAGCGGAATTTATAAGGAATGAAGTAAAGAAGTTGGAGAAAGCCGGGGTGATCGAGGAAATCATCTACCCGGAATGGATAGCTAACCCGGTCTTAGTTAAGAAGCATGATGGAAGCTGGCGCATGTGTATCGACTTCACAGATTTGAATAAATGTTGCCCCAAAGACAGCTACCCTCTCCCAAATTTGGACCGGCTGGCAGAGGCTATCGCGGGGTACTCGGTGCTAGCCTTCTTCGATGCACATAAAGGGTATCACCAAGTGCAGATGGATGAGGCGGATAAAGCGAAAACATCCTTCATCACCGATTTCGGAACCTTCTGCTACAAGAAAATGCCCTTTGGACTGAAGAACGCGGGGGCTACGTATCAGAGAATGGTGGACAAACTCTTCAAGGACCAAGTGGGAAGAAACATGGAGGTGTATGTTGACGATATGGTGGTCAAAAGCAGGGCTTACGGAGATTTTTTGAATGACCTGGAGGAGATGTTTGAAAAGCTAGAACGGAGTAATCTAAAGCTGAACCCCTCCAAAAGTACCATTGGAGTGGGGGCGGGGAAGTTCTTGGGTTTCATGGTGTCAAGTTGGGGCATCGATGTTAACCCAGAGAAGGTAGAGGCCATAGCCAAGATGACCTCCCCCAGATCGGTGAAAGAAGTACAGCGGTTGACAGGGTCTCTCGCGGCTCTCAGTCGATTCCTATCAAAGGGGGCAGATAGGCAGTTGCCTTTCTTCAACATTCTCAAGAAGGCCAAGGCGTTTGAGTGGTCCGGAGAATGTGAGAAGGCATTCCAAAATCTGAAAGAGCACCTTCAACAATTGCCAACTTTAAAAAAGCCACTCCCGGGGGAGGAGCTTTTTCTGTACATAGCAGCATCCCGGGAAGCGGTAAGTGCCGTGCTAATCAAAGAAGAGGAGGGGAAGCAGCACGCAATCTATTTTGTTAGCCGGGCACTTCGGGGGGCAGAAACCCGGTACACTGACTTGGAACAGTTGGTCCTGGCACTGGTGCATGCTTCAAGAAGGCTTAAACCCTACTTCCAGGGCCATCCCATAGTGGTCCTTACCAATTACCCGCTAAGACAAGTCATGTTCAAGCCGGAGGCATCAGGGAGAATGATGAAATGGGCTATAGAGTTGGGAGAATACGAAATCCGGTATGAGCCAAGAAGGGCTATCAAGGGCCAGGCCCTAGCGGACTTCCTATTGGAATCAGAAGCAAGGATAAATGAGGAACAGGAGACGCCTAACACTCCGGAGAATATGACTAAGGCTGAGACAGACCCGGCCTGGAAGTTATATGTGGACGGATCGGCACACTCTGGGGGCAGCGGAGCGGGAGTACTGTTAGTCAGCCCGGAAGGAAAGGAGTATCCCTACGCGATCCAGTTCACTTTCAAAAACAACCAACAATGAAGCTGAGTACGAAGCTTTAATCGCGGGATTAAGGTTGGCAAAGGAGATGGAAATCAAAACTCTCACGGCACACAGTGATTCCCAGATTGTAGTGCAGCAGGTAAAGGGAGAATATGAAGCCCGGGAAAGGAGTCTGCAAAAGTACTTGGAAGCGGTGAAGCCTCTGATAGCCGGGTTTAAAACCTTCGACTTGGTTCAAGTCCCCCGGGAGAAGAACAGTAAAGCAGATGTTCTGAGCAAGCTGGCTTCCTCAGAATTGAAACCTGAGCCCGACCAAAAGTTGTACTTGGAGGTACTAGGAAGAAGGAGCTACCAGGAGGATGATCAAGTAATGCTGGTGACTGAGGAAGAATCCTGGATCACGCCCATGCGGGCGTACCTAGAAGAAGGAACAACCCCGGAGGATAAGGCTCAGGCCCGAAAGTTAAGAGTTAAGGCGCCTAAGTATGTGATCCAGGGAGGGGAGCTGTATAAAAGAGGGTATCTCCAGCCTTTGCTAAAGTGTGTAGAAAGGCCGGAAGGCCGACACCTCATCCGGGAGGTGCACGAGGGATCTAATGGAAGCCACCAAGGGGCTCGCACCTTGGCCAAAAAGATCTTAAGACTGGGGTATTACTGGGCGACATTATTCAAAGATGCGGAAGAACATGTACAGAAGTGCTTGGCATGCCAGACATTTGCCCCGTTAATCCATGTTCCCCGGGAGGAGTTAATCGGAGTCATAGGGGCATGGCCGTTCAGTAGGTGGGGAATCGATTTGGTGGGACCATTCCCGGCTGCCCCGGGAGGAGCCAAGTACCTGATTGTGGCAATCGATTACTTCAGCAAATGGGTGGAGGCAGAACCGCTCACCAACATACGGGGACTAACTTGTGTTAAGTTTTGTTGGAAGAACATCATTTGTCGATTCGGTATCCCGAAGATTATAGTCACAGACAATGGGGCGCAGTTCGAAAATGATCCTTTCAAATCATGGTGTGTCAAGTATGGCATTAAGCAGAGGTTGACGTCTGTATACCACCCTCAGGCGAATGGGCAAGTGAAAGTTACCAACCGTACCATCATCAAAGGATTGAAAACTCGCTTGGAAGGCGCGCGGGGAAATTGGATTTGGGAGCTACCCAGTGTTCTCTGGGCCCACCGGACTACAGAAAGCTCAGCTACCAGGGAGTCTCCATATGGTTTGGTGTACGGGTCGGAGGCAGTGATACCCGCGGAGATCGGGATCCCGAGCCCCCGGACTCAATACCAGCGCCCGGAAGAAGAAGGTGATGGACGGCGCCTTGACTTGGACCTCCTGGAAGAGAAGCGAGAGAATGCGGCACTTCAGGAAGCCAAGGTGAAGGAACGAGTAAAGAGGTATTATGACAGAAGGGTACAGAAAGAAGCTTTCATCCCAGGAGACTGGGTAATGAGGAGGAACGACAAGAGCCGCCAAGCCCCGGAGGGTAAACTTGCACCCAACTGGGAAGGCCCATACAAGGTGAAGGAAGCATACCCGGGAGGGAGTTATGTGCTGGAGGACAAGCAGGGGAAGGAGATCCCCAGAATATGGAATGTAGCTAATTTAAGAAGGTTTTACGGGAAGTAGAGTACCCCGCATCATACCTTAGCTACCAAGGCATGAATATGCCAGGCATGGGTATGCCAGGCATGGATATGCCAGGCATGGATATGCCCGGCACGAATATGCCACGCCCGGAAGCATGAACATGCCCGGAGAAATAACCCGACGGTTGGTCTCGTCCCGGGTTTAGAAAGGAAGATTTGTAAAAAGGGACCCATGGGTAGCTCCCATTTGGGTGCCCCGCTAGAGTGGACCCGGAGCTTGGATAAAGCCCGGGGATCCGAGAATGTAAGGGTTACAAGGAAGAGTTAATGAAAAGAGTCTTTTCGAGAAACAATTTTTATTCAATTCTCTTTGAATTACAAATCGCATGAATATGTGGTCATAGTCATGGTAGGACAATTACATAAGCATTTTACATACAAGTATTCCTATCTATTTGCTACTAGACCCACTTGGGACCTGACCCGGAAGCACCCTCAGGGTTACCCGGGCGGAAACCCCCTCCGAAGAATTGAGAGGACAGGAGATCTTCGGCAAAACGGGCATCCGGGGCTTAATTCCACGCAAGCTCCTCTTCCAATTGCGCAGCGTCCTCTTCGTTCAGTTCGGGGATAGGCACGACCACAGATCCCTCTGGAAGCGGCTCCGCCAGGCGCATTCTTCTCACCCCGGCAGAGGTGACGAACCTGTACTTAGGAAACATGACTGCTGCACTTTTACCCTTCTCTTCCCGGCTAATACGAGTACCCTCGGCGGTTTTAACCCCCTTTGTGGTGACTCCAGAGTCGGCAATCTCCCGGATGCGCCTTATCCGACGGGCCACCTCGTCCGGGTCAATGGATACAGTCATATCCTCGTACCTTTCATACGCCACATCCACCTCCACCCGGGCAGGGACTCGGCGAAGGCTAGAGGGATAGGGCTCAGCTTCTCCCGCGGCAATCTTATTATGCCATTCAACGACATCCAGATAGGCCTTATGATTAGGAGCTCCCTCACCAAACTTCTGCGGGTTAGCCCCCATGCGTTCCATCGTCCTGCGAACCCCGGCGGGAATGTCGGTAAGAGGAGACACCCCAACTAGGCCATTCTTGAGACCCAACAGGTGATAGGATAGTCGGGTGACTAGTAGAGCATCCTGGAGGACCCTATTCCTATGAGTAAGGGACCGGTTCTCCTTCTCAAAGTCGCAGAGAAGCCGATCTGGGCGGAGCGGGTCTCCAAGGTCCTAACTCCTTGGCAGTACGATGACGAGAATCGTCCTGAAGGGCCTGCAACTCGGCGATGGTCTGATGGGAATTTAGGGCCTCCCGCATATGATCAGAAGCTAGGTCAAAGCAGTGATTCAGCGAGCGAAATTTGTTTTTAATAGCTTTAAGAAATGAAACTAATGCCTGGATGGACCCGAACTCGTGAACAAACGCACCAATCCAGCCTCAGACATGGCCCGGATAGCTTGATCGCCTCCAAACCTCCAATGAGCAAGCTTCCTTTGAAGGAATGAACATTGGAGGCACCCAGCGCGGGGGAGAGAGAAGTAAGTCCCGGAAGAACAACTAGGATGAGGGAAAACAAAAGGCACAGATCCCCGCGGGAGATCTCCTCCCAAGTGGTGCTCAGACTACAAAAAATAGTAACCTCATCAAATTAAAAGGTAGAACTTATATTAATCAAAATGGGCGCCAAGGCCAAGTTCTACATGTGCCTCCCGGGGAGGAAGATTACAAAAGACTTAAAACTACAAAAAAAAATATATTAATACTAGAGTCTAGAGGAATACATTATCCTCGGTAGGGCCTCTTTCCCCCGGGGTAGCATGAGCGCCCTTCCACCTCCTTTCCAGTTCAGCCACGTCTGCGTCAGACCAGTTGGGACCGCAGTAAGCAGGGGCATCCACCTTTGGCTCGTCTTCCGGGCGCTCAGGAAATCCCACTTTCCGGGTAGACTTCCGGGATTGATAGAGCAAGTCGTCCTGCCCCCTGGGAAGCCCCACAACGTATTCACCCGTCCTCTCCTCAACAGCCTGATACCCAAAATTGTCAGGTATAGCGCAGAACTCGTGGTAATTTTCGGCCCAGTGAGGCGTCTCCGGGACCACCCTGTAGGCATTGAAGCACTCCGGGCCAGGGGATTCAGGGATAGCAGCCTCGTTGACCCCCGGAAGCTTGACCTTCTTAATGTCCGAGGCTGAAGGGGCCCGGGAACACATCTTCAGCGAATCCCACAACTGGGGTACCAGATTCTCCAGGTTGGCCTCCTGAAGAGACCTCCAGCGGTAGTTGAGCTGATCGCTCGCCTTGGGACGATAGTAGGATGCTTGTGCTTCAAGGCGAGCAGGTCCCGGAAGCCAACCCCGCAGACTGCGATACATCTCATGGCAGGCATCAGCACTGGCAGCAGCGGCGATGCCCTCTAGCCTCTTGTCAAAATCGGCAGAGTGGAGAACTTTTCGAACCACAGCGTCCAAGGCTTCGAGCTGGGCCTCTTTCTTTTCCTTCTTAAGAGAAGAATATTTCTTCTCTACTTCCGCCAGCTTTTTCTCTTTCTCAGAGAGCTTTTTCTCCCTCTCGGCTAGCTTCTTCTGAGAAGCCTCCAGTCGGGCGGCCAGGTCATCCCGCTCGGCCAACTTCTCCCGGGCATCAAGGAGTTCCCTTTCCTTCTTAGCAAACAAACCCGCGCTATACTTAGAGTATGTCCGGTTGAGCGCGTCAGTCAGCTGAGAGTCCGCCAGGAGAGAGTCGGCGAAAGTAGTGGTCTACGAAATTCAAACAAAGATAAGATTATCCGGAAGGATGGAGAACAAAAGTAGTAATAAGCAACAAGGTTAGCGCACCTCTTCCCTCCGCTCGGGGATGGCTTGAGAGTTATCCCTTGAAGGAGAATTCGCAGGGGGAGGAGGAGGCGGCGGCGGGGTCGCACTTTCCAACCTCTGACGGGAAGACGGAGGAGTTTCCTTGTCATCGGTTAAAGGCCGCTTAAAACGGGAACCAGCCCCGCCGCTGTATGTCGGGTGCTGGACGAAAGATTTCCTCCCCGGGGTAGGAGAGGACCCGGGGGCTTTCGGTTGGGAGGAAGGGCGTTGCTGGCGGGTCCCTTGGGGAATGAACCCAGGATTCTCGGCAGCCCCCACCCCGACCGGGGATGCCGCTTTCTGCTCGGCTGGAGTGACCAGCCCCCGGTGAGGATTCCCCTGCTGACTGTTATCCCCGGAAGGCATCTCTTCGAGTAGCGTAGCGTCCGCGTGCAAAGTAGGCTGAACTGAAGTCAGGTAGAACAAAAAAAAAGAGATCAGAATAAAACAAATATATATGTATACGAAAATAAAGAATAAAGCCTTTAATAGGCACCTCCAGCCGGCCACACAACGGAGACGGTTGGAAGGGAAAAGAGTTTTTCAGGGTATATCCCGCGGGGCCAATAATAGCCCGCGTTCCCAGTCTTAAAGAAAGCGTCCATGTCTAGGGGAGATAGACGGAGGAAGTTATGATCGTTGGTGAGGTCTGTTGGAAGGGAGGAAAGGGGTTTCTTGTCTTCAGGAACGAGGGAATCGTTCCAGGGGGGCATTGGATACACCCGGGAATCGCAGCGGAAGAAACCCTTCGCAAGGTACCCCTTGGCGGATCTGGGCTTACCCTTCATAAAGTCCTTCGTCCCGGAACGGATTACGAAAGAAAATACCCCCGGAAAGGACGCATGAGCGCGTCGGAGGGCATAAAAGGACCGGAAGAGAAGGAGAGAGGAGGTAACATTGCATCTAGCGCAATTAAGTAAGAAGCCCAGTACCAGTACAATCCCGTTGGGGTGTAGCTGGGCCGGGGCCATTCGATAAAAGTTGAAAATTTCTGAAAAAAGAGGAGGAAAAGGAAGGCTGAGCCCGTACTGGAAGTGAATCCGGGGGATGCAAGGTACTTCCCGCTCGGACATCCCCGGGGGAAGTTTTGATAGTGATGCATCCAACGGAAAAGGGATAAAACAACGCCTAACCAAATCTAGAACGTCCCTATCTAAGGAGGGGAGAGGCCCGGGGAGATTAAAAAACCGATGGCCAGAAGGCTTTACTCCGTGGGTAGGACCCCGGGGAGCATCATTGCCAACTTCCTCATCAAAGGCTTCCCCATCCGGATCCTCCCGGGGGAGATGGGAACGCTGTGTGGGGGATGAACCCGCCCCATCTAAGGCAGACGCACTCGGTCCGATTGGCTCCGGGGAGGTGCTGAAGGTCTCAGAGGGGGTACTCGAAGAGGAACCCGGAGAAGGAATGGGGTGGGGGGCTCGAAACTGAATTTCAAATTGGCTCTGAACCCCCTCGGTATCTAGGGAGGAAGTGGCAATGTGCGGGGAACTCATGATGAAAGAGGAGCGGAAGAAGCAGAGGAGGAGGATTAGAGCTTACTTGTTAAGGAAAAGCAGAGCGTCTGGAGAGAGTTTGAAGAAAGTATACTTATGAGAAGGGGGGTTAGGTCCCTTATATAGGCGAGTGAATAGGAATCGTCACCTCAAAAGAAGGAAAAGCAATGATGACACGGTGAACGAGGCAGCATCAAATGCAGAATAGGGAGAGGCGGCGTCAGAAATTTATTCCAACACGGATGGGTCCTACTGGACTAGTAGCAAAAGAAGGGAAGTGCGAAAGACCAATTCCCCGCGGAACGAAAACCCGGGAAACTGGTCTGGGGGGCTAGTGATAATACCGGCCCAACGGGGCTTTGGGCCAGGAAAGGGGCCCATGGCCCGGGATCAAGAAAGGAGTGCCTTTCCGGGGAAGAGCACGTCCGGACAAGAAGAACGGCAGATAGAGACAAGGAGAAGTGGTCCTGAACCTTATCCAAAGGAGGCAACCTCAACTATAAATAGTGGTCTCAAACAGTGAACAAGGTATGTGACTTATATCTCTCTAATTTATATTGAGAGCACCTTCCGTACGTTTTCCTTCTCCGCTATCCCCATCTCATCATCACACCGGAGCTTCTTCCCCGGGACGCCTCCCGTGGATTGTTTTGCAGGATTGTAGCGGGCTGATCAAGGAGGAGACCCGGATAGCGTCTAAACCCGGGAGACGGACGGATTTTGGTAGCATCAGAATGTGCGTAGACTATTCGACCTTAAATAAATACTGCCCAAAAGATTGCTACCCATTACCAAAAATTGACAAGTTAGTGGAATCCATCTCGGGTCACGACGCCTTGGCTTTCCTGGATGCTTATAAGGGATACCACCAAGTAATGATGGATCCAATGGATGCAGAAAAAACAGACTTTATCACAACACTGGGATCTTTCTGTTATGCCAGAATACCATTCGGCCTAAAAAATGCAGGAGCAACGTACCACATACTGTTGATAAGGCATTCACCCATCAAATTGGGCGAAATACCGCCCAAAATAGGTGGAATCATGGTCTCCATCACAAAGCTTTATAAATGGTAGAGAAGAAAGAGAGAAAGGTAAGCATTAAAAAGGACTAGATTCATTTACTCTCAACGAAAAAGCTAATTTAAGCATCAGAGCGTTTTCCCGGATTCATTTTGGGATTCCACAGGTAGGATTTGACAATCAGACGGAGGTCACCGGCGGGTTTAGATGGGCTCTTGCAACATGATTGGCGTTGATTGTGGGAATTTCCTTGTGTAATCTCTATGGTGACCACCAGAAGAGCCCGGGGAGAATTTTCTCAGAACAGTAACTCCACTTCTAGGACTATAAGCGATAGGAGAGAAGAGGAGCAAGATGAGGAACGCCACGAAGAAGAAGAGTATCAATCGCAGGAGGATCAACACCCTGAGGAGAGCGAAAAATCTTCGGATCATGCGCAAAGAAGAGAAAAAGAAGCGTTTGAGGCTTTTTCTAGAAGCACAGAAAGAGACCTTGTTTGTCCAATTTAAGAGATCCAGAAGGACTCCCGACGACAACAGGATAAACACTGACCAAAGAGGCGAAAGGTCGATACCAATTGATCACCCGGAACACCACCAAGGGAGCCGCAGAATAAACTTGGAAAGGAAGGAAGAACACTCAGTCTTGATTGGACTAGGAGAAAGGAGAGAGGAAAGATCCATCTTAATAGGACATAGGGACACCCTAGTTTATGGGAAAGAATTGAAATCAATCATCACCGAAGATGAAAACGATTATTCTCCCTTTGTCAGAGAGATACATGATTACCCAATGAGTGATACTTTTAAACTCCCTCTCCATGTGAAAACACACGATGTGACATCGGATCCAAAGGATTTCCTACATTCGTACTGAAACAGTATGAGATTCAGAAACGCCCACTACCTGTTGTGTGTAAGGCGTTCCCAATTTTCTTAACGGGACCAGCGATTACATTCCTAGGAAGGTTTTATAAAAATCAGAAATTTGAACGCACGATCGCCGACCTGGTAAACATAAAACAGAATACTGTTACCACTCTAAAATGGTTATGGAAAGTTTACAAGTCATGTATCTCTCATACCAAATGTTTTTAGGGGCGTTCATGAGTGGGCTCAAATCAGGGGATTTCTATAAAAAACTACGCGAGGAGATGCCTACCAACGAGCGAGACCTACAGAAGCTGGTAGAAAGGTATGTTCGTACCGAAGAGGCGAATGAAAGAAAAATAGAAAATGAGAGGGGCGGTAAGAAACCATTTGACACGAGTCAAAACAGTAAGGCAGAAAAGAAAATCCATCACAAACGCCTAAAGGAAAGGATGGCTTCAGCCACAAAATATTTGAGGAAACTCCACTGACGAAATCCAAGAAAGAGGTCTGGCAGAATAACAATGCACTATTTTGAGATCCTAAACCAATGCAAGCTCCACCGGACAAACGCCCAAAATAATTTTAATGTTCCTTCTATCGCGATCTTGGATATGACACCGAAGACTGTACTGCACTCAAAAGAAAGATTGAGGATAATCTTCGGTAAGGAAATCTCCTCCAGTACAGGAAGGAAACTTCGTATGGAAATAAGGCGATTACGAACTTGGGAGAGATGGCGAAGACACCTAGGACTATGGCTGCCGCCGTTATACAGGCGGAACCAACTTACCAAATTCCTGACAAGATAATATTATCCATCCATGGCACCACAGAATATGTCTCCAACAGGCAACAATGCATGGAAACAACGGGCGAGGTATGTACCACCACAAGAACCATTGGATAAAAGATTCAAGGTCAGTGAGGTTATAACTTTCGACAAGAACGAAACTGTACCAAACGCCTCCCCACATAACGACCCACTAGTCATAGTGGCCAAAATCGGAAACTCGACAGTTCACAGAGTTTTTGTCGATGATGGAAGTGCGGTGGATATCCTCTTCGCCGATTGTTCCGACAAACTAGGCTTAAAATGTGAGGATCTAAAGAAACCCACTTCGGCGTTAGTTGGATTCACAAGAAGATCAGAAATGCCGCTAGGACAAATCCAACTACCGGTAACAGTTGGCGAAGGCTATAAGTGTTGCATAATTCTTTGCGATTTCGTGGTAATTAACGCACAAAATCCTTTTAATTCAATAATAGGATGACCATGGATGAATGCGGCGAAATATATCTGGTCTCCATACCACATAGTGATGAAATTTCCAACACCAGGTAGCCGTTATCAGAGGCAGGCAGCAGGCAGCTAGGCAATGTATGGCAATCACCATGAAAACAACCAAAACCACAGAGGTGGACGTCCTTCCAATGGTCAACACTGTTGGCGCTGGTCCAGAGGTTCTGCCTGTACCAAAAATCCACCTAGGAAAGGAAACTGAAGATTTCCAGATGGTAGAAAACGACCCTTTATCCATCATTAAGATCAGACGAAATTTACCAGAAAATGTCAAAGTGAATATAAAGCTCATCCTGTTAAAGTATGCAGACGTATTCGCCTGGTCCCCCAATAACATGGGAGGTGTTGACCCTATCATCGCGACACATGAGCTACACGTGGACAAGACGGTTTAACCAATCACGCAAAAACAGTGAAACTTCACTTCTGATAGACATCAGGCCATTGAGAAAGAGGTCCGGGCTCTATCGGAAGCCTGTATTCTGAAATAAGTCAAATACCCATCTTGGCTGGCGAACCCTGTAATGGTAAAAAAGACGGATGGGGGGTGGCGAATGTGCATAGACTATTCGACCTTAAACAAATACAGCCCATAAGATTGCTACCCACTACCAAAAATTGACAAGTTAGTGGAATCCATCTCGGGTCACGACGACTTGGATTTCCTGGATGCTTATAAGGGATACCACCAAGTAATGATGGATCCAATGGATGCAGAAAAAACAGCCTTTATCACAACACTGGGATCTTTCTGTTATGCCAGAATACCATTCGGCCTAAAAAACGCAGGAGCAACGTACCAACGTACTGTTGATAAGGCATTCTCCCATCAAATTGGGCGAAATTTGGAAGCATATGTGGATGACATGGTCATCAAAAATGAACGTGTAGACTCCTTTCCAAAAGATTTGGAAGAATCTTTCAAAACTCTCCAGCATATTGGCATGAAACTAAACCTAGAGAAATGAACCATTGGAGTAGGAGAAGGACGTTTTTTGGGGTATCAGGTCTCATCTAAAGGGCTCGGCCCAAATCCGGAAAAGATCGAGAATATCTTAAATTTGCCTACGCCAAAATCCATTTAGGACATACAAATCTTAACGGGATCACTCGGCGCCCTAAACAGTTTTAGGGCAAAACCTGCAGAAAAGCACATGCCCTTCTTCGATATTCTCAAAAAATCTAAGAAGTTCAAGTGGGACGAACACTGTGAAGCAGCATACGCCCAAATGAAGTTGGAAATCGCATCACTACCAGCGCTATCCATACCAGAGCAAGGCGAACCGTTATTCGTATACCTAGCAGCCTCACATAAAGCGGTTAGTTCGGTCCTCATCCGAAATGATAATATGGTGCAGAAACCAGTATACTACGCCAGCAGGAGTTTGCAACCGGCCGAGGAAAACTATTCGCCACTTGAAAAGCTTATATTGTCACTGGTACATGCAACTAGGCGTTTGAGAACCTATTTTCAAAGCCATTATGTTACCATACTTACTGATCAGCCGATTAAGTAAATCTTATCAAGGCTGGACTGATCGGGAAGAATGACGAAATGGGCGATTGAATTAAGCGAGCATGACATTACTTTCAGCCCAAGAAAGGCGATCAAGGGACATGTAATAGCAGACTTTTTAGCGGAGATGTCTTCAATAGAACGCATGGAAGTACCTACACTCAGTCCTCTAACAACTACTGATAGCCAGAATAAAGGAAAATCAAAATTAGAGGATATCGCATGGCACTTAAACGTAGATGGTTCTTCAAATAAGGACGGCTGTGGAGCAGGACTATTGCTTCATTAGCCCAGAAGGATACGAGTGCAATCATGCTATCAGATTCAATTTCCACCTATCTAATAATGAGCCGGAATACGAAGCACTAGTGGGCGGACTTGAGACAGCAGTTCGTATGAATGTGAAAAGCATCAAGGTGTTTAGTGATTCACAAATTGTGGTGGGACAAGTCATGGGTGACTTCGAAGTACGGGAGGCTCACTTGGTCAGATATTTGGTTATGGTTAGAAACCTAATGACCAAGTTTGATTACATTCACATTCATAAAATCCCAAGAAACCTTAACCAAAGGGCGGATGCACTAAGTAGACTGGCGAATGCGAACTATTTTGATTTGAGCAAACATAAAGATGTTGAAATCGAAGTAATATCTTCTAGAAACCAAGCAATAGAGGTCGTATCCATCATACTGGATGAACCAAGGACATGGATGTCGCCGATAATTGATTTCCTAAGAAATAAGAAGTTGCCGGCAGATGCAAAAATGGCAAAAGCTATTGAACGAAGATCTTACTCCTACACATTAGTGGATGAAGCCCTGTATAAGAAAGGTTACTTAGTCCCCTGTTTAAGGTGCATTGGTCCACAACAAGCCAAGGCGATTATAGAAGAGGTCCATGAAGGAGAATGCGGTTCCCACCAAGGCGCACGAACAATCGCCAAGAAGATTATGCAAGCAGGGTACTATTGGCCAACAATGTTCGATGACACTCATAATCACATCCAAAATGCCAATCATGCCAAATTAACTCCAACTCAACGACATCACCAAAGTCTTCGATGATAGGAATACAGGGTGCATGGCCTTTCGGAAAATGGGAAATAGATTTTTTGGGCCCATTCCCAAGAGGAACCGGAAACGCCAGGTTCCTCATTGTCATGATCGACTACTTTAAGTGGATAGAGGCGAAATCCATACCCAGAATGACAACGGAAGCAACAATGGCTTTTGTTCGGAAAAACATGGTGTGCCGATTTGGAGTACCAAACACAATAGTTTTGGACAATGGAACTTAGTTTACTAGTGCGATTTTTTCCGAATGGTGCACCAAGTATAAAATAACGCAGAAGTTTACCTCAGTCTCCCATCCACAGGCGAATGGACAGGTGGAGGTCACTAATCGCACAATCTTACAAGGCATACAAAAACGCTTGGAAGGGAAACGCACAGGATGGGTAGAGAAACTCCTAGAAGTTCTTTGGGCGTATCGAACCACACCAAGGACTCCAACGGGAAAAACACTATACAGTCTGACTTACGGACATGAGGCAGAACTAATAACGCCATCGCTTGGTGATGTGATTCTCCTTTCCTAACTCCGTTGATTGCCACCTAAACGATCCGGCAATGAACCTGCAAAGATCCCCGGAAAGGTTCTGGGGAAAGCTCCGATGCTAAAGTTAGTTCTTTACTTTGATGAACTTAGATTCTTAACTTCTGTGTGCGTACCTTTTTCATGATGGGTCTGTCACTTTTTATAATGATTTGTTCCCGATTTTGGCTCTACACGATCACTTCCGCGTTTATCTACTTGTGGGTGATCGTGCTGCCTGCTTCATGGTATTGTGTTTACTTGGACCTTACTTCATGTTAATTGGGACGCTCTTTAGCCTTTCTCTGTTGACTGTAGACGTATGTGGGCTTTTCGGGTTTCTTGTGGTTATTTGAGCCGATCGAGTATGGTGGTATATATACACCATAAGCCCCCCAGTCGCTAAAGTTTGAGATTAGGCGTTTGATTTACACGATTTGCGTTCGCGATGTAGTGAATCGAATGGGTAGTCTTTCTAATTTAAGCGACTGATGGTTAGTGTCGGGTAGTCGAGCGCCTGTCTTAATACTGGTGTTCGAATGCTAGTTGTTGGCGATTAGTTCTTCCGTATGTGACCCTTTAATTCCATTTTTCATATCCCGGTATGTACGTCGCTACGTATATACTCTGTTATGGGTTATCTTTTTGAATATTTAAATTCCATAAAGGCAGTTACCTTTCCGGTTTCTGTGCCTAATCATATCCGCAATTTGAATTGGACGGTTGTGATGCGTTTGGCCTGACGCCGCCGATTTTACTTCTTAAAAAGGGGAGAATTCATTGGACTTATCATCATTTTCAAGTCGCCATCAACTCTTACCCCCCAGATCTACATAAAGCTTTCAACAGTTTCTACCTTTCTTCTCTACTTTTTCTCGTAGATTATTTCTTTTTCGTCCAGTGATCTAGATTTAGCTAGGCTTGTGTTATTGTATTGCTTGTGGTTTGAATCTTGCTCCTTTGGTTAATTTCCGGGGATATTAGTTCTGATATAAAGATGAGCGATTCCGAAACTTCAAGTGATTCTTCCCGGGATTCTGGTGAATTCTCTCTTGATACTGGTGTCCCGCCTGATTCCGATGAGACGGTAGTGCTGCTTGAGTCCGCTAAGAGGGTTAAGGATGCTAGTCTCATGCATGACCGATCTCTGGCATATTTCCGACGCCGGCATCCCTGTCTGGAGAGGGTTGATATACATTCTCCCCTGCCCAGTGAAACGGTAAAAAATCTCGGGGCTGATTTCTTTGTTGTATACTGTGATTGGTTTAAGATAGGTATTTCACTACCTATTCCTTCATGGATGATGGATATTGCCAAGGGCTTCATGGGAGGTCGTCACCGTACCTCTCAAATATACAATTAATATTCATTCACTACCGCTACACACAATTAAGCATATAATGGCAAGTAAGGTTCGTATCCACAGAGAAGAGGTTATTTCCAAGTATATCTTGTAGAGTAATTACTATAACTAATAGCATATATATATATATATGTATATATATATATATTATATAAAAGCAATGTAAACAGGGGGGTTTAATTTGATTTTTGTGAGAAACACTACTATGTAAAACAACTAGAACTTTAGACTAACAACTAATTTATCATATAATGATTCAAACTAGAAATTTAACTAATAAGAATAATAGACTTGGACACATGAGATTGGTGACTTCTTATCATGGATTTTTCCTCAAACTTTATCATGTTGCTTTGAGAATGGTGATTGTCTGTAATGAGAAACTATCTATAATCATAGCTATGAAAGATGAAAGCATCCTCACAACTTTCATTGACAACTTTTCTAGATGATAACAACTAGATCAATTTATCAATGTCATTTCAAATTAGATGTTTTTCAAATTTACCCATGCAAATTGATAACAAACTTGACATAGATACAATGCTAATGAATGATCTCAAGAACAAATACAATTGATAACAACTTGTATTTGATTCCATCTCACGGATCTAATCTCCTGCCGCCGCAAGACGTAGACCGAATCTAGGCTGGCGTTGCTGTAAATAATAAAGGACCAACTATCCTGAAAATGCACAAATCCAAAGCGCATGAAACTTTAAATTAAATATTAATATCAACAAAATACCATAAGATTAAGATGATGATTCCAATTCTAAGTCAAAAGATTATCCCTTTTATTAAACATTAATATATAGTCAAGTGAACATACTCGGATTAAATTAAAACATAACCCAATCATATCTATTAAAATTTAATAAAATTTAATATCAAGAAATTGATCCTTGTTACTATTGAAGTAAAATAATTTGATAGATTGTTTTTGTTTCATTGTGTCAGTTAATACCGTGTTTATCTTTATGATCATTGTTGATTAACTCCACTATTATTGTCGAGCTATCGCATTCGGTTTTCTATATATGTGAAGGCACTTTATTGGATGTCTTTCTTGAAGTCGTTGAGTTTTCCATAAGTCCCTTTCCATTCTCCACAAGTCATTGTATGACCTGCAGAGAGTCCGATTCTACTATTAGTGGAGTCAGCCACTCGAGAAAGCATAGGTCAGGTAAAGTAAAAAGGTGTGAGCAATATTTAGTTAAGTAAAGGGGATATAAAGAGGAAATACAATTACAAACAATAACTCAAAAGGGCTTTCAATACCTTTCAAAAAAAAGGCTTTCAATATACCGAAATTCTTAGAGCATACGGAAGATTAAATGGTGTAGCAGATTCCATCCTTGTGATTTTCCTAATAAAGATATTAACAATAGGAAATTAATCAGAGCATTATTTCACTCAGAACATACTAACAGCATATTATTCAGAAAAGGTTGATGCTGCCTAACTACAAAGAGAGGGAAACTGCCATATAAGCTAATGTCACTAAGAAACACAGGTTTAACAAAAGAAATAACACAGTGTCTTTTTATAAGATAAAACAATAAACGGTGACAATGTCTGTTAGCCTTTGTAGAACATTAGGAACCCATAATTGTATTGCACATGTATATAGAGAAGGGAATTCTATTGCTGACTATCTTGCAAAAACATGCTTAGATTCCAACCAAACTGGTCCTATATCTCTCAAGGATGCATCAATTGTTTTAAGGGGGCTCATTCAACTTGAAACTTTAGGTGTTCCAACTGTGAGAGTGAATTAGGAATAGATACTGCTGAATTTTGTTATTGTGCAGGCTAGAGAGCAGAGGAAGAATTGCTGCACACTAATCAAACCAAGGCGGATGAAGACCCTTTGGAATCTCAGATCCAGAGGTGGTGCCAGAACAATTTCACCCCTTCAAACCAACTTCATTGGGATGGAGATACACCTGTAAAGAATCACGAATCTGAGCAGCACCCAAACTTCACTGGATATTTTTTTCCATTCCTCTGGTGCTTTAAATGTTCTCTATATCTATATGCATTTGAATCCTCAACTGATGGTAGAGAACTGGTCTTTGTTGGCTTCTT
The DNA here is from genome assembly GCA_963678965.1 of Cruciata laevipes. Lineage (NCBI taxonomy): Eukaryota > Viridiplantae > Streptophyta > Magnoliopsida > Gentianales > Rubiaceae > Cruciata > Cruciata laevipes. Next base: position 13,193,678 of record OY787635.1, read on the forward strand.
CTTGGGTTAGACATGCACCATGGGCGGAGGTGTGTCAGGGAGAATGAAGCTTACAAAGGATCTTCCCTGTCCATCAGTTTTCATGGCTCAAATGTGTAATTTTTGTGCTTTTGTGCACTTCTGTTTAGACAAAAAATAAAATAAAGTACTTCTACAGCTCAGCTGTCAAATTTGTAAAATGACAATACTCATATGTATTTCTTTTTAAGAAAGGTTTGAGGAGCCTAATATATACCTCCCATCGTTAGTGGTTTGAAAAAAAAAAGATTACTTCAAAGGACTACATGATTTCAAAATTAAAGTATTGAAAAAATAAGGATTGTCTTAACCTCTAATTAATCAAAGAAGAGACGCACATGTTACAAGGAGGATGCAAGAGACAGTATTAACATTGCTAAAACTATGATCTTGCTAAAGGACATACTTTCTAAAATCATATCCTCAAAATGCAGAAAATTTGTTTCTTTTAAAGAAAATTCAAACTCATAAAACACCAACAAATTCAGATTCTCCATAAGTATTATGTTCTAACTTGACAGACTTAGCACATATCGCATTTCAGCACTAAGAAAAGTTTATATGCATGCAACGGAAACTAAGCCATCTCCAATAAGTAATGACTAAGTTACTAAGGAAATCTACAAGACCATTAAATGGAAACCCCAGAAAATTCACGTGAAAGACATAAATTAGCGGAAAGGCTTTATGATCGGAATTACAACTTACCCACACGAACAACAAAAATATTATAAAATTGCAAAGTAAATCGAGACTAAAACTCCCTCCTTCCATACAGTGAGACTTAGGGAGTAATTAAAAAATATAACGTTCAGTTTTTGATAGGTCCTAAATATACTCTTATTTTGTAGCATTTGAGAGCAGTTTTAGATAATATTTTGTACTTTTATATTAGACTTTTAGACCGAATCATTCATAATGGTTTGAAATTGAAGACGTGCATTTTTGATGAGGTTCGATACCTCAAGGGGATATGACCTTTGATTTGTGGTCTGTCAACCTATTGAACATTTTGATTAGGGATTCACCTACCTTGAAGAAACATCTTCTATTGAATTAATGATTGTATTGAATAATGAATTACATAGAATATGTCCTCTTTATATAGACATATATGAGAATAACAATCTAACTAAGAAAAGGAAATAGCTTACAACTATTACTATAATTAACTAGCTTAATTAGAATAGGAAAAGGAATAATATAGCTAAATAAGGAATGGAGTCCCATCATTCCCGCGCCCCTGAAAGAAGGCTTGTCCTCAAGCCTGGAAATTGCTTCAATGCGCCATGGAATCAACCATTCACGAAATTGGGTAGTGTAAATTTCCCATGGAATCAACCATTCTCGATAGCAAACATCCTTATGCAATCCAAACGACGAACTTCTTGGGATGGTAGTTGGAATTGGATTCGTATGGCGGATTGTGCCAAATCCAACGAGACTTGCGAAGGTGTGTGAAAAATTGGTCACACACTGAACAAACCTTGAAGGACATGCTACCGATAAAATGGATTGCTCATCAACACATGAAACTCGAGCCCGTGTTGGTGGGTCAATAGATTCGGTGAGTTGATCAAACAAACCAATCTCTCGCTGTTGAAAGTCAGCATCTGCATCAGACAAATATGACTCTTGCTGTTCAATGCATGATTGTGGTGGTGGCGGTGGAACCAGCGAAAGCGGTCTAACTTGCTCAAGACCATCAAATCGGACAAAAACCGGCGATGATTGTGGTGGTAGAGGTGGATGTTGTAGGGACACCGATGATTGTGGTGGCGGAGACGGTGGTGTCGGAACTGCTGGATTGGAATACCGTTGTTGGAAAAGCGCCATCAATTTGTCAAATTTTTGGTCAAGAGCATCCAAACGGGCAGTTGTACGATCAAGATGTGCCGCTATACGAACCATGTGTTCTTCATCTTCAGCCAACTCGGTCAGCGACATGATACGATAGAAGAAGAAAAAAAAAATTATCGAATTTTTCAATCTGGCTGTGATACCAAATGATGAGGTTCGGTACCTCAAGGGGATATGACCTTTGATTTGTGGTCTGTCAACCTATTGAACCTTTTGATTAGGGATTCACCTACCTTGAAGAAACATCTTCTATTGAATTAATGATTGTATTGAATAATGAATTACATAGAATATGTCCTCTTTATATAGACATATATGAGAATAACAATCTAACTAAGAAAAGGAAATAGCTTACAACTATTACTATAATTAACTAGCTTAATTAGAACAGGAAAAGGAATAATATAGCTAAATAAGGAATGGAGTCCCATCAATTTCGACCTTGAATTGCACTTGCGATGGATTTGGATGATTTGAAGACCTTCTATGACCGTCCTGAAGGAGTTAGATACATTGAAGAACCAGTCGTAGAAGTGGCGTGAAGGTACTCTCGCGGGCCGCGAAACCTTGGTCGCGAGCCGCGAGGGTGTGTGTTGCTGTTTTGGAGATACCATGTCGCGTGGGCCGCGAAATCTCGGTCGCGAGCCGCGAGGACAATCTCGCGCGGGCCGCGAAACCTCGTTCGCGTGCCGCGGGAGCCAGAGACGCGCGGGCCGCGAAACCTCGTTCGCGTGCCGCGGGAGCCAGAGACGCGCAGACCGCGAATCCTTGGCCGCGAGACGCGAGAACCAGTCTCGCGAGCTGCGAAGGATTTCTCGCGGTCCGCGAAATAATCCTGCAACTTGCACTTTGTTTTGCTTTAATTTTAATTGTTTTAGACTATAAAAGAAACTTATCCTCAATTGTTAGAGGATCGGTTTTTAGACAGAGAATTCTCATTTTCCTTCACTTTTCTTTCCATTTTGATCTTTGAATTCATCATGGTTTGTTGTATTAATTATGGTTGTGATTATCTAATTATGGTTGTAGGCTAAAACCCATCTTGGGTATATGGGATTGGACTTCTTGTTATGGATTGAGAACATGATTTAGGAAGCTTAGGAATGGTGATTTGCTATTGAATGATCATAATTTATATGTGTATTAGATGCTTGAAATGATTAGGAATGATTTCCTAGTGATAGATATGTGTTGGATATGTGTTAGATATTGCTTTTCCATGGTTGGAATGTTATCATTCTTTCTATGTAGGAGTAGTAAATTAGGAATCGAATGCATGTTGTTATCAATTGTATTTGTTCTTAAGATCATTCATTAGCATTGTATCTATGTCAAGTTTGTTATCAAATTGCATGGGTAAGTTTGAGAAACATCTAATTTGAAGTGATATTGATCAATTAAACTAGTTGTTATCATCTAGTAAAGAATTGTAAATGGAAGTTGTGAAGATGCTTTCATCTTTCATAGCTATGGTTATAGATAGTTTCTCACTACAAACAATCACCATTCTCAAAGCAACATGATAAAGTTTGAGGAAAATTTCATTGTAAGAAGTCACCAATCTCATATGTCCAAGTTTAGTATTCTCACTAGTTAATCCTTTAGTTGAATCCTTAAATGCTAAACTAGTTGTAACTCTAGAATTCTAGTTAATTTACATAGTAGTGTTTCTTACACAAACTCAACTCAAACCCCCCCCCCCCTTGTTTACATTGCTTTTATATATGTATATGTATATGTATGCTACAAGATATACGTAGAAATACCCTTTTCTCTGTGGCACGAACCTTACTTGCCATTATATGCTTAGTTGTGTGTAGTGGTAGTAAGTGGATATAAATTGTATATTTGAGAGGTACGGCGACGACCTCCCAGTTTTCTCCTCTTCCGTATTCCTTTTCTTCACCAACCAGAAGTAGAAAATACATATAACAGATACAAATAGTGACATAGTTTTGAATGAAAGAATAACTACAATCGAGAAGTCTGAATTGTTGTCATGCCTTCTCTGTGAGCTTTTACTATCATATTCTCTACAGCAGCATCATCTGCTGATGACTTAAAAGTGGCTTCAAGAGTGCGTATTGCAACTGTAGAGATTAGATCATAAGTATACATTATACTCTGTTTTTACTCAAATTACTAATTTGTTACTCCTCGATATTTGCAAGAACTTTATTTACATCATTATCATAAAATAATAGTTGAAGTTGTACATTAAGAACACTGCATGGTACAGAGAAAATACTTTGCACATTATGATCCTGTCAAAGTCGGCATATATTGCTCAAAGAAAATGATCTGAAGGACTTTGTATTACTATCCAGCATTTGAGAAGTGCTTCGTGGATAAAGTAAAGATAAATCAACAAATGAAATCCAAAACAAAGAAAATCAACTTTGTACCATTTGAGAATGTCACTTTTCACTTATATATGATTATCTAACTTAAAATTGTAACACCAGATTCCCATTCACTTCGATACTTCGGTTTACACTATTATCAACTTGTACCTCAGCTATTATGAAAAGAGCACAGATCTGAATGTTCCTTGTCTGTGCTTCTTCAGAAAATGCACACATTGAGCACAATATTGCATATTCACGTAACATATTATTGTCTAAATGATCTAACATCAATGTAATGAAATACAGTAGCAAGAAACACATATATCTGAACCAGTAAAAGAAGATGGCTTTTTGACAACTAAATTGGCAGAAGTAATAGTACTTGAATAGCGAGATTAGCTCGGCCATATAACCGTTCAATCTGGTATTTAATAAAATCATTCAAAACAACTTTAGCGCAAACAAAATCATGACATCATGTATGATAAAAATAACATTAGTTGGATGAAAAAACATGATATCCTAATGATAAAAATGCAAGAATCGATTTGATCAATAAATAGATTTGAAATCCTATGTCAAATATTATGTAACCAGTACATAGTTCCTAGTGTAACCTGGATCCAGATTTGAAATCCTATGTCAAATTTTAAGAAAAAGGCAGACAGAGCTTCCAGAAAATTAAAAATTAAATAATTTACCTTTATGAAACAATCATGTCATTCTTTCCTCAGTATCTGATACACTTTAAATGGACAGAAAATTACACTACCTAAGGTGATTTCCGGGGTCTCATCTGAGAGAAAATTTGTATATCTTGGTTTATAGCTTGGCTCTTTTGTTCTTAAGATTTTTGATTTTGGTTCACTTATCTTTGATAATATTTTCTGAGGTCACTATACTATTAAAAATGAACTTTTTTTTGTCACTGTCCACATTCCCGTTAGTCAACTAACAGTCAGGTATTTGACCAATTTGGAAAAGGGAAACAGATAACACTTTTAGTCAACATGTAACATAAAATCAATCAGAGTAGATTAAAATATGAAAATTGGCTACAAAGCATAGTGAACAAACACATCAAGAGAGACATTAATGTCCAATTAACAAATAGTACAGTAACTTTAAGGGAAGGCCTTGAGATATATGAAGACATTAAGCCACAAGTCCAAACTAATCTCAATAAACGAACACACAAATAAACATACAGATTAAAGACCAGAGAAGCACCTGGCTCCACAACAACAGACTTGTGCAAACTTCTACCGGCTTCATAAAATCTAGGAGAACCTAGGAACTTTCGTAACCTTTTCATGGCAGCCATTTCGTAACTTGCAAATATTTTAAATTTAAATATCCACTAGTTGAAAACAGTCTATTGACGGCGGACGTTTTACGGCGGTTTTCATACGTATTGAAACGATAACCTTACGATATCGTTTCATTGGGAGGGGGAAAACTGCGGCGGAATTGGACATTCTACGGCGGTTTCTTAGAAACCGCCGTTAGAGTTTAATCTTACGACATCGGAGTTGTGGTCGTGAACGTGCTCACGATATCGGAATCCTTTCGGATTAAACCTTGTAGCAATCCACGACAATGGAAATCGTATGCAAATCCACCGTGGACACCTTCCGATATCGTAAACCGCTTCGACAAATTGGAAACTCCAATTATTATTTTCCAGTGGCCGTTTCGATTTGTCACCCGGACTCTGAAATATAAAATAACAAATGATTCTAGGTGTCGTACGATGTCGTCAGTTAATCGTGAGGAAAATTCTAGTGGATTACGATATCGTAAGTCGTATAGGTTAGAGATTCGGTACAGTTTCCGATATCGTAATGTGTCGGCAGAAACTATACATATTAGAAAAAAATGATAGATTTTGAAACTTTCTTGTGTTCTAATGTGTGTGGGCGAATGAGAGTTGGCTAGTACCTTAGAAAAACGGTTGTTGAAGGTAACTTGTCTCCCTTGAACACTATCTTCATATTTTGATTGTTTATTTAATGTTGTTGTGTTATTTTGTTGTGTTGTTGTTTATATAGATATGTTGGATTCATGGTTTTGCAAGAAAAGTGGTTGTAGATTATTTATGGGTCCCTTTTTTTTACAATGTAGGCTTAGGTTTGAAATGGATCGTTGTCGTATTGTTCAAGAGAATGTTAGAAATTCGCCGGAGTATTTGAGTTTGGTGGAGGAATTTATAGATGTTGCGGTTGAGCATGCTAGAGTAGAGAATAGGTCGGGAATGCGATGTCCTTGTAAAGATTGCAAGAATAATGTGTTTTTGGGAGTGAAGGGGTTAAGGGCACATTTGATAATGAGAGGCTTTGATGGAAACTACACAAGTTGGATATGGCATGGTGAGGTTGCAAATTCTATTTGTGATGAATCGGTAGTTGGGAAATTTGATGAGAATATGCATGGTGATAATGGGTGGAATGATATGGTCGATGATGTTGCTAGAAATTTTGTTGGGAAGCCGGAGATTTTAGAGGCAATGTATAGTGATAAACGAACTCCGTTGTACGAGGGAGCTAGGCATACCATTTTAGAATCGACTTTGTTGATAATGAATTTGAAAGCAAAACATGGTTTCACCGACAAAGCAATGACGGAGACTCTTTTATTGTTTAAGGAAATGCTTCCTAAGGATAATTTGTTACATGACCGTGTGTATGCCGCGAAGAAGATTCTTTGCCCAATGGGAATGGAGCTACAAAAAATCCATGCATGCCCGAATGATTGTATGTTGTTTAGGGGAGAAGACGATGAAAAATTAGATAGATGTCGAGTATGCATGGAGCCGCGTTACAAGTCTAAAACTAGCACTATTGATGTTTGTGATGAGATGATTACTAAGAGCACGAAACTTACCCCGGCGAAAGTTATGTGGTACCTCCCTATCATTACTAGGTTGCAAAGATTGTTTTCTAACAAGGAAGATGCAAAAAATTTGACATGGCATGAGGAAAGGACGAAGCCCGAGGATGATGTTATAAGGCACACGTCGGATGGTGATCAATGGAAGAAAATAGATGCTTTGTATCCTGATTTTGCCAAAGATCCTCGGAATGTTAGGTTAGGTTTATCGACAGATGGAATGAACCCGTATGGAGACTTGAGCAGTACTCACAGCTCATGGCCGGTTATGGTTGTGTTGTACAACTTATCGTCATGGCTTACTATGAAGCGAAAATATGTTTTGCTTTCGTAAATGATATCGGGTTCAAAACAAGCAGGTAATGATATTGATGTTTATTTGGCACCATTGATTGATGATTTGAAAAAATTGTGGTACGGTGAAAATTGGATGTATGATGGCTATCGCGATGAGTGGTTTAAGTTGAGAGGCTACTTGTTTTGTACAATCAATGATTTTCCGGCTCTAGGTAATTTGATGGGGTATGCGGTGAAAGGGCATATGGCATGCCCTATATGTGAAAACAAGACTCAACACTTGCAATTGCCTAATGGTAGGAAAACTGTTTATCTTGGGCATCGTCGTTTTTTACCGTTGGACGACCCCCTCCGTAAATGCAAGAAGTGGTTCAATGGTGAGGTGGAGACTGGTGTGGCCCCTGATCCGATTTCTGGTGAGGAAATTTTGCAACTGTGAAGGACATTGAAAATGACTTTGGTAAGAATAGAAAAAAACCTTCAATACCAGGGAGCTGGAAAAAATGCTCAATCTTCTTTGAATTGCCTTATTGGAAGGATTTAGAAGTTAGACATTGCCTTGATGTGATGCATGTTGAAAAAAATATTTGTGATAGCTTAATTGGAACGTTGCTAAACATGCCGGGGAAGGATAAGGATGGTTTGAAAAGTCGGTTGGATATGCAAAAATTTGGAATTAGGCCAGAGTTATGGCCCCTGTTACGGAGGGAGGTAAAACATATCTCCCCCTGCACCTCACACAATGTCTACGGAGGAGAAAAAGAGTTTTTGTGAATGTCTTAAAGGAATAAAGGTACCAAGTACTTATTCCTCTAACATTAGCACTTGTGTCAAAGTTAAAGAGATGAAAGTTGTAGGCTTGAAATCTCACGATTGTCATAATTTGATGCAAGAGTTAAATGTTATTGCTCTTCGAACCACTTTGCCCTCACATGTTAGAATGTGTATTAGCCAATTGTGTCTATTTTTCAAATCAATATGTAGGAAGAATATTAGTCGTCTGAGGTTGGATGAGCTACAGACTATGATTGTTGATGTTTTATGCCGCATGGAGATGTTCATGCCCCCCTCATTTTTTGATATAATGGTTCATCTAGTAGTTCATTTGGTTAGGGAGATTAAGTGTTGTGGGCCCGTATTCCTAAGGTGGATGTATCCGTTTGAGCGGTACATGAAGATATTTAAATGTTTTGTGAAGAATAGATATCGTCCCGATGCAAGCATTGTTCAACGATATGTTGCGGAGGAGTCTATTGAATTTTGTATAGCTTACCTAGATGGGGTTGATACAATTGGCATTCCAAAATCAAGGCACGAGGATAGGATTGAAGGTCATGGATTATAAAAAGGTAAGTTGTTTGAACCATCATTTGAGGATATGACTATTGCTCATTTGTATGTGTTACGCAATTACCCGCCTGTTGTACCATACATCGAACTCCACATGAATGAGATTAGAAACGAAGTTCGCGGTATAAGTGAGGAAGATGTTCTTGGTCAACACACTAGAACTTTCAGTTCATGGTTACGTAAAAAAGTGCCGGTTGGTGAGCATCCAGAAGATGTGCAGTGGTTGTCGAGGCGTCCTTTACCCACCGTTATTTCTTACAGTGGTTATGATGTGAAAGGATACACTTATGGTACCAAGGAGATGGATGCTAAAGGAATTTCACAAAACAGCGGTGTGTCTGTTGTTTCAGACGAATTCCAAGTTGGCTCTACAACCGGTTACACCGATTCTCGATTTTTTGGAACCATTACCGATATTTGGGAGTTAAACTACGTGCTGGTAAAAGTTGTGGTCTTCAAATGTGAGTGGGTTGATCCCGACAAGGGTGTTTGCACGGATCCTTTGGGGTTCACTCTTGTTGATCGGAGGAAACGAGGGTATAAATCGGATCCTTTCATTCTAGCAACACAAGGTGAACAAATTTTCTATGTTAAAGATCCCGCCAATCGTAACATGGAGGTTGTGTTGAGGGGAAAAAAGACATTTGTAGGTGTGGAGAGCGAGTTTGATTGCTTACATGATGTTGATGACTTCCCCTTAATATTGAAGGGAGACGATATTAATCTAGCTGAGACCGACCTGAACTTAAGAAAGTATCAAAGCCGATCCGACCATACAGAGGGGCTATGGATTGATGCCCGAGGGAATACGAGGAAAAGAAAGTTTATCATAAAGAATAAGTTGAAGGTCTCAAAGAAGAAAGCGCAAAAACATTAGTGGAGATCGTTATTTAGTGCTCTTTAAAAAATTTGTATGCTGTATTTTGAAATTTCTTTCCAATGAATATTTGTATGCTGTCTTTTGAAATTACTTTCCAATGAATATTTGTATGCTGTATTTTGGTATCATTTTTTAGTCCTTTACAGTCCAAACTAATAAAATGCCTCATTTCCTACCCACTTTCCGATATCGTACGTTACTCGGATACATTTTTTTTTAAAACTACATATCCTACGATATCGTAACCATAAAAGGAACTCTTAATTGTTGCAGTTCTCAAGTTCCAGTGGCCGTTACGATTACATGTCCGGCTTCTGAAGCACATATTAAGCATTGTTCTATGGATGCTCCGATATCGTAACCGTTTAGAATTTCCTTACCTATAACAGCTACGATATCGGAACCCCTTATGTTCCAGTGCCTCGTTTAGGGTTACGATATCGGAAAGGTTGATGTATGTTGCGATTAAATGCAACATCCATTGGATTATACTACATTTAGAACAAAATTAAAAGCAAATGTAAAATTATACCGCATACTAAATTCAGAAACAAATGCTTTTTTAGAAAATTAAATAATAATATATTCGACGAGTGCCATACAAAAAAAATTGTTTAACGTGTAATGAAAATAAATAGTCTAGAACTCAATTACATAAGAAATACATTAGCAAAACATATTTGCTAATATAGCATCCTCTTCTTGAGTAGTTGAATCTCCACCATCTCCTTGGGAAGTTGAGGCCTCGGGGTTGTTATTTGAGGTGTTGACGTTCTCATCAATAGCCATTGGTACAGGACCGCTTGGCTGAAATTCTTGAGCACCCACATCTTCGGCTCTTCGAATTGCCCGAAATGTTTTCTCCGCCTTGTGAGTGCCCTTGTTGAGCTTTATCATCCTCCCAATACCCTTTTTCATGGAATTGTATAAGTGTCTCAAAGCAAGAACGTCTACATAAAAGGACAAAAAAGTTAGCACACAATGAAATGGATTAAAATCAAACATATAATTTTCAAGTAGAGAAAATAAGAAATCACCTTCAGAAGCCCTTGGAGCCTTGGTCTGATCCTTCGGAGGTTCATTCATCCACTTGCCGTTAACCAATATCCAATTGTGGTTTGAAAACCAATTGGAATCGAAGTATTTTGTGCAAGGTTTGGGGCCACTATCAAATTGGAATGGCTCGGCGAGTCTATGGCATTGATGCTTTAGGTACCTAGTAATAAAACTACCATAGGGGAGATTTACGCTAGGTTTTTTTCCTAATATGACATGCTCCATGTGCTTGAATATGGCATATCCCGGATTTATAGCCTTTTTGGTGATCACATAAAAGAACATCATAGCGGTGGCACAAGTAGGCTCACTTATATTCCCCCCCGTTGGTACGAATGACCTATGGACCATCTCATAGACAATCCTATCATCAATGCTCATGTATTTCAAATTAAAGGCACTAGCCGATGCACCATCATTGTAAGACCTACCAAAATAGCGGACCGCTAATGATAATCGGTCTACCCCAGGGGCATCTTCAACCTTAGGCCATTTTCCACTAAAATAAACATTAACAGGACCACTCTCTAATGCAGGGGCTAAATCAGCATTTTTTTCATAAGGACAGCCCAAAACTTGGTTGATTAACCACCAATTATCATCAAAAACTACCCCATTAACCATTGTCTTATAGGTTTCATTCTCTTGTTTCACCAAATTACCATAAAACTGAAAAACCTCATCCTCATAACTAAAATCATCACATAACAACAAAGCAATAGATTTTTGCACATCAAAGTACTCTAGAATTGAGCTCATGCATAAGGGTTCTATGTGGTCTCGATTCAATGCATAAGTTTCTAGCACCTTAGAGTCTAAGGATATTTTAGTATACCTCTTAGAGCACTCCTTGGAGAGAAATTGCGATTCATCGTAGTGATCCGGGTCCTTATTGGCGTATGCCTTCTTGTTGGGCGCCATGATTCCGAGATCGGAAGTGGAGGATCGGTGATTTCAGATTACGACGGCGTAACTCTGAAGAGAGGAGAAGAAAATTAGGGTTGTGGATTGTAAATTGAGTTGCCATTTGGGGAAAAATCGCTTTTATATCCCGTACGGTTACGATATCGTAATCTGACCCGGTCTATGCATATTTACCCCCATACAACCCTTACGATATCGGAACTCACTATGTTATTATAATACTTCTCAATAATTGTCCTTTTTACCCCCAGTACAAATCGAAATGCCATCCTATCCATATTCCGATATCGTAACAACATCGGGATAAACTTTTTACTTACTTACGATATCGTTAGGTGCCTAGTTTAATATTAGACTACCTTATTTGCGATATCTGAACTTAGCCAGGTTGACCCACGGAGAAATTACTTTATTCTTATATTACTTATATGGGTATACAATTCAAGATAGTTTTTAGTCTATATGATAATTTAGTTTACTGGAGTTAAGTGTAACAATATAGCCTAGAACATCACAATAGTTCACATTAATGAACTTACACGTAGAAGCTATTGTACAAGATGATATTGTATATTATGTTTAAAATGAGAATTGATGTATTGGTATTGGAGGCATTAGTATAGATCATTTTGTATTTTTAATTTTCTTAAGTTAATAAAATGGATAATTTTGTGTTTGGTAACTCAAGTGTAACAATACATGTACAACATAGAACATCCCAGTAACTTCCACTAATGAATTGTGGGTATAAGCAATACAACATTATATGTAAAAATATATATATTTTGTATCTACATAATTGAAGCAATATAATAATATATGTATTTGCATGATTCTTACTTTAATTTATCGTGTTATATAATTAATTATATATATCGTGTTTGGTAATTAATTATATTAAATATCCTATCATATTACTTAATGTATGTATTTATATATTACGATTACTGATTTTATCGTGTTTGGTAATTAATTATATTAAATATCCTATTATATTTGAATTTTGTGTATCTAATATAAACCAAATCATAATTTAGGGTCGATGCCATGCACGGGTTTAGGGTTTTGTTGGACTCTGGGTTTAGGGTTTAGATGAATTTTTCTGTACTAATGCGGTTCCGATATCGTAAGTGGTTAGTACGCCATCATAAATTGTCTGAAAAATACCCTTACAAGGAGTCGAGGCAGTGACGGTTACGATTATGCAAACGTTTTCGTAAGGTGGGTTCCGATATCGCAATACGGCATGTAAAAAAATGCGAGCCATATTACGACATCGGAAGATCTTCATAAAGTTGTATACTATACATGGTCCGATATCGTAAGTCTAGACATCTAGCAAAAACACCAGAAAATTAACACAATCCCACCCCTATAATTGCAATTCATTTTGCACGGTTCAAAAAAGTTTTACTAACTAGCACTATCCATTGGCAAAAGTTAATAAACCAAAAATATCCAAAAGGTTTTAAATAATTCCGATATCGAATTCACAATACAAAAATATCCAAAAGCTAACCAAAGGAAAGTGTCACAAAAAAAGGACATTGTTTAGCAATACAAGCCACTAGGGCCAATTAAAAAAACCCCCCAACTAGTCTTCAGGCTCCAACGATGGAATTTCACCAAAGTCCGGCTCCCCTTCATCCTCGCTAAGTTCAATTTGAAGACCTCTTGATGCGATGTACTCAGCTTGCTCTTGTTGCAATCTTGCAAGACCTTTTTCATGATCATCAAGTCTACTGGAAAAGCAACCCCAAAGCTTACTAATTTTGGACAAGATGCCCTTTTCAACACCTTCACAAACAACAAACAACAGTTTTAATATATCATAATAAAACCTTAAGAAAATTGTCAAAACCTTAAGAATGATGATCTTACGTGATGATGAAGGGCCACACGCCGCAACCTTTCTCCTCTTAGCCGCCCTAGCTAAGGCTTTTGGCGTAAGCTAGCTCCTTGGTTTTATATTTCCCGGTCTCAACATCAAACTCCAAACCCTTGTGATCAAACCATTCTTCGTCATAGTACTCAACAAGAATTGGAGGATCGAGAGGAAGAATGCCTTTCTTCTCAATAAGCTTGGTAATTAGGCTACCATATGGAAGGAGCTTATCCTTCATGTCCATACACTAAATCATGTATTGCTCTACAATGTAGCCGGGGTTTAAATGCCTTTTCTCCATGATGTAATAGAATAGCATTAGGATTGATTTGGTTGGTTCACTAACATGACCACCGGAAGGCAACACATTTAAACCCAACCAATCTATTACTAGCCTTTGCTCTATAGAGAGGTTATTCACGTTGTAGTGATTTGCTACTCCCGCATTATTACCCTCAAGTCTAAAATACTTGCGCCCCATCTCCAAAGGGTCAAGAGGTTGTCTACTATGAACCGAAGGCCAATCAAATTGATAAAAAACCTCGTAGATAGGGTAAGGGTATTCGGGATTCTCGCCACGCAAATCACTATCGGTCCTATATGGGCAATCTAGCAACTCATTTATAATCCACTTATCAACGGGAACAAACATACAATTCACCATAGTTACACATGAGTTTGTACTATGTCTCCCTAGATTGGCATAGAATTGTAAAATTTCATCTTTGTAGCTAGGCTCGTTAAAGGTTATCAAATTGTGCAAATAATGATCTTTAAAATAATCAAGCACATAACCTACACCTAGAGAATCAATGGAGTTAGAATCCAAAACCTTAGTGGGAGCGACTTTTCGAGGAAATCCATACATCGTAATAGCCTTGGTGTTGAAGAACTTCTCCGTGGAATCCGGGGCTGAAGGACGACCATGACCACGATCCCTTCTACTCGTCCCCCCACGCTTAGCTCTCTGAAAACCCTTTCTCACTCCATCCTCATTCTCTTCGCCCTCATCATCATCCTCATTCTCATCCTCGGGCTCAGATTCCATGGCGTTTACCAATTTCTTCCCCTTATCCTTCCTTTGTTGGATAATGTATTGGTTTATCGGCTCATCCTCCCAAGATTCCTCTGGACTCTCCTCCTCCCTCTCGACCTCTTTTTGGCTCACTTTCCCCTTGCCCTTTCGCTGCTGCGTCGATTTGGAGCTCCTCCTTCGAATACCAGATGCTTCCTCGGGCTCATCGCTGTCGTCTGGCTCATCCCGTGGTGGTGGAGGTTGAGATCGCGGTGGAGGGGCGGCTCTCCTTGGGTGTGTTTTGGTTCTCGCCTGGTTCCTTGAAGACATTTTTTTTTCAATTCAAAAGTTAGGTTTCTGAATTGGGGAAGAACATTTCGTATTTATACCTCCGACAGTTCACGATATCGTAACATGTCTCGGCTAAAGCCTATGTAATCAAACGTCGACGTTTAATAGACTTTCGACCAACTTTACGATGTCGTACGTAGTAGGAACCTAACTATCTCACGATGTCGGAAGAGAATGCGGATTCCATCTCCTCTTTAATTTTTCATTTAATCATTTATTACTTATATGCGTTGTATGTTACGATATCGTAAAGCAATAGCTTATGGATTCGATTTGGTTTACGATATCGCGAAGTACAACGTCGTAGATTCCTGGTGACCTTACGATATCGTAAGCGTTAAAGTACTTGAAAAACAAAACGCATTAAAGGCTGCCAAAAGCGGGAATCTTCTAAAACTTTCTCTTTCTCTTTCTCTCCCATCTTGAAACCTCCAAAACCTTGTCTTCTTCCAATTTTGGCATCTTTAGACCAATTCAACCATTGCAATTTGTTTGCTATTGAAGAATAACAATCAAATTTCAATAGTTGTGGTATTTTGGGTGAAATTTGTCTAAGAGTGTGAGGTTTTTTGTGAGTATTTCAAAAGGGTGGGTCTAGGGTTTTGTTTGTTGTGAGTTGTTGGGTTTTGAATCAACAAACATCATCAATACACTTACACTTATAAAGGTATGTATATTCATTGAATTGATTTTGTGAGCAACTAATCATATGTCTATCTATAATAAACTACATTCTTCAATATATTATCCTAATAAATTGTTCAATAGTTGGAGATTGGTCATTTGTTTAGAACTAATGTACTTTAAACCATTTACAAATTGAATAATTATTAAACATTATAT
This sequence comes from Cruciata laevipes, assembly GCA_963678965.1. Classification (NCBI taxonomy): domain Eukaryota; kingdom Viridiplantae; phylum Streptophyta; class Magnoliopsida; order Gentianales; family Rubiaceae; genus Cruciata; species Cruciata laevipes. Next base: position 13,209,394 of record OY787635.1, read on the forward strand.
TTTCTTTTTTGAATAATTGTAAGTATATATAGTTATTTATAGGGATTTAGATTGGAAATAACCTTTGCAATGTACTTGAATAGAGATATAGTTGTATGGGTCACCCTAACAAAAAATCAAGACCAAATTATGCCACCCAAATTAACTCCGAGGATGAGATAGAAGAAGATTCTTTAGATCCCAACCGAAAGCCAAGGTCGTATTGTCGGGGTCTTCAACGAGTATGGGGAGTAAAAAAGATTAAAACACCAATGGAGTTCAATAGTAAAGGGGAGGCTATTTCCGAAAAAAAGGGCTTGGTGGTCGACTTGGGTTGGAGGGGTTGCTAGAACTCGTGTGGAAATTACGGAAAATGATTGGCGTAAAGTTAAGCCGATGTTGAAGGACGATTTATGGATCGAGATAACGGTAAATTACTAATAATATAGTTACTTTTAATTAACACATAAAATCTATTTACTCATTGCTTATGAATTTGTGAATTGTGTGCAAGGAACCATTTATCATTACCTCACCCGACTTGAAGTTCCTTAAAAAAACATATTGCAAAATGTTGGGAAGTTGGCCCGTGATTATAGATCCTCGTTGGCTAAACGTTACGTGCATGGTGACAAGAAGGCTGAAATGCCATGGAAAAAAAATACGGAGATACTTCCCGAAAGTTGGGAGAAATTCAAAGTTTATGCTCAAGAGCTTAAAGCTAATGTAAGTTGCGCTGTTTTTAACGGAATAATATATACTATTGTATGTTTTAGTATATTTCTCACTTCTTAATTTATTTATTTTAATTCAAAGGGGACTCACGATAAGAAGCGGGAGTTGGCATTGATGAACAAAATGACGACTCATACTAGCCGAGGGGGAACACTACTAGCGAAGAAGTGGTACGTTGAAGATGAACGGGAGGAACGTATTCAAGCCAAGGTGGATGATGGAATGACGGAAGAGGAAGCAAGGGAGTCGACTCAACCTTTGACCGAAGAAGAGTTTGAGAGGTATGAGTGGTTTTTGAAAGCTAGAGAAAAGAGAGAAAAGGGGAAGAAAGGTAAAAGAGTGTACGTGAATGCCGAAACAATTCAACTAGCTCATAATATTGTAAGTTTGCTTGATCTAGAAATATCACATTGTCTTTTTTACTTATTTGCCTAAATATGTTGTGTTCATAAATTTTTATATGTTATAGGAGAATGCCAAAAAAAGACAAAACCAAGGTGAATTCATTCCCATCGAAACTCATAATATTTTATGTGAAGCTTCGGGTCGTGGGGATCATTCGGGTAGACTAAGAGGGTATGGAGCACATATTTGCCGAAAAGATGTGTATGGGTTTAGTCGTTCTTCTCAAAGTGTAGATGATATAAAATTCCGTCAAAAAATGGAAAAAGAATTTCAAAGTATGAAAAATACCATGGAAATGAGTTTCAAATATTTTGCTAGAAAGAATGGAATGGTCATACCCGTGAATTTGAGTGAACTAACGCCCGATTGGGAACCACAATCTTCTTGTTCTCGATACTCACCTATTAATCCTTTTGATAATGGATTTATTTCATCACCCGAACCCGAACCGATGGATTGTTTGAGGAGTCCATTAAAGTTCATCACGGGAAACCTATAGCAATAGGTTTGGGAGTCGTTTCCATTACTAAAATCTTTTTTGGGGAGGTTAAATTACCAATTCCCGATCCCGAGTGTCAAAAACTTAAATTTGTAATTGGGTTTATTCTTTTATGGCCGAGACGACTAATAGTTGTTGAGAGTTTGGGGGAGAGTGCACCAAAAAATCTATACCCCCGACCTAGTCAAAACCCTAAACAATTGAAGTCGAAAAATCCAACTTGTCAATCAAACATAGTGAGCGTAAGTGATATACCAATATCGGTCAAAGTTTTATATGAGAAGGTGTCGGGTAGTGACAAGTTAACTTTGTACAAATTCCATTGCCAAAAATCCGTGTTCGGTATTGCCACAATGATTGTATTGGGTTGGGATGATTTGGCGGTGTTGTGGGAATGCAACCTAGTAACGGCCACGCTCATGTCACTTTATCAAGAGTAAGTAGCTGATTGTTGTATAATTTTTCATATCTTATTTATGACGTCATTTTTATAATTCTAATCGTATTTTGGTTTAATGTGTTGAAGTTACTTATTTACCGTGGCTTCGAACAAAAATACTTGGATTGGCTTTATATGCCCCGATTCAATCCAAAAAGTGGGTGGAGATTGTGAGAAAAGGCTAATGTATCTCAAACTTGCCCTTGGAAATCCCGACAAATTTTTCTTCATATGTCCTTTCATTGAAGGGTAAGTTTTACACTTTTTTGGAAATCCCAAAATTTGTTGAATATTTTCGATGTTATTTGATTTTTCTTTAACGTTTGTGCTTATTTCGTAGGGGTCATTGACGGTTGGTGTTAATAAACAAGACAAACAAGCATGTTTATTGGATCGATCCTAAACATGTACCACCAATCAAATCTTTTTTGGAGTTAATCAAAGATGCTTTGAACTACGTAAATCCAAATACGAAGACTCCTTTTAAAGTGGTCGAGATTAAGGTTAGCCCTATATGTTATCTATTAATTATCGGCTTAACATTTTTTTCAAGTGTATAACCTATTTACATAAATGTTGATCTTTCTTGATGAAGTACAAAAGACAAGAGAGTGATTGGGAGTGTGGTTATTACACAATGTTGTATGCGAGCATTTGTGTGTCAATGATGCGAGTCAATAACATGGACCCAAAAAAGGTGAGTATTTCTTTTGGTGTATTTCAATGATTAAACCCAATCGAGCTGTAACTAAATTCCATTTTATGTATTTTTTTTAGATTTTTGATAAAGATACAACTCCATATACCCAAGACGAAATGAAGCCTCCAAGAAATATGTTGGCGCACTACATAGTCAACGTCCGAGGCTTGAGCATTTTGGGTAAAGAACTAGATGAGGTTGTGTGATTTCATTCATTGTGCATGTGTATGTTGTTGAAAACTATTTTGGTATTTATCTCGTTAATGAGATAAAGGTTGATGGGGTGTTATAGATGCCCTCGTAGATGTTATGACAACAATGTACTAGTAGAAGGATTTTAAATCCTGGTTTTAATAAAATTTTAGCTTCAAAGCTATATTTCCTAACTACCGTCCGACGTCGTAACGTGCCCAGTATACTACTAACTGACCATGTTACGCAATCGTACCCCACCCCGATGTCAAATACATCCGTACGTGCCAGGTTCCGGGTTCGTATGCCTAATCGGGAACAAGATAACCTGTCCAGATTCCGATATCGGACCATATACCGGATATTACTTCAAAAGGTTACGATTTCGGAACCGTATAGGACACATATTCCAGTGGCGGTAACGATTTGATCACCGGTTTCGGAAGCAAAAAACTACAGTCAACTACTACTCGTACGATGTCGGAACTGTCATAGGACATACCTTTTTTTTCTTACAGGGGGAACCCACGACATCGTAATGTGTATAGATGACATTTGGTGCTATTTACGTTGCGGTGTCGTAACCCGTATAGTATGGTAGCTTTTAACTGCAGGACTTCAGGTGTCACGGTGACGTAACATAAATTCAAGGCACTTGACTCTACGTGCCTTACGCCATCGGAAAGCCAATAGTTCGTTCGTGGTCATGTTGGTATTGCGATATCGTGCAATTATTCGCTAATGGTTATTACTACGGATGTTCCGGTGTCGGAACTCTGAAGAATTTGATCTCCGGTCATTTACCCCTTTCGACGGCGTAAGATCATCGCTCCGCAGAGCTATGCCCTTACGACCTCGTACGATAATAGAAGGTCATGTTACGTTTATGTTACGATATCGGACATGGTTACGATATCGTAACCCTTGTTTACGGCGGTTCAAACCGCCGTAGCTGGTCGACGGCGCAGCCAACAACGGCGGTTAAAAACCACCGTAAACCCACCAAAAAACCGCCGTTAACGGCCTATTTCTGCACTAGTGATCCCTTAATGTCTGTTTGTAAGGACACTGGCTCAGAGAACCCAATCCCTGGCCATACATATAAGTTCATCATGAACTTTAGCATTAATAAAAGTGCAACAGTATTACTCACTAATAACAGATGATGGCAAAGCAAACCTTAGCCATACTGAACATGTTAAAATTATACCTTGTAGGTAAAAGTAATGTTTGCTGGAGAATCCCAAAGCTTAATTTCTATTAACAATAGTTTAGGGATTATCAAACAGTAACATAAGGATTTATGGGACTCCACAACAAAATTCGCTTCATGAAGAACACGCCAGTACCATAACCATTTGTACAAAATTAAAAGACTTACACCAACAACAGCAGCAGAGTCGTCATCACTACACAGGATGCCGTCAGTGACGTCATCTCCACTGTGGTATATGTCATCCTTGCTGACACCGCCGCGATGTCATCGACATTAAGATTGTGCAATGAACTTCCAATGTACGAATTCGCGAATCTTAAAGTACAATGCTCCACCACCAGGACCCTGCTCCCCAGGTTCTATAATTAATCATAAAAATTTCAGAAGCCATTAACTCTCTAGTAAAACTATTTTTTGTTTCAAAATTTCAGAAATTAAAATGCTGTTGTGCTTTATAATGGACATGTAAACTCAGGGCGGGGAAAAGTCCAAACCCGAGGTTGAGTTTCGACTGTGGAATGGAGATTTTCGAGCCCGACTCCGATATAAACGATCAGCTATACAAGCATTTGAATGATGCTCTCAGACTGTATGCTCAAAATACGCTGACAAAATTGAAAATAAAGCAGCAAGAAGAGCAAAGATTATCTCTTTATCCACCCTTTTGCAACGATGTGATCATACCAGCACAGCCCATAAGATTGAATTCGGAAAATTTGAGTCTTGCGGGCGGACGAAAAGGGAGAATTGGGAAAACTAAATCTCTGAAGGGCAATTCCCATTAGTGAATCATTGATGCTTGGAACAATCAGACGAAGAATATCTAATACCCACATCCAAATCGAATTCTGTGTTCGAAACAGATGGTGATGCCTAAATCAGAATTGAACTCGGTGGTACGGCTAAAAAATAGACTAAGAAATTCAGAAATCAGAAACCCAGAAGGAGAAAGGAAAGCGGATACCATGGATCAAAAGAATTCTTATTATATAGTGTTCTAGTTTACCACCCTTTTGGAACGATGTGATCATACCAGCATAGCCCATAAGATTGAATTCAGAAAATTTGAGTCTTGCGGGCGGACGAAAAGGGAGAATTGGGAAAACTAAATCTCTAAAGGGCGATTCCCATCAGTGAATCATTGATGCTCGGAACAATCAGACGAAGAATATCTAATACCCACATCCAAATCGAATTCTGTGTTCGAAACAGATGGTGATGCCTAAATCAGAATTGAACTCGGTGGTACGGCTAAAAAAAGACTAAGAAATTCAGAAATCAGAAACTCAGAAGGAGAAAGGAAAGCGGAGGACCAAATAATGCACAAAACGACGTCGTTTAAGCTCACGGGGGTTTAAATTACAAAAATACCCTTTGCGGATCCGGATACCATGGATCAAAAGAATTCTTATTATATAGTGTTCTAGGATGAAGAACCATGATTCCTTGCTCATAGCTTCTATCTTTTTGTTAATTTTAATATTTTATTCCCACTGTGTAGGGTAAGGTAACTCCCGTAGGAATGGCCGATTGTGTTAAAATTGCTCAACTGAGAAAAAGTACTGATGCTGCTGTACTTAGACAATCCCCCATTGGCTTGCTCTAAAGTCGGTTAGAAGGTGTCTTCACTATGATATCTGATTTAGGCTGGCTTGAGAAGAATCGAAAGCTTGCTATTGAAGCCTTCAATAGAGAAAAACTTACCCTTGCTAAGCAGTGGATTTCTGCCTTGTCTGATACTGATGAAACCACCACTGATGAAGGTGGTTGTTCGTCTCCTTCAGTCAATGAGGAAGAGTTCGTTTATGAGGAAGAAGAGTGTTTCAAACTTCGAAATGAAATAGAGAAGTGCCGTCGTGACTTAGTAGGTGTTTCCACATATGTGGCTGGTCTCAGGCTTCCTGTCGGCCCTTATCACTGGGTTATGCAGTTTGGTAATCACCTTGATCGGATTCTCTCTCAATTTGGGCGCCGCAAAAACTACTGGGAGTTGTTGATGGAACACGTGGACGTGATGAGGCTTGAATTTCACAAGATGTGTTCGCAACAAAATGACATCATTCATCACAATCGCATACAAATTGGTACCCTTGTTAATCAAGGACGAGAGTTTAAGCGGGCGTTTCTTGATGAGAAACGTCGAGATGAGAAGCAAGTCGAAACCATTTCTAACTTGAGAGGTGTCGAGCTCCATTTGAAGGAAAGGATTAACACTCTTAATGTTCATATAAATGAGTTTCAGAAGAAATATAACGAACAGTGTACGATAGCGGAAACTGTTGCTCGAAAACATCGAGAAGCTTTGGAGCGGTCCGCACAGATGGAAGATAATTTGCGTGCGTTGCAGAGTAGATATGAAGAGCTAAGAGCTGGGTCTTCGAGCAATGTAGCTACTGCGCCTGTTCGTCACGTATTCTTCGTGAAAGATGGGTCCTATTTCCATCGTCTTGACGATAAAGTTTCCGAGCGTATCCTTGAGATAGAGGAAGAGATCGAAGCTCTGAAGCTAGAGATACAGCAGCTGAAAGTTGATGCTGAAGCATACAAACGAACCTGTGTTGTAATGAGGCTCCTGCTTAATTAGTTTGGAACTGGGCCTATTGTCGATCTTCGTCAGTATTACTAGGATCAGTTGGCGAACCTGTTTGCTATTAGGTATTCGCAAGATCATCATGCGGTAGTGTTTATGCGTAATGAGCTATCACGGTTTAATGAGATTGATGCCAAACGGGCCCGCGCTCGTCGTCGACAAGAATCAGCTCATGGGCGAACGAGTGTTTCTCAAGGCATTCGTCGTGGGAATTCATCTCATAACGCTCGTGGCTCGATTATGTGGCTTTCTAGTGGTAGAGGCAGTTCTCGTTAGCATATTATTTACGTAATAAAGATTTGTGTTACTACTAGTTGGTTTTATTTTGCAAAATTTTTTTATTTTTTACCTTTGTTAAGGATTTTTCGGTATTTGTCCGAACTGCTCGTAGCCTATTTGTTTATTGTTACAAGTCTTGCTGACATTGTTTGTCGTGACTTGGTATATTTACTCAATTTGTTTGAGTTCGTTGCTTGTTACAAGTCTTACTGACATTAGTCGCCGTGACTTGGTTTCTCATCAAGTCTTGCTGACATTGTTTGTCGTGACTTGGTTTATTTACTCAATTTGTTTGAGTTTGTTGCTTGTTACAAGTCTTGCTGACATCAGGCGTCGTGACTTGGTTTCTGTACTTAGGATTCTAAAGTACTGTAATCATCGTTCTCACTAGCATTCGTTTGTTAGAAGATATTTGTGCCGAAGGGTTGACGTTTTTGGTTTATATATTGACAAAACAGCGAAAAATCGCTTGAAAAATGCCGCCACTGATCATATCAAGGCTCCTATACAAATGTTTATTTTATATTACTATGCGTAATATCTCCTGAGATTTGATGCGTGCCAGGTGTTTGGTATGGCGCTCCCATCCAATCTTTCCAGCTTATACGAGTTCGACTGGCTTGCTTCAATCACTCTGTATGGTCCTTCCCACTTTGGTGATAACTTTCCCGTCTTTTCTGCCAAGCTGGCTTCGTTTTTTCTTAGTACCAAGTTTCCTATTGCGAACGGCACATATCTGGATCTCAAATTATAGGCTTTCGCCATTCGCTCTTTGTATTTTGCTTCGCGAAGGTGTGCCTGTCGCGTCTTTCCTCTAGAAGATCCAAATTTCCTTTGTTGGCCTCGTCACTGGCCGTTTTGTTGAAGTTGAGGACCCTTTTGCTTGGTATTTCTACCTCTATAGGTATCATTGCTTCTTGGCCGTAGACAAGGCTGTAAGGTGTTTCCCCGTGTGGTGTTCGCAGCGTAGTTTTGTATGCCCATAAGACTTCTGGAAGTTCTTCCACCCATCCCGTGAGTTTTCCGCTTAGCCGTTTCTGAATGCCTTGTAGCAGGGTTCTGTTCGTAACTTCAACTTGTCCGTTCGCTTGTGGGTGTGCAACTGAAGTAAACTTTTGGGAAATTTTCTTTGCTGTACACCATTGTTTGAAGGTTGCACTTGTAAACTGTGTACCGTTGTCGGAAATGATCGTTCTTGGTACGCGGAACCGACAAACTATGTCTGCCAGATGAACGCTATAGTAGCGTTCGCTGTAACCTTTGGAATGGCTTTCGCCTCTACCTATTTGGTGAAATAATCGACCATGACTATAAGGAATTTGACATTTCATGTTCCTCTTGGGAATGGCCCAACGAAGTCTATCCCCCATTTTTCGAATGGCCATGCCCCGTGGACATTGATTAATTTTTTTTGGGACATGGCTGTCGTTTGCATTGATCTGACAGGAGTGGCATCGTTGCACGTAAGTGTTCGTGTCTTCGAACACCTTGGGCCTGTAATACCCTGATCATATAATTCTCTTGGCAAGAGTACTTGCTCCTTGATGGGCTCCGCAACATCCTGCGTGCATGTCTTTAACGATCTTGAGTGCTTCATTTGGGGTAACGCAGTAGCCAAGAAACCAAGTGACCACTCTTGTACATGATTCCGCCTTCTACTTGGTGCATGTAAGCCTTTCGTTAAAGGGCTTTAGCTTCGTTTTTATCTTCTGGAAGCGTTCCGTGTACGAGGAAGGACTTGATAGACGTTATCCATGATGCCTCTTCGATGGCCGTACTAGCAACTGTGACAATAGTGGTGCTTCTAACAGGTACCACGTCAATTAATACATCTGTGGACTTGTGGAAATCGCTGAACCTGGCGTTCGCTAGTCTGCTTAAAGCGTCTGCCTTATGATTTTCTTCTCGCGGGATCTTAATGAATTTGATGTACTCGAACAACGATACCAGTTGTTGTACCTTTGCCAAATACTTTGATAGTTGGCTGTCTCTCGTACTTCGAAGTCCCCAAATATTTGGCTTATCACAATCTGGGAGTCGCTGAATACTTTGACGTTCGTGATTTTCATTTTGTTTGCAAGGTCCAGGCCACTGATCAACGCTTCGTACTCTACCTCATTGTTCGAACGATGAAAGTCAAATCTTAGCACATGTTTCAGTTCGTCGCCTTCTGGGCTTATTAATAGAAGACCCGCTCCGCATCCTTCTTTGCTTGATGAGCCATCTACATATAATAGCCATGTTGTGTCCTCAAGCATTGATTTTTCCCTGTCCTCAATTGTTTGAGGCGATTGGCCTGGTACGTTGGTATCCAACGAAAACATTTTTGCCATAAAGTCTGCCAAGGTCTGTCCTTTAATAGCTTTTCGAGGGCTGAAATTTATGTCATGTTCGCTCAATTCAATTGCCCATTTCATCATCCTTCCCGACGATTTTGGCTTAAGCAATATCTACTTGATTGGTTGGTCGGTTAGTACCGTCACGGCATGGCTTTGAAAATACGTTCTCAATCTTCGAGCCGAATGTACCAATGCTAAGGTGATCTTCTCGATGGGCTTGTAGTTCATTTCAGCGACAGTTAGTATTTTACTCGTGTAGTAAACAGGTTTTTGTGCTCTGCTTTCTTCTCTAACCAATACCAAGCAAATTGATTTGTATGATGCGGCTAAGTATAAGAACAGGGGTTCGCCTTCCTGTGGAATGGACAGAGATGGCAGGCTCTGAATCTCTTGTTTTAGAAGCGTATATGTTGCTTCACACTCCCCGCCCCATGCGAATTTCTTTGCTCCTTTGAGGACGTCGAAAAAGGGCATATGTTTGTTTGCTTCCTTTGCCATGAAGCGGTTCAAAGATGCGAGGTATCCTATCAAGATTTGGACGTCTTTGATGGATTTAGGTGTTGGTAAGTCCAAAATTTCCTTGATTCTTTCAGGATTTGGGTTCAGTCTTTTGGCCGAAACTCGTACCCCTAAAAATTGACCTGCTCCTTCTCCGATAACGCATTTTTTTGGATTTAGTTTCATTCCAATGCGATGAAGTGATGCGAAAGTTTCTTCCAAATCCATTGGGAAGTCGACCAGCTTCGAGCTTTTGATGACCATGTCATCTATATATACCTCCATGTTCCGTCCGATATGTGGTGCGAACACTCTATCCATTGTTCGCTAGTAGGTTGCTCCTGCGTTTTTTAACCCGAACGGCATTTTAGTGTAACAGAAAGCTCATACACTTGTGATGAAAGCTATTTTTCTGTGTCTAGTGGATCCATCAAGATTTGGTGCCCTTTGTAAGCGTCCAGGCCGGCTAGCACTTCGTATCCAGCTATTGCATCGACAAGCCTATCGATTTTTGGGAGCGGATAACAATCTTTGGGGCAGTGCTGATTTAGATTTGTATAGTCGATGCACATTCTCCACCCAGCGTCCGCCTTACGTACCATTACTGGATTTTCCAACCATGTTGGGTATTGTACTTCTCGTAGTATTCCCGTCTTAGTAAGTGTTCGTACTTCCTCTTCTATTGCTGCTTGCCTTTCTGCCGCGAATGTTCGCTGCTTCTGTCTTATAGGTCTAACAGCCTTGTCTATCTGTAGTTTGTGTGTCACAATGTCTGGGTTAACTCCTCCAATATCCATTATTGACCATGCAAACACTAAAGCGTACTTTCTCAGCATATGTTCCACTTGCACTTTTACTGGACCTCGTCCATGACTTAGAAAGGTTCATCTTGTTCTGCTAGGTCAACATTAGGTGATATCGTCACTGCATTGACCGAGTGGAATACTTTCGGCTTTGTTGCTGCGTTCGTTGGTTTCATTGCAATTGTCATACATTGCCTAGCTGCTCGCTGATTTCCCCGAACTGACGCTATGCCTGCTGGTGTTGGAAATTTCATGACCAAATGGTAAGGTGACCAGATGGCCCTTGCAGCGTTCATCCATGGGCAACCGATGATCGTGTTGAAAGTGCTTTGTGCTTCCATCACTATGAAATCGCACATGACTGTCACGATTTTTCCTTCTTCTCCCACACTGACTGGTAATTGGATTTTCCCTAGAGGCATTTCAGATTTTCCTGTGAATCCGACTAGAGCGGATGCTTGTTTCTTGAGGCCATCTCTTTTGAAACCCAACTTGTCAAAACAATCGGCGAACAGTATGTCTACCGCGCTTCCATCATCTACGAACACTCTATGGACCGTAGAGTTCCCGATCTTTGCAACGACTACCAGAGGGTCGTTGTGTGGAGATGCGTTTGGTACCGCATCCGATTCGTTGAACATTATCGTTTCTGACATCTTTAACCGTTTCTCCGAGGGTTCCTGTGGCGGTAGGTATCTGGTTCGCTATTTCCATCCATTGTTCGAAACATGTTCTATTGATCCATGGATGGATAGAATCACTTTATCGGCTGTTCAATACAAAAGGTCATCCGCTCGCTCTACTGCTGCCGTTATTTTTCCAACGTTTGCTAAGCTGGTACTGTCCTGTTTGTTCGAGTATCCTCCCTCTCTTTTATATTGAGTGAGATTTCCTTGGCGTAGGTTGTCTTCTATCTGCCTTTTTAGTGATATGCAGTCTTCGGTGTCATGGCCGTGATCTTGGTGGAACGAACAGTAAGTTTCCTTCGAACGCTTGTCTGGCGGTGCCAGTATTGGCTTCGGCTCACTGAAGAGGTCTTTGTGTAGCTGCCAGATTTCTTTCCTTGGCTTACTAAGGGAGGTGGTGACAAATGCTCTGCCTCCAGTTTCTTTAGTTTTCGTAGGGAACGTTGTTTTTGCCTTTTTTCCTCTCCACTTCGACTCTTCTTCGAGTGTTCACTTATCACATTTTTCATTTTCGATCTTTCAATCGTTTTCTTCCTCTGACCGCACATATTTTTCAACAAGCTTTTGTAACTCTCGCTCATTTGACGACATTTCCTCTCACAGCTTTTTGTAGAAATATCATGGTTTTAGTCCGCTCATGAAAGCTCCTAAAAACATCTGATACGTCAAGTCTTTGACACTTAAGCTTTTGATCACCATCTTTGCATGATAGGCTCCAATAATGTCGCCGTTTTGCTTGACGTTCACTAAATCAGCGATGGTGCGTTCGAACTTTTGATTTCTATAAAATCTTCCCAAAAAAATGTCTGACAATTGTGCCCATGAGTGAATGCTGCGCTTTGGTAGATTTTCATACCATGTAATGGCTGGACCGGTCAGGAATATTGGGAATGCCTTGCAAATTAATTGTTGTGATGCATTCCTAAAGCGCATGCTGCTCCCATACGAGTGCAAGAAATCTTTTGGATCCGTTGTGCCATCATAAACTTTCACATGTAGTGGCAACTTGAAGTTATCTGACATTTGTAGATTCTGTATGTCCCAAGAGAGTGGCGAATCGTCGTTGTTTTCATTCACGACGATGTTTCTCAATTCGTCTTCGTACTGCAAAGGCTGCTAGTACTCGTACGAACGCTGGGCTCTGTTCTCGCTTGGGACTATCCGCTTATTCCTACTGCGATCATCCTTTGCCCTTTTGAATTGTTCGTAATGTCTTACTTTCTGGTTTTCCATAAAATCTTCGAACTCTTTCTGCTCTCTTTGACGGTTAGTCAATGGTGATTCCGCCTATTCATCATAGTTCTCATCCGAAGCCTCATAATCATAATCATTCTCCTGGCTATTCTCCTGGGCTTCTTCCTGATTATTCACCGGGTCATGTCCCAGACCGTTCATCTGACTTCCCTGGTTGTTTCCTTCTTGGTTCATGGCGCGGTTTCTCCCTCGCCTTTCGCTGACGGTTCGTGAAGTGGATCTGCTATTGTGATGAGATTCCCCCCGACCGTTTCTGGTTAAAACCATTGGAAAAAAAGAATGTCCCCACAGATGGCGCCACTGATGTGATTCTCCTTTCCTAACTCCGTTGATTGCCACCCAAACGGTCCGGCAATGAACCTGCAAAGATCCTCGGAAAGGTTCCGGGAAAAGCTCTGATGCTAAAGTTAGTTCTTTACTTAGATTCTTAACTTCTGTGTGCGTACCTTTTTCATGATGGGTCTGTCCCTTTTTATAATGCTTTGTTACCGATTTTTGCTCTACACGATCACTTCCGTGTTTATCTACTTGTGGGTGATCGTGCCGCCTGCTTCATGGTATTGTGTTTACTTGGTCCTTACTTCATGTTAATTGGGCCGCCCTTTAGCTCTGTTGACTGTAGACGTTTGTGGGCTTTTCGGGCTTCTTGTGGTTATTTGGGCTGATCGAGTATGGTGGTATACACCACCTGGAGTCACTTCTTTTGAGGAAACCCAAAATGACGGAACAATGAGGCTTGACTTGGACTTGTTATAAGAGCAATGCGAGAAGGCGAACATGAGAAACGCTAGCTATAAGGAAAAGGTTGTGAAAGCGTATAATCGCCGCAGCAGAGATTTAGGTTCAAAGTAGGAGACCTAGTCCTCCGCAAGAATGAAGCAAGCCTAGCAGAAAAAATAGGAAAGCTTTGCCCCAAATGGTAAGGACTATACAAATTTATTGAAGCCAGAAAATCTAACTCCTACAAGCTAGCTAGGTTGGATGACACCGTAGTGCCAAACTCCTGGCACGCGGCGAATCTCAGAAGATACTATGCCTAAGAAGAAGCTTATAAGTATAGCTCATGTACAGAAACCATGATATTATCATTGGTGTTCTTTCCCTTCGACTATGTACATACAAATTTCAAAGATGATATAATCATCATTTGTATATATATAAACAAAAAATGCCTATCTTTCGGCACCAAATTATCTGTATAGTAGCACCCAATGGTTGCACATAGATAACATAAAGCATTGACACGACGTCAATACAAAAAATATATATACACTACATGTAGTACTAGCCTTATAATATGGCATTACTACATGATAGTCAAAAAAGCGATCACCAATTTGAATATGCCTGGCTTATGAGAAAGACTACATGTATAATAGTCAGCAAACGCCTACTAAAGTCGCTACTCGACTGGAAACAATACCATAATACCTAATAATAGGTTAATTTTTTTGGAAAGAGTCAAAAGGGTGAACGACATAAATATTTGGTCATCCCAATCGCCAAAGGGCGATAGAAAGTAAAAGATAAGTTAAGGTTCTCCACAAAGAACGTTACTTTCAAGAGAAATCAATAAATCCATAACAAACAACTATTTATTACAAGAAAATAAAATAAATAGACAAAAAATACATGACAGGATCACGCCCTCTTTCGCTACCGGATCTACCACGCCCAGTCCCTCTACGCGAATAGCCACCACGAGAAGATTCGCCATGTGACGATTCGCCACGAGAAGATTCGCCCCTGAAGGACCCTCCACGAGGCGACTCACTTTGTACATGCCTCTGGGTATCGTTAACAGATAACCCTGCATCCCGGCGGCGCCGCATTCGAGATATCTCGGGATCTTCAGACTCCCGAAGAATAATGCCATTTAACTGAGCGCGCATGTAAGAATAAGCAGACCCCCTCCTATCCTCATTGTTAGCGTCCATCTTAGCTAACGCCTGCTCATAGTACGCCCTGAAATTGCGAATAGGAGCATAACCGTCCCAACCAAGCTGCAAACCCATCACGTAACACGTGTCGTGATACCTTGCCACCTCCAACTTTTGCTTGTTAATAGTGTTTAGCAACTTCTCAATATACTCGTTCATAACCGCATCAGCAGTACAAGATAAGTCACCATTCGTAAAGATGTGCTGAACACGCCGTGTTTTTCCCTCATCACGAGAATGTAGTTCACCTTTCAAATCAGTATTCTCCTGCTCAACCACATGCACATGGGACTTCATTTCCTTCAATAGACCCATTGCCTCATTATACTTAGTTTCCATGTCATCATACTTAGCTGCCAAATCGACATTTATAGCATATTGCTCATCGTAGTTATTCCGCCAGTTCTCGCCCTCAAGACGGAAGTACTCACACTGCTGATTGCGATTTAGAACCCTTTCTTTTAGAATCTTCTCGTTATGAGCGGCCTGGACAAGACTATCTCTCTGGATTTGACATTCGTCAAGTTTCCGCTCATACCGAACACGCAAGTCCCTACTTTGCCGAACGATTGTCTTCATCTGGGTGCGATGAGTATGAATCAACTCATTATGTTGAGAATATAACTCATACCATTCACCCTTTAAAGTCTCAATCTCCTTATTGACGTTAGTCCAAGAGTCTTCGCACTCCCGACACGTCAGAAGAACAGCGCGAAGCCTACGCCCCATGTCAATCACCCAATTATGCGGCCCAGGGGGCAGACATAAAGTTGACACGTGGAGAGCGATGGAATCCACATCCAGTAAACACTGAGAGATGATATCATGAAACTCATATCGACTCCCCTTTCTGGTATTCCTATCAAACGAAAACTCCGGATGAGTAGCTGATTCATCTTGAGATACATCTTCCGTTGGCGTTTTCATTTTTCCAGAAGTAGATGCAAGGTTTGAATAGTCATCCGTCCTAGGTTTGGTAGTTATGCCAAACTCGTGGAACACAGTACCAATACGGCTATGTAGCATCCCAATATGAGAGGTCTGAATCAATGCTTCGGGATCTAAACTTCGAGTGATCATTTTTAATTCGACAGAACAAGAAGTTAGATCTCTGATAAATTTCGCCTACAAGATAGATAAATAACATAAAATTAATAAAATACGAAATCCTTACAAAATAACATAATTATTCCAAATACAACAAAAATAAACTAATCGCCTGGTAGTTTATATTAAAGGATTGCTAACATCATTACTGGCGATAGGGCCAACTGATGTATTCTGGTCCCCTGAGCGCCCCCTGGAAACACAACCTTCGCGTTCGCCATATTAGCATCCACCTCTGAAGCTTTGGTGACTTCATCGTCCGCCAGAGTAGGATTCGCCGAAGTAAGATTCGCCCCCGTAGAAGTTTCCACGGAGGTGATCGTCTCTCGATTGTGCTCATTCACCTGCGCGGGCTGCATCATGAGTGGCTCCAAGGAATGATCAACAACAAATTTTCACTCAAGAGAGGAATCGCCTAGAATATTTGCGACCGATTCGCCAGTCTCCTCATCATAGGCACGCAATTCCTCTATAGTCATGGGACTAATGCGATTCTTGCAAGGCTCTATGAGACCATAGGTATGACCACCATCTTGGATTTTAGAATCGAACAAATCATTGGCTCTAGCTCTTGCAGCGGCCAAGTCATTCTCGATCTATACATCCCTATCCCATACAATGCTGGATGGATCAAGATGTTCCTCCTTCATCTGCTGATAAAACTCCATAGCACCTATTTCCTTCCCAACAGTAAGAATGGCGGAAAACAACTCAAAAAATGATTGAGTCTTAGCCAGCTTATCCATGAAAATTTGCTGATAATGGGAATGGAGGAGACCGTTGGCTTTAAGTTCGTAATGTTTCTCTCCCTTCTTCTACGTTTCCTTTTTTTTCCAGTTACCTCTCCACCTCTTATGCCCTTTTGTTTTCTTTTCCTTGGAGTTATCCAAGCCCCCTAGTGTCGCGGTAATTTACCAACCTCTCAATTCTTATCCTATTCAAGCCTTTATACCCTTTATCCGATCTTTTTTCTCTCCCTTTATTTCCCTCTCCTTTTATCCGAAGGTGTTCTTTTCCGGTTCCTTGTCCCTTCCTAACTTTACCCTTTCCTCCTCGGATATCCCTTTTATTATCCGAACCTACCCTTTTCTTTCCATTTCTTCCTCTATCTCTCCTCTTCTTTCCCTTTTCTTTTCCTTTCTCTCTCTCTCTCTCTCTGATATGTTGTTTATATGATAGATTAATGATTGTGAAATTGTGCCAATTATTATGCATTTAGATGCTTATGGGCTATTTTATTGGCAAATTTTACACATGTTGGGAGATGGTACTGAAGAACAATGAATTGCAATATGGAGCCATTTTTGGAGCAATTTGGAGTTAAAGATGCTGATACAGTTGACCCTTATTCCGGAATCCTTCATGTGGCAGAGTTGTGTTTCGTTTATCGATCACTAAGTTGCTCCGTGAAGATGACCCGGACTGAGGTTAAACTGATGGAGTCTACAAATCGGATCACTATACTCTTTTTCCCCACGAGGTTTTTAATGAGATAGTGATTGCGATCCAATAAAGAAGGTGAAGAGCCGAGATGAAGAAAGGAACCCAAAAAGAATTAAACCAGTTATTTACTTTTATTTTTAGCAAATAAATTAAGCCACTTGCACGTGTGGTTATGTAACTGAATTTTGACATTCAGGATTCCTTTTATTAGGTTATCAAGACTTGGAATAATTAGGCACTTTTATGTGCATAGAAGAGGGAAGAAGAAACGGCAGAAGATTGTAAATTTGGCAGTATAATTATGCTGTCAAACTTTTCTGCGAGAGAGACAGACACGGCCAAGAGACTCTTGTACTGATTTAGGTGATTTCTTTCCATCTTATGAATTAGATTATTTTGTCATGTTTACTCTATTTAGATTTGCTTGTTTTCCTAGTTTAATCATGAGTAGCTAAATTAATTTATCGGCTTAGATTAACAATGTTAATTCATGAATTGTGAGGTTTAATTGTGTTCATAATCTTTTTCCTGTGAATTCCAGATTGTTCTTGCTTGAATTTATGTCTGCATTTTTGAGTCTGATCAACTTGAATATTGTTAGGCTAAAGCTAATAAACAGTAGCAATTTCTTGTGAAAAACAGATAACGTTTAGACTGTAATAACAAGAAAGTGGAACAATTAGGTAGACATCATTACTTGCGAATACTTGGGTGATTGTCTGTGTCAGGTCTCTTTCGATCTTAATGCTGTCAAGTGTGCACCTAGTTCAGCAAATACTTGCTAGGAACATTTTGATTAGAGAAATCGCGAGTTCAGCAAATACTTGCTCGCGGTCGAATAATTATGAGGGGATTTGGGGAGTTCAGCAAATACTTGCTTCCTTATAACTGACTGATTTGCAGAGATTGATTCGTACAATTAGTCGGGGACCAAAAAGTGAATAAACGGAGTTAGTCTGAGCCGATTGCATTCTTGGTTTTATTTTTCTCATAATTTCATTCTCTTGTTTTTTTTACATTTTTTAGCAATTAGTTTGATAGTTTCTTAGTTAGTTAAAAATAATCTTCAAAGTAAAGGCGTGGTTGCTAAACCAAAATTGTTTGGTAGGTTTAAAATAATAGATTTTGCTCCGTTCCTCGTGGGATCGACCCTGCTTTCCTCTGTACTAAGAATTCTATATTCCTTGAGATTGCAGGTTTATTTTGGTGTGTCAAACGACGTCCACCACTCTCTCTCTCTCTCTCTCTCTCTCTTCTTTCTTTTTTTGTATTCTTTTTTTTAATCCGAAAATTCTCTACATTCCCCTTGTTCTTTTCTCCGATATCCTTCTTCCGAACCTCCATTCCTATTTCCCATCTTTTTTCTTTTTCTTTCTCTTTGAAATCCTACTAGAAATTCTAATTTTCCCAATTGCTTGTCATTTCCTCACTCTCCCTAAATGAATTTTCCTCCCTTTAAATGTTGTTGTTCTTCTGGTTATCCGCTGTCGCGACCTATCCGATGTAGTCCTTGGGTTCCTTCCTCCCTACTGCTCCTTCCTTGGCGTTGCCAATCCGTTGTGCGAATCATGGGATTTCTTCCGGGGGTGTTCTGTTTTGCCAGCGCCTGCTCTCCTGTTACTCCTCCCTTACGCCTGTGCCTTTTTAGACCCTTTGATCTCTCTGTTTTGCTTCTTCCTTCCTTACTCTCTTATATGACCTATTCTTGCTAGAATAGTGTTAGTTACGATGTTTCTTTTGCATTAGTTTTCTTCCAATTCCCCGTCTATCTGGCCGATACCCCTCGGTATTCTGTTGCGGTATCCTTCGGCATTTCTGACATCCAATCCTAGGCTGTCGGCATAACCTACCTATTAGACCTCTAACCACTAAACCTTTCCTATCGGCACTAACCTATGTGATACCTATCCCCTCGGATGGACCTAAAGCCCTAGTTCTCTCGTTTCCGACCTATGCTCATGAGCTGACTCTAATTGATCTCTTACGTATTTCTCTCTCCTCATATATGCCTCTGCATTTCTATCCTTTATATTTATTTACCTTTCGTACTTCAACCCATAGTAATCATCAATATTCTTGCAAAAAGCCTTTATCTATTATTTGAATGATGCTCAATATAACGTTAATTACCTACGTACCTCAAACTTCAAGCCTCCAGGCTTCCTGGTGAATCATAGCTTTAATCGTTTCCCCCTGGTTTGTTGCAACAACTGAGTTTCCTTGCGCACGATCCTGCCTCAGCCGAACTGTCTTCCGCCGAGGTAGCGTTTACTATCCGGACAATCTCTAGATGCCGAGCTGCATGTGTTGTTTTGAATCGAGGGTTAGATCGGGTCCCACTGGGCGTGCCAACTGATGCGAGGCAAATTCGCACTAGTAATCGATGCCTCAGATAGTTGATGTATCCGAGGGCTTCTGGATGTTGATTTCTGATGAAGTATGCAGACTGCTCGCTAATCACTCCTGACTGTCCGAGCTCACTGGCTTCAGATAGAACTTGTTTGAAACCCGTTCTCCCGAGGCCTGCAAAACAAGCCCCCGGCACTACCCGAGGGTAGTAGCTCCGGTGTGATGATGAGATTTCGTGTATTGAAAGGAAAGATAAAATTCTGTATTCAAGAGTTAGAGAACTTACCTGGAATGACTGATTGTGGCCTCTATTTATAGGCGCTTTGAACCTCCTCTTTCGACCTCAACATCAGTGTGCGTCATCTCCCCGTACAAGCGGCACCTCCTGTCCACGTGAGCATACGGGCCGATGCTTATCTCTTCCATGTGACTCGGAAGTTTCCTAGAAGGTCACCTAGATTCGAATCTTTGGTATCATCATTAATAAGAAGAATTAGAGATGTGGATTTTAAGGAAAAGAGTTAGCGGATATATCATGATTGACAATTTTTTGAGCTAAAGATGTCGGAATAGTAAAGAGCAGTTGTTGAAAATAGGGGTATGAGACAATTTTAGACAATTTTTGGGATAGGACTTGCTTGGGACCTGTTCTCCCGAGTCCTGCAAAACAAGCCCCCGGCGCTACCCTCCGGTGTGATGATGAGATTTTGTGTATTGAAAAGAAAGATAAAATTATGTATTTAAGAGTTAGAGAACTTATCTGGAATGGCTGATTGTGGCCCCTATTTATAGGCGCTTTGAACCTCCTCTTTCTGCCTCATCATCAGTGTGCGTCACCTCCCCGTACGAGCGGCGCCTCCTGTCCACGTGAGCGTACGGACCGATTCTTATCTCTTCCACGTGATTCGGAAGTTTCCTGGAAGGTCACCTAGATCCGAATCTTTGGTATCATCATTAATAAGAAGAATTAGAGATGTGGATTTTAAGGAAAAGAGTTAGTGGATATATCATGATTGGCAATTTTTCGAGCTAAAGATGCCGGAATAGTAAAGAGCAGTTGTTGAAAATAGGGGTATGAGACAATTTTAGACAATTTTTGGGATAATTCTCATCTCATCTGAATTTCTTTTGGTTTAGTACAGTTCAATCCAATTATTTTAATTTAGACTGTGGCCCTGTTCAGTTCGGTTGATTCAATCAACAGTTCAATACATTTTTGCACCAATCAGCACCTTCAAATAATAATTAATACATTACAAATTATAAATATTGCAAAATAGGAAACAAAAATATCTACAATCCACCAAATTTAATGATATGTAAGAAGATTATACTTCATTATTATTTTATTATTTAAATTAAAACTTAAAAATATTGTATTTTTGTCCAATCGGCACATTTCAGCACCAATCAACTCCAACTACCTTAGTTTCAGCTGAAGTGGACATGGCCTAATCAGTGACCGCATACCGCATATTGTGCAATCTATTTGTTCATTTTTTATTATATTTATTTATTGAAATCTAAAAATTTAATAAATTCAGATCAAGATTTCAAATCAATTACTTTAGTACTGCAATTCAATTTGTGGAAAAATAATGATAAATGAATTGTCCATTCACATGGAGTTAAATGAGTTAATTCCTTAACTTTGAAAGAAGAGAAGTTCATCGAACATGCATGTTTTGCTGAAGTTGATCATCCAAGAATACAGAAGAACAATCACATTCTCCTCATTTTCTCTTTCTCATTGTTATATTCCATTTTATATTTACTGTTTATATTCTGTACTCTAGACAAAAAAATTTCACACACGTTATAAGCACATATATTTAGTTAAATACATTAGTTTATTCTAATTCAATATATTTAAAATTATTTCAGTTTAATTTAGTTCATTTCAGTTCAACGGAAAATAAACTCTGGCTAACAAAGCATATATATACATATATAATTATTAATGGAAAAACAAATTCAACATTTCTTATAGGACCATAAAAATAATTGATTTTATAAAATAATAGTATGTACAATCTTGTACATTGACTAAGGGACATGTGGAGCCACTTTGTTGGTTATTAGTTTACGATGATAAGAGGTGCCATTAAATGAATTATTTCAAAGCAGGCCTTATTTGAAAGTAAATTTATATCTCTAGTAACATATATTATCATTCAATACCACAAGATGGGAAAACTAACATAAAACATGAACAAATGTTCATCCGAGACAGAAATAAAAATTTTAAATAATTATTAAGCTGATTATTAAAAATATTGGTAAACTTTATTGTTCGAATCCAAAAGACAAGCCGATTCTCTTAAACTTCTTGAGTGGGTAATACCACTTTCCAGGATGAAAGGGAAGGGGTGTTTGCATATTTGAATGTATACTTCATATACTCCGGTGCATACCGGTCACCCTTAAAAGCTTTGGCAAGTGATTCTATCTCTTCCATATCCTCTTTTGATAACTTTACAGATAATGCCTTGATGTTGCTCTCTAAGTTTTCAATTTTAGTGGTTCCCGGGATAGGGCAAACATCCTCCCCTTGATGATGAACCCATGCTAAGGCTAATTGAGAGGTAGTGCAACTTTTTTTTGCAGCAATCGCAGCAACTTGGTCAAATACCTTATTGTTATGCTCCACATTCTCTCCTTGAAATTGTGGAACGGTCTAAGAATATAGAAAAAATAAATGTTATTTAAAAACAATGAACAAATGTATAGAAATCACTAAATATATTCAAGATAAGAATATTAAACATAACGCATTCAATCGCATGTTTTGTTTTAAATGAGAATTATTAAGGTATACCTTCACATGTGATTTTATTTAGTCATTCATATATGTCATAGAATGTGTACCTTGCGAAAATCATCACTCGCCAACTTATCCAATACATTGTTACCAGATGCAAGGAACCCTTTACCTAGAGGACTGTATGCAACTATTCCAATGCCAAGTTCTCTGCACAATTGTTTTTTTAAAAAAAAAGAATTAGATAATTAGAAATGTGCAATTTAAAATTCAATACAATTTTAATAAATACTTAATAGGTATCTTAGATCACACACCGGCAAGTGGGAACAACATCTTCTTCAACATCTCTAACCCACAATGACCATTCAAGTTGCACTGCTGTGATTGGATGAACAACGTGAGCCCTTCTGATTGTATCAGGGGATGCTTCTGATAGACCTATATACTTTATTTTCCCCTCTTCAACCAATTGTTTTAGTGTCTTCATCTATAAGAAGTTCAGAGACAAAATTATTTTAATTTTTTTGCAAGTAATAATATGCACAACAATGAAATGAAGTTTTGTAAGGATTCCAATTAAATAGAAATCGAGCCTTATAAAATACATAATTACTAAAGTCGTAGATTAATTACAAACCGTGATTTCAATTGGAATCTTGGTATCAATCCTATGAAGATAATAGAGATCGATGTAATCAACACCCAAGCGCTTCAAGCTACTCTCACAAGATTGCCTCACATAATTTGGATCACCAGAAATTTCCATTTTCCAGTCTGCAATAATGACACCACATTTTGTAGAAATTTGGACCTTTTCTCTTGGCAATCCCTTTAGTGCCTACACAATAAACAATTGAATCATATCCCAAATTCTATGGCGAATAAATCGATCAAACATGAAGTAAATGAACAATTTTAGTAGCAAGACACCGTTGTACATACCTTTCCAATTAGGATTTCATTGATATAAGGGCCATAGGTGATAGAAGTGTCTAGATGGGTGATGCCGTTATTGATGGCGTGGTGGATAACTTTGGTCATTTCTTCCTCGGGCTTTGGAGGACCACAAGTCCATGACATGCTCATGCAACCCAAGCCTTGGACTGAAACTTCTAAACCTTGAGAACCCAGCTTAATTGTTTTCACTGAAATCGCCATTGCTGCTAAGCTTTGTTAAACGCTTGAAAGTATTTGTTGTATAATTTTTCACTCTACTAAAGTGTTTAAATAGTGTGTAAAGGGGAAGTCTTGTATCTATTTGTTGATAAAGATTACATTAATTTAAACATTTTGTCTTCTATGGAAATTTACTTACTATGATACTTTTTTTTTCTAAATTTTTTAGGGAGCATCATTTTCTTTGAAGAGTTACCTAACATGAATTCAAAGTCGGCATTCACTCCATCAGAAACGAGAATATACCCGTATCACAGTCAAAGATGCTTTTCAAAGTTTTAATTATGTTTTAAAAAGATTGATTTTAATTTTAGAATGATGTGTAATCTCATATCTCTTATAGAAAGATTACATTTGAAACGTGGTCAATGCTTATTTGAAAATTTTGTCTAATATAGAAACTTAGGCCCTGTTTGCTAGAGTTTTTTTTAGATCAGTTCAGCTCAATTCAGTTCAGTGAAAATGTAATTTGATGAAATTCAGGTTAATTCAGTCATGCTGATTCTGTTTTTCAATACATTAATTTTCACTTTAGTTTAGCAAGAAATAATTTCTACCAAACTTGGCCCTTAATTAGTAGATAACTATTTTGGTAAAGATTTCCAGAGCATATCTTTCCACTATAAGAATTACCCGATTTGAATTATGTGATGGTATTCACTCCACCCTTTCTAGAAAGAGAATATACTTGAATCATAGTCAAAGATACTTTTAAAATATTTTTGAAACATTTTATATATTAATAAAAAGAATAAATCTTTACTATTTTTTCTCAAATTTATTTTTGAAATTATCCAAAACAAAATGCTTAAATGCTTAGCTGAATAGCATCTCATATAGATATAAAAAATAATCTTGAAATATAATTTTTTTCTTTATGGGTGAGACCTGTTCTTGTGGAAACCAAGGGTCAATGGATTGTAATAATAGCGGCAAACTTAAAATGCGGGGTCAACTGGTAAATATTATTTCTTCGGTGCTATTTGATAATTAAGCCAAAATATATGGACCATTCTGCAAAAATATACAAACCTTATATTTCTTCCTCAATTTCACCCACGAAACCCAATTTTAT
Organism: Cruciata laevipes; assembly: GCA_963678965.1. Classification (NCBI taxonomy): domain Eukaryota; kingdom Viridiplantae; phylum Streptophyta; class Magnoliopsida; order Gentianales; family Rubiaceae; genus Cruciata; species Cruciata laevipes. The sequence goes on from OY787635.1 coordinate 13,233,862, forward strand.
TTCTTCTTCTCCGACGATGCCACGAATGCAAATTCCCAAATTGAACATGATGATCCCGCCGATGAAGGTGACCAAGTGGGTGGCGCCGAAGGCGGTGAGGATGGAGAGGAACGTGGTCAAGTTCTGTCGGAGGTTGACCAGAATGTTTCGGGCGAGAATAGAACTGCGGCCAAAAACCTGGTCATCCACCCCATTATTAGGTGATTGGAGCTTCAATCGAACCACCCCATCTCTCTTTTTTATGTCTTGATCTTTTAGTCAATGTGTTGAGATTTTACTGTGATGTCTTGATCTTTTAGTCAATGTGCTTGAGCTTTTACTGGGATATCTTGATCTTTTAGTCATTGTGCCTAAGCATTCTGTTTAATTGTCTTTCTTGACGTTTCAGTCAATTTACTTGATCTTTAAGTTAATTTGCTTGAGTATTTTCTGTGACGTTTTGATCTTTTAGTCACTATGCCTGAGCATTTATTGTTTTGTATTGATCTTTCAGTCAATTTACTTCTTTTAGTCAATTTTCTTGAGCATTTACTGTGGATGTCTTGATCTTTTAGTCACTCTGTATGAGTATTAACTTTTCTGTCTTGATGTTTCAATCAATTTCCTTGATCATTTACTGTTTGTAGTGCTTTGTACTAGCTCCATCTGTTGAAAGCGGAAACGGCGAGAGCGTTGATTCCAAAGGAATTCCGATTGGTTGAGGCTTTTGGGTACCCTCTTGGTGGATTCTTTCTTGCCTTCTATGATCACAGCCCCGCCGCAAGTTTTGATGAGGTACGCCGCTCAAAATCCCACTACAAGAGAACTGGGCTTTTGCGACATATATACGTGCGACCAATGTGTAAATGTCGTAAATTTACAACACTTATGTTAACGTGTTGTTTATTTACGACATTTTTACGCCATTTATTAATTTTGTGATATTTTTATGACACTCATGCGACACATTATTTAATGCCTCAAATTTACGACAGTATTTTCGCGACACAGTTATAATATGTCTTAAATATATGACACAATTTGGAATTTGTTGCAAATTTACGGCACAGTTGTGTCAGTATTTTGTAGTGATGCATTACTTGCGACATATATGCAACACTTTCTACATTGTCTCAAAATTACGACATAATGTTCACGACACATAAATAACATGTGTTAAAAATACAACACAAAATTAAAAATTGTTGCAAATTTGTGGCACAATTTTGTCATTTTTCATAGTGTCAAAATCGTGTGACACTTATGCGGCACTTTTCATATAATGTCCCAAAATTACAACAATATTTTTACCAATAATCCATAAAATGTCTTATTTAAACAACACACTGATAAATTTGATGCTACCAAAATCCGTCCGTCTCCCGGGAGTAGACGCTATCCGGGTGGATGCTACCAAAATCCGTCCGTCTCCCGGGAGTAGACGCTATCCGGGTCCCCTCCTTGATCAGCCCGCTTCAATCCTGCAAAACAATCCCCGGGAGGTGTCCCGGGGAAGAAGCTCCGGCGTGATGATGAGATGGGGATAGCGAAGAAGGAAAACGTACGGAAGGTGCTCTCAATATAAAGTAGAGAGATATAAGTCACATACCTTGTTTACTGTTTGAGACTAGTATTTATAGCCGAGCTCTACCTGCTTTGGGGATAAGGTGCAGGACCACTTCTTTTGTCATCATATGTCCTCTTCCTTATCCGGACGTACTATCCAGCGGGAAAGGTATCGCTTTGATAGTCATGGGCCGCGGACCTTTCTGGCCCAGCCGGATTCTGGGCCAGTATTATCACTAGCCCCCCAGACCAGTCATCCGGGTTTCATGACGCGGGGAACTGGTCTTAAATGCTCCCTCTTTGGTTGCTACTCTCCTGGTAGGTCCCATCCGTGCTAAAATGGGTTTCTGACGACGCTGCCTTTTCCTCTTCTGCATTGATCATTGTCTCGTTCATCGTGTCATTATTGCTTTTCCACCTTTTGAGGTGGCGGTTCCTATTCCTCCGTCTATATAAGGGGCCTGACCTCCTTCTCCCTGATTTACTTTCTGCAAAATTTCTCCAGACGCTCTGCTCATTCGCTCCTTCGCCCTTTCAGCCAAGTAAGCCCTATCTCCTTATTCTCTTCTTCTCTATGGGTTCCCCACTTCACTCCAACTCCTCTCTGGATACCGAAGAGTTTCAGAGCCCGTACGAGATTCATTTTAGGACTGTCGATAACCCTGTTTCCTCTCCGGATTCTTCCCTGGGCGCTCGTTCCGAGGATTCCGATATTCCCCGGGAACGAGACACCCTTGACTCATTCGCCCTGGAAGAAAAGAGTTCCCGCCAAGGTTGTTCTCCTGGTCATGCCCGGGAGGATTTAGGGGAGGAGGCTTTTGACGAAGGGCTCGGCGACGATGTTCCCCGGGGGCCTACTCACGGGGTGCGCCCATTAGGGCTTAAGTATTTCGATGTTTCCGGGGACTCTCCTCCTATAGATAGGGACGTCTTGGATCTAGCCAAGCGATCCTTCATTCCTCTTCCCCTTAATGCCTCCTTATCCAAGCTCCCCCCGGGGGCCTCCGAGCGAGAGGCCGCGTGCATCCCGCGTATACACTTTCAATACGGGCTCAGCCTTCCCTTCCCTCCTCTCTTCCTCGAGATACTTACCTTTTATAAGATAGCCCCGGCCCAGATGCATCCTAACGGGGTGGCTCTGATCTTGGCTTTCCTTCTCAACTGCGCTAGATGCGCCATTTCTCCTACTCTCCTCCTCTTTCGCTCTTTTTACGCACTACGGAAGGCGCACGCTTCTTTCCCGGGCGTCTTCTCCTTCAACATCCGTTCGGGGATAAAGGACTTCCTCTTGAGCAAACCCCGATCAGCCAAGGGGTATCTTTCCAAAGGCTTCTTCCTGTGCGACTCCCGGGTTTATCCCATGCCCGCCTGGAACGATTCCATTCTTCCAGAGGACAAGAAGCCTCTGTCCAACCTCCCTGCGGCCGTTGCTAGTGACCACAGTTTCCTCCGTCTTTCCCCCTTAGATATGGAGGTTTTTTATAAGAGTGGGAACGCGGGTTATTTCTGGCCTCGCGGGATTTACCCCAACGACCTCTTCACGCTCCCGCGCATCTCTGCGGTGTGGCCGGATGGAGGTGCCCGTTAAGACTTTATTTCTTATCTTGTTTTTTCCGAACTTTTTTTTTTTTTTTTTGCTTGCTAACTTCCTTGTTTTCTCTGTTCCAGTTCAACCTTCCTTGCACGCGGACGTCATGGCCCCCACCGACAGGCCTTCCGGGGGTGATGTTCTAACGGGGAATGCTCATCCAGATCAACAAACTCCTTCGACACCGCCAGTAGCTTCCCAACCTGGGCCATCTCCCCCCGAGAACCCCGCTCTTGTCCCTCAGAGGCCTCGTGCGCCGCCCAAGTCTCGCCAGCAGACACCCTCCGGGCCTTCTTCTGAGGCCCGTGCTACTCCCAGCTCGGCACCTACTCCCGGGCGTCGATCCTTCATCCAACACCCTACTTACAGCGGTGGGGCAAGCTCGCGGTTCAAACGTCCGCCTCCTAACGAGCTATCCGGGTCGCCCCCTTCCTCTCGTCAGAGGACCCACGACTTCCCTCCTCCTCCTCCTCCACGGGCTACTGCTTCCGAAGCTATCCCGGAAGAAAAAGAAGAGGTAACCGCTGTTCTAGATCTTTTTATCTAAGGTAATTCCTTCGTTTTTCTTACTTTCTTGCTTCTTCTTTGCAGAGCATTGCCTTTGCCGACGCCGTCCAGGCGGATTCTCAGTTTGCCGAGGCATTGAACCGGACCTACTCCAAATACAGCGCGGGGCTGTTTGCCAAGATGGAGAGGGAACTCCGCGAGACCAGGGAGAAGCTGGCCGGACAAGATGGCCTCGCGGTCCAACTAGAAGAGGCCAAAAAGAAGCTGGCTGACAAAGAGAAAAAGTTGGCGGAGGTGGAAAAGAAGTACTCCGCACTGAAGAAGGACAAGAAGAGCTCTCAGCTCGAGGCCTTCAATGCCATCACACAGAAGCTCCTCTGCTCTGAGGCATTCGAGAAGAAGCTGGAGGGGATTGCCGCTGCGGCCAGCGCGGACGCCTGTCATGAGATGTATCGGAGTTTGCGGGGTTGGTTGCCCGGGCCTGCGCGTCTTGATGCCCAGGCGTCCTACTATCGGCCCAAGGCCAATGACCTGTTAAACCATCGCTTCCGGGATCTTCAGGAGGCGAGTCTGGAAAGTTTGGTGCCCCAGCTGTGGCGATCGCTGGAGATGTCCTCCCGGGCTTCCTCTGCTTCTGATATCAGGAAGATGAAGCTCCCTGCAATCTGTGAGGCCTCCTGCCCCGACCCTGGCTCCGAGGACTTCAATGTTTATGGGGTCGTCCCAGAGACACCCCATTGGGCAGAGAACTATCTCGAATACTGCGCGGTGCCCGACAATTTTGGGTACCAAGCAGTTCAAGTCCAAGGGGGGGACTACCGGGTTGGCCTTGCTGCGGGTCAAGACGACCTTCTCTATCAAACCCGGAAGGCTACGCGGAAGGTGGGATACCCTGAACGGTCCGCTGATGAGCCCGCCGTGGACGCCCCTGCTTATGCCGGCCCTGAATGGACCACTGAGGATCTGGTGGAGCTGGAGAGGAGGTTCGAAAGAGCTCACGCTATTCCGGGAGAGGGGCATTCTACTGAAGACCATGTATAACTCTAGACTTTAGCCTGCCTTTTCCCTTGTAGTTTTCCTTTTTTAAGCCTTTTGTAGCTTTCCTTCCCCCGGGGAAGTGTATGTAGAACTTTGGCCTTGGTGCCTATTTTGATTAATGACAAGTTCTACCTTTTAATGATATTACTGTTTTTTTTTTTTGTAGTTTGAGCGTCCCTTAGAGGAGATTCTCCCGCATGGGCCCATGCCTTATGTTTTTCCTCATCCTGTTAGTTCTTCCGGCACCTACTTCTCTCTCCCCCGCGCTGGGTGCCTCCAATGCTCTTTCCTTCAAAGGAAGCTAGCCCATTGGCGGTTTGGAGGCGATCAGGCTAACCGGGCATTAGCTGAGGCGGGGTTGGAATGCTTCCTTCGAGAGTTTGGGTCGATCCGGGTGCTGGTGGCGTTTCTTAAGGCAGTTGATGCCAAGTTCGGGTCGTTGAACCAGTGCTTCGACCTTGCTTCTGATCATATGCGGGAGGCCCTGAACTCTCATAAGACCATAGCTGAGCTGCAAGCCCTTCACGATGACTCCCAGCATCGTACTACCAAAGAGTTAGGCATGGTGTGGGGTGAACTAGAGCGGGCGCAGGAGAAACTGAGGACGTTGGAGACCCGCTCCGCTCAGAACAAGCTTCTCTGCGACTTTGAGAAGGAGAATCGGTCCCTTACTCATAGGAATAGGGTCCTCCAGGATGCTTTATTAATCACCCGGCTATCCTACCACCTGCTTGGTCTCAAGAATGGCTTAGTTGGGGTATCTCCTCTTACCGATATTCCAGCCGGGGTCCGCAGGACGATAGAGCGTATGGAGGCTAACCCGAAGAGGTTTGGTGAGGGAGCTCCTCATCATAAGGCCTATCTGGATGCTGTTGAATGGCATAATAAGATAGCCGCGGGAGAAGTTGAGCCCTATCCCTCCAGCCTTCGCCGAGTTCCTGCCCGTGTGGAGGTGGACGTGGCGTACGAAAGGTATGAGGACATGACTGTATCTATTGACCCGGAGGAGGTGGCCCGCCGGATAAGACGCATCCGGGAGATTGCCGACTCTGGGGTCACTACAAAGGGGATTAAGACCGCCGAAGGTGCTCGTATTAGTCGGGAGGAAAAGGGGAAAAGTGCAGCAGTCATGTTTCCTAAGTACAGGTTCGTCACCTCTGCCGGGGTGAGAAGGATGCGCCTGGCGGAGCCGCTTCCAGAGGGATCTGTGGTCGTGCCTATCCCCGAACTGAATGAAGAGGATGCTGCGCAACTGGAAGAGGAGCTTGCGTGGAATCAAGCCCCGGATGCCCGTTTTGCCGAAGATCTCCTGTCCTCTCAATTCTTCGGAGGGGGTTTCCGCCCGGGCAACCCTGAGGGTGCTTCCGGGTCAGGTCCCAAGTGGGTTTAGTAGCAAATAGATAGGAATACTTGTATGTAAAATTCTATGTATCTGTTCCTTTGCAATTTGACCGCATGTTTATGCGATGTATAAATTTCTTATGTGATTTAACGATTGAATAAAATTGCTTTTCGAAAGAACCCTTCTCATTAACTCTTCCTTACAACACTACATTTCTTGGTCCCCGGGCTTCGTTCGAGCTCCGGGTCCACTCTAGCGGGGCACCCAAATGGGAGCTACCCATGGGTCCCTTTTTACAAATCCTTTCTAAACCCGGAACGAGGCCAGACGTTGGGTTATCTCTCCGGGCATATTCATGCGTCCGGGAGGGGTATATTCATACCTAGCATATTCATGCTTAGCGTATTCACACTTCCCGGGGGGCATATCCATGCCTGGCATATTCATGCCTAGCATATTCATGCTTAGCGTATTCACACTTCCCGGGGGGCATATCCATGCCTGGCATATTCATGCCTAGCATATTCATGCTTAGCGTATTCACACTTCCCGGGGGGCATATCCATGCCTGGCATATTCATGCCTAGCATATTCATGCTTCAGTAGCTGTGGTGCGATGCGGGGCGCCCTACTTCCCGTAAAACCTCCTCAGGTTAGCTACGTTCCACCTTCTGGGGATCTCCTTTCCCTGCTTGTCCTCCAGCACATAGCTCCCTCCCGGGTATGCTTCCTTGATCTTGTATGGCCCTTCCCAGTTGGGCGCAAGTTTGCCCTCCGGGGCTTGGTGGCTCTTATCGTTTCTCCTCATTACCCAGTCTCCCGAAGTGAAAACTTCTTTCCGCACCCTTCTGTCATGATACCTCTTTACTCGCTCCTTCACCTTGGCTTCCTGGAGTGCCGCATTCTCTCGCTTTTCTTCCAGGAGATCCAAGTCAAGGCGCCGTCCATCGTTTTCTTCTTCCGGGCGCTGGTATTGAGCTCGAGGGCTTGGGATCCCAATCTCTGCGGGTATTACTGCCTCTGACCCGTACACCAAGCCATACGGAGATTCCCCGGTAGCCGAACTTTCTGTAGTCCTATGGGCCCAAAGAACGCTGGGTAACTCCCAGATCCAATTTCCCCGCGCGCCTTCCAAGCGGGTTTTTAGTCCCTTGATGATGGTGCGGTTGGTGACCTCTACTTGCCCGTTCGCCTGGGGGTGGTACACCGACGTCAACTTCTGCTCTATGCCATATTTGACGCACCATGACTTGAAAGGATCGTTCTCGAACTGCGCCCCGTTGTCTGTGACTATGACCTTCGGGATGCCGAATCGACAGATGATGTTCTTCCAGCAAAACTTGACGCAAGTTAGTCCCCGTATGTTGGTGAGCGGTTCTGCCTCCACCCATTTGCTGAAGTAGTCGATCGCCACAATCAAGTATTTGGCTCCTCCCGGGGCAGTCGGGAATGGTCCGACCAAGTCAATTCCCCATCTGCTGAACGGCCAAGCTCCTGTGACTCCGACTAATTCTTCCCGGGGAACGTGGATTAGCGGGGCAAATGTCTGGCATGCCAAGCACCCCTGTATATGCTCTTCCGCATCTTTGAACAACGTCGGCCAGTAATACCCCAGCCTTAGGATCTTTCTGGCCACGGTGCGAGCCCCTTGGTGGCTTCCATTAGATCCTTCGTGCACCTCCCGGATGAGGTGTTGGCCTTCCCACCTTTCTACACATTTTAGCAACGGCTGGAGATACCCTCTTTTGTACAGCTCCCCTTCCTGAATCACATACTTAGGCGCCTTCACTCTTAGCTTCCGAGCCTGAGCCTTATCCTCCGGGGTAGTTCCTTCTTCTAGGTACGCCCGCATGGGCGTGATCCAGGACTCTTCCTCGTTCACCAGCATTACTTGATCGCTCTCCTGGTAGCTTCTTCTTCCCAGTACCTCCATGTACAGCTTTTGGTCGGGCTCAGGTTTTAATTCCGAAGAAGCTAACTTGCTTAAAACGTCTGCCTTACTGTTCTGCTCCCGGGGAACTTGAACCAAGTTGAAGGCTTTAAACCCGGCTATCAGAGGTTTTACCGTTTCTAAGTACCTTTGCAGGCTCCTTTCCCGGGCTTCATACTCTCCTTTTACTTGCTGCACCACAATCTGGGAATCACTGTGTGCCGTGAGGGTTTTGATTTCCATCTCCTTTGCCAACCTTAACCCCGCGATCAAGGCTTCGTACTCAGCTTCATTGTTGGTTGTTTTGAAAGTGAATTGGACTGCATAGGGATACTCCTTCCCTTCCGGGCTGACCAACAATACTCCCGCTCCACTGCCCCCGGAGTGCGCCGATCCATCCACATACAACTTCCAAGTCGGGTCTGTCTCGGCCTTCGTTGTATTCTCCGGAGATTCAGGCATCTCCTGTTCTTCACTGATCCTTGCTTCTGATTCCAACAAGAAGTCCGCTAGGGCCTGGCCCTTGATCGCCCTCCTTGGCTCATACCGGATTTCATATTCTCCCAGCTCTATGGCCCATTTCATCATTCTCCCTGATGCCTCCGGCTTGAACATAACCTGTCTTAGCGGGTAATTGGTAAGGACCACTATGGGGTGGCCCTGGAAGTAGGGTTTAAGCCTTCTTGAAGCATGAACCAGAGCCAGAACCAACTGCTCCAACTCCGTGTACCGCCCCTACTGCTTTCTTCGCGTCCAAGACCGCCGTCATCATACAACTTCTTGCGACTGCTTGGCTACCCCGCACGACCGCCACACCTTGCGCAGTGGGGAACTTCATCGTCAGCAGATACGGACAACTTGCTGCCCGGGCTTGGGTTAGCCATGGTCTTCCTATGATTACGTTGTACGGTGAGGGTGCATCAATAACCGCGAAGTTGCATGTCACCGAAATCCTCTTGCTCCGGTCCTTCTCATCCACCATGCACACTGCGAGGGGAATAACACCTAGTGGAACTTCGGGTTTACCCGTGAACCCTGACAAGGGAGACGAGGGGGGTTTCAGGTTCTGTCTCCCAATTCCCAACTGATCGAAGCAAGAAGCGAACATGATCTCCACGCTGCTTCCATCCACATACAACTTCCAAGTCGGGTCTGTCTCGGCCTTCGTTGTATTCTCCGGAGATTCAGGCATCTCCTGTTCTTCACTGATCCTTGCTTCTGATTCCAACAAGAAGTCCGCTAGGGCCTGGCCCTTGATCGCCCTCCTTGGCTCATACCGGATTTCATATTCTCCCAGCTCTATGGCCCATTTCATCATTCTCCCTGATGCCTCCGGCTTGAACATAACCTGTCTTAGCGGGTAATTGGTAAGGACCACTATGGGGTGGCCCTGGAAGTAGGGTTTAAGCCTTCTTGAAGCATGAACCAGAGCCAGAACCAACTGCTCCAACTCGGTGTACCGGGTTTCTGCCCCCCGAAGTGCCCGGCTAACAAAATAGACTGGGTGCTGCCTTCCCTCCTCTTCTTTGATTAGCACGGCACTTACTGCCTCCCGGGACGCCGCTATGTACAGGAAAAGCTCCTCCCCCGGGAGTGGCTTTTTTAAAGTTGGCAACTGTTGAAGATGCTCTTTCAGACTTTGAAACGCCTTCTCACATTCCTTGGACCACTCAAACGCCTTGGCCCTCCTGAGTATGTTGAAGAAAGGCAACTGCCTATCTGCCCCCTTTGATAGGAATCGACTGAGAGCCGCGAGAGACCCTGTCAACCGCTGTACTTCTTTTACTGACCTGGGAGAGGTCATCTTGGCTATGGCCTCCACCTTCTCCGGGTTGACATCGATGCCCCGGCTTGACACCATGAACCCCAAGAACTTCCCCGCACCCACTCCAATGGTACTTTTGGAGGGGTTCAGCTTTAGATTGCTCCGTTCCAGCTTTTCGAACATCTCCTCCAGGTCATTCAAGAAAGCCCCGTAAGCCCTGCTTTTAACCACCATGTCGTCAACGTACACCTCCATGTTTCTTCCCACTTGATCCTTGAAGAGTTTGTCCACCATTCTCTGGTACGTAGCCCCCGCGTTTTTTAGCCCGAAGGGCATCTTCTTGTAGCAAAAGGTTCCAAAATCGGTGATGAATGAGGTTTTCGCCTTGTCTGCCTCATCCATCTGCACTTGGTGATACCCTTTATGTGCGTCGAAGAAGGCCAGCACCGAATACCCCGCAATAGCCTCTGCCAGCCGGTCCAGATTCGGGAGAGGATAGCTGTCTTTGGGGCAGCACTTGTTCAAATCCGTAAAGTCAATACACATGCGCCAGCTTCCATCGTGCTTCTTTACTAAGACCGGGTTAGCTATCCATTCCGGGTAGATGATTTCCTCGACCACCCCGGCTCTCTCCAGCTTCTTTACTTCATTCTTTATAAATTCTGCTCTTTCCGGTGCTACAGGCCTTTTCTTCTGCCTGATGGGTTTAGTTGCAGGGCTTATGTTCAACTTGTGTACCCCCAACTCTGGTAACACCCCCACCATGTCCTCCGGGCTCCACGAGAATACTCCCTGGTATTTGGCCAAAAGTTCCTTTAGTGCGCCTTTTACTTCCTCCGGGAGGTCTTTTCCCACCGTGACCGTCCCTTTGTCCGCCACCTGCATCTCCTCCAACTCTTGGCGGGGAGCTTCTCCGTGTACCGCCCCTACTGCTTTCTTCGCGTCCAAGACCGCCGTCATCATACAACTTCTTGCGACTGCTTGGCTACCCCGCACGACCGCCACACCTTGCGCAGTGGGGAACTTCATCGTCAGCAGATACGGACAACTTGCTGCCCGGGCTTGGGTTAGCCATGGTCTTCCTATGATTACGTTGTACGGTGAGGGTGCATCAATAACCGCGAAGTTGCATGTCACCGAAATCCTCTTGCTCCGGTCCTTCTCATCCACCATGCACACTGCGAGGGGAATAACACCTAGTGGAACTTCGGGTTTACCCGTGAACCCTGACAAGGGAGACGAGGGGGGTTTCAGGTTCTGTCTCCCAATTCCCAACTGATCGAAGCAAGAAGCGAACATGATCTCCACGCTGCTTCCATCGTCCACAAACACCCTTTTGACCAAGAAGCCTTCGATCTCCGCCGTTACCACCATTGGGTCAGAATGGGGTATCTGCGGCGGGGCTGCATCCGCTTCAGAGAAGGTGAGAGCCTCATCAGGGCGAAACCTTTTCCCCTGAATCTCCCCCGGGGGAACATACCGGGTGCGGGCCCGGATAGCGGAAACCGACTGGCATGCTTCTCCCACTTCTCCACTGATCACGTTGATCATCCTGTTGGGTATTGGGGCCGGCTCCACTGCTTGGACCGGTGCAGCGGCTATGGCAGGCCTCCCTGGGGCCCTGTTGCCTTGGTTGCCTTGGTTTCTCCCGTTTCCTCTCCCCGGGTTAGGCCTCCACCTCCTACGGGGCGGCTCCTGAGGTTGGTCCCGGGGATTCTCCTTTTTTGCCTCCGCTGCCACGCAATCTCTCAGCTGTCCCCGCTCTATCAGTTTTTCTATCTCGTTCCTCAGCATCCTACACCCCTCTGTCGCATGCCCATAAGACTTGTGGTAGGCGCACCACTTGTCCGCATTCTCCCTAGACGGGGTCCCCTGGATGGGCAACGGATCCGGGAACAGATCCTTGTGAATAGCATGAATCTCCGTTCGGGATTTGCTGAGCGGGGTGAAACTGTCCGCCCTTGCCCGGTTTACTGTTGCGGGAGCGGGGTCCCTCCTACTTGGGTCTGCCGCTCTCCTTCTTTCTATCTTGTCCGGGAGAAATCCCCCAGATTCTTCCTTTCTCTTTCGCGTGGCATCGTTAACCGCGCAGTATAGTTGCACCGCCATTTGCAAGTTGTGAAAGGTTTCCGGGATATTTTCCATCAACTTCTGGAACAACGCCATATCCCTCAAGCCATTTATAAACCCGCTAATCACCGCCTTCTCCTGCTGCTGTCTGTCGACAACCTTCATGCTATCGTCCATGTACCTTCGATAGTACTCCATTGACCCTTCTGCGGCCTTCTGCCGGGTAGCCAAAAGCTCGGTCAACTGCTTCCCCTCCTTCTTTAATCCAGCGTATCTGAACAGCAAGGCCTTAGAGAAATCGTAGTAATCTCTGAGACTTTCTCGAGGCAAGGAATCGAACCATGAAAGACAGTTTCCTCTCAAGTAACAGCCCACCAACTTGCATCTTAATTCCTCCGGGAAGTCCCGTGACACCATCAGGTTCTGGTACGTCCTGACAAACTCTTCCGGGTCTGTCTCTCCATTGTATGTTGGGATTCCCTCCGGGGTCCGAAGGCCCGGCGGCCATGGGTACGCAAGCACTCGAGGTACCCAAGGGGAGGTAGGTTTAGCTCCGTTTCTTCCCACTAGTTTGTCTAGTCGAGCCTCCAAAGAGTTGGGGTCCTGCTGAGCCACCTGATAGCCCCGCATCCTATCGTCCTCCCGATGGTATTTCTCTTGGTAACCATAGTTCATCCCCATTGATCCATGCATGGGCCAGGAATACTGGATCGGGTTCCCCTGGGTTCCAGGGGCCTGATAACCCAACGACTCCACCGGCATGGCTGGCAGGCCATATCCAATTTGTCCCGCCCCCCAGCTGGAACGCGGGTAATAGGGCGGAGCGTGTGGAACCAAATCCGATTGTTGTCCCGTAGCCATTCCCCCTCCGACCCCGAGACCTGGAGGGAATGAAGGTGGGACGGTGGAAGAGTTCACACGCCCCTGTATCCTTGGCGGCTGAACGACTCCGTCCAGGTCGATAACCTCTCTTTGGTACCCCCGAAGAGGTCCTGCCTGGTCTCCCTCAGGCTCCCTCCGCCTACGATTTTCCCGGGTAGAGAGTACCCACTGGCGGTACAACTCCTTGTTGGCTCTCATGAATTCCAACGCCGCCAATTCTTCCGCCTCGGCTAAGGATTGCCCCTCCTCCCGGGCTTCAGGTCCCTGGGTCCGAGGACTGCCTCCCCCGGCAGGCCTTGGTCCTTGCTCCTCCTGGTACTCTCTTTCCGAGTCAGCTTCGTCGGAGGCAGTTTCCACATGGCCGTCCTGCGGTACCCCTAGCTCCCGCTGGTGTCTAGCCTCCTCCTGCAACTGCCTCAAGGTCACCTCATCCCCCGGGGGTGGAAGAGAACCACCCCCTGAGGGTGCCGCGTTCTTCTTCGGGCGCCCGCGCCCTCTCCTTGGCGACTCCATCGTGCGAAGGTGGAAGAGTCCCACTGGGCGTGCCAATTGATGCTACCAAAATCCGTCCGTCTCCCGGGAGTAGACGCTATCCGGGTGGATGCTACCAAAATCCGTCCGTCTCCCGGGAGTAGACGCTATCCGGGTCCCCTCCTTGATCAGCCCGCTTCAATCCTGCAAAACAATCCCCGGGAGGTGTCCCGGGGAAGAAGCTCCGGCGTGATGATGAGATGGGGATAGCGAAGAAGGAAAACGTACGGAAGGTGCTCTCAATATAAAGTAGAGAGATATAAGTCACATACCTTGTTTACTGTTTGAGACTAGTATTTATAGCCGACAAAGAGAAAAAGTTGGCGGAGGTGGAAAAGAAGTACTCCGCACTGAAGAAGGACAAGAAGAGCTCTCAGCTCGAGGCCTTCAATGCCATCACACAGAAGCTCCTCCGCTCTGAGGCATTCGAGAAGAAGCTGGAGGGGATTGCCGCTGCGGCCAGCGCGGACGCCTGTCATGAGATGTATCGGAGTTTGCGGGGTTGGTTGCCCGGGCCTGCGCGTCTTGATGCCCAGGCGTCCTACTATCGGCCCAAGGCCAATGACCTGTTAAACCATCGCTTCCGGGATCTTCAGGAGGCGAGTCTGGAAAGTTTGGTGCCCCAGCTGTGGCGATCGCTGGAGATAAGGAGTATCCCTATGCAGTCCAATTCACTTTCAAAACAACCAACAATGAAGCTGAGTACGAAGCCTTGATCGCGGGGTTAAGGTTGGCAAAGGAGATGGAAATCAAAACCCTCACGGCACACAGTGATTCCCAGATTGTGGTGCAGCAAGTAAAAGGAGAGTATGAAGCCCGGGAAAGGAGCCTGCAAAGGTACTTAGAAACGGTAAAACCTCTGATAGCCGGGTTTAAAGCCTTCAACTTGGTTCAAGTTCCCCGGGAGCAGAACAGTAAGGCAGACGTTTTAAGCAAGTTAGCTTCTTCGGAATTAAAACCTGAGCCCGACCAAAAGCTGTACATGGAGGTACTGGGAAGAAGAAGCTACCAGGAGAGCGATCAAGTAATGCTGGTGAACGAGGAAGAGTTCTGGATCACGCCCATGCGGGCGTACCTAGAAGAAGGAACTACCCCGGAGGATAAGGCTCAGGCTCGGAAGCTAAGAGTGAAGGCGCCTAAGTATGTGATTCAGGAAGGGGAGCTGTACAAAAGAGGGTATCTCCAGCCGTTGCTAAAATGTGTAGAAAGGTGGGAAGGCCAACACCTCATCCGGGAGGTGCACGAAGGATCTAATGGAAGCCACCAAGGGGCTCGCACCGTGGCCAGAAAGATCCTAAGGCTGGGGTATTACTGGCCGACGTTGTTCAAAGATGCGGAAGAGCATATACAGGGGTGCTTGGCATGCCAGACATTTGCCCCGCTAATCCACGTTCCCCGGGAAGAATTAGTCGGAGTCACAGGAGCTTGGCCGTTCAGCAGATGGGGAATTGACTTGGTCGGACCATTCCCGACTGCCCCGGGAGGAGCCAAATACTTGATTGTGGCGATCGACTACTTCAGCAAATGGGTGGAGGCAGAACCGCTCACCAACATACGGGGACTAACTTGCGTCAAGTTTTGCTGGAAGAACATCATCTGTCGATTCGGCATCCCGAAGGTCATAGTCACAGACAACGGGGCGCAGTTCGAGAACGATCCTTTCAAGTCATGGTGCGTCAAATATGGCATAGAGCAGAAGTTGACGTCGGTGTACCACCCCCAGGCGAACGGGTAAGTAGAGGTCACCAACCGCACCATCATCAAGGGACTAAAAACCCTCTTCTGCATTGATCATTGTCTCGTTCATCGTGTCATTATTGCTTTTCCACCTTTTGAGGTGGCGGTTCCTATTCCTCCGTCTATATAAGGGGCCTGACCTCCTTCTCCCTGATTTACTTTCTGCAAAATTTCTCCAGACGCTCTGCTCATTCGCTCCTTCGCCCTTTCAGCCAAGTAAGCCCTATCTCCTTATTCTCTTCTTCTCTATGGGTTCCCCACTTCACTCCAACTCCTCTCTGGATACCGAAGAGTTGTTCTCTTCCACCCCCGGGGGATGAGGTGACCTTGAGGCAGTTGCAGGAGGAGGCTAGACACCAGCGGGAGCTAGGGGTACCGCAGGACGGCCATGTGGAAACTGCCTCCGACGAAGCTGACTCGGAAAGAGAGTACCAGGAGGAGCAAGGACCAAGGCCTGCCGGGGGAGGCAGTCCTCGGACCCAGGGACCTGAAGCCCGGGAGGAGGGGCAATCCTTAGCCGAGGCGGAAGAATTGGCGGCGTTGGAATTCATGAGAGCCAACAAGGAGTTGTACCGCCAGTGGGTACTCTCTACCCGGGAAAATCGTAGGCGGAGGGAGCCTGAGGGAGACCAGGCAGGACCTCTTCGGGGGTAGCCAAAAGCTCGGTCAACTGCTTCCCCTCCTTCTTTAATCCAGCGTATCTGAACAGCAAGGCCTTAGAGAAATCGTAGTAATCTCTGAGACTTTCTCGAGGCAAGGAATCGAACCATGAAAGACAGTTTCCTCTCAAGTAACAGCCCACCAACTTGCATCTTAATTCCTCCGGGAAGTCCCGTGACACCATCAGGTTCTGGTACGTCCTGACAAACTCTTCCGGGTCTGTCTCTCCATTGTATGTTGGGATTCCCTCCGGGGTCCGAAGGCCCGGCGGCCATGGGTACGCAAGCACTCGAGGTACCCAAGGGGAGGTAGGTTTAGCTCCGTTTCTTCCCACTAGTTTGTCTAGTCGAGCCTCCAAAGAGTTGGGGTCCTGCTGAGCCAAAATTGGCCGTAGCTCGGCTATAAATACTAGTCTCAAACAGTAAACAAGGTATGTGACTTATATCTCTCTACTTTATATTGAGAGCACCTTCCGTACGTTTTCCTTCTTCGCTATCCCCATCTCATCATCACGCCGGAGCTTCTTCCCCGGGACACCTCCCGGGAATTGTTTTGCAGGATTGAAGCGGGCTGATCAAGGAGGGGACCAATCCGTCCGTCTCCCGGGAGTAGACGCTATCCGGGTGGATGCTACCAAAATCCGTCCGTCTCCCGGGAGTAGACGCTATCCGGGTCCCCTCCTTGATCAGCCCGCTTCAATCCTGCAAAACAATCCCCGGGAGGTGTCCCGGGGAAGAAGCTCCGGCGTGATGATGAGATGGGGATAGCGAAGAAGGAAAACGTACGGAAGGTGCTCTCAATATAAAGTAGAGAGATATAAGTCACATACCTTGTTTACTGTTTGAGACTAGTATTTATAGCCGAGCTCTACCTGCTTTGGGGATAAGGTGCAGGACCACTTCTTTTGTCATCATATGTCCTCTTCCTTATCCGGACGTACTATCCAGCGGGAAAGGTATCGCTTTGATAGTCATGGGCCGCGGACCTTTCTGGCCCAGCCGGATTCTGGGCCAGTATTATCAAAATTTGATGGCAATTTGTGGCATATCACTAAAATGTCACTGGTTTTGCAACATTATTCGTGGTATTTATAATTTTTCTACTTGATTTATGTAGGAATTTAATTTTGGCATTTTTATGGTCTGAGCTTATTTTTTTAGTGAACTGAACTGAATTAGACAGAAAGTTAATGCATTGAAAAAAATCATCATGACTGAATTAATATAAATTCTTAAATTTTTTTTTTACTTCACTTCACAAAACTGAATTGATATAAAGATACTTACTTAAATAGGGCTTACTTGTTCAATGCAAATAATATAAGAAAATACAATTTATGATTTCATTAGTACAAAATGAATAATACTCTTAATGCCATGAATACTTTTTCGTGTCTGCCATTAATTTGTACCAACATTCCCACTTTTTCTTCTTGAACTATTTTTGTGACACGCGTTAATTTTTCATCCCTTCTCCATTAACTTTCCTCTTTTTCTTCAATCCTCCACTATCTTCCAAGCTGCCGCACCATCTCAATTCTCAGCCTACCTTCTTTAATCTCCCCAATTCTGGATTCATAGGCATCAAGATTATGCCAAATATCGGCAAGTATTCCGGCACCTAAGGCTTCTCCGGTGAAGCTTGGTCTGGTCATGCGGGGCGGCAAAAAATGCAAGGTGAGAATTGAGGGAGGACGCATCGGAGATGGCTGGAAGAAAGTGGAAGTGGCAATACGTAAATTGGGTTTGAGTTTATTATCTTTTGTTGTTCTGGAACACGATTGTGATGAAATCGTGCAGGTTAGTTCGACAACGGATGTGCCTAGGCTCGGGGAGTTGCCGGAGGGAGAATTTACCAATTTGGAATGGAATTCAGGCTGAAAACGTCGGGGATGTTCCGACCACGGATGTTCCCAGGCTCGGGGAGTTGCCGGAGGGAGAATCCGGAATAGAATTTAGGCTGAAAATGCCGGGGATGTTGAAGTAATCAGCCAGCTTCAAACGAGTGTCCGGCTGAATGTATGAGACGTTGTTAACGGCATAACGACTCCTCTTGCTGTGTTCATGTTCATCCCTCTGCGAAAGGTGATCAATTTATTTGGTCTAAATTAGTTTGTTAAAATTTAGATATCATTATAGCATGTGTCTACTGTCTACTTTTAGCATCTTTTATATCAATTTGTTGAATTTTGTTATGATTAATGAAATTGGGGATTTCTGGGGTTCCTTTGTGATTTTGAGTATTTACGTGTTTTAGGATTCTTAGTCTGATTTGTGTTTGTCTTACAATTGTTTTCTTCAAGCCAAAAAAGGAAAGGATGCTGCTCTCAGACCATGATTTGATCTGCCTGGGATTGATTGCACTTTTGGCATTTTGAGACACTTGTAAAACCCAGCGAATAAGAACTGGATAAGGGTCTGAGCTTCATTATCTGTGACGAACAGGCCAGACCTCAAGGATGCGAAAATAGAATCCAACATGCTACTGTATCAGTAAGCATCCTCATAACTCAAAATTTTACTTTTATAATCATTTTTGCTCTTTTATTTAAGTTGATAAACTTTTCAGTATTATTTGTTGTGCCTACATGCTTAAAGTATGTTTAAAAAATGGGAAATCATGTCAGAATAGAATCCATTTTTAAGAGGACATGGGTACTACAGTATAGTCTAAGGCAGTAAAAAGATTTACAACACTAAAAGTACATTAAACAATTTTTTGAATCTAAGAAGTTCAAAAACTAAAAGAACATAATTTAATAGCCATGAAACTTTTAGCAGGCTTCTTCAAACAACCTTGTTGTTATCACAATGATTACACTGTTTCTCCAACATACCGTTTTACTAGTCACTTTCATTCCCTCTTGATGAGGTAATAATATCAAAAAAATCATCATCATCACTGGAGTTATCCTTTTCAGAACTAAAGTAATCTATTTCATCCTCAAAGGTTGCATCAGCATTACTTGGACCAACCAAATTTTCAACTTCAAGCCCATTTATATCTGCATCACTCATTTCTCCTTCTTCCTCCTCTTCGAGTCTCACCAAGTCTTCATCGTCATTGTTCTCAAATTCATTAACTTCTGGGTCAACATTGAATAAAGCTCGAGGAGTCATCTTCAAAGCTACATGTCATTAGGACATGCATGTATTTTTTGATAATCAAGTCCCAAGTCTTGAATCACTTTCCAAGCTTCTCTGTAAGATTTTGGAAATATCTCAATGTGTTGAAATGCTTCTTTCAATACCTCCAACAACATTGTGAATGAATTATTGCTCCACTGACAAAGGGACTTTACATGCAACAACCGCACCATAAACGATAAGAAAGTAAAACTCTTGCAGCCTGGAAACAGCTCAATCTCAGCATACTTCAACATGTTAAAGAACTTCTCAGTGTTTTCATCGAAGTGTTTATCAGAATGGTGTGGATTTTGTGCTTCCCTGGGAACCTCTGTATTCCTATCTTCATGAAAATCGGGGAGTGAGGTAACAAATACATCATGAATTAACCCTTCCATGTCATCCTGATTGCCATCGTAATTTTCTTCCTGATCAGATGCAGCAGATGCATTAGATGTAGTATGTGGAGCAGATGCAGTAGACAGATGTTGTCGAATATAGTTCCGTTGTTCACCTTGATTCACCCAGTTTGTATAACCTTGAAGAAAACCATTACATATAACATCATCAAATACCTCAGATCTAGTCTTTGTTCTCGAGTTTCTACAATCAACACAAGGACATTTTATCTTTGAGTCGGCTGGCTGATTTCTGAAGGAAAATTCCAAGAAACACTCTAAACCATGTATAAATTCAGCAGAGGTTCGATCGCGAAGTTGAATCCAAGATTTATCCATCTACGTTATAATCACATAAAATCAATTGACTGGATTAAGAACTAACATAATGCTAATAAAGAAAAACATAAATTACCTCACCAACTAAGGAGGGTTTGGAAAATCTCCTTCAAGGATTTCAAAATATTTCTGCTACATAATAGTTGATAGATTATTAGAATACTCATTGACACAGCAAATCTCCGGAAAACTTATCAAAAACAAGATCTCCGGAAAAAGTAAAAATTAAAAAAATGATACCTGATTTCCCGTGTTTGGTAGCTGGCGAAGATTTTGATAAATGATCAGTTGGTTGAAGAATTAGCGTGATTCAGAAGAATTAAATTGTGTCATTCTGTATTAGATATGTAGGAACTAGGATGCGGTAATGTACGTCTTCAGTCTTGGTATATATTTTTGCATAAATATTCTCTTTCCTTTTTTTTCATTAAACGTTAGTAATTTTATTAGGAGTAATTCTCATGTGAGGCAGTCTCACCCATGAGGCAAGACCAAATTTCCTTATTTTATTGCTGCCACTTTATCATACCTCACTACCACCTCATCAAAACTCGACGCCACCTTATCAAACATCGATGTCAGTTCATCAAACATGTCACATCATCAAAACATCGCTACTAGTTCATCAAACCTCACTAAAAAGAGGGTTTATTTGGTCCTGCCTCTTAGGTGAGGCTGCCTCACCCAAGAATTTGTCATTTATTAGTAATTAAGATATTTATTCAGCAAAGTGATCAAATTAATTATAAAACGTTTAACCTTGTAATTTTTTTTATATTCTAAAGTGTTTTAATAGTTTAAATTTTTTAGGCAATTTTTCTATGCATGTACATTTTTCTCTTGCAGATCCACATTTTACCATAATGCCCCCGATGGAACCTTATGATTTCAAGCCCATTTTTTGCCTTAACAATATTAAGGGTATTATGGTAAAAATACGGATTTGCAAACCCCATTTTTTATTGTTATAGTTAAGTTATTTTTAATTTTTATCTAAAAATTTTCAAATTTTGTGGCAAAATCTCATTAAAAGTGTCTATGTATATAATAAAAAAATTGAGTTTAATATAAAAAATAACCAAATTTTTTGATAAAACTAATTATAGCTCTAAGGGTCTTTGTTAAAAAGTTCACAAAGTTCTGTAAAAAGTTTTATGGTTAAAAAGTTCTGTAAAAGTTCACTCTCTTACTAACTTGTAAAACTGTTTATATAGTAACTCTTAAGGGAATTGTGGTTATTTTCAATTTCAACCCAACAAACCCTAAACTCATTAAGCTATAAACCCTAAACCCACTAAGCTATAAACCCTAAATCCACTATAACCCCAAACCCACAAAGCTATAAATTCTAAACTCACTAGAACCCTAAACCCACAATAAATTAAGGTTAACTAATCAAATATCATATATCTTACTTAATTTTTTAACAATTGGTTGATTGTATTTGCATAACTTATAGTTGTTTTCACCTTTTTATTATATCCATAGTTGTTTCACATGGTGTTTGAGAACAATGATAATTTGTATTTCCCTCCCGATTATTCATTTGTTCAATTTAACACTTAACCATAAAACTAATGATAAGTTTATGATATCTTTGTTATAATTTTTTTAAAAAATATAAGGTTCATATGAGGTCAGTTGTGTAAAATGATTTATTAGTTAAACAACTGACCTCATATGAGCCATAGTTGTTTTCACCTTTTCATTATATCCATAGTTGTTTACCCTAAATCCATAGTTGGTTGAAAGGCTTGGTCCAACATATTGTATAGTTTAATATATTTACTAAACTTTATTAAATTACATGAATTCAACTTTCAACTTATCAGTAGTTCAGTTCAATTCAGTTCAGTGAAAATGTAATTTGTTAAAATTCAGGTTAATTCAGTCATGCTTATTCTTTTTTCAATACATTAATTTTCACTTTACTTCAGTTCAATTCAATGTAGTTCAGTTCAGCAAGAAATAAGCACTAGCAAACATGGCTAAGTATACTTTTCTTGTAACATTTCAAATTTAAATTATTACACAATTAAATAAAACAAAATATTTGTGTAATAAATAAAATTTGAAATACTATAAGAAAATATTAATCTTATAAATTAACAATACAATATAGCTTAAATTGTATTAATCTTAATCGTATTAAATATATATATATATTATAATCAATTAGTTTTCACATAAATATTATTAATATATCAAATACACTACCTATTATTATTCGGACGAGTAAAATTTCTTGAGTAATTCTTTTCTTGTTTAGATTAAAGAAAAGATAAGGAATCATATATAAGTTAGCAAAGAATATCCCCAATTATTAACTTTCCTTAAAATAATTGACGAGATTATAGACAATTTAAGTTAGGAATTTATGTAGATGAGCTCAAACTGTTCACAATATCCCATCAACACGCATCAATTTCGGGAAAAACTCAATCTTGGCTATGAAGAGACGGGTCGTATCAACAATGATTGTGAAAAATTCAGTCAAGTTGTGGCGCTCAGTTCTGGCGCTCAAATTTTCCCAATCCCTCCTTGGCGTTGAAATTTTCCCATCATTTTTTTGGCGCTCACATTCCCTCCAGGATGATTTCGTGTGAATTATGTCCTGATTACATGGAATGGGTTTTCCTAATCCAGTATAAAAACAACTTACCGTCTACCTGATTGGTTCATCCAATATATTCTAGTTGATTCAACATCAGATTGGTATATGAACGATTTGGGTACTTGTCGATTTACTCTCTTTGTTGTCATGGAATACATGTGGTTTTGGTTTAATTCAACACTAGTTTGTTTACAAAGCGGTGATTTCCCCTCTCTAGGGTTTTCGTTGAATACTTTTACTGCATAATGGGCAAAATTTATCTAATTTAATGTCCTTAACAATGAATTGTTTGATTATTTGTGCATATTCCTTTCATTGATATAGATTACTTTGTGTGTGGAATTGATATGCCCTCCATATTCTTTGTAGATGCTCATGGCACTTGCTAGTCAGAAAAGTCGTCGTATTATTGGATCAATGTTGGATGCTGAAGTTGAAGATACCAACGAAAATGGTCATGCTGACATGGATTTATCTGGATCATCATCATCAGGTAGCGATTCCGAAAACTCCGACAAGTCTGACAGTGATTCATCGGATGATGAAGAAACTAACAATGATGGTGAAAATAACCAAGGTATATCCATAGACATATTGTGATTTAGTTTGCAACTTATAATTTGTCTAAATTTTTATATATCACCTTACAATTTTTATGTATCCTCTTTATAATAAAACATGATTTAATTAAATAGTGTAGTGAAATACCACATGAGTACAATTGTTTTCGAATTTAACTAACTGTACTTTTTTTTATGATAAACAGAAGTGCGTACAAGGGGATATGGGAAGCAGGGATTTGAGTGGGGAACTGGAAATGTTTTGTTGCTTTCCCTAGACGATGATAACCATGTAGTTGGGAACAATGCTGCTCTATTTTCATCTCAGTTGGGAATATTGGCTAAAGATGGGAACAAATTGCCTCTTACGTACACGGATTGGAGGGCCGTGCCTGGTACTCAAAAGGACATGGCATGGGAAGAAGTTAAGGTATTACCTTTTGGTTAAGTATTTTATTTCATTAAACTGATTCTAATGTATAATAATTCGTACGTATATAAAAATTTATTTGTTTTTAGGAAAATACAAACTTGACTGACAGTTACAAGAAAAATTGTTTGAAGAAAATTGGAAGGATTTGGAAGGATTGGAAAAATAGGGTTAAAGCAAAACACTTTAAACCAGACAGACAAAATTTACCACTTCTACTTTCCAAACGTCCAGATAGAGTTGAAGCCAGCCAATGGCCAACATTGGTGAACTATTGGCTATCTAACAAATCTAAGGTCAGTTAAGTAATTCTGCCTCATAAATGTAGTTGTGTATATAAATGAATTTTCATTTAAAATATTCATCTAAATTGAGTCTCGGGTTATTTTACATCATAGGCAATTAGCAAGAAGAATAAGAGTAGCCGGAAGAAAATCAAGATGCGGGTTAGACTTGGAAGAATGGACATGCATGGCGCTAAATATGAGGTACTGTTTAGAGAATATTCCTGTGTTGTTATTATTTTCATTTTCAAATCATTATGTGCGTTATTTTTGAATCCTTGTCTATCTTGAAACAGTTAACCCAAGAATTTGGTAAAAAACCATCTGATTCTGACTTGTTCATCTATTCAAGGATGTCAAGGTCCAAGAAGAAACTTGACAAACAGACCCAAGAAACAATAGTATGTGATCTTTCTCTTTCACTCAATGTATGCTAGTGCTTTTAACATGTAGTGATTGGATTTGATTATTTTTTAAAATCATGTATGAGTTGGTTTTATCCATTTTAAAAATAAAATAACCTCTTCGCTGCTAAATTTACTCTCCGATACATAGATGTGGGATTTCTGCACGAATTGTAATTTGAGATGTGTGAGTGGTATGTATTTGTGTTAAAGTAAAAGGTTTAGAGTGTACCTTTTATATTGAGTTTGTAAGGTCCATATTCTTGCCGCATGTTCTTTTATATAACTAATGGTTCTTGTTTTGGGATTAACTTGGGGTATTATTAATGTATAGCATATACTATTCAATAGTACTAATGATTATTATAATGCAAACTTATCTTGATTATTTGTTTTTATTTAGGCTCGTTTAGTGGAGATGAAGAAACTACTACCTGATCATTTGAAAGATGATATTGATGCTGATAATGAAATTTATGACAAGGTGGTTAGAAAAGTAGCTCCGGGGTGTTTAAGTAGTATCAAAAAACTTCCAAAGGGTAAGAATATGGTGTTCACATCCCGGGCAGAATTTGATGAAGCTGTGAAACAGAAAGCTAATGCAGAAGTGGCAAGCATTAAACAGGACTTTCAAGATGAGATGACAAAGTTAAAGAATGACTGTTGTTCGAAAATGGAGATACTTCAAGATAGGCTCAACACCATAGAGAATCAGAATGTGCACGTAAGTATGCATTTCCATTGTTTATTTATTTTACAAATACTTTATTGTAGATTTAATATTATAAACCAATATGTTAGGTTCCAGGCTCTTCAAACTCAATATGTAGATTTAATATTAGCTCCCAATAATGGAACATCGTCTCAAAATACCGGTGACGATTCAGAGACTTCTCAACGAAATGAAAATTTTGAGGTAATAAAAATGACTTATTGTTATAATTTTTTATTTGTTTATTAGTTAAGTATTTATTTTTAATCCTGATCTTATCAGATCAATAGAGAGAAAACTATCCCTATGGAAGACAACACTATCCCTATCCCTATGGAAGAGAACACAGATGTTGTTTTACAAGGCACAACAGAAAAATCAAAGGTATTTATTATATTGTTTAATATTTAATTATTATAGATATTGGTTAAATTTAATAAATATAATAATATTTTTATTTTGAATGTTTCTAGGGCAAGAAAAGGGAACAACCGAGAAGGAGTGCAAGAAAACTGGCTACATAATAATTTGGATTTTGCAAGAAAGATGGCTACATAATAATTTAGATTTTGGATGCAATGATTAGCTTTTTTTTTTTTTTAATTTTCGCCTTGTAATGGAAAGATTTTAGTTTTGTTTACCTTTTTCGTACTCAACTGTGATATTTTCTCTTGAATATTCTTAATTTATTGAAGTGATTTTTTAATATAAGTTATTGTTATTTAAAATATATTCATAAAGCAATGTTATTTAAATTACATGTATATATAATTTACGAAAAAGAATCTAGAAATTTGTGATGCATTGGATAATGAAATATTAATATTAATTAATAAATATTAATATTTAATAAATATTCATTATTTATAATAATATTGTCGCATATTTATGCGACCTAAATTCAACCCATAAAATTAATGTCGTGTAATTTGTTGTATATTTTGTAGCACACTAATTAGGTGATGTCTCATGTGACGTATTCTTTGCGTCTAATAAATGCTGGATGTGACGAATAATTCCTATGACACATATCAAAGTGTTAGTAGTAGTGTAGCAATATTAAGTCATTAAGATATGTCACATTAACATATGTCGTAGTATTTTACGCCACATTTCATCTGTTGTAATATTGAATACGTCAATTTTAAATAATGTCACTATATATGCCACAAATAAATACGCGTCACTAAGTGTAAATGATGCATCATGTGCTGCAAACCAAATGCATCATTAAACGTACATGATGCATATCGTGTCGGTAACATCAATATGTCACTAAATGTAATTGACGCATATTGTGTCGTGAAAATAAAGCGTCATAAAATGTAAATGATGCATAATATGTCGTGAAAATAAAACGTCACAAAATGTAAATGATGCAAAATATGTCGTGAAAATAAAACGTCACAAAATGTAAATGATGCAAAATATGTCGTGAAAATAAAACGTCACAAAATGTAAATGATGCAAAATATGTCATGAAAATAAGGCGTCACAAAATGTAAATGATGCATAATATGGCGCAAGTATATTTGCGTCACTAAACTTAAATGAGGTAAAATAGGTCGTAAAGTAAACAACATGTGTGTAAATGACACAAAATGTGTCGTTTAATTTGCGACATCATTAAAAAGTAATGAAGTAAAATTTACTACACGGGTTTTCACGACACAATGACCAATGATGCAAAACATTGTCGTAAAACAGATTTGCGACACTGTATGGCTTACTAGCGACACATATTGTATGTCGCAGAAGTCCAGTTCTCTTGTAGTGTCCTCTCTATACTCCATGGATTATCGTGTTTTGATGAGTAATTCATGTGGGTTTTCTGGACAGCTTGTGGTCATTGCAGGCATTGTTTGGAACCCCAACTTCTTGTGGGTAAGTCTGTTCAAATTTGAAACTACCATTTTTTGTGATTGGGGGCACAACAGATTTGGCTCTCACTGAAAGTCATAAAGCGCGAGTTTTGAAATCATCGTTTTCAAATTGGATCAAGGTCGTCGGCGGAGGATCTAAGTAGCGACGCGGGAAGGAGAGATTGGGGAAATTCGCTGTGGAAAACCGTGCCGGAGTTACAGAGTTGCAGCGGGAGGGAAGGTAGGAGAAAGAAAGAAATACAATTTTCAATTAAGCCCCTGTAGTTAGGTGTGTTTTTTAAATTTACACCCACAATATATGGAAAATTTGTACAGTCCATGGGAAGAAAATGATAATGATGTCAATGAGTTTTTTTTAAGTGTACCATTATGTTATTTAAGTGATAAAATAATAAAATTACAAAAATGTTCATGACAAAAACTAATAAATATAACGGAAATGTCCTCAAGGCCACAAAAACCCAATCTAAAATCATACGGGTTTACGAAAACTCATTTGAAAGTACGAGGATGTAAACGCTGCAAATATTTTTTTCGGGGCCAAAACTCTTCATTTTAGAGGTTTTAGGGGAAACACGTTTTAGTCGTTTATATCATCTTTTTTTATATATTTTATTCTAAACAATTTTTTCACAATTCTCCGATTCATGCTATTAACTGAAACTCGTTGGCAATGCGAACAACTTAAATTGTGGCCGCGGACGTAGAACAAGGGCACAAATTGGTGGAGCAGAGACACAAGCATGACGGCGGTCTGCCACGCCTTTTGCAAGTTGGTGGAAGTGAGAACGCCGATATGGTGAACCAGATCCACTAACAGGATTCCCTTTGTATCTTCGCCGATTGGGAAGCTGATTCTGTGTCACCACAGATGTTGGTGCGCTTGAAAGTAAAGAGAAAGATAAAGAGAGAAAAAGAAAAGAAAGAGAGAAAGATAAAGGAAAAATTTTAAAGTAAAAAAAATATAATTGGAAATGACAATTTTACCCTTAAAATGGATGCAAAAGGTGGATAACTGAGATTTAATGTTCATGTGTCGTTTTGAACAAAAAACATAAGGATATGGAGCTCAAATTTTTTTTATATAGGGGGCCAATCTGCACTTATCGATAAGGATAGTGGGTCAGTAAAAAATTCTCTTTATCAAATTTAAATCATCAAAATCAACCAAAAAGAAGCAAGATTCACAAATTTAATTCCATTGTGGGGATTGATGCGGGGGAAATCCGCACTAGTAATCGACGCCTCGGATAGTTGATGTATCTGAGGGCTTCTGGATGTGGATTGCTGATGAAGTATGCAGATTGCTCGCTAATAACTCCTGAATGTCTGAACTCCTTGGCTTCGGATAGGACTTGCTTGGGGACCCGTTCTCCCGAGTCCTGCAAAACAAGCCCCTGGCGCTACCCGAGGGTAGTAGCTCCGGTGTGATGATGAGATTTCGTGTACTGAAAGGAAAGATAAAACTCTGTATTCAAGAGTTAGAGAACTTACCTGGAATGGCTTATTGTGGCCTCTATTTATAGCCATCTTAGACATTCCTTCTCCTCATCATCATGCGTCACCTCCATGTACCTTGCGGGGCCCTCCGGCACGTGAATGTACCTCCTCATGCCTTGTCACTGCCTCTGGTCACGTGAGTAGGCAGCTTCCTGGAAGATGGCTAGAATCCGAGTCATCTCCCTATTTACCTATCATAACAAGCCCCCCAGACAGAGGAATCTGGGCTCTGAGGCTGGAAACCTTCTATCTTATTTTTCTTTTCTCTGAGTTGCCCCTCCATCCCTCAAAATCGTCTTCGGTATTCTACGCCGTTTTGCCTCCCCCTTTTGACACGCGTGTTCCTTGATTCTTCACGTGGTCCCTACCGCCATGATTACTTGGTAGCTCCCAGATGTTTTGAGACGCCCGCACGTTTCCTTTTCCCTATACTCCTTTACTTCCTTTTTTACCGTCATTACTTTTCCTGCCCCCAAGGCAATTCGTTTAATCTTTCTCTATCTCCCTATAAATAGCATGCCCTTTGGTGAGGCCTCCTTTTCTTTCCTGTATGTTTTGTACTTTCTCAGGCCATCTTTTTCATTGCCATACCTTAACACCTTTTCTTTTCTTATGGCAGTTTGGTGGTTCCTTTAGTGCGCCTGTGTCACTCTGTGGTTCTAAAGTCCTGAATATTCGTCATGGTTCTTGGACAGTTTCTGAAACTCCCCTAGGTTTGGAATCCGATTCTGGGACCAACAAGCTTCCTCTGCATTCTCCTCTCTCGATCACCTTGCCTCGCGATCCTTGGTTGTCCAGATTGTAGCCGAAAGTGGGACTCCCGACTCCTGTGCATCAGGCTGGGCTCCTCTACCTGCCGGCCTACCCTTCTTCCTTGGTATGATTCTTCTCCCATTTCCCCTCTTTTTCTTACCTCACTTATCTCTCTGCTGATTCATTATTTTCTTCCAGCAACCCCCTTTCTCTGAGGATTCAGCTCGTTTCCCAGCCTCCGAAGATAGTGCCTCCTGGTTAAACTGGGTCCGAATCATGCAGAGCAATGCCATGCCCCCAAGCTCTTATCGATGATATCTGGCTTGATCATTCTTGATCTGGCTTTTCCTGAACCGTTAGATGTAGCCTGCCCTTTGTCCGAGGCGATCCTTGCACCTCGGATGTTGGGTCGACTAATGCTTCAACTACCGACAACCCCGGACCTGCCTTGGTGGACCTACTATATGGGCACGTAATTTCCTTCCCAACTCTGGTCAATCCTCTTGCATGTAGACGTTGCCCTTCACCTTCGTGTACATCTCATGGTACATATGCTTGTCAATCTTCCTGGTTGTAGGCATTACCCTTCACCTTCATGTACATCTCATGGTGTATGTGCTTGTCAACCTTCTTTGACTGGCGATACTTTCCGAAGACCAGCCCTCCAGTTGCGATCCGAAGATCTCTCTTTCCTGTTTTGTCTCGTTCCGAAAGCACACCTTTTCCTAATGTAACTTTAGATTTATCTTTTGTTACTGTAACCATTTACCTTTTCTGTATTCCTTATTTTCCTAGTATTGTTAGCATTCCTTCCTATTTGTTTTCCTTTGTAATGGATCTGATGGTTACCTTCCTCCAAGGATTACCATTTCCCTTTATATTTTGCATTTATGATGTAATAATATCCCTTGTTTCCAACACACTATTCCTTCCACTGTTTCTCTTTTATTATTGCTATCAATTTATTATTAATTATATATTATTATTTTGCATTCAGTAGTAACCTATCCTATCCTTCTCCCCCTCGGATAATCTAGAAGGGAAAAATTTCTGGATTAAGTTTCTGAAGAGGCCTGAATAACAAAATTTTAGCTTTAAACTATAACCTAAATTTTCTTTAAAATATAATCTAAGGAGCAATATTTCTAAAGTTTTAATCCGACGAATATCTTAAAGTATCAGATTAGTAATCTTACCTTTTACCGAAGTTCCGCCTAGGATGCTGCCATGAGCCCTTCCTTCTCCTTAGTCTGTGCAACCAGATATCCTATCTGGTATTCCGACCTTCCTTTATACCTGTTAATGCCTTGGGACTAAGGTTACCTTATCTGAGGCATGGCCCTTGAGGCTGCCTCAGCTGATTCTTTTTAACCTTTTCCTTTTATCTTTATCTTTCCTTGCAAAAATATGTTCCTTAATTGATTGTTATGCGATTGGTGTGTGTTGGGGGACGTCTCCCTCCAACACCTTTTGTTTGAATGTGTTTGCTTATTAACAATCCTTTTACGGAAATCTTTCCTTTTAAAATATTTCTTTCACTTTCAAAATATTTTCCTACATACTCGGATTGCCCTTGCCAGAGTATGTTCCTTTTTACGGAACACCATCTTGGGAGCGACCCCGAGGTCCCGACTTTCTCTATTACAATGCGCTATCCAGCACATGTATAATCCCTCGGTGTATCCACACCATTCTCCTATTGTTGGGTACTATCCAGTACACAAACAATCTTTTTAGCGTATCCACGCATTCGAACTCTAGCGTATCCACGCCGAGCTCTTCCTTTCCGAACCGTTGATCGGATTCTATCATCCATAGAATCTCCTTAGGTTGGCTACGTTCCACCTCCTTGGAACAGCTTCCCCACTCTGTTAACCCTTTCCTTCACCTTTGCCTCGTGTAGAGAAGCCTTTTCTATTTTTTCTTCTATAAGGTCGAGATTCATCTGACGCTCTTTCTCCGCCTCCTCCTCATCCAAGTTCTAAATTCGGATACTTGGAATTCCCACTTCAGTAGGAATGACCGCCTCTGATCCGTATACCATGATGTAGGGAGTCTCTCCTGTTGCCGAGCTTTCTGTAGTCCTGTGTGCCCACAGGACGATTGGCACCTCCCATAGCCAATTGCCCCTAGCTCCCTCTAACCTTGTCTTTATACCATTAACAATGGTCTTGTTCGTTACCTCTACATGCCCATTGGCCTGTGGGTGGTAAACCGAAGTAAGGTATTGCTTGATTCCATACTTTGCACACCAAGACTTGAACGGATCATTTTCAAATTGAGCTCCGTTGTCTGTGACTATGACCCTTGGTAGCCCGTACCTGCAAATGATGTTCCTCCAAAAAAACTTTGCGCATGTGAACCCTCGGATGTTCGTGAGTAGCTTGGCCTCTACCCATTTTGTAAAATATCTATGGCCACAATGAGCTACTTGAACCCTCCTGCTGCCGTCGGAAAGGGGCCTACCAGGTCTATTCCCCACCTTTGGAATGGCCATGCGCTGGTTACACTTATCAATTCTTCCCTTGGGATGTGAACCAGAGGAGCAAATCTCTTGCACTGCACACAACTCTGCACATGATCCTCGGCGTCTTTAAACAAAATTGGCCAATAATATCCGAGCCTTAGAATATTTTTCGCCACTACCCGACACCCTTGGTGGCTGTCATTCGGCCCTTCATGCACCTCTTTTATCAAAGATTCTCCCTCCTTCCTTTCTATGCACTTTGATAATACCGAAGGTGATTGGCAAATGTGACTTTCCTGGTAATTTCTGATACACGTGATAGACAGCTAAGAAGAATGATTTAGCTGGTACAGTCACGTGACCAGGACCACAGCAAGGTACAAGAAGGTGACGTGTGATGAGAAGGCCCATGATAAGGTTCAAGACGCCAGCAAGGCACAATCATCCATTCCATGTAAGTTCTCTAACTCTTGAATACAGAGTTTATCTTTTCAATACACGAAATCTCATCATCACACCGGAGCTACTACACTCGGGTAGCGCTGAGGGGGTTTGTTTTGTAGGCATCGGAGAACAGGTGCCAGGTCGGTCTTATCCGAGGCTGAGGAGCTCGGATAGTCAGGAGTCATTAGCGAGCAGCTTGCATACTTCATCAGCAATTCATCCATAAGCCCTCAGATACATCAACTATCTGAGGCACCGATTTACTAGTGCGGATTTGCCCCGCATCAGTTGGCACGCCCGATGGGACCCGACATCAAGGGATCTCACCCTCGATTCAAAACAACACATGCAACTCAGCATCCAAAGAGACGGCTCAGAAATTAGACATTACCTCGGCAGAGGACAATTCAGCTAAGGCAAGACTGCACAGGGAAACTCGGTTGTTGCAACAAACCGGAGGGACGATCAAAGCTATGATCCACCTAGGAGCGTGGAGGCTTGAAGGTCGAGGTATGTAGGTAACTAACGATATATTGAGCATTTAATTGATAAAAGCTTTTTACAAGAGTATTTGTGATTGTTATTGGCTAGAACATGTATAAGAGGTACAGTGGATAGAAGGGTAGAGGTAAGTATAATGAGAGAGGAATATGCACGATATACCACAGAAAACCCCTTTTACTTCGGCTCTCGAAGGCATATAACTTCGGTTATTTTTCAGAAATAACCGTAGTCAAAAGAGGCGCAGTAAAAACTATATTTTTGACTTCGGTTCGAAAACCGAAATAAAAAGATATTTTACTGCGGTTCCTACCGACACCGTACAGACATCGATTGGACTTCGGTTAGTATAATTTTGAAGAGACAACTAGTCGAAGTCAGTTCGGTCACATCAACAGAACAATGATACCAAACCAAACACACACTGATTTCGGCATGAGAAAATTGTTAACGATATCTAATCGACGTCGGTTCGTATGCAGTACTAGAAAAATAGCATATTGAAGTCGGTTTGCATGCGGTACTAGGAAAAATAGCATACTGAAGTCGGTTTGCATGCAGTACTAGGAAAAATAGCATACTGAAGTCGGCTTGCATGTACTACTAGGAAAATTAGCATACCGAAGTCGGTTTGCATGCAGTACTAGAAAAACTAGCATACCGAAGTCGGTTTGCATGAGGTACTGGAAAAAATAGCATAGAAAAGTCGTTTTGCATGCGGTACTAGGAAAAATTGCATACCAAAGTCGGTTTGTATGTGGTACTAGGAAAAATAGCATACCGAAATCGTTTTGCATGCAGTACTAGAAAAAATAGCATACCGAAGTCGGCTCTAGAAGGTTGTACGAGAAATATTAGCATACCGAAGTCAGTTTGCATTACAAGAAAAAATAGCATACCGAAGTCGGTTTGCATTACAAGAAAATAGCATACCGAAATTGGTTTGCATACAGCACTAGGAAATAGCATACCGAAGTCGGTTTGCAGAACCGAGAACAGTGCATATCGGTTTGCTCTCAGTTTTGGCTCTCGGGATGACGTCATAACTATGTATTAGTTCGTTTACCGAACCGATATCGGGTTGCAATATACCAAACAGATATCGATTCGATGAATGGAGGGATTATTGAACGGATTTCGGCGTGAACTCAGTTTGGTGTTTATGTTGATCTGAGAGCAGACCTTACGATTGACCGACATCGACATGGGTTATGCTGGGTTTTTGTTGAATAAAAATTCTTATAGGATTTGGTCGAATAATGCAAAACGGACCACAATGTCCAAAGAAAAATTTCACTGCATGAATACTTTTCATTGTGTCTAAAAAAAGTCAAATTCTAAATGACAAATGTCCAAAAAAAAATCTCAAATTTCTGTGAATGTACTATGTCATTGTGTATAACTATAAGCGTTCTGGAGAGTAATGCATTCAAGACATGAGCCTGTACCATATGTTAATGGTCTGCCGGGTCAAGATATATAATCTAAATGCTTCACCATCATAAACCTGGCCCAAGTTTCACGAGTTTCCTTCAATTGAATCAAGGTGTATGGACTCTTGTCTCTTGGAAAGTACTGTAAAAAAAATGACCTTCAACATTTAGCAACAATATTGTCTCGCTTCCTCAAAATTTAGCAACATGTTTTGTTAGTTCTGTATACATACCGTCATTGTTGCCTCATCATCTGACAAACCCGATTCGATTGCATCATGAACTCTTTTTTCAAACATTTCTTTCATGATAATTTTTGTAATTCGAGCATATCCTCATCGAGACATGGTGTTACGAAACTTATTTGATTTCCCATGTTCCCTATTTTTCTTCCTTAGCCCCTAGTGAAAAAGGTATTCATTCAAAGAAAATATTCATTAGGATGAATATAGTCGACACACATATAAAAGTATAGATAATAGAAGTAGGTTAAAACAAATGAAAGAAAATTTACCGATGCTTCATCCTCTATTTTCTTTGCACGGAATCCTTTCCAACTCGCTTCACTTATGTATGGGTGCTTGATTCTTGGACTCGTATCGCCTTCTTCTGCTCCATCTTCGCTGATTCTTTTTCTCTTATCATCATTGCGCATTTTCCTATACACAACCTCAAAAATTCAAAAACCGAAATCATAATAAAAATGAAATCATAATAAAACTGAAATCAAAAATACTACAACAACTTAAAAACATATGACCTATTGCAATATCTCAAAACACGAGCTAAAAGGACATGGAAAAATAGGATCTTCGTACTTCTCAAATTCAAGATGAAAAGTACAACCTTTTTCATCCCCAAATAATAAAATATATATCAAACGTGTACATGGATGTCATTGAACTCATTTACATGTATGGACGAAAATATGGGAACAACAATTAGCTCAAATACCCGATTTCTTTACACTACATTTGATGAATATCATATATCGAGATGAGAAAATGTTACCTTTGATGGGTTGAAATAAGTGAACGGCAGAGTGAAGTATCAAAGTTGGACGACCGGAGCAGAGTGAAGGTTCATGAAAGAAGGGCAGGATATCTATATATACAATAAAATACCCGATTAGGGTTTATTTTTATGGAAATATTTTCGTTTATAACAGAAATCGTACCTAAACCGAACCGACGTCAAACCGAAATCCAGTATTAGTGTTGGACCGTGATCTATTATTAATAGTTAGGCCCACCATGTAAGAA
This sequence comes from Cruciata laevipes, assembly GCA_963678965.1. Classification (NCBI taxonomy): domain Eukaryota; kingdom Viridiplantae; phylum Streptophyta; class Magnoliopsida; order Gentianales; family Rubiaceae; genus Cruciata; species Cruciata laevipes. The sequence continues at coordinate 13,268,566 of OY787635.1, forward strand.
TAGACTACAGACCAATCCAAAATTTTGATTTCGGTTTGACGTCACTTCGGTATAGGTGTGCTTAATTATGATTATGTTGAACTCAATATAACTAATTAGTGACTAAATTGAAAATAATTTTATGTAGTTTAATTACGAAAATCTTGAGGACATTATACCACTACAAGAAAAAAAGATTTGAATTATGATTATTTGTACAATAATATTATTTAGCTTTTTAACTTGTATAAATCAATATACAGTTAAACCTCTATAAATTAATAATGTTAGGATTTTAATAATTTAGTGAGATATTATTATATCGATAAATTAATAATATATTAATTTAGAGATGTTTTACGCATGACCTTTAAATTTTCAAGTCTAAGATACTAGTTACAATTTATATTAGTTAGATCAGATTTCTTTTAAAAAAAATGTATAATACTTAATTAGAGATAAAAAGTAAATTACAAAAACAAGTTCCACGACACATTTTACGATTGTATATTCACAAATTTAATTTAATTTGTCAAATTCATTGTTTTTGAACAATTAAGAAGTTAGTTCATGGTACCATAAAGTTGGTCCAATATTGGTACGAGCATCGTATAGTAAACATGGTTAGAAATTGATCATTATAAAATGGCCATTCAAAAATTCTAAAATTACATCAACTATGGCTCCTAATTGAAGCGTACATGGAATCTTTTAGTAATTATTAATTTATAGTTTTGTTGAGAACAGTATAAATAAATTGAGATTTCAAAAACGTTATTATCTTTGAGGGTTATCGATTGAGGTCCAATTTTGTACTGGTTCCAATTTGGGACTGGACCAATATATACTTACCTAAGATTTTATTCTTGACTAGTTAACTCGTTTAGTGATTGCATAGAGATCAAGGTTTGAGTTTCAACTAGTTTACTTCATCTAGCTAGTATAAGGTTCAAAGTCTACATAGAAATCAATGTAAGGTTCCTTTCGTCTAGTTAACTCAAGTAATATTTGACTTTCACAATATTTGTACTTATTTATTTAATATTTTTATATTTGCAAGTTAAAAATTAGTTAGCTAGATAATTATTAGTACATATATAATAAAATTATATATGATTATGATATGTTATGTCAAGTTTTTCCTCTTCCATTTTAGAAGTGAAGTTTTATTATTTTCCTATTTTGTTACTTATATTTTCCGTTTTGGTTTAGAATTTCTTTAAGGTTTTTTCATAGCATTTATATAAATATTTGTAGTTCATTAATTTTCATATTTTGATAATCAAGAATTATGTTGTGGGCCTGATTATTATTTCAATCCAACTCAAGTCAACTCATAAACCCAACAACCAAACATCTTTCGCTTAACTAAGACAATGTCATACGTAACGACATCGGTATGTTATCCAGTAAGTTGGTTTCGGTGAGTTGAAAGGTAGGACAAAAATTTCATTTTGATGTTGGTTTGATATATGTTTGCCTTCGTGTATTTCATTCCTTAATCGACATCGCAATGATATCGGCTTTCATCATTCTTTACCGATATCGGTATGACTACGTCACTCACTTCGGTAAGCTTTAACTTAAACAACGTCAAACGTAACAACATCGGTATGTTATCCATTTGGTTTCCGTAAGTTGAAAACTAGGACAACATTTTTAGATCGATGTTGGTTTGATATATGTTTTCCTTCGGGTGTTCCACTCCTTAAACGACATCGCAATGATATCGACTTTCATCATTCTTTACCTTTATCGGTATGAAATGTCACTGACTTCGGTAAATTTTAACTAAAACAACGTCAAACGTAACGACATCGGTATGTTATCCAGTTGGTTTCGATAAGTTGAAAAGTAAGACAAAATTTTCAAATCAATGTTGGTTTGATATATGTTTGTCTTCTGGTGTTCCACTCCTTAATCGACATCGAAATGATATCGGCTTTCATCATTCTTTACCATTATCGGTATGACTACATCACTGAATTCGGTAAGTTTTAACTAAAACAACGTCAAACGTAACGGCATTGGTATGGTATCCAGTTGGTTTCGGTAAGTTGAAAAGTAGGACAATATTTTTAGATCGATGTTGGTTTGATATATGTTTGCCTTCGGGTGTTCCACTCCCTAATCAACATCGTAATGATATCGACTTTCATCATTCTTTACCGATATCGGTATGACTATGTCATTGACTTCGGTAAGCTTTAACTAAAACAACGTCAAACGTAACGACATCGTGTTGTTATCCATTTGGTTTCGGTAAGTTGAAAAGTAGGATAACAATTTCATATCGATGTTGGTTTGATATATGTTTGCCTTCGAGTGTTCCACCCCTTAATCGACATCGCAATGATATCGGCTTTCATCATTCTTTAATCGATATCGGTATGCCTACGTCATTGACTTCGGTAAGCTTTAACTAAAACTACGTCCAACGTAACGACATTGGTACGTTATCCATTTGGTTTCGGTAAGTTTAAAAGTAGGATAACATTTTCAAATCGATGTTGGTTTGATATATGTTTCCCTTCGGGTGTTCCACTCCTTAATCGACCTCACAATGATATCAGCTTTCATCATTCTTTAACCGATATCGGTATGACTACGTCATTGATTTCAGTAAGTTGTAACTAAAACAACGTCAAACGTAACGACATCGGTACGTTATCCATTTGGTTTCTGTAAGTTGAAAAGAAGGACAACATTTTCAAATCGATGTTGGTTTGATATATGTTTGCCTTCGGGTGTTCCATTCCCTAATCGATATCGCAATGATATCGGCTTTCATAATTCTTTAGCTTCGTTTCTTTGTACCCGAAGTAAATACTCTATTTATTTACTCCGGTTTCAAATAAACCGTAGTAAATACTCTATTTTTTTTACTCCGGTTTCAAATAAATCGTAGTAAAAAGTGGTTTTTACTTCGGTTATTCAAAAAAGTGTAGTAAAAATACTATTTACTTCGGTTATTTTCCCAATAATAGAAAATCAAAGTAAAAGGGGCGAAGTTAAAAGCATGTTTTGTAGTAGTATCGATTAAAGTTAGCTCATGAGCATAGGTTGGATACAGGAGAGCTAGGGTATTAGATCCTTCCGAAGGATATGTATCGAGTGGGAAAAAGCCGATAGGAAAGGGTTAGCGGTTCAAGGTTGGTCACAGATGTCAGAAACGTCGAGGGACACGGAAACAGAATACAGAGGGGTATCGGCCAAATAAACAGAGGATCGGAAGAAAAACTATCACAAAAGATACATCATAGCTAACCTTATTTTGGTAAGAATTTCATTTGCATGTCATATACGAGGGCGAGGAAAAAAGAAGTAATAGGAGAGCAATCGATGGCAAAGCAGAGCGCCCACGCAAGGAATTCCACGATTCGCACGATGGATGGGCGACGCCAAGAAAGGAGCAGCAGGAAGGCAGGAACCAGAGGGCCAACATAAGATAGACCACGACATCGGATAAGTCATGAGGAGGAGGCATCCAAAGAATGAAAGGCAATCAATCAAAGGAAACTATAATCGCTCAGATGGGGAGAAGGTGAGCGAGAGGTAACCAGAAGAACAAAAACATTCAAAGGGAGGAAAGTTGATTTAGGGAGAATGAGGAGATGATAAGTAGTTGGAAGAGTTAGAATTTATGTTAGGATTTCAAAGGGAAAGGAAAAGAAAAAGAAGGTAGAAATAGGAAAGGAAGCTCTGAAGAAGGGCATTGGAGAAAAAAAAAAACGGGGGAATAAAGGGAATTAAAAAATTAAAAAAAAAAGGAAGAAGAGGGTAGGACCAGATAATAGAGGGTTTATCCGAAGGAGAATGGGTAAAGTTAGGAAGGGACAAAGAACCGAAAAGGAGAACCTTCGGATAAAAGGAAATGAGAGTAAAAAGAGGAAAACTGTAGAGGACACAAAGGAAAGGATGAAAAGGTTTGAATAGGATAAGAAAAGAGAGGTCGATAATAACGCTAGGTGGCTCGGATATCCCCGAGAATGGGTAATTCCGAGGAGAAGAAAACAAAAAGGGCATAAGAGGGGAAAAGGAAGAGAGGGATTAGAAAAGGGGTAGGATCAGATAAGGAAAGCAGGTAGAGAGAACTAAAGAAAAGGAGGCAGTAAAGGGATAAGCTTAGGAAAAGCTTGTTTAGGATGAAAGGAAACTCGAAAGAAAAGAAAAGGAGATCGGATAAAAGAAAAAGGGAGAAGAAGGAAGGTAATCCCTGAGATGATAAAGGGGATTGGGAAAGGATAAAATAAGGGTAATTTAAATTAAAAAAATGCTAATGGGATCAGCATGGATATGCCATAGCTCGGATGCGTGGATACGCAAGATAATTGCATGTGCGGCAGAAGATACATTTCAGTGAAAGGTTTGGCGTGGATACGTCAAAGTTCTGATGCGTGGATATGCTCGGAACAATAAACGTACTGGATAGTGCATTAGGTGAGCGTGGATACGCTAAAATTTGCATACGTGCTGGATAGCTCGGTGTAAATAAAGGGAAAATCGGGACCTCTGGGTCGCTCCTATGATTGGTGCCCCGCGAGAAAGGACAAACCTCGCCAAGGGTAGTCCGAGCGTAAAGAAAAGAAGGAAAAAATAAAAATAAAGACAAAGAATATTCCATTAAAATATGGGAAATTTCCCGAGGGGAGACGTCATCTCGGCACCCATGCATAACAAAACAAAACTCACACTACAACAAAATAAATTTAAGGTGATCCTACTCATCAGATACATGAACTATATCATTTCCTTGGGAAGGCAAGGAGCGAATGGTCAAAGGTCGGAGAGAGAGCCGGACATTTTTCTGAGGTGTATTTTCAGGTAGGCTAGATTTGATGAATTGGCCAGAAGGACGAGCCCTTTCGTGAGATGTATTATCAGGAGGAAAATGCAGGGATCGAAAGATCACAGATGGGGAGATAAGGGAAGCATTCACTGAAGGAGTGCCAGTAGAAGGGCCAGGCTCATTGAAAGCATGAAAACTCATTTGCCGAACATAGAGGACTTCTCGGATTCTCTTCTAGCAATCCTCATATTTTGTAGAAAGCCAAGGATTAAGGTATCTGTGGAAGGCATTATCAACAGGAGGGGAAGGAGGAATTTCCCAAATAGAAGGCGGATAGGGATCAGGCATCCCAGAAGATAAGCGGCGATTCCATTCAACGGCCTTGGCATAGGCAGGATGACCCGAACCTCCAGCCTGGAACTTACTCATCTTCTTCATAGTAGAGATGGCATCTCGGGCAGAAGAGGTAATATCATGGAAGGGAACAACATGAGTTTTCCCACGGACAAGGAAGCACAGATGAAACGAGAGCCTCAGACAAAAGAGATAATTCTGGAGCTCGTGATTGCGGGAGGTAAGTTGTTTGTTTTCAGCTTCTAGTCTGGAAATCATCTGCCTTTCGTTATTACCGCTTTCTAGACTTTGGAGCTTGTTAATAGCCCTAGAATACTCACCAAAACTAGGCCGAGCTCCTCGCCGGCATGGCGTTCTAGCTCTTTCAATGAGACGTGCAATCGATTCAGAAGCTCGAGCAAATTTGCAGTTTCCTCGAGATAGGAAGAGATAATTTTATGGCTTTGTGTGATAGACCCGAACCGGGCCCTCATAGGTCGGAGAAACCCAGATGCAGCACTAAGAGTAGGAAACTCCTCAAGAAGGAAACCGAAATCACCTTCGGACAATGCTTTCTCCCTCTGACATGCTCCTATTTGCAGCTCGGATAATGCCGGTGCTTGGCATTGTGAGCACAAAAAAGGAGAAACCTTATCCGAAGTAGGGAAGGGGACCCTGCAGGGTAAAGTCAGAGGAATTTATTACATATATATAATAAGAACTAATAATAAAGGCAATATAGGAGATATAGAAGAAATTCAGGAGATGTAGCATAAAAAGAAAAAAAAATAGAAATATTGTAGCAATACAAGGAGACGACTGAAAATGCCCCTAACAAGTGGGGAAAGTAGCAACAGAATAAAAGAAGCTAAGAAGATCACCAAGGTCAGGAAAAAGAAGATTATACATGGGAACTAGAGGCTTCTTCAGGAGACTGGTAACCCTCGGTAGCTTCAGCCAGTTGAACGGGGCCCGACTCGGTTGAGAACTCAATGAAAGGAGTGCCATCAGACAACGCGGCACGAAAGTCGAAGGATTTTGGCTCGACACACCACTCCACATACCCTTTGTTGCTAACAGAATATCGATGAGATGGGGGCTCAAGACAGACCCATAAGGATTGCGGAAGTCGGCCTCCGGTACGACTTTCCTTACAGGTACCTTAGCCTTCTTCTCTTCGATCTTCAAAAGGTCGACTGCGGAAGTGGGCGGAGAAGAAGAGCGCAAGGCAGCCCAAATCTTGGGGGCTAGGGTTTAGCTAGTACTCAAGCGGAAGGCTCTAAGACGCTGTTCATAGCGGGCCAAGGCTCCAGGATGATAATAACTTTTCTGCACATTCAAACAAAGTTGCCCGAGAAGCCATCCTCGGATTTTCTCATAGAAGGTGGTGGTCTGGTAGTCGTTTGACTCCCCCAAAAGCCCGGATAAGGCCTGATCACAGGCCTCGAAGCTGATTACTTCTTTGGTGATGACCTCGGAAAAATCACGGAGTAGGGATCCGTCTTCGAGGGGCTTTAGTTTCTCTCGGAGGAGAGCTAAGCGCGCTTTTTCCTCATCTAAGGCCCGTTGGCAGGCTTACCGAGCTTGCCTCTCTTGCTGAAGGTCGCAAAGTAGGTTAACCGAACTCTTCCCACTTCTCAGCCAACAAAGACTGGAAGTTGGGAGAATCGCAAAAACCCTTCTTAAAAGCAAGGGCTTGCTGCATAAAAAATAGGTATATCGATAAAAAAAAGGAAAAGAAAGAAGAGAGGAAAAAGAGGAAAAAGAAAGTAAGGTAACAGGAGGCTTATAGGGGAAAGGAGGGAAGAGGCATAGTGACTATCCACCAGGGTGGTTGCAGGAATGGATTCCTCAGCTGTTGGAACCACAACAGCCAGATTCTCGATGGTAGGAGTAGCAACCTTCGGCGGAGCAAGTGCTTGTACGGAGACAGGAGCAGGTTGTATCTCAGGAGGAGAGGAGGTAGAGTTAGTTGGTTGGTCAATGCGGTCTAGGGGATCGTAGTCGAGAGCATCCAGATTAAAAACATCATCTCTCCGATGAGTTGGGCTTAAGAAATCAGGATTCCTCGGAGATGGAGGGTCCCCGATTTGTATCACGAGGTCCTCCGAGGTTATCTCCTCAAAATTCTTAGTCTCGGATACCTTTCCGAGAGCCTTCTTAATGGGAGGATTGGAACCCTTCCCATGAGCTTTCTTGCTGGGAGGTGCCTCGGATCCTCTGCCAATAGCCTTAGAACGGGCCTTATTGGCGACAGGAGAAGCAGGGCCTTCTCCCATATTCTGGGTAAGGGTTTTCTCTGTCCGAATGCTGGGATCAGAGATCACATCCGAGGTGGACTTGAAGGCTTTTCAGCGGAGAGTCCCAGTCATTTTGGAAGAAGGATAAAGAGCAGGATTATCAGGGAGATCGCGAACCACTGCAGCAAAATAAAGGAAATAGCGTTAGAATAAGGTAAAGAAATAAGATAGACAGAAGAGGTGATATTATGACGAAATTCGTCAAATGGTTCAGCTAATTTTGTTGGCCGGTGATTTGAATCCAGATTTGAATCTGCCTTCATGGGAGAGTCCAAGAAGAAGAAGGCCAGGGAGCGAGCAAGGAAATTGACGGGGATACAGATTGATTTTGCGGAAATGGTTGAGAAGATCAGATCGGAGCAGGATTTGATTCGACGGGATGTGGAACTCGCCGGACTGAATGAACTCTGCACGGGGTTTCAGATAGTGGAGATGAGCAAGAGGATGGTGACGGCGGGAAACAAAGGGGTGATTGTTGAAATGGGCACAATCGAGGGTTCCGGCAAGTCAACGTTTGGAGCTCAAGCTATGGAAGCAGCTTCCTCTTCCTCATCTTCAATTGAGGGGAGGCATATGGTGGTGACACCTTTGCAGACGCCTAGAAAGCAAGAAGAGCAGCATAAGGAGGTATCAGCTCAGCAATCTAAAACTGAGCAAGATACACTCAAATCGCCGACTCATTCTACAGGTAAACTGTTTTCTCAACTCTGTCATGATGAGGTTCAGTACTATAAACCAGTAGAAATTGAGGGAGTGAGTATGGGAAAATTTCCCATGGAGGAAGTTAGGGAGAGTGTGGTCTGGTGGGAGAACACTGTGGTGTGTAAGAACATTGGCAATTTTCCCCCAATTACTGTGATGGAACACTTTGTTAAACAGTATTGGAAAGGTCAGGTGGATAGGGTGTGGAAAGTAAGGGCTGGAGTTTTATGGTGAGGTTTAAACTTAGAGCTCAGAGGGATTTAGTGCTAGAGAGAGGAACCATCCTTTATAATGGGAAACCAATTCTCATTAAAGAATGGTCACAGGACATGGATCTTGATGAACCAGATGTTTACCCAGTTTGGATTCAGCTCTCTAAGCTCCACGTAGTCTACTGGAAACCTGCAATTTTAAGTAGGATTGTTAGTCCTCTTGGCAAGCCTCTTAAAATAGACAAACCAACCCTTGATGCAAGGATCCAGATAGAAGCCAAAGTATGTGATAAACTACCTGAATATGTGGCTTTTATTGATGAAAATTATGTAGTACAACATCAGCAGGTAGTGTATGAGTGGAAGCCCATCAAGTGCCTAGCTTGTGGAATGATGGGGCATACCAAAGCTGATTGTACCAAAGGGAATCTACCACATGCCCAGAAACCAGTGCAACAACCACCCAGGAAAGAGTATGTTCCCGTGAATGTCCCGAAACAGCCAGCTGCTAAGTTACAGGCTGCCACTAAACCACCTATTTCTAGGCCTGGTGTAGTGGGAGCAAAGAAGCAGAGTAATCGTCCTGTGATTAAGGAGAAACAACAGAGTGAGAGGAGTACACAGGTAAAGGAGAACAGTGAATCTGTGTTACAGAGGGAAGGAAAACAAAAAATGATAGTAAGCAGTGAGGAGAGCACACTGCAAATAGATGATAATTCCAGGAATTTTCATCTCCTTCCTGATCCTCCTGATGAACATTAACATTTCTACATGGAATGTAAGGGGGTTAAATCTGGAGAGAATGCACCAGCAATGCAGGGACTTCATCTTCAGAAATAACATAGGTCTCAATGGCCTACTTGAAACAAAAGTGAAAAAGGAAAATGAACAAAAAATTTGGGAGAAGATTGGTTTGAGTTGGAAGCTGATTATTAATTGTATGGTTGCTGGGATTGGTAGGATATGGTTGGCCTGGAGGGAAGACTTGTTTGAGATAACCGTGCTTAACACTGGAGACCAATGGATTGATTTCCAGTGTGAGGTAAAATCTCAGAGAAGACACTTTTACATAACAATAATGTACGCATCAAACTTTGTAGAAGTCAGGAAGAAATTATGGGCTGAACTGGCGAAAATTGACCACTAAGACTTGCCATGGATGATTCTGGGGGACTTCAATTGTCCTCTGGATTATGATGACAGAATTGGGGGAAATGAGGTTAAAGAGAAAGAGTTGGAGGACTTCAGAGAAGTGGTAAACCAACTGCATCTACTGGAAATGAAAACTAGAGGGCCAAAATACACATGGAGCAATAGAAGGTCTAATGGAAACATTTTCAGTAGGTTGGATAGGGTGTTGGTGAATGAAGAATGGATGAGCAACATGGTGGAGATTGGATGTGAAGTATTGGCTACTGTTGACTCGGATCATTTTCCTCTCCTGGTTCACGTGAAGAGGCAGCAGCAGCAAAAGATACATAAGCCATTCAAGTTCTACAATATGTGGGCTGATTCACCACAATAGGGTGGAATAGTGGCTGCTACATGGAGACAGGTGGTAGGGACATCGCTTAAAGAGGTCTATGCTGGCCTGAAGCTTATGGCGGTGGCACTATTGAAATTGAACAAAAGAAAATTTTCCCAAATTCAGCAACAAGCTGCAGCAGCAAAAAACAACTGGGAAAGTGCTTACTCACGGCTGATGAATGATATTACTGATCAGGTGGCCCAAAGGGAAGAGGAAACCACTAGAAAAGAGGCAGATAGGCTTTGTGATGCTGAATTTAAATTCTTACAACAAAGAACTAAGATGGACTGGTTGAAAAATGGGGATAGACCAACAAGAATATTCCATCAGGCCATGAAAAAGAAACAGTATCAAAACCATATACTGACTTTATATGATGGGGACAGGTTGGTGGAGGATAGAGAGGGAATTGAAGATGTGTTACTCAGATTTTACAAGGCCCAGCTAGGTAAATCAGTTAAGCCTGAGAGGAAAATTTGTGACCTAGTGGTACTGGAAGGATATGTATTGACTGTGGAGCAACAACTGAGGCTGATCAAACCAATTTCTGAGAAGGAAGTTCTTGCTGCTCTCAATGGCATCAAGTCAAATGCGAGTCCAGGTTTTGATGGCTTTACTAGCCTTTTCTTCAAAACTGCTTGGCCGACAATTGGGAAAGACATAACCATTGTTGTTCAGGGTTTTTTTAAAGGTGATCCATTGCCAGTTGACTTTGGGAAGGCGGTCCTAGCTCTAATCCCAAAAGTACTGCATCCAGAAAGAGCAACAGAGTATCAGCCGATCTCGTGCTGCTTAGTACTTTATAAAGTGGTCACAAAAATATTATGCAGCAGGTTGGGGGAAGTTTTGCCATTCTTGATCAGTGAAAATCAGAGTGCATTTGTGAAAGGGAGGAGTATCATTCACAATGTACTGCTGACCCAAGAACTGATAAGTAAATATAATTCAGAAGGGATGATACCTAGTTGCTTGATTAAGATTGACATTCAGAAAGCTTTTGACAACTTAAGTTGGGATTTCTTGTTTGAATGGCTTAAGAAACTGAAGCTGCCTAGCCTTTACATTGACTGGATAAGAAAATGTGTAGAAAGTTCCTCATTTTGCTTATTAGTTAATGGAGTTTATACTGAAGCATTTCAGGGGAAAAGAGGTGTAAAGCAAGGAGATCCCTTTTCCCCCTTGTTGTTTGTCCTAAGCATGGAGTTTTTGTCAAGACAACTCAATGCTGCATTTAAAGATCATCAAATAGAATTTCATCAGAGGTGCAAAAAAAGTGGGCATACATAGCTTTTTATTTGCAGATGATCTTCTTATATTTTGCAGGGCCTCTACTCAGTCAATGGAAGGAGTGAAGCAAGTGTTGCAAAAATTCCAGGAGACTACAGGATTGGCTATTAATGAGAGGAAATCAATGGTCTATTTTTCAAAGATGCCTGAAGAGGTGAAAATCCAGCATGCTGAGGTGCTACAGATTGAAAGGGGAAGTTTTCCAGTCAAGTATCTAGGCTTGCCCATTTCTACAATTAGCTGGAGTAAAGCAGATTGTGCTCAGATTGTAGATAGAGTGGTGGATAGAATGAATAGCTGGAGTTCAACAACACTAGCTCATGCAGGTAAATTGTACTTGATCAACTCTATCCTTTTGAGTCTTTCTAGCTACTGGTCACGAGCCTTTCTATTGCCTGAGAGTATCCATAAAGAGATCGGTAAGGTGTGTAGGGATTACTTATGGGATAGGACAGATGGGGCAAAGTTGGTCCCAGTCTCATGGGAAACATTGTGTATATCTAAAGATAAGGGAGGGATGGGAGTGAGAGATCTCTCGCTTTGGAATCGGGCAGCCTTGTGTACTTTACTCTGGGATATTACCTTGAAAAAGGATGTGTTTTGGATTAAGTGGTTACAGGAACATTACTTGAAGGGGAAGAGCTTTGAGGACTACAAGCCTAACCTGGAGAATTCTAGCATGACGAGATACTGGAAAACTTTAGTACAGCTGAGGATCGAAATGGGAACACGATTGAGGGGATGTGTGGATCAGAAAGGGAAGTTATGCACAAGAAGAGCCTATGATGTGCTGAAAGGAGTGGTGCAGAAAGATACATGGGCTAGGTATGTCTGGAGTGCTAAACTATTGCCTAAGCATAGCTTCTTCCTTTGGATGTTGCTTAGAGGAAGACTCTCTACAGTAACCAGACTTCAATCAATTGGCATGTTGAGAGGATTACCTAACAGCTGCAAAATATGTAAGGAGAATTGCCAGGACACAGTCCAACATCTGTTTGTGACATGCCCATTTGCAAGAGAGCTGCAACATTCACTACATTTGCACTTGGGAAGCAATTTTAGGTCCTGTAAGAGGCTTCTGAGACAGGCTAGAAACAGGAAAAATAAGAGGAATTTCTCCATCTTGGTGAGCTACTTCTACCAGACTTGGATGGAGAGGAACAAGAGAGTCTTTCAACAAAAGAAAAAGCCAGTGGAAGCAGTGCACAGGCAGGTTGAGGGAGTGTGTTATTACAGCTTTAGCAGCTTAATGGCAACCCTTAATTAGTTCAGAGGATTTTGTTTCATAGAATCTGTGAGGTTAGAGTCAAACTAGCCTCTGGGGTCTTTAGATTCAATTTTAATTGAGAATGTAATAGGGCCGGGAGTGAGGGCTAAAACTTGTAAGTTACGTTGTTTGGAATGAAATGAAAAACACTTTCCATAAAAAAAGATATACAAAAGAAAGAGGAGCAGCAAAATAAAGACAGGCATCCTAGAACATAAGGTAAAGAACTTCATTAGGCGAGACCGTAGAAGCTGCTTTAGGCCATTGGGCATAAAGCCGACGGCAAGTAAAGGTAGATGCAGGATAAATTGAACGAGGCCCGTAGAAGCTGTCGTTTCCTTTCAACCAATATTGAAGGACATTCAAGGATTGACCAGACAAGGTCTCATAGTCAGACGCTACAGACGGGAGAACAAGAGCCCATACGACCTCAGCTTCAATGTTGTCATTCCAATCGAGAACAGGGTACTCGACCTGGTTAAAAGAGTAATGACCGGCCTCCCTCCAGTCTTTGACACTGTCATTCTTGCCAAGTACGAGAGAGGAGCCTCGGGGGTAAAATGTAAAAATCCCTGGAGTTTTCGCATGAGAAGTGCAGAGGCGATAAAAGGAGTGAAACAAATTCAAAGACTCGACAATGCCATGCCTGCGGCATAGAGTGATGAATCCTAGAACCACAGTCACTCCGTTAGGATACAGTTGAGCAGGAGACATATGAAAATGAACAAGTAATTCAGAGCATAAAGGAGGGAACGGAAGAGATAAGCCAAAGTGCATGTGGCGAATGGGCAAGCATGAGGCCCCAAATTGGACTTGGACAGGCTCTAGGAGTTTCAATTCCGCATCCTCGGGGATAGGGGCAGAGCTATTATTGCAAAGGTCGATGACATCCTTAGTAATCCACTCGGGATAAGGATCGGAATCACAATGGAAACCGATAGGATTAATCTGAGGCACACGGGCAAAAGACCGGCGAGACCGTTTCTTCCCTTTGGCGACAGCTAGGGATTCCAAAGAGGAGGATTCAGAACCCGGATCGGAGTTAGGAAGAGATACGGGGTTAGAAACCTGAGCTTTCAGGTTATCGGCGTGTACCAGATCCATAGGGTGATTGGTGGAATCCATGACAAAAATAAGGCAACTACGCTATTAAAAGATGAGCAGAGAAACTAGAAGTATGGGCAACTCACCAGAAAACGAGAGATAAGCGGAGGATGAAATTGAAGGGCGGAAAGAGAGGAGAAATAAGGGAGCCAGGGAGATCTATTTATAGAAGATAAATAAGGAAGTACTAAAAGCTAGTGCATTGGGGGCAAGAGTAATGATGGTACGCAAGGAAAGAGGAAAAATTTGGGGAAAAGAGAAGCGTGTAGCCACCAAAAGCTCGAAGATAATAGCTTTTTATGGCCCAGGGACCCACCTGCCAGAATAGTGATAAGCGCTCGTGAAACGAAGGAATCGGTAAGCGAGGAAAACATGTGACAAGACAGAAGCCTCCAGCCTCGGAAGACTAAAGCCTTTGTCTTGGAGGGCTTGTGATAATACCGAAGGCGATTGGCAAAGGTGACTTTCCTGGTAATTTCTGATACACATGATAGACAGCTAAGAAGAAGGATTCAGCTGGTACAGTCACGTGACTAGGACCACAACGGGGTACAAGAAGGTGACGTGTGATGAGAAGGCACAAGATAAGGTTCAAGACGCCTATAAATAGAGGCCACAATCAGTCATTCCAGGTAAGTTCTCTAACTCTTGAATACAGAGTTTATCTTTTCAATACACGAAATCTCAGCTACCACCCTCGGGTAGCGCCCGGGAGGTTTGTTTTACAGGCATCGGAGAACAGGTCCCATGTCGGTCTTATCTGAGGCTGAGGAGCTCGGATAGTCAGGAGTCATTAGCGAGCAGCTTGCATACTTCATCTGCAATTCATCCATAAGCCCTCGGATACATCAACTATCTGAGGCACCAATTTACTAGTGCGGATTTGCCCCGCATCACACTTTAACAACGGTTGCAAATATCCTCTTTTATATAATGATCCTTCATGCAGTGTAAACCTCGGGACCTTCACCTTGATCTTCCGCGCCAAATTCTTATCCTCTGGAAGCATATCATCTCTAATGTATGCCAAGATTGGAGCTATCCATGATTCATCTTCCTCTATCATCTCCACCCTCGGGATTTCCTCATAGCTCCTCTTCTCCAACACTTCCATATATAATTTCTGGTCTGGTCCAGGTTTCACCTCTGAAGATGCCAACTTGCTTAGCGCGTCGGCCTTGGTGTTTTCTTCCCTTGGAATTTGTTCCAACCTGAAACTATCAAATCCCGTTGCTAGCTGTTTAGCAATCTCCAGATACCTCTGCAAGCTTCTTTCTCTTGCTTCATATTCCCTCTTTACTTGTTGTACAACGATCTGAAAATCGCTGAATGCCACCATTCTCTTGATTCCGGTTTCTTTTGCCAATCGTAAGCCTCCTATTAACGCCTCATACTCTGCCTCGTTGTTTGTGGTTTTGAAAGAAAATTGTAAGGCGTACAAGTGTTCCTTACCCTCGGGACTAATTAGCAATATCCCTGCTCCGTTTCCACCTTGATGGAATGACCCATCTACAAACATCTTCCACTCTGACTCATTGATCTCAACAGGAGCTTGTCCCTTCTTTCCCTCTGACTTTGGAAGGTATCCGACCCCTATCTTCTCAGCCTCGGGAGACGCTCGACCTTTCTTTTCTTTTCTAACCATCCCTCCTTTGGAACATTCCTCTTTACTAGCCATGGACTCGACTAGAAAATCTGCCAACACATGTCTCTTGATCGCCTTCCTAGGTTGATATGTCACATCATGCTCTCCTATCTCCACTGCCCATTTCATCATCCTTCCCAAATCCTCTGGCTTTTGCATAATCTGCTTTAACGAGTAGTTGGTCAGTACCACTATCGGATAACCCTGAAAGTATGCTTTCAACCTCCTCGATGCACGCATTAACACCAGCACCAACTGCTCTAACTCTGTGTACCTCGTCTCTGGCCCTCTTAATGTTCGGCTTACGAAATATATAGGGTGTTGAATCTCATGCTCTTCTATAATCAATACCGCACTTACTGCATCGGCCGATGACGTTATGTACAAGAAGAGAGTTTCACCTGGGATTGATTTCTTCAAAGTGGGCAGTTTCAACAAACGCTGCTTCAACTCCTGGAAAGCCTTTTCGTATTTATCTGTCCACTGAAAATCCTTCGCCTTTCTTAGGACATTAAAGAAAGACAGTTGTCTCTCCACTCCTTTGGAAAGGAAGCGGCTCAAGGCCGCCAATGACCCTGTCAATTTCTGGACCTCCTTCACGGTAGTGGGAGACTGCATCTTTTTGATTGCCTCAACCTTCTCGGGATTTGCATCCATACCTCGGCTCGATACCATAAATCCGAGGAACTTCCCTGCACCCACCCCGATGATACTCTTCTTAGGATTCAGCTTGAGATTAGTTGCCTCTAGCTTGGTGAATGTTTCCTGCAGGTCACTCAAGAACTCTTGATGACTTCGACTCTTGATCACCATGTCATCTACGTAAACCTCCATGTTTCTTCCCTTTTGGTCCCCGAACACATCATCAACCATTCTTTGGTACGTTGCTCCTGCATTTTTTAATCCAAATGGCATCATCTTATAGCAGAAAATCCCTTTGTTGGTAATAAAAGATGTATTTTCCTTGTCCTCCTCCGCCATGGGTATCTGGTGGTAGCCCTTGTGTGCATCGAAGAAAGCTAACACCGGATATCCGTAATAGCCTCGGCTAGCTAGTCCAAAGAGGACAAACTATCCTTTGGGAAGCATTTGTTAAGATCCGTGAAGTCTATGCACATCCGCCAACTCCCGTCGTGGTTTTTTACCAACACCGGATTGGCTACCCACTCTTGATGTGTGATCTCTTCTATTACTCCGGCCTTCTAAAGCTTCTCCACCTCGATTCTAATAAACTCGGCTCTTTCCGGATCCATCGGCCTTTTCTTTTGTCGGATGGGTTTTACCGACGGATCAACCTTAAGCCAATGTGTCGCAATAGCAGAAGGAATTCCCAATACATCTCCTGAATTCCAAAAAAAAACTTCAGCATACCTGACTAGCCGTTTTCGCAACTTCTCCTTTATATCCTTTGGAAGATCTTTCCCAATTTTCACCACTCCTCAATTTCATATCCTCCAATTCCTGTTGAGAGTGGGCCCCAATATTGCTCCCATTTCTTTCCTGGCCTCAGCCACAGCTACCTGAGAACAATTCCGAGCTTCTGACTGGCTTCCTTGAACCGTCGTCATACCTTTCTCGGTTGGAAACCTCAACATTAGAAGATGAGAACAGCTGGCCGCTCGGACTTGGTTTAACCAGGGTCTTTCGAGGACTACATTGTATGGAGATACCGCGTCTATTACCATGAAAGTATTGAATGTTAAAACCCTCCGGGCGGCATCGATATCATCTTTCATTACCACTCTCAGGGATGTTTCCCCGATTGGCCTCCCTAGCTAACTCTCCTGAGAACTCTACCAACGACCATACTGGAGGACACAAACTCTCCTTTCTGTTCCCATTTGATCAAGACATGATGTAAAGATTACCTCCACCCCACTGCCATTGTCTATCAACACCTTTCTTACCTTAAACCCCCCAACTTCAGTAGTCACTAGGAGAAGGTCGGAATGTACCACCTGCATCGGACCTTCTTCAACTGCTGAGAATTCCAACATACCTCCGAACCGAACCCTCTTAACCTGTTCCTCCCCTGGGGGCACATATCTTGTTTGCACCTCCCAAGACACGTCCATCTCGACCTCTACTTTGTCAGGACTTGCCTCCATCACCCTCAAAACGTGCTTTATGAATCCGATGCACCCTCGGACGACCAAAGATTGTGATCCCATCCGAAGATGGTCGGACAACTTTACTAGGAAAAAGACGAGAACCCAGATCGTCGGGTCCCACCGAGCGTGCCAACTGATGCGGGGGAAATCCGCACTAGTAATTGACGCCTCAGATAGTTGATGTATTCGAGGGCATCTGGATGTGGATTGCTGATGAAGTATGCAGATTGCTCGCTAATAACTCCTGAATGTCTGAACTCCTTGGCTTCGGATAGGACTTGCTTGGGGACCCGTTCTCCTGAGGCCTGCAAAACAATCCCCCGGCGCTACCCGATGGTAGTATCTCCGGTGTGATGATGAGATTTCGTGTACTAAAAGGAAAGATAAAACTTTGTATTCAAGAGTTAGAGAACTTACCTGGAATGGCTGATTGTGGCATCTATTTATAGGCATCTTAGACCTCCCTTCTCCTCATCATCATGCGTCACCTCCATGTACCTTGCGAGGCCCTCTGGCACGTGAATGTACCTCCTCATGCCTTGTCATTGCCTCTGGTCACGTGAGTAGGCAGCTTCTTGGAAGATGGCTAGAATCTGAGTCATCTCCTTATTTACCTATCATCAGTGATGAATGAAAAAAAGAAAAAGAAATAATAGGCATGATGGTTTCGATCTCATACGTATATTTGATGGATCTTTAAGCTAGTTTTCTAGCAATAAGGAGGAGGAAGCTTTCAATGAAGATGTCCTATCATAAGTTCACTGTAGAATCATTATTTAATTCATGTTTTTATTTGGTTAGTTTAAATGTTTGTTTTAGAGCATGTCCAGCAACTTCTGTATAATAGAAATTTTTATGTCTTAACACTTTGTTCAAGTGTTTGTCATTAATTTTATTTTATTGTATTTTTCTATGTTTTACCAATTTTATTTATTTATTTTAATATTGTAAATGAACTAATTAATTTAGAACAAACACACAAACTACCATTATCTCTAAAGGGAACTAGAATAGTTATTCAAAATGTGTGTGGAATAAACGGCGTCGTATTTGTTCACATAGTATTTTCGAAATATATTTATGGTATTCAAATGTTAACTTAATATTTTTTCGAAATATTTATGGTACATAAATATTGAAATGCGATGTGATCCATGATAACAAATATTTTTTTATGCTACAATATATGTGTGCCGTTTGGGATGTAATATATTGTCACGTTTCCTTAATTCTCAAGGCCGAATGTCATAACTCCTCATGCTTCTTCTCTAGATGCAAGATTGCGTGGTAAGTTTGTAAACATTAATTTGTATATATTCGTCTCTTCGGAGGGATAGGTTTGATTTTGTTATTGTATTTTTGAGGATTAATTTGCTGGATTAGGATTAGGAAGTGACAAGTTTAGGGACCAGTTGGGGTTAATGAAAAAAATGCAAGACAACTTAATTTCTGATTCTTTTGTCCGAGTACATGACCACCCCTCGCATCATCGATCGACAATATTGTGAGGAGGTTTTTTGAGAAGAATTTGGTGGACATGGTAGTGGCTTTCAAATTTTGCGAATATTTCAATTGCACATCTTTGTCTATATATATTGTAATGTTTTTATTTTTTGTTTTGGTGGATCCTTATTTTTTTTTCCTGTATTTTGGCTATTCGCCAAGCAGTTTCTTCAGATGACCAAGGTGTTTATCCAATATCCAATAGTTTACCTAATTTTTTCGTTAGTTCTTATGAAATGACATGAAACCGTGAAGGTAAAAAGTATAAAGATGTTCAAAATGACATGAAATTGTGGCTTTTTCAAGACCATCTGCGTAAGACACCGATGATAAACCAATGATTTCAATCACATTAAAAGGCAATAAGAAAATTTTTTATCTGAGAGGTAAGTCAAAAGTGATAAAATTATATCTCTTTATTTTAGTATAATCATATATCTGCAAACTGGTGGGAATGAAATTCTCCAACCTCTACAATTGGAATAATGTAATTGCGAGTAAATATGAAAAATTTTATGATTGGATGATTCCTATCTTTAGTTTTATAACAAAGCAATTGTGTGTATTCCTTAATAGGTGAAGTGAATCACCATGATTTATTTGGACTAGAATACTTTGGTCAATACATATATAATAATTAATTGTATATATTATTTTCCGACATCTTTCCATTAATTTTTTGTAATATTTTGTAAATTACTTACATACTAAATACATATATATATATATATATGTATTTATATATATATATACACTTATTCTATGTGTGTGAATTATAGATGTAAACTATTATTTAGTAACAAAATATTATCCTAAAATAGGAATAACAATATTAGATGCACACTATTAAGGATGGCAATATTTGTGGGTTTTGTTTTTTGGTTTAGTACTGAAATATTTTGTACTGTATATTATTTATTGAAATATGTATTTTTGGTAAACATTTCAATGCTAATTTTTTGAAAAGAATATTTTCATGCTATTAAGTGTATGAAATATTGTATGGGAATTTTTTAACAATGATAGATTAAGTCCTTTTTTGCCTGAGCTTATTTTTTACTTTTTGAACTAAACTGAAGTGAAAATTAATGTATTGAAAAATGGAATCAACATGACTTAATTAACCTGAATTTCAACAAATTACATTTTCACTGAATTGAACTGATCTACAGAAAACCTCTAGCAAACAAAAACATTGATCAAAATAAGGCGCAAACCGCCGTATTACCAACTAGTATATATATGAGAAATCATTTCTCCCACCATAAATTTAAACCGTGCAATGAACAGCCTAAGATGATTCCCCAACGGTTGGGGAACAGAAAAATATACAACATAGAAAATATACGCTGAATATAGCAAGTGTTACAAACTTACACTTACGTTCACTCTCAACATGAACGACAAAGAACACAAACATCCAGTTGGTGAGCTACTACTACATCACTGCAGAGTGCGAACTAATATTTAGATCACAAAAACTATTTACTCATTTTCCCATGTGAGTTAAAATCCTGCTAACTAATGCCGCTTTTGCTCCAGTAACAGGGAGGTTGTTTGCTGTCAAGTAGTATTTCAGCTCTGCAACTGTTAAGTCCTTCAGCTGCAAAAGAAATAAAACAACTTACCAACGTCAAGAATATTGTAAAAATTCTTTCTTATTTTCCAGTTTAAGAAACTCATGAAAAGATTCATCAATGGAGTGAAACCCTCCCCTTCTAAGAATGAAATGACTGAACCATCAAAAAACGAGACCATCGTTTAACAATAATCTAACAATCATTCACATGGAGTGCTGTTTATAAAAAATCCTTAAAATCCTCTATGAAACCCAAGAACAGGAGTATATCTTAGAGGTATCACTATCATATTAGATTAATGGTGCAATATTTAATTAATTATTTAGATGACAAACACAGGTAGTTCGATTATAGATCATTTTAGCTAGCTCGATTATAGATCATTTTAGCATGGTCGATGAAAATTCACCTTTCCACCATCAGCAAGTTCTGACCAGTCATACTTTGCAGACTCCTTAGTTGCATTTTCAGCTGTTGCCTTCCGCTTTCGAGAGGCCTCTGTAACTTTCCCACTACCAACCAAATCACTCTCATCATAGTTTTCCCCATAAACAGAAAGTTTGAATTCTTCCAATGCTTTAACAATACCAGGCCTGCAGAAGAGTACCGGGTTTCATATATCAGCATCAGCAGGGCCAAAATGATAATAAGAACAAGACGATAATTTTGTTACTTCTAAACAGTCAGATTTAAAAATTGAAATGCTAAGAATCATCTAGCACCTCGCCATGCCTTCTTCATCAGGAACTGTCTCATCCTTAACTTCAGGCATCTCATCCTCCTCAAGTGCTAGAGCTTGCAACACAGCATAATGCCTCTGTAAGGCTGCAAAACAAAGTTCAACCAAATCAACTCTTGAAGCCCTAACAGATTTATTGTTTTGCTTTAAACCAAATAACCAGAACAGATCATCTATGTATCTACAGACAGTTGACCACTTAATTATCTCGATTATATAGATTTCACAAACAAACTACATTGTTTTCAGTGCACCAATCAACTCTTGAAAATGTTATCCAGCACACCAACCATTCGATCAAAGAAATATGGCCTCCGGGCATACAGTCAACTGATCTCCAACCTTCCTTCAACATAAACCAGGTAAAAAAAAAAAGCGTGGAAACTTGTACAAGGTGAAGTCCTTTATCTATATGACCTTGATTAGAGTGACGGCATTCGAGAAGTTTTAAGCAATAACATAGTACAGCTCAAGATTGGCCCAGAACTACTTCAATTTCATTTCCAGACCAGCACTATCTACTTGCATATTACAAACGATGTGAATTTTACCAATGCAACCTAATGTAGGATGAGTTGTCAAGAAGTGACGTAAAGTCAGATGTAGGATGAGTTGTAGTTGCATGTCATAAAATGTTAATATTTTTATCGTGCCTAGAGTTTTGTAGTCCAAACATTTGCTCTCCATCAACTTCACGTACATAAAAAGTAACAGAATCTAGGATTCATGATTCAGCATGCCAGAAATCATAAAATTTTCCACAAATTGGTGGAATAATATTTTAAATGCTTTTTTTAATATAAAATTTGGTCAGTCTAACATTCTACTATGTTAACTTTACCAGAGTTGTACAACCTTTTCATTCAGAAAAAGAGAAATATTTAGTCTATTCATTTCAGTCAATGTGCATTAAATATTTCGGTGTAGTTCTATAGACTACTCAAAGAACAAGCATGCTAAAAGAACATAGATCTGCATTTCTTTACATACCAGGATTTGAAAATTGGCATACTGAAAAATCTTTCAAGTCAACACGTCGCACTAAAGAGATGGCCTTTTGAATTTGATCATCACTTGCTCGAGGTGCCGAGGCATTTGTATCCACGTGTAGCTGCAACAGTCAACTTTTTAGTGTATATACAGATCACAAACTCATATGCAGTACCAGACCCATAAAATGGAAGAGGCATCATATCACATAACACATAGATTTTAAGAGTTTCCTGCATTATGGTGCATTTTACAAAGTTTGCCTACAGCAGCTTACCAAGAAACATTAAAACTCCAAAGGATCTTTGGGGTTACAAAAATAATGCAAGGGAAAATCAAAAAAATTTATGAGCAACAAAATTTAGAAATTAGCAGTTAGGATTATGAAAAACTAATAAGGAGACATATCAATGAATGGGAAAGAACAGTTCGATTTATTTTAGTATAAGGTAGAAACTTTGTATGGTGGAAAACGTAAAACGAAATGAGATGTGTATTATTGTGCATCCAACATATACAGAGAAGGGTCAAAGTAAATAAAATAAGGGATCATTATAGCTATCATAAGAAGGAAGCTAAATGACAATTAGCTTATACCCCACTATCCTGGGTTGGTTGTAGAAGATGTACATTGACACTACAGCAGAACGAACCAATAAAAATTCTGATTGAAAAAAAGAAGAAAAAGGAATGACCCGAATTGAATAAAAACTACTAAGAAGGATGTTACTTATAAGCCTAAACAGAAAACATCAGCTCCACCATAACACAATGGCTGAATTGAAGTTCATACCATGGACAGACTGACCCATAAACTAATGATGTGCTCTGAGACACAAATGAACTGATAAGAGGGTAGTACAATAAATGTTCTTACGTCTTCAATGTGTCTGATGTCATCAGAATAAGGAAGGTATATCATATGCATTCCAGGTGGCTCAACCTGTCCACCACAGCTGGTGATTTCATCCTGGAAGTTAACAAAGAACAATAAAAAAAGGAAATAAGATAAAACAGAGAAAAAGAAATTTTCCTGTTAGTTCCTTTCAAAGACACCCTACCATTTTGTTTTGTAAAAGGCACGCTACTATTCATCCAATTCATCACCGTAACTGCACACAATTTCTTACAGGATTTATTCCAGATTAAACCGCCTCAAGTTTTGTTTTTCTATTTGTTTTAAACAATCTTCATTCATCCACCATTTTTTAATTTATTGAGATACTGAGATATAATATGGGCCTCATTTATTCATCACAAGACTACAGGTAGGACCGTACAAAAACAAGACAGGTAACAGAATTAACTGATGGACATGCTTAAGAAACGAAACAACTTACTTGTGCAACCAAGGCAACCAACTGGGGACGAGAGGAACCTCCATAAGAAGCAACAGCAAAACTGCAAATAAAGGCAATAGTCATAAAGTCTGAGAAAAGAATTAATAAAATTAAAAGCTCTGTTTACGACTTTACGGTGATTTCCAAGGAATGAATAAAATAAATACATCAACTTTAACATGTCCTGGGACCTGAGTGGCCTCTGTTTTAGAAATATATTAAAGAGAGCAAGAGAGCAGAAGAGAATGTTGGCTAAGAAATTTTCCTAGCTACAAGAGACAATTCAGTTCTTTTAAAAGAACCAAAAGAAGTTTTGTTGTAAATGACAGATTTAATTCCAATACCACTTTAACAATCAAACTGTAACATCATAACAAGAATAAGCTACCAGTCTGCTCCTTGGTACAAAAGTCTACATAGGCTACCATAGGTTATAAGAGTCAAACTAACATGATCTGTCTCATTGAAGTGTGTCTTAAAAAATACAGGAAAAACATAAATTAAACTGTAAAAAAGCTTTAAGTGTAAAGTTATGTTGAGATATACTAAGAATACAAACCGATCAAGCTGCAACATGGACCTATGCAGAGCAATAAATACACAAGAGCTTCCAATGATTTCCTGCAATTAATTAATAACTAATCAACAGAAAGGTATAATTGAAAAACAACTTCCGCTTGAAGCACTAGTAAGAGAAGCATTTCATGTGTAAGTAGCCCAGAAGTTTGATGAGTTCTGTTTCTTTCTTCCCAGTTCCCACCCATCCCCATCTAATAGAAATTACATCCTCACCCTCACTCCCAAATTTAAGTAAATATGTTAACAAATGAATGAAAAGAAAGAAAGCAGAGTACAAAGTGTTAAAACCCATAATGGTAGCAACTGATATCAATTGAAAGTATTTACAGGAGGTTTCAGAAACTACTTCTCTAATGAAAAGGTAACATAGTATAAGAACAAACAGTTTTAGCCATTCATCCGACCGTGCATGGTATTTAAGCAAATGTGAAACCAGAAGTTAACTGGTGCAGGAACCATTATACTCCAAATATATATTGTGATACTTAATCATCTAAGTTTAAAGTGGTCTACAGTCTCAAAGCAAACAGTATCATTTTGGTATCTCATTCTAAGTTTAGTAGTTCTCATTCTAAACTTATGTTAAGGCCTTTTAGACTTGTATGCTGCATTATTGCAAAAATTGTATACCAGTTCCCTTTCAAAAAATACAAGATTCTAAGAAAAACAGAAAATTTTGTTTTAACCATATGCATTACAGCCAATGCCATTTGATTGCAGATAGAAGTTCCCTTAGACTTTCTAGGTTCTCAGATATATTCTTTTTGGCTGATTCCTAAACTAAAATGAATTTTTTTTTTAAACCCAATTCTTGTATGCTACCTCCAGTATTATTTGTGTATTATGCTTAATGTTAAGCTAACTTCCGTTCTTCTATTATCCTTAATGTTAAGTTGACTTCCGTTCTTCTATCCTAAGCACAAAAAATAAATATTTAGGTAACACACATATACTGCATATAATGCACAACTGAATAATTCACAACATACATTTATACATGGTATCAGGGTACCATATAGTTTACCATCGAAACATATAGAAAGAAGACCTGACAAAAGTAACAAATCTGAAAAGTCGGGACTTCAAAAGATCTAAAGACTAGACTGTACAACTTTGATTGCGTGCCTTAGGCTGAAAAACTATTAGTTACCATTCGTGGAGGCTGTCAAATCCTTTAACTGGCAGTTATCAATTTGTATAACTTTTCGTAAGTATGGTTAATGATGCAATAAAAGAAATATCAAATAGCTAGCACACACTGTAAGGGAAAAGACGTACATATTGAGGGAATTTTACAACCAGAGTAAACTTTAAAGATGAATCAAGTTTCAAGAGCATAATTATGTGGGATTCCATAAAAGAATCTCCTAGACAGGAATCTGTGACATAGTAATATCTAAAAGATGGAACGGAGAATGCAAGTGCAATACTTCTGTAGTGCGGGAAGTAGAATTGTAGAGAATTAAAAAATGAAACCTCATCACTTGGAAATAAAAATGTTGATGGCTTTAAGTTGTGATAATCTTTCAAGCAACTTAAGGGCTTGAAGCCTAGAAGATGAAGGTGTCCACTTGAAATTCTCTTAATTTCTGAAAGCTCATCTACTGTCAGGATGACATCTTCACTGAGAATAAAAACATTGCATTTATCAGAAGTGAAACAAATTTACATCAATGAGAATGTTTAGGTAGAAGTGAAGAAAGCCAACGTTACATAATTAGATTGACTGAATTGGTAGTGTATTTGGAAAACCATACTGATTTTAACATTTTACAATGGTTTTACACTATGAATTACTCTAAATTTAATTGATGCATGCCCATATAATTCATGACCAGAAAGAGGAAAGGTTGTGGAGGGGATTTCATAAAAATGCATGAAAGTGCATGGAGAAGTTTAAAGATATACAACATGAAGCGGAGATCATCATGATTTATTAAAACTTAGCTACTTTACTTCTTATAAGGTTGAAAACGCTGTCCAGGATCGTGCAGCAAAGCACCAGTGTCTGTACAGATTAAGGACCTATCAGACTGCAAAATACCAGAGTAGTTATTCCAATATGCATGCAATAATTTACTTTCAGCACAAAAATATAACAAAATACCAAACAATGACTACCTTTATCGGAATATTTGTCACTGAATCAAGCCAAGTAATTGCCCCTGTAATTATAAAGGGTAAACATTAGCAACCAGTTAGCTGGAGAAGATAGGCATGGAGAAACTACAACAAAAAACAACTGGACCTGGATTAGTAGGGCGAATCAAAGCATATGAGTTCACATGAATGGAAACTCCTCTGGCGATGATGAACTGGATTTGACGAATCTTACGTTTCTTAAACATACGCTTCCTCAGTTGTTCTTTTATGTCTTCAAACCTAATATATAAATTAAAATTGGCAATTTAGCACATTTACAAGTGGCAACATGCTTTCTAAATAATTATTCTGCCAAGATCAAGCATAGAACCAAATAGTATCAAAACAAAAAGTGAACCAACAAATCACGCCATTCTGTACTTAAATAGCTGCAACTGTTGAATCATGCTACAACTGAAATAAAAACCTAAAAGTACACACAAATTGAAGATTGTTAGGTCAGAACCATCACGTAGATCAGAAAAAATAATCAAAGAAAGAATACATATACTTAAGTAAAAATCTTCAATTGCATCACCCTTTCTCCAGAAGATTTAAAAGCATTTTTATCTGATGCAGCAAGATGCATTAGAATAGATCAAGTTAGACCACATTAAAAAATTTAAAAGAAAATCACTGCCTAGCTGATTTAATGCAAAGGTTGGGACAAACATGTGTAAACTAGTATTTTTGTATATGAAGGTATCATTATGAAGTGGCCTTTTAATACTAGCAGTAACAGTTGAAACCAATCATTTGAAATTCACATTTACACTTTGACAATTATATCAGTTCAGCAAGCTATGATTCTGTGGAAAACCCCTTCAAGCCCTACACTCAATGACTACATTTTGTAGGGAGAAGGTATGCAGTAAAAATAACTTGTGTTTCATACATGACCTAGACACCTAGTTCCTCTGGATAACTACTAATTAACTAGTGAAAGACAATAATATTAGTTCTCCATAGGATCAATCTTGTTCGTCAAACAGTAATTAGCAGAGTGAAGAAATAAATAACATAGCACACCCAACTATCACTGCATTATGAACCATATATGACTATCTCCAACATGAAAGAAAGAAGTTCAAGAGTCAATTGGTCCATAGTACTCTTCGATGAAAACGTTCAGCCAAAATTGGTAAACCATTCACTGTTAAGCTTTAAAGAAAAGGCAACCAATTCACTCATCCACACAACTTGTTCAGACAACCCATAATTGCTCACCTCTCTCCAATCAGGGACGTAAACTGAGTAAGTTCGTCACCTTCTAGTCCAAGCAATTCCTGTTATTCACAAGTGAAAATCAACTAATAACAGTAAACTAAGAGGGGTTTAAAAGAGTAATCCAAATTAGCTTTACATACAGCATAGAATAGAGACACGTCAAATTCGTGATCTTTTCCATTTAAAGGAAGAAGCTCGATGGAAATGCCAAGATCTTGAGCGTCCTATGGAAGACACGTTGAAACATCATGAGTGTGTTACTCATAAACACTAAGATGCTCACTTACTAAATCCAAAAGGTAAGCAAGATACTATTGTTACCTTTGCTCTTTGAGTTGTAGTCCGGATCATATCCGTTTTAGTTGCTCCCTTGATATTACCAAAAGGATCATCTTCATTGGTAAGCATGAGAATTCTTTTATCAGTTGTTTTTGCAGAACTGCACACAAGTCCAGTTAAAACTTTAAAATCGAAGATCTCAAATACAAATAATGTACAAAAGGGGGAAAATGGTAAACCCTTTTCTCAGCAAAGCTTGAGCAACCCAGAGAGCATTATAGAGAGAATTGTCTCGGGATCCAGGCAAGATACCATATTTACTCCCAATTTCAGTGCTAAATTTTTCTGCATGATAGAACAAATACAAATACAAATACATCATGTTTTAGTGTACTAGACGTAAAAAGTCACTGCTTACTCTTACACTTCCAGCCAAACATTATTGACATTAACATTTCATCTCAAATGTACATTATGACTCAGAAACAAGACAATGACATACTACATGAAAACTAAATTTACCCACAAACGAATACTGTACAAGCATTCAACTCCCCCTACAAAGATACCCATAATATACATCTAAATGTGGGACAAGAAGGATTCCAATGTAAATGAGCTAACAGAAAATCCAGAATCATTTTACCTTCAACAGATTCAAATTCTTTGATAACCCTTGCAGTGATCCTATCTAATTCCTCTCGTTCGGCAACATTAAACACGTATACTCCACTAAGATCTTGCAAATTCTTTTTTTCTTTCTGAGAAATGCAAGGAAAAAATAAAATCATAAATTCAAAATTGGAGAATAAGCAAACTGGCAGTTTCATAACTCAACTGAAAGTCTGAAAGTCTGAAAGACCCAAAACCAACTGAGCATATTGTTTAAGAATAAAGTAGTTCTTTTCAAATAAGAGTTAACCAGAATGCAAACAATGAGAACTCTTTGATCCAGTGGCAATGACATATAAAGGATATTCGTACAACTGGATGTTGGCATCTAACAAACGCTGACTTGGAGCCATGCCTTTGCATGTCCTGATCTAATACTGTGTATATGAAATTGAACATGGCAATCATTAAGAACAAATGGGCGAACAATTAAAAACACATGCTAGATGAGATGATAATACAAGGGTATGTAGTGCCATGATTGCAATCTGGTGAGTTTTCCACAACAAGTAGGATCAAATGTTCATCAAGTACACTGATGAAAATGCTAATCAGATAAATCCACAAATATTTACATGCATCCAAACAAAAAATGTATCTTCAATTTTGAAGACTCTGAACTTCCAATCATTTAGGTGCTTGCAAGAAAAGGGCTGCTTTCTCTTTTATGCCTTACATTAAGTCAAAACTTCTGACCTAGTTCTTT
Source organism: Cruciata laevipes (assembly GCA_963678965.1). Taxonomy (NCBI): domain Eukaryota; kingdom Viridiplantae; phylum Streptophyta; class Magnoliopsida; order Gentianales; family Rubiaceae; genus Cruciata; species Cruciata laevipes. Next base: position 13,297,580 of record OY787635.1, read on the forward strand.
CAAGGAGGATATACATTAAAATGTAGAACTAGTATGCTCCAAGTGTGAATAAACAAACAAATAGTCAATGAAAAACTAGACTTGTATGTTTGAAGAAGATTATCTTTTTCACAAGTGTGAAATAAAAGTTAAGAGTAGCACTCAGTACATTTCAAAAGGATCTCATGTTAATTACCTATTAGAAGTTAGAATGTTTGTATGTTCTTAATTTATTATAACTTTAGACATGTATAAAAGAAAACAGTAAGCTACAATATCGTGGAGCTGGGTATCTTACTGTGTTGAAGAAGCATATTGCAACTTCGTCATAAGATCTATTAATGATCTGAGTCTTCAGTGATTGCGTAATGCAACTGACAGCTAACTGGAATAGTGACACATCCTTTTGGCCTTCCTGAAATTGTAAACAATTATTTGAATCACTAAACATCACTACTGACTCACAGGATATTACATAATTTACGAATCCTTGTCAAATAGCGAGGCCCAAGACGAGGTTGAACTACTAAACAATTATCAACCAGTATTAACCATTCAACTTTTAGGGTTCAATCATTTGCAGCTTTTTTCACTTAAAGAGTGCTACTAAATTAAAATGTTTATGAAGTTTATCTGACAAAAGAAAAGCCGCTGAGCCAAGAGTGAGAAACTGCCTTTGGATGATGAATTTGCATCAGCGGTAAATGAGAGACTATAAATTACAAACTATCAAAGAAAAAAAATGTTGCAGGTACTGCCAGTCAGATTACCATCCCTTGGAAAGATGAACTATCATCTGAATTTGAAGCACTTGCACAGCCTTTTTTCTAACTTAATTCATACAAGTGGCAACCCTACTAGAAGCCCACAATAACAGCACAATAATTCTGCCCCACTGGTTTCTCAATAATAAATTCACTAGATTTTTATAAATTACACATGCACTCATATTTACCCTCAATATCATCAATTATAAGTTCACAATTAACTAAAGGTCATCTTTCAGACATTTGTAGTGCAGAAACAAATATTTTAAAAATTATATTTTCCAGCAAACAAGCATATCAACTGGAAAAACAATAGCTGTTACCGAAGGGCAGGTAGTGGAGAACATTTTTGGGGAAGCATCCACTAAATAAACCAACAATTCTTTGGACGAATCACTTCCCTGCCAAATTAATTATCAATATCATAACAATTAACAGCATAATAATACACTAGCAGATAATTAAAAAAATAGGTAGTGAAGAGAAGAAAACAAACTTGATTGAATTCGTTATCTAGGTCATCATCGTCGTCTCGGAAGACGTCTTCAGGATCAAGGTCCATGCCTGCAGACGACGACGTAGCGAAGGTTTTTGAGTTCCTTCCCTGGTAAGCTGCAATTGAAAAGCCCGCGACTTGTTATCGAGGTACTCGGAAATTCGAAATGACAACAAGCAACCTATAAATTTACCATTTCACATCCTTGTCATCGGGGTTCACCAATTGTTCGTTTAGGCCCTTTATTAAAGTGGGAATTGCGTTTGTATCCCTGCACTCTGTTAATTTACCCTCGAGTTTTAAAAAAAATGCTCTTGTATCATTGGAATAATTTTGATTTTTTAAATTATACCTCTAAAAGCTCTAACCAGCCATCCAAATGTGTATTTCCGATTATTAGGTGACTTGAAAATAAACCTCCATATGTTGATTAGAGCTTTTAGAGATATGATTACAAAACCAAAGTCACCTCCAACTCAATTGCATTGACGACTACCAAAACCTCGCCTTCCCTATCACGATGATGCAATTGCAATCAGAGACTTTGACGATGAGGATGACACAATCGGAGGAGAACCTAGACAATTGGTTGACAATGATAAGGAGGGTTTGTAATTTGGGCGATAGAGATTTTTTTGTGCGGATATTGCAATGTGGCACCAAATACAAAATACTTATATTTCGACCTCAAAATTCATTAAAAAATAGGTTTGCATGACATTTGATCACTCATTATGTGGCTATATCAAATACTTTGTGTTATTTTAAATCATTGAATTGTATGAAAAACTAAGATTCTTGAAATTGAAGAGATACCAAAAAAACCGAAATTTTCAAACTTAAAACTTTAGTGCCTTTAATAACTCCAAAAGGATTTTTCAAGAAAAGTGGGCGTGGAAAAAGGATTTTTCATCCCATACGCGTGAACAGTAAATTTCTCTCCCAAGCGGCCAGGCCCCCTTTTATGTCCAGATCTAGTCCGGGGAGGTGACCGGCGCGGCGAGGCCCACTCCATTTATCTTTTCTGTAAGGTAGCTACATCACCTCCTTTTCGCACAACTACAGAACCAAAAAAGCCCGGATCGAACGCCGCAAGCCACCATGACCGCAGTCTCGGAGCCTAGACATTGCCGGAGCACAACGGCGCCATCGATCGGGTCACCCACAGATCGAGGCGCCGCGATCTAGCCGCTCCCGGGCATCGAGCAGGGTCAGCCGGCGGTACGGAAACGGCCGCCGGAACGCGCCAGCGATTCAGAAGCTCCAGGCCACCGTGCGATCTCCGGCAACCCAGCAGCGGTGGCTCATGCGGCTCCCCTGCTGCGCGGCTCCATCCATGCGACGGCGGGAGGCGGCAACGAAGCCGAGCGGGTCCTGCACCGCCGATGATCAGCTCATCCACCAGTCCGAGCTCCCGCCGCTCCGACGGCCCAGACGTGCGCCCATCTTGCAGAAAAATGCCAAGGAGGTAGACAGGGGACTCCGTCCCGCCCCTCCCACCCGCCATCCGATGTGCCGACCACCGGATGGTGCCCCGTAGACCACGCTGCCACCGCGCAGCCAGTTTTCCGATGGACACATAGCCGGCTCGGATCGGTTCAGACCGGCTCGGTCTAGGTAGGTCTACATGGTTCTGGCCCAACTAGAAAATGAGGTGGTTTTTTCTTTCTTTTTACTGTAGTAGTTTATACGAATAAGGTCCCCAATATAAGTGCGGAGATCCAGTTGCGGGTCGCTACTGCTCCGGTCTCCACACCACTGCAGATCTCCACCACGCAGCAAGACGCAACCGGCGGTCAATCGGAGTCCGGCCTACACAGGCTGCCTACATGCCCAACAAGTCGGTTCTTCTTCGATTTTTTCGGGTCAGGCCGGTTCGGGTATGATTTTAATTGCAGGATATGGTCATAATTGCAGAGTCGGAACCACGAACTACGCGCCCTGAGCGTCCAGGCTACGCGACACCGCCGTACTGGGAGCCCTCCAGCTCCTAAAGCTTTGTGCCCCGCGCGTGCAGGTTACGTGCCGCCGACGTGCCGGGAGCTCTAGCTCATTGTGCTCTCTTGTGCCCCGCGCGTGCTGGCTACGCACCGCCGACGTGCCGGGAGCCACCAGCTCCTTGCGCTCTTAGTGCTTTTCTTTCAGCTCTGCTCATTTCGCTACCTTTTCATGGTTTCTTACAAACCACCTCATTTTCATAGAGTTTATTATACTCAGGAGATTTTTACTCTTTTTTGATACACCTCTTTTAGGTGTTTGTAAAACTCAAAAAATTTAGGAATTGGGGATACCAAATATAGTTTTCCCCATCTTTCATAGGTGATTTTACTGATTTATCTTTAAAAAAAATAAAAAATTGAAGAGATTTTCAAATAGCCAAAGACAAGTTGCCATATGTGATCAATCTTAGAACATGAAATTACCATAATTAACATCAAATTCAAGATCTTTGACTTGGGAGACCATCAGATCACTCGCTTACCGAGTCTGACAATATTATTTTATTTCACGTAACTAAACCAACCAATCCTTTATAGCTTTACTTTATCAAATGAGCGTTGGTCAAGGAGTACGTATATATGTTCATAAACCTCAATGGTACGTACATATATGTACCTTTTAAAGAACTCGAGTAAGGTTGTATTTTCTTGAGTTTACTTATATGTATTTCAGTTCAGTTCAGTTCAATAAAATTATACTTTCATGGAATTCATGTTAATTTAGTTATTGCTGAATTTTTTTCTTTAATACATTATTTTTTATTTCCATTTAGTCTAGTAAAAAACAAGATCATGATAACAAGGACTAATGTTATGACTATGAGGCTAGGACACTTTTTTACATTATTATTCTTGGTTGAGTAGAATAATAAAACTATATAAGTATGGACCTGAAACTCTGATCTTCACTCCAGACAAACAAAATCAACTTTCCCCAAACTCAGCAAAAGAAATGGATCCAACTTCTCCTAAAACCACCCCTGTGAGTACAACTCACTCCACAAACCCTATGCCTCGCATGGTTTTCAACCGAGTTTTCGCAGTAACATACAGCATCGCTCTACTATCCCTACTCTATCTCCATGCAACAAAACTGGCCCTGATGATCAGCGACAGCACCTTACCATCTCTCTTCGTATCGATTTCCATGTTCGCCGCTGATCTCACTCTAGGCTTCATGTGGATCACCAGCCAGGCTTTCCGGCTGCGGCCAGTTTCCCGGCAAGTCTTCCCGGAAAACACAGAGGAGGTGGCCGACTTTCCGGCTCTGGACGTCTTCATATGTACGGCGGATCCGTGCAAGGAACCGCCCATAAATGTTGTGAACACGGCTTTGTCGATCATGGCGTATGATTATCCGACGGAGAAGCTGTCGGTTTATGTTTCCGACGACGGGGGATCCCAGCTCACTCTGTTTGCTTTCATGGAAGCTGCTAAGTTTGCAGCCCACTGGCTGGCCTTTTGCAGGGAGAATCAAGTCGTTGATAGGTGCCCTCGTGTTTTTTTTGGGTCAACCCGTTATCCAATCAAGCCTGAGGGTGAGGAAATTAAGGTTAGATATTTCCTCCCCAGTTAATTTGTTTTCTCAAAAAAATATTTTTATGATTTTAACTAAAGAAACAAAAAATGTTCCTTCTTGTTTTTTCATCAAACTAATTTGGAAGTTTTTTTGTTGTTTTATCATTAATTTAAAATGTAGACCTCAATGAAATGCTCGTTCAATTAGTGAAGAGATCGACGCAGACAACTTTCATTTCTAAATGATAATATATTTTATCAATTAATACTGCGTGATAGTGATATACGATTAGTATATGAAATATGATGAAAAGAAAGACAACGAAACCTATTGAATTTTATTTCGTTGGGTAAAAAGATGGATTGTGTATATCCAGTCATAAATTCCAATCAGTACCATAACATTTGGCCACCGCATTAGCACAATAGATTTAATATTTTTAGATTAAGAGACTATATATTATCATAATTTTTAAATAATATATTCCCATAGGCCCTCTTTTGCAGTTCAATAATATTTAGTTTAGTTAATTGAGTTATAATATTTTAATTTTACTTTATTTCAGTTATAATCAATTAAATTTATTTATAACAATATAGCTTAATTCAGTTAGGAAATGGGCATAAAACTATATCTTGCAGGAAAAATATGATCAAATGAAAAAGAGAATAGAAAACACAATGAAGAACGGGCATGTTGGTGAATACGTTAACGTGAAAGAGCACGAATTCTTCAGCAAATGGATGGATAGATTCACTCGCCTTGATCATCCTGCCGTTGTTAAGGTTAGTAAACGTTCTTCTCCTTTATTACTATTGAACACTAGTTAGTAAAATAACATGGTGATCCCTAATATATTTTCCTTATTTAAATCCTCATTTTACTTCTTACCTTTTTTTTTTCCACATTTGTGTCAACTACTTTGCTTTATCTCACCATCCAGCACCACATAGTTGTCGAACTCAAACCTCACCATAAATGAAGCAAATTTTGTGATCCAAATTTCGCCGCCGATGATCTAAATCTCAGCGTCAGATAATCACAACAAACCTCACCATCGTTGACCAAACCTCAATCTGGCATCTCAAACCTCAACGTCGCAATTAAACCTCACCAATGTCATCAAAACTCTATGCCGATGATCGCAAACTGATCACCTACAGTAACCCAACCCTCACAGTCAACAATCCAAATATCATCACTCTAGCAACCAAAATCTCACCCCATGTAACCCAAATCTCAAGGTTGCAACCAAATCTCACCATCATCGAACAAACCTGAACTTGCCAACCCAAACATCAACACCGTTACTTTGTAAATTTGACTGATCTTGATCTAATATTTCGATTTTTAGCTTTGTCATCTACCGAATTGATACTCATGATAAGAAAGTCCTACTTTCTATAAACTTCTGAAACTATCATGTAAGTAATTTTTAATTGAAACACAAAATTAGCTGCATTTGAATGTCAACTCATAAGTAATGCAATAATACTATATAGAAAAATATAATGTTTAATATAAAAATTACTTACAAAGGTTGTTCCATAATGCACCTTTAACTTATGTAAACACAACTCATTAATCATTATAAGTACTGTAATCCGAAATTTGGACCGTTTTTAGTATTGGTTTCAATAGTTGTGAATTAGGTGAGCAGGTTTTGGTTCAAAGCAAGAAGGACAAAGACGTATCAGGCAACTCAATGCCAAATCTCATTTATGTATCCAGAGAAAAAATGAAGACTTCTCCTCACCATTTCAAAGCAGGAGCTCTTAATACCCTGGTAATTAATTTTTACCTTTTCACTAAATAAAATTATCAATGTTCACTTAATATTTTCTATTACATCATTGTCATTTCAACTGTTGAACGTAGCTTCGAGTGTCAGCCGTGATGAGCAACGCGCCGATAATCCTAACTCAAGACTGTGACATGTTCTCCAACGATCCCACAACGCCGCGGAAGGTGCTGTGTTACTACACCGACACTTCGGTCCGGCGAGATTTAGCTTACGTTCAGTTCCCGCAGTGTTTTCACGGTCTGAACAAGGACGATATCTATTCGTCGGAGATGAAACGGTGGTTTAAGATCAATCCACAAGGAATGGATGGATTGTTGGGCCCCGATAACATGGGTTCTGGCTCTTTCTTCATGCGCAGGGCTTTCTTCGGTGGCCCCTCGCCGGCGGCATACGTTCCGCCGGAGATTCCGGAGCTGAGCCCGGACTATGTTGTCGCCGGAAACACTGACTTGGAAGGTGTTGTGGAGTTGGCCAACGTTGTTGCAGGATGCCACTATGAGTACAACACCAAATGGGGATCTCAGGTAATTAATTATATATTGTCTTTTGATATGTTTCAAAAATAACATTTTCTTAATTAAATTTCATTAATTAAATAATTAAAGAGAATTTTTTGGTGAATTTTTTTCCACACTTGCCTAGTTATATCATTAATTAAATTTAGCAGCACATAAAAATTTGATAATTAAATATAATTTGTTACGATGAATATATTGATGTTAGTATATAAATTTTTTTGATGTTAGTATATATTTAAATATATGGCCAACGGTTAAAAGTAAATGTGGCAGTTTAGTCTGGGACTATGGAAAGTCTATGTATTTTGTGCAGCTTATGTCTTATGAATATTGAAGTGGCTATTTTATAGTGCATAGTTTGTTTAGATACCTATTAAATCTTTACCACTTGCCCATTTTGACGGCCTCTTCGAATTTTCATGGAGGTTATCACAAAGGATGGTATTTGGTGGAAAGTTAGACTCAAACAACTTTGGTACTAGTTTTTTCTTTATAAATTTTGGTACTACTAGTTTGTGTAATCCATAGTATTTTTATGGCAAGGACCCAGAAGCGAAAGTTGTAACTTGGACTTTTTTTTTTTGTAATGAACTAAAATGCAAATAGTTACATAAAAAAAAGTATTATTTATGTGAAATGGATTATGCATGTTTAATAATACCATGCATAATGTTATATTTCACCGGCCCCTGATGATGGTTCACAAGTATTAATTTTCATGGTTACATGTTCACGTATTTGATTGCCAATTTGCCACTATACATTTTCCCCTTTGTGCAGATTGGATTTCGGTACGGTTCATTAGTGGAAGACTTCTTCACGGGATATTGCCTCCACTCCATGGGCTGGAAATCGATATTTTGCGACCCCGAAAGGGCAGCATTTTTAGGGGACGTGCCGACTTCTCTGTTCGACGTTGTGAGCCAGCAGAAGCGGTGGTGCGTCGGCCTTCTTGAGGTGGCGTTCTCCAAGTACAGTCCGCTCACTTTCGGGTTGCGAAATTTGGGTCTCCTCCAAACTCTGTGTTATGCATACTATGCATGTTCTCCTATTTGGTCGTTTCCGATCCTCGTATATTCCTTCCTCCCGCAGCTCACTCTTCTTAACCACAATTTCATCTTCCCCAAGGTATGTTCCTACAACTCTCTTCTGTCACTGCTGTATCTGCACATTTTTTAGTCAAATTTTTTCAAAATGTTATTGACCAAAAATATCAACAACTAGTTTATAAGTAAGGTCATGTTCTCTTCACGGTATTTGAACTTATCTGAACTCATCTGAACTAAAAAAATTTATCTGAACTAAAAAAACTTTATCAGAACTTAAAAAAATTTATCTGAACTTAAAAAAGTTTATCTGAACTCATCTGAACTTTAAAAAGTTTATCTGAACTAAAAAAAGTTTATCTGAACTTAAAAAACTTTATCTGAACTCATCTGAACTTAAAAAACTTTATCTGAACTGAACTCATTTGTACTTAAAAAATTTAGCTGAACTTATTTGAACTTAAAAACTGAGCTGAATTGAAATATATAGATAATTTGAATTGAACTAAATTGAAACTAACTAAAAAATATATGATCATTTCCAATATATTTGAAATTCATTAATCTAAATATAACATAATATATTTAATATTAAAATATACTGAACTGAGTTGCACTGATGTAGATAAACTGAACTGAATTGAATTAAAAATAATATGATCTATTTCAATATATTTGAAATTTATTAATCTTAGCATAATACATTTAATATGAAAATATGTAGAACAAAGTTGAACTGGAATATATAGATCAACTGAACTGAAATGAAATAAATATGACATTTTCAAAACATTTAAAATTTAATAATTTAATGTTAAAAAATATGATCATGTTTGCTAGCTAAACATATTGATTTGAGTTTAGCTGAAACTTATAGATAACTGAACTGAAATGAATTGAAAATAAATAAGTGTGATGAAAATAAACGGCATGAATAAATTAACCTTAATTAATTGCACCAAATTATATTGTTGTTGAGCTAAACTGAACTGAACTTAATGTATTGGAAAAAAAAGAATCGGTATGACTAAATTAATCTAAATTTCATCAAATCACATTGAAACTGAACTAAACTGAATGGAATTGAACAGAATTGATATGAACAATTAAGCTCAAAATATTGCATTGATTTAAACTGAACTGAACTAAAATACAAATAAGTTTACTGAACTTAACTTATCTGAAAACTAAAAAAGTTTACTGAACTTAACTTATCTGAAAACTAAAAAAGTTTACTGAACTTAACTCATCTGAACTGAAAAAAGATTATCTGAACTCATCTGAACTGAAAAAAGATTATCTAAACTCATCTGAACTAAAAAACATTTATCTGAACTAAAAAAACTTTATCTGAACTAAAAAAACTTTATCTGAACTAAAAAATATTCAAATAATCTCTAGAGAACAGGACCTAAGACTCTGAACATAATTTTTTTTATATAATACGTTTTTTTAAAAGTAAAAGTTTCATTTTTTATTAAATGGGAATAAAAGTTACAAGACAAAGGAAGAAAAATCGGGGTTAAAGTGAGAATATGAACAATAATGCATTGAATGATCATGTTTAATATATATATAAAAAAAAAATCAGACATTGAGAATGAGAAGATCAACACATTACACAGTAATAATCATGCATGAAAGTGAGAATACCAACATTTGTCATCTGTATCAACTAGCACCAACCGCACCGTCCTACATGAGACAATCTGTTGTAAAATATACTTTTTTGAACATAAAATTTTTATACAATATTATGTAAATAAAGTTATTAATACCTTTGAGAATAATGTTAAAAGGTGTAGGACAAAAGAGGGAATAGTAGAGATATTTTCTTCTAGTCTTATTTGAACATAACTGACTTCAACCGAATATAGTAAAGATATTGCTGATGTAAACTTACTAAAATTAACTAAACCAAACCAAAATAATTTCTGCAATGCAGTTGCCCCTTCGGCCTTGTTTGTTAGAGCTTATTTTTTGCTGAACTAAACTGAAGCTGAAGTGAAGTGAAAAGTAATGTCTTGAAAAAACAGAATCGGTGTGACTGAATTAACCTGAATTTCATCAAATAACTTTTTCACCGAACTGAACTGATCCGATCTACAGATAATCTCTGGGCAAATCGAGCCTTCATGCCTGATTATTTATTTCACTTTTGAAATTTGGCCTGGATTTTTTACACTTTCATTGTTCTTATATGCATATGATTAGGTCTCCTCCGGATGGTTCTTGTTGTATGCTTTCCTCTTTCTGGGATCCTACGCACAAGATTGGTTAGAATTCACCTTAGCACAAGGCACGTTTGCAAGGTGGTGGAATGAACAGAGGATTTGGACAATCAGAGGGCTGACAAGCTACCTATTTGGAACGCTTGAATACATATCGAAGATTCTGGGTTTTGCCACACAAGGATTCAACGTTACAAACAAAGCTGTGGATGATGAACAAGGCAGAAGATATGAAGAAGGGGTGTTTGACTTCGGGCCCGCCACGTCATCACCTATGCTTCTGCCATTGGCAACAGCAGCTCTTGTAAACCTGTTAGCAGTCCTTGGTGGCACTGTGAGCATTTTTACAGGAGGGGATCTCGACGGCGCTGTGCTGCAGCTGCTCTTATCGGGTTTTGGCGTGCTCAATTGCGTTCCGATATACGAAGCAATGTTTCTGAGAACTGATGAAGGAAGGATGCCTTTGAAGAGCACAGCCATTTCAGTTTGTCTTGCAGCAGGTCTATATTTTGCAACTCAGCAAGCCTACTGAAATGGGCAGTAGTGTGATGTACTTTTTTAGTGAATTGATAAAAACAAACACACTTGATCTTGCGATTTGGTACGTGCACATTTTGTTTGTCATCGTTTAATTGGAAGGAGTGTCGAATACAAAATATGTCATTCATTTGCAAATGCAAACCTTACAAAGAATTTGTTTTAAACCTTACACTGTGAGCACCTGAACTCTTCAGTGTATCAGCAAGCTCTTGGTGCTACAAAGTTTCAAAACCCTAAACTCTTCGACTTTAACACCTTTAACAAAGCCCAGCAGAGCTATTTGGTGCAATGCCTCACAAGAAAAATCGCCTGCGGCTGGTATCCATTTCCGGCTGCCAGGAAAGGAAGGAATGTCAACATATACTTAATCCAAAAAAATGTTAGTTTTATGGAAAGACAACTGGTTTGAAGAAAAATTACCTTGTGAACCCACTCATACTCGCCACTCTTTGAATCAAAAGTCCCATTCTGGAGAGAAATTAACTTCAAAGTAAAACGAGGACCGCATTCCTGCAATTTTGGCACCAGTTATTAGTAAAACCACAAAAAAAACGTTTACAACAAGGTTCAGTACCAACTAAATCACATGCAACATTAACAAGTGCAATTTATTAACAAGTTGCCAGTATCCTCACAACCTACAGACACATATGCTTTGAGCTAGAGAGTCTGGTTGTTTATGTGAGGAATTTTGGATGAACTCTGTAATTATGATGGACCTTTGTGGTGAAAAATAATGAGCACCAAATATAAATTTTTCAAAAATACTGCAGGGACCGCTATATTGCATGAAAGTACCCCATCGCAGTATAAAGTGAAAGATCAATTTTTTAGAACAGGTCTTAACTACCATTTAATAATATAGTGCTCTTTCAGTTCAATTTAAAAATACAAAACACACAGTTCCCCAAGAAAAATAGCTACAACAAATTTTGCAACCATTTTAGACAACCCTTCCAAAACTATCTCTTGTCTAACTCTTTCATGTTCCGATACACCTTAGTTTTCCTCCTACATTTCCAGTCTAAATAAAATATTTTCAAATTCCAAATGATGAATAACATTCTCACACAATGCTTTTAATACAGCCTCTGAAAATTCCTGAATCTATGCACAACAATTGCTTACCTTGGGTGAACAAAAGTAGTTTTTGTATTTTTCTTCAAAAAAAAAAGTAGTTTTTGTATTTTTCTTCAAAAAAAAAAGTAGTTTTTGTATTTAACAAGAAAACAGACTGGAAACAAACCTGAAGCCGTGCAATTACTTTCTGCTCTGAGATTCCCTCATCCTTACTATTCTTGTCCTTTTGGCCTTTTGGTGCAGCCTGCTTGCTTTCTTTGGTTTCAAAAATATAACTTAGCAAACAAAAGAGCAACAGTCAGAGAACGTCCATTGCAACCCCTACATATTTAGAACAGCTTGCAATTAAAACATACCGATGATGGCGGAAGAATACAAAATCGCGCTGGTTGTGAAAGGTTACAACTCGGCGGCCTCGGTATTCGGGATCTTGAGGGAAAAGTGATTGAAAGAACCTAGCAGAAAGGCAATTTAAACATCACTCAGTACACATAAACACAAGAAACAAAAGAAATATGCGCAACATGGTTCAAAGAATTATATTCCGCCAAAAGTTCGGGAAATACAGAAAAATCGAAACATAGGATCCTAAAAATAATAAGAACCTATGATTCCAGTAATAAGGTTACCTGCCAACACGGTGTCCCAAACGTGTGGTGAAGTTGTTCAACACTAGCTCGGGTTGGTGAGTAGTTGGATTGCCGTGATTCTACAAGCAACATTAGAGGGGGAATTTTTTATTTAAAAAAAAAAAAAAAAAAACTTAGCACAATTGAAGTACTCATGATATACAAGGGAAATTGTCCTGCAACTCATTACTCATCTTTCTTGACAGTAAAACTCCTATACTCCACTGTACCAAATTATGAGAAGAAAACATTTTGGGTAATCATAAGAGGATGTTTTTACTGAACTATCTTCTCTTTACTTTGATAAGGGCTCAAAATGACAAAATTTTGCCTGTATTTGTTTTTTAATTAGATTCTAGCTAGAGGTATATTTCAGTAAGATAAAAGAAAAAGCTAGAAGAGAAGAAAAAAAGAGAACTTTTGAAACTCTTGTTGAGCACGTAGTTCAACATTGCCACCAAAGCAATTTGAAGTACCCAATTCAAAGAATAATCCAGGATTAAGTATCTGATACAAGAATTTAAAACCAACCTTCAGGTCCTTCCGCAATTTAAGATTTGACAGCTTGAAGTGGGCAGTAGGTCCATCGGGTAAGCCAATAATCAATAGAGCATCTAGTGGAATATAGAAGTAATCCCTTAAATTCTTTACAAACAAATAAAGATTACAGTGGTATAATAAAACATGATTGAGCAAAGATCAGATATCAGGACTGTGTTTCTAAAATACCTGGTTCACGACGATTAGTATGAACAACAATGAGAGAAGTGAAGTCTTTATTTTTAGCATACTCTACAATCTGCAGAATAAACAACTCCACCATTTAAGCTCAATACCAATAATGATATAATCAAGATAAATTAGTCAAAAGCCTTTCGGCAGGTAAACCTTCTTAAGGTCATATGTTCCTCTCTTAATGTAGACAGCATTTGGGATGATGGAGAGTAAATCTGTAATAAAGGCAGGCCCTCTCTGTGCATAATAAAAATAAATAGTGTGAAAACACGTAGACTAAAAATGCCTGAGACTTAAAAAGGGCTTTTTATATTGACACACATACAGTAGAGTTAAAGCGGCAAGTTGTAATTAGTATCTTGGGAGTGCGTTCCTGCTTCAAAACTGAGCTAAATTCATCGGCATCGTTTCCAGCAAATAGCTGCAAAAGGAGAAAGCAACTGATAAACAAAATGCATAGTCACGCAGCATCTACAGCTTCGAATTCGCAATAGGAAGAGTGCAGTGTTAAGAAAATCATAGTCTTCATCTTGAGAGTTTCTAACCCCAGCCCTGTTCTACTAAGAACTAACCCAATCCACCCAACCCTTGCCAAACGGCCAATTTATAGCACATACATTACAATCAATCATATGGATTATAGCATATAGAATCAATCGATACATACAGAATGACAACCCAAAAATTGACATTGGCCCTGTGTTAAGAAACCAGTGAAAATGTTTAGAGAGAATGGTACCTCTTCATCGTCGGGCATGCAAATCGTCTCATCCAACTCCCTGGTGTTTTCAATTGTTCGAGGGATCTTCTTCGCTGGAGGCTGCACAGAAATCGAACTTGTACATTAAATATCAAAATTACAAATTGAAAGAGTAATTCGAAACCAAAAGGCAAAAAGGGGCTAACCTCTTCGCCGAGCTCGAGTGCTCTTTGCTCTTCGGCTTCTCGAGCTTTTGCTTTCTTGCGTTTCTCGAGCTTCTTCTGCTGCTTGAGCTTCGCGTGGACGGCTGACCTCTTATCCTTGTTCTTTATCATCGACGGAAGCAGCGACTCCACCGTACTCTGCCTCTCCTTCTTTGCTTTCTTGATTAATTCCCCTTCTCCGTCTCCGGCGCCGGCGCTCTTCCGTTTTGCCACCATTTTTTCAGTCGACGGGTTCAAAGTAGGAGGAGGATGGAGCACCAAAACCCTTGTATATACCAGAGCAGCGAGTTATTTAGGGCTGTTGGACATAAGGGTATTAAGGTAAGTTTTCCTATTTGCAAATCTCATCTTACATAACTGACAACAATTTTCTCTTAGCCGTCAGATCTAAATCTATGGCTAAGATTAACCCTTAACACAGTTAAACCAACCATTTACTGTTACCTAAGGCTAAATGGTTATTCAAAAAAAAAAAAACGTTCTATTTCATACTACAAAACGTGAATCGTTGTACGTTCTCTATAATCTGTTTTTTTAATTCATTACTAAAATTTCATACCCACGTGTCAATGATGTGTTAAGAAAATGATTGTATTGGTCTTTAGATGATCTTTTCAAGCATTAGAGGAAAGAAAGACATGGTATTGAACTTGTGATAGAATAGGTGGGAAGGACAAAAATAATTATAAGTACATAAATTTAATCAGCCATGGTTTGTGACTTTGTACAATAAACTTGAGCTTAGTAATCAATATGAATTGTTTGGGTCATCCAGTTCTCCTTTTGCCAACTAATTGATGACAACTCTTCAGAAAAATTAAGCTTACAGGATCTGAAAGGGAAAGTCCAACATACTCGCTAGTAAGACACATCATAAACCAACTTGTTCCTGTATCAACAAAATGTTTACAAATTCTTCTTGTGTAATTCTCCAACCAATGACTGAATCCTTGAAAGAAATAAAAAACGTTGCCTCCAAAACAACATTGTGATGTAAATGATAAAGACAAATTATTCAATAAACAGAAAACTTGTCCCAAGTTTATTTGGCTTCTGTGAAGTTGCCTTTTGCCAATATTCAGAAAGATTGATAACTTTAAACAATAAAACCCTATCCAAAAATTGAAACAATGGCATACAAGTCTCATGACCATAAATTGGACCAATGTTGAAGTCGTTCATGAAGACATTGTCACAATGTTTTTCAAATCTACAATCATCATGAAGCACAACAGGAATATGTACAAATCTGCAAGATCTTTTGCAAAATGGTCTGCACATTTAAACATCTCCAATAAAGGTTATAATACAAATAGAGAAATAAAAATTGGACTATGATCATAAAGGTGAGACCATGAGAGTCTTGAATTTAGACTATCCAGATACAAACAAGAAAAAAGAAAGAACTTCCAAGTCACCTTGAGATTCTATAACACACAATTTATAAGCATGTAAACTTTGAATCATTGAAATTTGTGTTAAATGAACCTTCGGAAACATTGAAATACAGAGGAATTGTGGAAGGGAAAATTTTCACCTTGACAAGATCTCAAAAAGTACCTGTTCTCATGAAGCGTAAATCTAGAACCAGTCTGATACTGGACAGTCTTGAGATTCAGGATTCATCCATTGTGCTCAAAGAGAGAAGTCTACACAATGAAGAGAGCCCAAGTAATTGAGTGTTAGTAAGTTGGGGGTGAAAGAATTGGAAATAACCAAACCGGGACACCATATCTGAACATTCATCTCTAATGTTTCTGAGACCATATACATTAACTATTTACCGATTAACGTTCATCTCTAACTGAAGTTGAACCATGCAGTTCACATAGAGAAGATATACATTAAATAATTTCCAATTACATGAATTTACACTAATAATTACCATTAGAAGACTACATGTCACTAAATAATCTAGGCACACACCTTTATAAGTAGAATGGAGGCATAGAGTAATCTGCCCTACTCCCTGGCCACCCAAAGCCATTTTACCAAAACAATTAATAGAGTGCAGGCAAAAGTATGTCAACAGCAGAAAAAAATGTCCTAACATGATTAAGTAATTCAACCAAGAAAATCCAATAAGAAACAATCATACTGGCATGCACTATGTGAACACACAGAATGAAGAAGAAATACTCAAAAACACACCATACATCATACTCTATTTCACAAAAGAACAATCAATCATTTTCTATATCCAGATAAGGAAGCAGATTCAAGCCTATAAAGTTTGTGAAGATTTGGAGGACAGTGCATCTCTCGTTTTGGAAGGCCAGCAAAGTTAAGAGCTGGACCAGCGGCAGACAAGTAGTACTGCAAAACAGAACATAAAATGCTCCACAAATAACTTTCCGTTAATTGATTAGAACATAAAATATTAAACAGAAGACAGAGAAAAGATAGCAAAAGAAAACAACTAAAACTCTAAACCAGAGATTTTATAACTCCGATTAATCATGCATTCATCTAACCATCACATTAATTCAGTCATATATACAATAGAGAAGCAAAATTAGCTGTTTGACCAACTCAAAAGGCTAATAAAAGTGTTTGGTGAGATCTGCTTGGATTAGCTGTTTGGGCCCAAAACGCTATGAAAATGAGCGTTTTCAAATCAGCTAGTAATTGTATTTCTTACCTAAATGACTTTTCTATCCTTATTTTGCCACCTAATTACTATACTTATTTTTTTCCTTTTTTCAGTTCACCTTTCGTGTGTGCGTGTGTTTTTAATAAAAAATTTGTTAGTTAATTTATTTTAATAATATTTATTTATTCTTATCTAATAAATAATTTAATATAAATTTAATTCAATATAATGGTTGCATGTTAATTAATAATTTAATTTAGTGATAAATATGCAAGTTGTTTTTTATAAAAATATTAAAAACTAAGAGTTTAACTTATAATGTGATATTTAATAATTTTTTATTTATTTGAATATTTCATATTTTCATTTATGATTTTACATTTAACCTATAATTTATAATTATAATTATAATAAACTAATTATTTTTAATTGAGTTAAAATTCATAAATTGATATTACTACATATGAGTAATGAAGCAAAATATACAAGGTCCTTTAATGTCATTTTACAAGAAACCATTATCAGCTATCAGTTAATTTTACCAAACACTTTAACACAATCCGCTAATGCAATCAGCTAGTCAAAACAGCTAATACAATCAGCTGGTCAAAATAGTTAATACAATCAGCTAACCGCTAACAGCTAATAGCTAATCACCAAACACCCCCTAAATAAAATCAGCTTTTTCACAGCTTTTAAATTTATTATTTGTAAATATCAATACTAAATTACGTTTAGTAATTCCATCTTTAAAATATAATTACGTTTAGTATGAATTTACTGAAATACCCCTTATAAAATGGGAATTATTAAGAATATGCATTTACCGAATCTTGGATTGTTTAAATAAGATTACGGTAATCCAATTTCTCTATATGCACACACAATATTTGCTGTTATATATAAATGTGAATTGTTATGATTTACCCATCTTCAATATTTCTTAGATAATCTCCATCTGAAAAAACTAAGATGGGAAAACTCGTTCCAATAGTGTTTATGGTTCTTATTCTTCTCGTTTCTCGTAAGTATTTTTGTAGTATTGAGATGAAATTATTCATTCATATTACTCCTTCAGTATTTATATGCTCAATTTTCTTTGAATTTTTTTATTTTATTTTATTTTATTTTTGCAAATAACAGATGGGAGGAATATAAATGCAAAATCGCAAGCTGTCTGCACAAAACCAGCGGCTTATTTTATAGGACCTTGTATGACCAGGAGAATTTGCAGGGAACAATGCTGGGAACAAAAGTGCAGTGATGGCAAATGTACCCATTTTTTGGGCAAGTGCAAATGTTGTTATCCATGTGATCAGAATAAATAAATTCTAAGTATTACAAGTGATATATTGATCTTAATCTAATTGACATGTATTTTAATTTATCTGTTATTTTATATTTTAATCAAACACATTATTACGTTAAGAATAATGATAGAGAGAGGGAAAAATTATAGGGAAAATTAATAGGGAATGATGTGTCACTTTAGGTGGCTATTCCACATCATAATTTCTAAATATAAAAAATCTTTTTCTTTCCTTCCAAATTAAATACTCTTCCTCTCTCATAAATTCTTCAATTCCTTCCATTTTTAAATCTCTCTTACATCAATTTTCTTTGAAGTGTCTCTTATATTAAAATGCTATTTATTTAGGCTTTATTTGCATGAGTTTATTTATGGCTAAATTGAAATTAACTCGACTGAACTGAAATATATATTAAATATATTTAACTGAACTGAAATAAATTTAAATATATTTAACTGAACTGAAATAAATTTAAATATATTTAACTGAACTGAAATAAATTTAAATATATTTAACAGAACTGAAATAGTTACATTTTAATTAAAAAATTATTGAACTAAACTGGAAAAAAAATATAATATATTTATCTCAACTGAAATGAACTAATCTACAGAAAATATCAGGCAAACAGAACCTAAATGCAATGAAATCTTTGATTCTTGGAATATTTAGATTGTTATTACAGGAAATGAGTAAATGAAATTTTTAATGAGAGAGCTTTAAAAGTTGTAGGGATTGAAGAATTGATGATGAATTGGATTTGGAAGATTTTTTTTAATTTTTGGAAATTATGATATGGAATAGCCACATAGGATGACACATCATTCCCTATTAGTTTTCCCTATGATTTTTCCCTTTCTCTATCATTACTCTATTATATTGGATTCTGTCTCATCAATTTTGTCTTATGTCCTTAATATGTATGATAACCCTTGAAATGAAGAAGATTAAGACCTGTGATAGGATATTTTCATAAACTTTATGTAAAGTCACAATCACAAGTTCATGACAAATATAATCCATGGACCAAAACATTCAGAGAACCAATCATATATAAACCAAAGTATCATCAACAAACTAGAGCTGTGTACAAAACAAATGTTTTTTTTTTTTATGGAAAAAAAGTTTTTCATTAAAACATCAAAGAAACAAGTTACAAAGGTTAAGGCCATCACTCTAAGCCCCTACCACACTAATATCCATCCTAACTTCCCCAATACAAACAACAACCAATCTAGATAAAAAGACATAACATAATTACAACCTGCTTTGACATTCAGCCTTGATCTTCACCACCATTACCTCCAAGTCCATATGCTTTCCTTCAAAAATGCGTCTGTTCCTCTCTGTCCAAACATCATAGAGCAAAGTTGAATGCAGAATTAACATGTTCCACTGTTTTCTCCTCCTCATCTGCTCCAACATCTTCTTAAGCTGTCTTAAATTACCCCCTTCTCTCAACTCCAGCTTCTCAACCATGGCCTTCATAAAGTCACATTTGGTGAACAGATGGGAAGCTGTTTCATCATTCCTTTTACACATACAACATTTTGGTTGGGGACCCAAAATCTTGAACCTCTGTAGTCTGTCCACGGTAGCCAATCTTGAGTGAAATAACATCCAAAGGAAAACTCTATGCCTTGGAAGAATTTTTGAGTGCCAAATCAATTTTGCACTTGCATCAATCTCCTTGTTGTTCTGCAGCAAATCATAAGCCCTGCTAGTACTAAATCTCCCTGTCATTGTGATACATTCAGAGAGACTATCAAGCATCCTATCTTTCATATGCATCATAGTTTTCCAACTCCAACTATGGTAGGGAGTGGCTCTGCATTGATCTAGCCTTTTATCCTTCATATAGTAGGCCTGAAGCCACTTAATCCAGAGTACATCCTGTTTACTGTTGACATCCCACAATAACTTGCACATAGCAGCTTTGTTCCAATCTGTAGAATCCCGAATCCCCCATCCACCTGCTTTTGTTGACACACACATGGAGTCCCATCCAACTGCTGTGAAACCTTTTTCTCCTGCTTCTCTGCCCCACATGTAATTCCTACAGATTTCCACCATAGCTTTGTGAACACCTTCTGGAATCTGGAAGACATTCGTCCAGTAGCTACCAATACTGAGAAGCACTGTATTCACCACCTTTATCCTGCCTGCATAACTTAAATGTCTGGAACCCCATGTTTTTAATTTTGCAGTCATCTTCCCCAACAGTTTTTCACAATCAGATTTTGACCATCTCTTAGGGGAAAGAGGTAGGCCAAGGTAGTGAACTGGGAAAACTCCAGGTTGCATCTTTAGGACCTCAGCCAACATGACTGTATCAGTCTCAGTCATTCTAGAAAAATAAATGGAAGACTTGGATTCATTGACAGCTAGTCCAGCAACTCCCTTAAAATCCTCTAATACCTGTTTCACACCTTCCATTGATTTCCTAGAAGCTCCACAGAATATCAGTAGATCGTCTGCAAATAAAAGGCTGTGAATACCGCACTTCCTACACCTCTGGTGATAATCTATGATGTTCTGCTGGTAACATCTCTTGAGCATCCTGCTTAAATACTCCATGCATAAAACAAAGAGTATAGGAGAGAGGGGGTCTCCCTGCTTCACCCCTCTCTTGCCTGCAAAAGGCTGAGTGAAATTACCATTAACTGATAAACTGAAGGATGAATTAGTGACACACTTTCTGATCCAGTCCACCATCAGTCCTGGGAACTTCAATTTTTCAAGCCAGTTGAACAAAAAAGGCCAACTAACACTATCAAAAGCCTTGGATATATCTACCTTTATCAGGCAACTATCCTTCATAGTAATAGAGTTATACTTATGAAGGAGTTCCTGTGTGAGCAGTATGTTATGAGCTATACTTCTTCCCTTCACAAATGCTCCTTGGTTGTTGCTTATCACCTTTGGAAGGACCACTCCTATCCTGTTACACAAGATTTTAGTGACTATTTTATAAACCACAGAACAGCAAGCTATTGGTCTATAGTCACTTGCAGACTGAGGATTTGAGATTTTTGGGATTAAGGTGATAACTGCTCTGCTAAAATCCCTAGGCACTGCATCTCCTGTGAAGAAACCTTGAACTGCATTGATAACATTCCCTCCAATCACTCCCCATGTGTGTTTGAAGAAGTGACTAGAGTAACCATCGTGGCCAGGACTTTTGCTTGAATGGATGCTTTTCAGTGCTGAATATATCTCCTCCCCAGTACTGGCTTAATCAAACGTGCTTGATCCTCCAGGCCTAACACATCCCCTTCCTGAATGATGTCCCTTTCTAGTGGTAGAGTTGGTTCGGTATGCTGCCCCAATTGAGCTTTAAAATGTTCCACCAGATGTGCCTCAATCTCACCTTGCCCTTGTACTAGGTCTCCACCCTTTTGCAGACACACAATTTGATTTGTATATTGTCTGGATTTAAGTGCTGCATAAAATAGCTTTGTAGGCCTATCCCCATCCTTGAGCCATCTCACTTTAGCTTTTTGTTTCAACATCTTGAACTCAGCCTTCATTACAGTTTCTGCCTCCCTCCTTGTTTTGTGTTCCTCCTCCTGACATTCAGTATTTTGAGGGTTTCGTGTCAGCTGAATCAGAGCTTTCTCCCACTCCTCCTTAGCTGCCATTGCTTGTTTCCCTATATCACTGAATTCCCTCCTGTTTAACCGTTTTAAGGGTCCCTCTAGTTTTCTTAGAACTGTAAATAAATCAGTCAGAGTTTCTACCTTTTTTGTTCTCCATACAGCCTGTACAGTGCCCAGAAAATTTTCAGAAAGAGACCACATATTAAAGAATTTGAAAGGGGAAACTTTTCTCTTCTTGAATTTTTGAATTTGGATCAGTAATGGGAAATGGTCAGAAATGCCATTCACTTTCACCACACAAACTGAATCAGCCATCTCCTCAATCCATAAATCATTAACTAGCACTCGGTCTAACTTGCTAAATATCCTGTGCTCCAACCGTCTTCTATTGCTCCATGTAAAAGAGGGGCCAATAGTTTTCATCTCCTGCAAATCCACTTTTTGCATCATATTTTGAAAGTCAGTCAATTCATCCTGTAGAACACCCTTTCCTCCTATCTTATCTTCAAAACTCAGCAAGGCATTGAAGTCCCCCATGATTATCCATGGTTTATCGCTGAATGGAACAGACTCAAGATGAGCCCAAAGAGGTTTCCGAAGAGGAATCACGTTCATTCCATAAACCACTGTAATGTAAACCCTCTTGTTCAGCCCCTTTAGCCAGCACTCTACATCTATCCATTGATCACCCTTCTGCAATACGATAACCTGACAATAGTCCTTTCTCCATGATAACCAAATTCTCCTTTGATCAATAATGTCCCCATTGGTCTCCAACTCCCACTGTAATCCCATTTGCTTCCAAATTTTCCCCTCATCTTTCTTTTTCACCTTGGTCTCCAGAAAAGCAGCCAGACACACCTGATTATTTAAACAAAACTCTCTATACTGTTTTTGCTTCAACTCACTATGTACACCTCTGAGATTCCATGAAACAAAATTATATTCCATCAGGAGGGTTAGGTGGCAAAAAGTGTAGTCCCATATCCGCTTTCCCAAGAACTACCTCCCCTTTCAGATTATGTTCCTCTGAGTTCACAACGGTTTTCCCAGGTACCCGCTCTCCAACAGGTACCATCTCTCCAGTTATGGGATGTTCCCCTGAGCTCACACTATCTTTCCCAGGAATTACCTCTCTAGTCTTTTGAGAGTTCACATTGTTTCTTTTAACCACCAAAGTGAAGCCCTCCGCATCCGTCTGGTTCACAGGGGAATGGGTTGGTATTTTCTTGATTGGCACATAAATCTTTTGGGGTTTTTGATAAGGTTTCCTCTTCTGCTGCAGTTGAGGTCTTGGTTCAGCATCCTCAAGTTCCCTAGCTTGCTCTTCAGACTGCTTCTTCCTGCAAGCCACCTCATCATGTCCCATTAAACCACAATGTGAGCAGAGTGCAGGGTACCATTCACAGTCAACCACCTGATGCTGGATAATATCATTCTCATCTATGAAGGGCACTGTTCTGGGAATAGGCTTTCCAAGAGGGGCCTCAATTAAAACCCTAGCAAAACTCAATCTCTCCACATCAGCTGTTGCTCTATCCATTTTCAAAGGAATACCCAGGGGGCGGGGGCTCACAATTTTGCTTAAGATAGAAGGCTTCCAGTAAACTACATCAAGGCCAGGGAGCTGGATCCATATGGGGACTGTGGTAGGGAGGGTCAGATCCATCTTTTGACTCCACCCTTGGACAATTACGGGCTTGTTATCAAACAAAAACAATCCTTGTTCTACCACTTCATCCCTATGTTGTTTAGAAGCAAATCTCACTAAGTACACCCCTGTTTTTGCAAGCCACACCTTTTGCACAGATAAATTCCTCCATATTCTTCTAAAATATCCATTCATAACTACATGAGGGGGGGGGGAACCAATTACCTTGCAAACCACCGTGGTGTCCCATTCCTTAGCACTCTCTGCAACTTCCGCTTTGGATATCCTGCCCATCTTCATACCTCCAATTTCCTCAGGATCATAGCGCTTCATCCCCTGTACTCCGATTTCCTTCGGTAGTACTGGGAACAAATGCGCCCAAGTCGCTGCTCCTGCACTTTTTTCCTCCGCTCCCTGGCTAGATGAAGAAGCTTCTTTTGGGATCGCCTCTACATCACCCAAATCCTCATAATTGGAACTATCAGCAGAGGAGCTCCCAGAAAACAATGGCTGAGTTTGCTCCTCAGGGTCCACCATAATCCCCTTATCTTTCATCCCTCAATCACGAACAGTCACCCGCCTAGTGGCGAGACCCATATTCGCCAGATCTTCGAGATTCGCATCCTCCGTTGACTCGCTTGCCAAATTTTCATCATAAAATCTTGCCGCTAGAGCGACCCGCTTAGCTTGTTTTCCTTTCTTGCTCCCCGATTTCCCCATTGGGAGGCAGGATCTGCTTGGAATCAAGCTAGAAACACCAAATCTAAAGGATGAAGAAAACACATAGTGAAAAGTGTAATCGCACCTACAAACAAATGTTAATGTCTTAATCTCATTATTTTAAAATTTTCAAAAGTGTTACAAGTACTCAAGTAGTATTTACCAGATTGCCAGGTTCCTTCTAGAACACACCAAAGTTGTGGTGGATGCCAAGAATGCAAGTGGGAAAACAGCATTAGACCTTTTGCTGGTTCAAGGTGAGATAGACAGAGACATTCTCCTCTCTCTTGAGCGAGCAGAAGCCTTGGAGGGGAACACGAGTGGCACGAGACAGCGCGAGTGGTACGAGAAGAGCAGGGATTCGATAATGATCGTGGCCTCGCTCATTGCAACCATGGCATTTCACGCAGGTGTAAGCCCGCCAGGTGGCGTGTGGTCGGAAAATTTACTCGATGGCCAGAATCCTCACAAAGTAGGAGAGGCTGTAATGGCACAGACTCATCCAACATACTATGGATATCTGATAAGGGCTAACACAGTGGCCTTCATTTCATCTCTGAGCACACTGGCCTATTATTCAACATCATCCATAATTTGTGTGGTTCACATTCTCAACTATTTTCTTTCCTCACAGTAAGTGTGTTTTAGCCTATTATTCAACATCATCCATAATTTGTGTATAGAATTTAGTCCAATATTTCTCAAAATTTTCATTAGGTATAGATTCATCAGTAATATTTGCTTTTGGTCAAACAGGAGAAACCATAAAGAGCAATTACAGTAAAGGAGTGCATTTCTTGAGCTGCCTTATCAGAAAGTTTTCCTGCAACCTCACTGCAAAGATTACACGGTTACTGGACCGACTTACAGGAATGGAGGACTAGGATTCGTAAGTAGTACTCTCTTTGATCCTCAATCCTCAATCTTACACTTAATCCTCAATCTTTCAATAAATAGTTGCCCTGAAGGAAGTAATCTTATCATTATATTTTGTTAAACAGTTCATAATAATGATGATGCATGACAATCTATAACATCATAGAGTAGCGAAAATGGTAATAAAATGATTATCTTGAAGTTATTGTTGACGAACTATTACTTACTCTTACTGAATCCTTGAAACAGAAAAGGCTAACATTTTCATGAATGCACTTGTGAAGGTATTCGAGAAAGGCTCCCCGATAGCAAGGGATTTTTCAAAAGCCATTCTGAGGCTCCTGGAGAACGGTACACTTGCACGGCTACAGAATGAATGGTTTGGCTCATCCGTGAACTGCTCTGATTCTGATGGTTCCAACAGATCTGCTAGTCTGCACTTGGATACCTTCTTCTTTCTGATCTTTGTCTATCGACTGTTGAGAAGGACAAGAAATCAAAATGGTGAAGTCCTTCAAGGAAATGGAGGACTCACTCAAAGGGATCGTAGATTTGGTGGTTGAAATGACTCCAAACCAGTTGAGAAGTAGAAGTTCTCGATCATTGACCACCAGGGGAAACACGCTCACTCAGCGATGGAATTCCTCGAGATGGGGTTTAGTTAGTCCTGTTGACCCTTCTGAGCAGTTTGAGAGATCTCAATCAGGCCAACAGAAGTAGGTATGAAGACAAAAGATGGTGTACATACATATACAGGTATCCAAGAACGCTGTAATATTTAGATCGATGCAACATCATTTGCACTCGTATTTTTGGTATAGAAATCCGAAACAAAAGATGCATTTAACTGTGCTACAAATCACCAGTGGTATTCTGCAACCCCGGTATCTGTAAATTGGTTTAACAAACAAAAATTAAAGATGACTTCAGCATCATCAGAAGTAGCATTAGCCAGCCAATACTTTGTTGTGATTAAGAGTGACTAATCCAAATTTTACCAAAGGTGAGTGAATTTTTACTAAAGGTAAAGATCCAATTTTTGCTTTTGCAAGTGTTAACAGAAATTTAGTTCCTGAGTCATCTGTTTTGCAAGTTTCTCTACATCAACTAGATAGGAAATTATAAACAGAAAAAAAGAAACATATTCAAACCATTTTGAGTCAAATCAAGTATACATATATTCAGATGAGGTAAACTGAGCTTCAAAAGCTGTATTACATACATAGACGATGTCAAAATTTGATCTTTACATCAACTACTCTATATTTCCTTACAACTACTGCTATTTTTCCTCAGCTGTGACTTGCTGGCTCCATCATAAGCTCGAAGACAGAAGCCTCCAAATCATTCACCCCACCCAACAGAGCTTCAGCAAACCGCATTTCTCAGCATGATGTGTAAACCACTTGCCACATTCCATTCTCTGCAGAAGCAGCCCCAGCAATCACTGATGTCACCAAGCCAAAATGCCCTGTATAAACTGGAGTATAGCAAGTTTTCCAAGTAGCTGTTTCGAGAAAGAGTTTCCTGCAAAGAAAACATGCAAAATAACCGAGCAACAGCATAATCAAAGAGAAGAGAGCATAACAGGGACAGAAAGGAACCACAACATATTAGTTATCTAAAGTATTTGGGGGCGTAATTGTTAAAATACCAAGTTATGGCCTTGGTATTCCACTTGATAGAGATGGGCTCAAAATCAGGGTTGGAATAGACCCGAGGAGGAGGTGCGTCAAATCTTTGGCGCAAAGGAGGACCACGGACACGGAGCCGCTGGATTCGTGCAGGAGGAGGGGAGGGAAGTGCAGCGGGAGGGCTCGGAGAGTCGTCGAACAGCCTTCTCTGGGCTAGAGGGGACCTCGCGAATCTCCGTCTCCGGGCTACAACTTCAGGGGGCTGGGCCACCTGGGGCGTTGCCGGAGAAGAAGAAGAAGGATCTGCCAATCTCCGAGCGACCTTGGGCGTTGCCGGAGAAGGAGTGCAGAATAATCTCCTCGCAAGCGGAAGAGAACCTGGATCCATATCAACAAGTACCAAACAAACACAAGACAATACACAATACAGAAGACAGAGACAAACCCTAAATCAGAAATCCCTAAATCAAAGAACCCTAACTCAAATTCCTAAATCAAATGAAAAAACCTTAATCAAAACTGAATCAAACAAACGAATTCACAGTCAGGAGAAAGGGAAGGATGATCGGAAGAATTAAACAACAAGCGAGAACTGGATCAAGAACGAGCGAGAACGGCACAATTCGAGATTTGATCAATTCAGCCAATTCGATTTGGGCAAACCCCAAATATCGAATTGAAAACCGAACTGAAGAAGCGAATTCAAGGGAGAAGAAATGAGAGATTTTTCGAGACAACTGAAATCTCAAGAGTCGGTGTTCGTAACTTCGTACTATGGTTTAATTGAAGGGCTGCCAGGATCTATATATAGGTGTGATTACGTGGTTTCCCCGTGTTAGACCCGTGGGCGTACACGCGTAAGAAACGCGGACGTGGCCAATACGTGTCTAACGGAAGAAGAAGATTTTGAAAAGAGAAAGAGGATTAGGCAGAATTTCAATTTTGGGAACGTGGGGCCCAGTCCTAACTGTCCAAATTGACCCATTCCAACTCTTGCGACAATGTCAATTGTAACCTTAATAAATGATGCTAAGACTGAAATATCACCAATGATGTTCAAGCAAATGTTATCCCATAAGAAGAATTTGTTGCGAGCTGCTCTTCCCCCTGGCAGAATCTAGAACAGTGCATGGCATGGGATGATGTTTCCGACCTATTGGATGATGACTGTTTTGGCACTGGAGCAACTTGTTCAAGTGAAAAGGAGGCTTTCTTGGAAACCCCAGATTGCGTCCAAATTTGTGATCCAGGTGTTGTTATCGAGGAAGAAAATGATTTACAGAATGATCGTGAAGAAGATAGAGAGTCGACCATGGATGAATTTGTAGACATGTTATACAACAGTTTGAATAATGATGATGGAGAAGAAGAGGAGTTGGCACAGGGTCAATATTCACGGTTGTTATTCGGGAACCTGGATGATTTAGAGCAATGTTACTCTTCTGAATTCATGGAGTTTGTGAGAGAAAATGACATTACTTCTGGAAATTTGGATAATGAGAATGGAGAAGAAGAGGAGTTGGCACAGGGTAAATGTTCAAGGTTCTTAGTGGAGAACCATGAGGATTTGGAGCAATGTTACTCTTCTGATTCATGGAGGTTGTGAGAGAAAATGACATTATTTCTGGAGATTTGAGTTGGTAGTTTAATTAGTGTAGGCAGTTTGTAGTTTATCTGCTCTGAAAATAGAGTAGTTTGTGGATTTACATGCTCTGAAGATAGAGCAGTTTTGTAAGTAATCCATTGATGTGTATGAAAAGAAATTATTCTGTCCATTTTGAATGAAATGTGTGTTGGTTGTGTACGTTTTTGTTATTGATTTATTGTTAATTACTTGTTTCTTACACTTTCCACTCTCTACTGTTTTAAAATTTATAAACATGTGCTTGTATTCAGTTCATCTTTTTTTTTTTAACTTGAAACCACCAGATGGTGGAGGGAGATGTATAGATAAACGGCTACGGAGCAAACACAGGAGCTTCCTAGCTTCAAATGGAACAATGAATGAAAAATTTAACTCTATACAGCAGCTTGTTAAATCGGCTAAACTGGGCTGAAGGTCATGGAAACAAGAACCCGAAGAAAAAAACATTGGGTTGAAGATCAAAACAAGCAGTTCTAGGACAAAAAATTTAGCTTCTAACACCAGCAATGCAGAACAGAGAACAAAAAGCAGTTAAATAACTTTTACGTTGCAAAAAACAGTAACTAGCCTCTTGTTGTAGAGCCTAAATATACAATCAGTGTTGCAATTAAAGAACAAAAAGATAGTGAATAATCAAGCAACTGAAAAAAGAGTTGCAGTCACTCAGAATTAAGCTCTGGATTCCTAAGCTTTCACCTTCTAGTCGACGGCAGACCCCGTTTTAACAGCTCCATCAACGTAAAGAGTTGCAGTCACTCAGAATTAAGCTTCTGCTAGGAGAATGTGGCTTTGAATATCTGAAAATGTCTTCACGTCTTTGCCCCACAACCTATTTAGCAAGAAACAGTACATGAGTGAGTATACAGCAAAACTCGTTACAACCAACGATTGTCATGAATGGAGATACTATCCACCTAGACTGCCAATCATAGATTATAGTCACTAGATTGGCAGAATTTATATTTCTTCATTAAGTTTGAATGTAATATGCAGTAGTAATTTGACTAACCAGCAGTCTATGCCAACTGCGTTGGCTCCTTCTTTATCTGACTTTTGATCATCTCCAACATGAATGGCTCTACCAGCTTCTACAGAGATCAAATCTACAACCATATAAAACATTTAAATATAGCCTTCATATATAAACAATTTAAATACCACAATGTAGAAGTCATTCTTCTCATGCCTTGAATTTGCAAATATCAGGTAAACCCTTCCTCACACATACCTAGAGCAGCTCGAAATATCTTGGGATCTGGTTTTTCATGCCCAACCTCTGAAGATACAATGACAGCATCAAATCTGTTCCGGAAAAGAAAATAAAATATATGGAAAGAATACTCATAAAGCAGTGCTATTAACGTTTTGTAGTTTGTACATTATACATGCTCATAGATCAACCTTAAAAGGCTGAATATAATTATATAATGATTTTGGAACCATCATTCATCCAATGGTGATAACATTTACTTATCGCTGGTTGTAGGCCATTAAAACCAGAATGGAAAAATGGGGCCACACAGCTCAGAGACTACAGATTCTGAGGTACTAAAATATCTAGTCTTCCCTTTCCCAGATTATAGCCAGCAATAACACAATTTTGATATAAATAAGGCTCAACTTTGGAGAAAAAACACAAAGAGAGTTGATGATTAGCACTTACAGATGTAATACATTGAGATCCATCAATAAATTCCTTAATCGAGAGTCAAAATTGGATACCACAGCCAATTTCACTGTTTTGGTGCAAGCATGTCAGAAATCAAACTGATAGAGATATGCAAAGGTGCGATCGAATACTTGCTAACCTCCTGAATCTTTCAGAGCTGAAATGGTCTCAACGGTTCCAACCGGAAGATGCCATGCGTCACAACGAGCATAGTACTTGAAAAATCTTGCTTGAGTTAGCAATCACATATGATATTACCTCATATACTTCCTCAAAATAATCATCACTATTACAGCCAGTGGCCTCTGAGACAACGAGTTTCCAGAATGGCTTTCCATCACCCTGTCCCATCACCCTGTCGTTGCAATTTGCAATCATGAAAAATCTATGCCCAAAAACAATGCCATGAAATCAGTTAAATAAAGAGCACAAAAATTGCATTAACTAGAAGACTGTTTTATATGCAGATCCAGTGTCAACCAGCAGCTATTTAAATATTTGAACTACGAGCATAAACCAACATAATTATTATATCGATCAACTAGTTTACATTTTATTTTTATTTTTATGCTTTTTAAACAAAAGATGAATATTAACAATTACCAATTGAATAATCAGAATTAGCTAATGGAAGGATCTTGTGACCTACTGCTGTTATATTGGATGTTGTATACTTTTCTCAAACCAAAATAGTTGGTAACAACTTTAATAAAATACTTATATGGAACTGAAGCAGCCTACTATTAACCGTGATAGGGATGCTATACAAGGTGGGGGAGCCTTGGAGACCTATCACTGTTATAAATGAACAATATATAGCTTGTTATTTTAAGCTCCCTTCACCTCAAAAGATTTAAATAGTAATACTATTTTATAGTAAGAAGAACATTCCAATGGTAGGAAGTTGGCCTATTATTCATACATTTTCAGGTTAACCACTTTTATACAACATCAACATATCATTCATTAGCCGATGTTCAAGAATGAAACAACATAAGAAAAAAAACTTGCTTGAGGAATACGATGCATTAGTTGAAGAGCTCCCACTTCCCAAACAGCCATAGAAGATTAAGAGTGAAACCTGGTATCGAAGCTTTTCAGGCCAAGGAGCAGTAAAAGCCCTTCGAAAACCATCCTTTATTTCAGCTGGAGTAATCTGGAGACCTTCGGAGATAAGAAAAATTATAGTTTCTATCAGATAGTCTTGTTAGCAAACAGACATCATAGGAAGCAACATTCTTTAGTAATCTCTCCATCTCATTTCAAAGTTCCCAAACTTCTGAAAGTTAAAAGTGTGTCACTTTGATGTTTGAACACATCAAACTTTTACAATACATATATTTTCAGTGAAAAATGTCTGTTCAATTTCAGAAAAGCAATGAGCAAGCATAAAAAGAAAGTTATGATTGGGAAAGCTAACCATAGCTTCGGCCAATTTGGGCATAAGTGTCTTCAACAGGCTTGTTGAGCTGCAAAAGTGTTCCCCCAGCATCCAATAGCAACCCATCATACGCTCTTTTCACTAATTTTTCACTTCCTGACAGAGTCGCCACATTCTAATATCAGATATTCGGCAAAACATTGATAAACCAATCCATCATTTTTGAAAGGATCAAACTCGTAACTGAAAACGTAAAAAGATGAAACCTGTGTGAATAGAAGCAGCGCGGAAAGTCGGGGACGGCCGGCGGACAGACCGAATGATCCATGAAGGCTTTAGAGCTCTGAGAAGAGTGCAGGTCTCCATTGTCCCTTTGGGTTCCAGTGAAAGAAATATTAATAAATTAGACCGTGAAAAAGGCGTGAAAAACTGATGTGCATAATTTCTAACGCTTTTTAATATAACAATAATAAAAAAAAAGAGAACCTCGTTTTGAATATGATTAAATTATCATTAAATTTATCAAATTATAGTTTTTCTTAACTAATCTAAATTCAAAGAAGAGTTTAATTCAATTTAATTCAGTTTAGTTCAGTATATTTTAATTTTATTCAGCAAAATTATAATTTAATGAAGCTCATCAATTTTAAATTAATTTTCACCTCATTTCAATTTAATTTTAGTTCATTTACGTAGAAGAAGAGGGCCTAACATATATCTTGTCATGCCAATGCCACATGTAATTTTCTTTAAATCTGGTTCTTATTATCAATGCAACGGATTGGCCGGTTCACACCAGATCGACTGAAATCTTAAACTACAACAAATTGAAAGCATGTCATATCCCCTTATAGTATAATTATTTCAATTCCATATCGCAGATCCCTTCACCTTCTGCCATTTCTTTTGTTTCCGGCTACAACTGCAAATACCAACACTACTGAACTCAACTACCGGTGCAACCGAATTTACAATATCAACACATGTAAACTTGAAAAAGGGACATTAACACGGGTCCTTGACAAATTACCCTCGGAAATATGAAATTGTGCTGGGTTTTTGAGGATGATTGTAAGGAATCCTTACAATTGGAGAACCGTCAGATCATGAATTTGCAAATATCGTCGAGAAGATTTGTGAGGAAGCGCCAGTGCAAACATTGAGATTTGTGTCAATCCAGTAGATCGGATGACGCAGATTGAGCATATTAATGGTGAGACAAGAATTGTGACGATCCTTTCTCACTATGTGGCTGATTTAAACAAAAAATGTTATTATAAACCTATTATTATATACAATCACTTATAAATAAATGCACACGATTAATATAATATACAAAAAATATCGGTGAATATATAAATTCGTTAATATCATATGATTTGTATTTGCTCACACCGAATTCACATTATTCCATCTTTCAGTTGAGATTTTTATTTTTTAAAATGCTATCCAACCGACCAGCCTTTTGGCCCTATATCTATTTTGGGTAAGTCTTAATGTCTTATACTTCCTCTAATTTTGATGTATTGACATTTTATCATTCATATTATCAAAAAAAAACATTTTATTATTCATTAAATTTTGTTGTGTGTTCGTCTATAAATTTGAAGTATATATGAATAATAATATTATTGTTTGGCATATTTTTGGATTCATTTATTTTTCTAAATATTTAAATTTTATATTTATTTATTATATGTAACTAAAGTTATCAATGGTCAAAATATTAGTGTTCTTGTTGATGGTCAAAATATTAGTGTTCTTGTAAAAGCGTGTCAATAAAACAAAACCATATAGAGTAAAAAACATTAACAGTCTTTATTTAATAAAAATGGAGTAACGATAGAGAGGGAAAATAAGAACAAAAACAAATAAAACTCTTTTTTATCTTTCCATATCTAATCATAATCCTTCATCATCATTTCTTTTAGGGGATTATATTTCCACAACCCAATATTCTAAATCCACAAACCATTTAGGGTAATTTTAATAAAATATTCTTTATTAAATTTTAATTTTAGTTATTATTATGAAACGTAGTCCTAATCAAACTCTAAATCATGAAATGTACCCACTCTTTACATATAGTATAAAATATTCTTATCAACTTTCTCTACAAATTTCACGTATCTATTCAGATTAAAAAGTAAATTCACATCTTGTTTGCCAGAGATTATCTGTAGATCAGTTCAGTTCAGTGAAAGTGTAATTTGATGAAATTCATATTAATTCAGTCATGCTGATTCCATTTTTAAATACATTAATTTTCACTTCAGTTCAGTTCAGCACACCAAGAAATAAGCTCTAGCAAACAGGGTCTAAATTTGAAGGTGTTGAATTAAGCTGGACAGTTTATGAATGTTGAAGGTTTTGAGGATTTCTTGGGCCTACAATTAAATTTAACAAAAACTTGAATCCAAAATTTATTATTCAAAACTTTAGGAATTCAAATGAAATAATAAATATTTTTTTTTAACACAAGCTTTAATTAATATTAAGACAAGGAACGATTACAAATTACACGGCCTAAACTAATGGCCATATTGTGTTCAGTACTAAGTACGTTTCTACAAACTTTGTTAACATTAAAAAAGGAGAAAGAGTTCCTCATAAGCTTGATGATGCATTCTGTGATGCC
The DNA here is from genome assembly GCA_963678965.1 of Cruciata laevipes. Taxonomy (NCBI): domain Eukaryota; kingdom Viridiplantae; phylum Streptophyta; class Magnoliopsida; order Gentianales; family Rubiaceae; genus Cruciata; species Cruciata laevipes. The sequence continues at coordinate 13,331,564 of OY787635.1, forward strand.
CTTTATCTCTCATGGCGCTGACTCTAAATCGTTGAGTGCCGCCACCAATTCCGAAGAGTCTGTAAGCAAGCAAATCCCTCTTGGGTGATCCCTTGATGCTGCTTTGATTGCCCTCCAACAAGCTTCCGCTTCAACTTGTATCAGAGAGGTTGAGACAAAGAAATCAGATCCTCTTATTCTTTCTTCAGCTGATGAGATAGTCCAACCTGCAGTTCCAAGATTCCATCTTCTTTGAAATGAGCCATCTACTTTGACAAGAACCACCTGGTCCTCTTGGCCTTGAGAGATATCATGTGATGTGTTTTCAGAGAAAGATTGTCCTTCTGGGCATATTAAGGAGGAGCAAGGTTGTTGTACCACTTCCTGTTTTTTGAAAAGCATGATTTTTGCAGTGGCTGTTTCTGCACAAATTCTTGGAGCCAGGTCTACATCGTCCATAGCTTTCTTGTTCCTTTGAATCCATATTTCCCAAAGGGAAAATATCAGAAGCCTTGTGTCATCTTCTAAATTATCTGATAGTAGCCATTGATGCAGCCAAGATCTGGAATGTAATTGACTGTGCCTAAGAACTTTGTGACCCAGTGGGGAATTCTCCTAGAATCTTCTACTCTCCCTGCAGTTAACAAAGAGGTGGAGTTCATCTTCTTCATTTGATAGGCATCTCGGACAGGTTACCTGGTCTGATATCTTTCTTTTCTTTCTGTTCACTAGTGTTGGTAGAGCCTTTGAGAGCATTTTCCAAAGGAACATATTCAGCTTATAGGGGACTTTTAAATTCCATACCTTGTCCCACAGCTTCTTCCTTCTTAAATCAACACATCCAATTTCACTCATAAAGATGTGGTATCCTTTCTTAGCAGAGTATAATCCATTTCTGTTATGAATCCATAAAGGATCATCTTCAACATATGGATCACCACTCATCTTCATTGCCAAGATATTTGGGATGACTGTTCTGGGGAAAATGGCTCTTAATAGGTGCTATCTCCAAGAGTTAGGTCCTTGGATAAGGTGTTCCACTCTCAATTCAGTATGTTGTGCTACCACATTACTGTCTCTGAGAGGGTTGTAGCTGGAATCCATTGATCATGCACTCTCACATTCTTTCCATTGTTGATTTTCCAGGCTAGATTGTCTGTAATCAGGTCTTTTGCCCAGAGAATGGATTTCCAGCCCCAAGAGTCTCCCGGTTTCTGTCACTGTTCCTGAGGTATTTAGCCTTATATACCATCACTAGAAGAGAGTCCTTATTTTTCAGAACATTCCAAGCATGTTTGGTCAGAATGGCCTTATTCATCCCCACTGTTGATCTGAGTCCAAGTCCTCCTTCACTTTTGGACTTGGAAATGGTTTTCCATGACCTCCAGTGTATGGTTCTTCCTTCAAATTCTCCTTTCCAGATGAAACAAGTTGTCATCCTGTCTAATTTCTGAAGGATACATTTGGGAATTTTAAAAATGCTCAAAGGATAAATAGAAAGAGCACTGAGGACATGCTTAGCCAATGTAACTCTTTCTGTGAAGTTCAGCAGCTTCGTTTTCCAGGATCCAAACTTTTCCTTAGCTTTCTTAATCAAGTTTTGGAAGATTTCTTTTTTCTGCTCTTGGAAGTTGATCTGTATACCCAAATATTTATCCCCAAGGCCAAGATTATGGATGTTCAAGGAATACATCAGGTACTGTTTCATTTCTTCTGAAGTATTTGGACTAAACTATACTGAACATTTTTCCACATTCAGTCTTTAACCTGAGAACCTTGCATATAAGTCCAGGGTTTTTGCAAGTTGGTTCACACTTTCATAAGTGACCATGGTAAACATGATGCAGTCATCTACATACATAAGGTGGCTAATTCTGGGACCTCCTCTAGACAGTTGAACTCCCAGATGTCTGTTTACTGTCATTTTGTGCTCCAGCCAGGAAGACATAAATTGTTAGGCTATGATGAAGAGGTATGGGGATAAGGGACAGCCCTGTCTAATTCCTTTGTTTGGATGGAAAGTAGTAGATGATTTCCCATTGACAATGACTTGATAAGATACTAACCTTACACACCACATTATCAAGTTCATCCAACTTGTTGGGAAACCCATAGCCCCTAATGCCAGTTCCATAAAATTCCAAGAGATTCTATCATAAGCTTTATTCATGTCTAGCTTAATGGCAGCCATACCCACTTTTCCTTGAGTTCTGTGATTCAGACCATGCATTGCCTCATGAGCTAGTAGAACATTCTCAGTAATATTTCTTCCAGGAGCAAATCCATTCTGACTCTCAGATATGAGGCTACCAATGCATTTTTTCAGTCTTCTAGCTAGCACCTTGGCTATGATCTTGTATTTAACATTGCATAGAGCAATGGGCCTAAAATCAGCTGCATTTGATGGAGACCTCTTTTTGGGGATCATAATCAGCTGTGTCTCGTTCCATTCTGAGAGAAAAGGTTCACCATTCAAAATTCTTAGTAAGGTAGCCGACAGATCTTCACCAATGATTTTCCAATATCTCTTATAGAAGCCAGCAGGAAGGCCATCCTCACCTGGTGCACCCCAGGGTTTCATTTCCTTGATAGCTTGCCAGATTTCAGCTGCTGTGAAATTCCTATTTAGCTTAGAGCACTGGAGATTTGATAGGACGTTCTGATTACAGTTCATAAAGGCTGAGATGCCTATATCCCCTTCTACTCCAGGAGGATACCATTCGGGGGTAATGAAGGTGGTCTTGACATGGTTAGAGATGACTTCTACAATTTCTCTTTCTTCAGAAATCCAGTTTCCATCATTATCAAAGATTCCTTGGACCAAATTGTTGTTCTGTCTCCTTGTTGCCCATTTGTGATAGAAGGTTGTGTTCCTTTCACCCTGGATCATCCAGTTGAGTTTGGTTCTCTGCTGCCAGTAGTCTGACTCTATCTGGAGCAGTTCCTCAAATTTTAGTTCTAAAAAATGGGTTTCCAACTTTTCCCTGAAGAGATTCCACTTCCTTAAGGGATTCCTTGATTTTCTTTTCTAGGCTTCCAATTCAAACTACTAGCAATTTTTATACTTCATCCGTACAACTAAATTTTCCTTGTTTTTAATACACATGCTTGACTAATAATATCTTTGACTAGATATATTATTAATATATAAAAATTTAATATTAATAAACTACATATTATAACAATACCAACAATATTAATATACGGAGGTCTCCATAACAATTTATTCATTCAAAAATTTCTTTCAAAATTTAACATATTTGTGCAGAGGAAGTATTCAAATTGGTGAAGGGGAAATTTCCTTCTAATTTTCTAACATATTTGTGAAGAATTTGAACCCGCTATAAAGAAAGTCCAACGGATTTGCTAAGTTTTTTCCAAATTTCAATAATTTTTACTACAACATGATTATCTATTTTAGAGATTTCAAAAATCTTGCTTCTTCGCGCAAAACTGACATGAGAATTTAGCAATGATCTTAATATTAAACTTATCAAGAATAATTGTCTAACTCTTTCATGTGCAGGCACTAATCACTGGTTTTAGTAATCATATTTGTATTCAATAAAATATGACAAATTTCAAAAAAATAATATAATTCAATAGCTTTATTTCAATTATTTGATTTCTTTTTGTTCAGATAATATTGTTTTTCAGCTCATATATAATTTCTTTTTCAGTTCAGTCAACTGTCCAAATATTACACAATTGTGCTTCCAGATTTTCCCTTGCTTTAAAATTTTAATCAATGCTTGCGATCGACATTTGTTCAGTTGAAAATTTAAAAAATGTTTAAATAATCTTGTGGTTTGAATTAATTAACATTCTTCAGTTGATTTTATTCCTTTCCTTGCAGTTGTCAATCTACAAGGTTCCCAAAATGTCTCTGCACTCGGATTAAGTTTCCCAAAATGACTTTGCACCGAAATATGACCAATGTTTATCTCCTGTCCAAATGAAGAAAGATTATTGAGCTAATGGAGAAATTTAGTGCTGTTATTTAACTCCAAACTCGTTGGGAATTCAAGAGCAGAAGCTGATGACAACACACAATTTGCGAGTTTTTTCAGACCCTACAACCCAGATCGTGCACACATCCTAATGTACAAGAAGGGTTCGGGTATAGTTTAAACTCAAATGATACTGATAAACAAGAAAAAAATTGATCCATTTTAGCACAAGTGTCAGCCATCTTCATTGGAGCTCAACTCCATTCAATCATAAGGAGAAGGCTCAAGCAGAATGGAATGATTGCTTTCTGCACAAATAAAATCTTGAAAATTATGAACGAATAGCCAAGAAGAACTATGTGCATGTACAAATATGAAAACAGTTTTTGGCTACAGATCTTCATTCAAACCTAATTACAGTAACAAAATCCAAATAATGACTTTGAAATTAGCCTCAGATATATCCAGAAAGATCATTTGGAATGAAGTTTCACCAAGGGGTTCTCCCTGCAAAAGCAGGGTCTCAGATCAACACCACCTCAGTAACATGGAGCGTAAAGTCATAGGCAATCAACAAATTAAAAAGAACCTGATTTTTCATTAGTCTCAGATAAATCCCTTAATGTGGTTGCATCATGATATAGTGTATCTCTACACCTCAAATACTATCCAGCACATTTATTATCCTCATAGACTGAACAATTCACAACAAAATCAAAACTTATAAAATTTGGCTAAAACATAAGCTCAGATGATATATAGCAGCTCTTTCAATCAAGAATTTTCTGAAGCAGAACTGGCATTAAAGCTGAGTTTTCATCATCACCGCCAATTTGAACAATTAATTACTCAAAAACAAAAGCTTTTTTTAAACAAGGTTGGCTCATATCAAGAAATTCAACCAGTATAAGATTTTCAATCACAGAAGATCAGAAGCGCGGATAAATCCGTTTTAATCATCGCCAACAAAATCAATTTTTCACAAATCTAAAGATTGGAATTTAGCGATGTTCTTAGAAGTAAAATAACATAACTGAATCTACACCACGTGTACACCGCAAAAGCAGATGTATGCCTTCTTGACTAGCCCTTTTTCCTATGAGATTTCAAGAAAGAGAGCTTAAGGTGTTCGAGGCAAAAACAAAATTAACAATCAGAAACAGTATTAGATGTTGCCGTTGCTTTGACACAGTTAAACCGTGGAAAAATTGTACAAATCGGCAGAACTGCAACACTGAACGGCATGGTTGTAGCACGAGCTTTGGGGCAATCATCTTCATGGCTTGATTCAGAGCAGCCCGGGAGGCTCCGTGCAAATTTAAGGGGAAAAAAAAAAAAAAAACTGAGAGCAATTTTCTGTGTGATTTGTGTACGGCGGCGGATGATATCTGTGCTGGTTGCGGGGTGTGGTTATATAATACAAGGAGCTCTAAAACCCTAACGCTTGAGCTTGGGGCCTTTGGGCTTTTTCCGGTTTTGGAGGATGCCATCGATTCCATTCCCAAATTAAACTACTTTTGCTTTAGGGGAGCAAAATAACCTAATAAAGAATCCGGTTGGAAAATCGAACCGATTTTGAGTTGAACCGAATTGAACGGTTATGTAATTAATCGGTCCTACAACTAATCTAAGGTTTTAATGTTCAAAACTAATGGTTAATTGGTTGATTAAGGATTATTTATTTATATCATTTTTATTGGTTAATAGTTTGTTTTTCAGTTCAATTTTTTTTGCTTTTAGAGTACATTAGTATTAGATTTCGCATTTAGCTTATTTTTATCCAAGAGTTTTCTCCTTTGTGTAGGACCAAGAATCTACTTCCACTTCAAGACTGGTGACATCAAGACAGTATGTCATTCCAAGACCCTTGATGAGAGCAACAACCTCAGCTTCCAAGCTATCCTTCTGTTGGACGAAGATTGCTCTCGCTTTGATCACTCTTCCCTCCTTATTCCTTAGGACCATCACATGGGAAACTCCAAGGCTGGAACCATTTGTATTGAGCTTGTAATCAGCCCTAGGGAGTTTCTAGCGTACCTGCATTATGTGTTGAGAGTGTATGAAACTATTCAAAGGAGCTAAAGATAATACATCAGTAGACGCGAGACTCCTATCAGATAAGTTCCATCTCAGATTATGCACATGCAAAATAGCTTGTAAAATGGCATGACTCTTGATCGCATTCTAACGAAAGTTGGAAGTATTCTATCATGGAGATAAGAGTTTCTAGCAGACCATAGTACCCATACAACAATGACAGGAATCAATCTTGAACAAATCTTTTGCATTTTTTATGTCGAAGTGAGGTTCTAGTAATGAAAAAACTTGTTCCATAAGCTATCAAAGTGCACGGGTGATAATCAAAACACAGATCCACACTTATCCACAAATTCTTAACCATTATGCACTCATTAATGAAAACATGCCGATGCAACGGATATTTAAAGGATAATCTAACATGTGAATAAAAAACTATTAGTATATTTCTTCAAACGGTTAGGTTAACCGTACAGATCACCCATACTTTTTCTATAGATTTATCTAATTTTATTGATCCCATTTACAAATATATTTAATTTGTTAACGTTGAGTTTGTGTATTTTTTTATAGTGTTTGTGGAAAAGTAGTTTTTGCCTGAAATTTATCTTCTATTATGAGAGTTTATGGACCTCGTATATCTATTTTAAAATTTATGTTTCAAATATTAGTAAAGTGTCATAACATATTGATAGAAACAGAGGTATACAATTTTATTTTATTTTAATTTTTATATCATTGTAATGTGGTAGAAAATGACGAAATGTGGATGTGTTTTGTAGTTAAAAGTCTGGAATAGATGGATTAAATTGTGTTTAAAATTTTAAGATTTGTAGCTGTAACACGGGTTATATGGTCTGAACTAAATCTAATTAAAAACCTAATTTCATATTTGGTTGGTAATTTGGTCAACATCTGGAAATTCCATGATGATTTATTCGATGGCTGTTGACAACTTCCATTTATGCGTTGTCCTTCAATGGCACAGAGAGAGTATAGGATTCGCAAAGGCAATGTGTGTGACTGACGGTTCTGTAAAACCACTCTACTGGATAACAATAAGAACAATATGGATAAAATATTTTCCCGAACTACAAGGTTGCATAATACACTGTCAGTGCGAAGAACAACAGATGCAAACAGCAAAGTCGCCTCTAACTACAGATTTGCTTTATTTTACATACAAATCCAACTTTGGAACAGCTCTGATACAAATCCAACAGCACTATCACGGCTGGATAATTCAATCCCTGGGATTTTCGAGAATGTTGAACGAAGTATTTCCCCTTCCCGAAATGCTTTCAACCTACTTGAACATTGTTTTCCCATAACAGAGCAGTTGCTTTGGTCCACGCCAAATAAATGCCTAACAGGTTCAAGGCAGGCTACTTTGTGTTCGAACTCTGTCTATGATCTTCTGCATTCCAGATAAATCTTGTGCATAACTAACAACCTGGATTTAAAATGAACCTTTAGAAACACAGTGAGCCTCGGAGGAGCCTAGATAAGATGAAAATGGTCCAAGGCCCTTGAACTGGTGCCGTATACCACTCATGTGCTATGGCATGCATAAACACAACAAAACGACAAATTAACTGAAAGTTAGCAGCAACCTGAGACTCTGTTTGAGTATCAGTAAAGCGATAGTAATCTGCTGTTTTGACATCCTCTGGAGGATTCTCTATTTGATCATTCCTGGAGAAGAAGAAAAAAAGACAGAGATATTAACTGTACACTTATATTATACTTTATAATCATCACAATATAGACTTTAGTACAAATATTGAGACTAATTCCTAGTTTGAATGAAAATTGACTAATTTATAACATAAATATACACATCAAGAAAGGACCAGAAGTAAAAATAACTCATCATGGAAATTCAGTCTTGAAAACTAGTACTATTAGTACTAGAAACATGGAAGATAGCCAAGGGTGTTAAAAAGCATTAGATGAGACTAATATAAAGAAAGAAGTAAAAAAAAGGTCCAAAAATTAAATATAAATCACCAATGCTTCTATTCAACAGGTTCACCAGATACAAATGAATGTATTTAAATATACCATATGTTAATGTGAATTGGCTAAATATAGTACAGTACATGAATATGGATATAGTTGCTTGTGGGTATCTATCAGCAATTCAGCATAGAATTAGTAGGGATATCAAACGTGAATTGGCTAAAACTACTTATGCTGGTTGGCTCAACAGTCCCAGTCCCCACATAGGAACTGCATCTCTAAATTGCGTCACCGTTTGTTAAATCTCATTTTGAGCTGGAAAACTCGAACTAAGAAGCCTGAGTGATACTTGTCAGTGGAAACTTTTTCTGGAGATTTATAAATGCTACACTCCCTACAATTGTCTAAAATTGTCCCAGTTGCCTAATACAGATAATTGTCTTAACGTGCCACACGTCTGTTTGGCAAAATTGAATTCATTTCCATTATAATCTTCCATTCATTTCCTCCAGGGCCTCCACTAATTTCTACCTCCTAAAACCATGTGCAAAACCAAAGTGTGACAATAAAAGGCACTCAGAGGCTACGTTCTAAAACCATGACAATAACAGGAAATCAGGGATTTTAGAAAATAGAAGATATTAAACAAGCTCATGCTAATGCAGAAAACGGACAAAAAGCATTGTGTATCACCAAAGAAATTTACAAGCAAAAGCAAGAAAATGATCACAAAAAAGCGGCATCGAACCTGTTTGTCCAGGGCTTGGGGAATGCGACATCAGATTGAGGCTCTCCGTGATCGTGACCAAGAACGGCAGGATCAGATGAAAAAAGCTAAATACAAATGAAGGAAAAACCCCCAGAAAACTTAACAGCTGAAACTTCCAAGCATTCTAAATCTCAGATTCAAGGATACATTTCTACTACAATCCCCACTACTGGCAGGAGACTTCCGGTCATGAATCTGAATAATGTTCAGGAAAAAAAAAGTTTGAGCTGACAGTCCAACAGCAAGATCCTTCTATAAAAAGCATAGGGTAAGGAAAGTAGTCATGACCTTGCTTGTTTGCTCCAGCAAGTCAATAATAGAAACCACATCAGGAACCACAGTAGTCTCTCCTCCAGCACTTTCTCTCTGGTCATCATCCATGGAAGTCACCAGACAGTTTCCATTGATTACATTTGAGTCACATGGTAGATCTCTTTTGCCAACTTCAGATATTCTTGCCTTCTTAGTGCAACCACCAGGATTATTTAACTGCTGCACATTTTTCTTTTTAAGAGATTCAGTTTCTTGTTTTTTTAATGACTGGGGCTGGTTTGGAAGCATGGTGGAGTCCGTCCCTACACTCTCTGTATTTGGTCTCAACCGACACTCACCACTGATTAAATTGGACTGGCACTGTAAATCAATTTTTTCAGCCTCAGAAATCCTACCATTTTTAACAGGGTCAATCAGCTCATCAGTTTTCTTGGTATGAAGTGCAGTATCTAAAGTTTTAAGAGACCGGGGCTGGCTTGGAACTTGAAATGATTGTTCGTCAGATGTCACACTACCAGCTTGCTTGGAACCATTTGAGTTACTCAGCTCTTCATTTCTCCGGGAAAGTGATTGAGATGCAAAAGTTCTAGGGGGTTGGGACTGGCTTGGTATTTGAGATGCATTATCATCAAGCGTCATCCCAGTGGCTTGGGTTGAATACTGGGTGATAGTGCAGGCTCCTTCGCGGTCTTGAGAAGTGGCATCTCTTGGACAAAAAGGACTTGGAGCAACTACCTTATTCTGTAGAAAGCATATCAAGACCATGCAACTTTAGTCAGAAAAGAAAACTGAAATTGATGGAGTTGAGATGACTGCATGCAAATCTTAAGGAGAAAAAGAGGGATTAACCTGCTTCACGCACTCAAAAATCCACTCAGAGGTAACTGGCTGTATCCCCCACTTACAAGCAGCTTCATACTTGCCACCACTAGAGAATTTACACAACAAATGGGTAACCTTTTTGGTCAATTTCTCTACAAACCGAACTCCAAGAGTATAGCACAAATTTCTCAGCAGCTGTCTTTCTTTTTCATCATATTGTGAAACACAGAAGCGGAAGCTTTTGAAACCGGGAAAAGGAACTTGGCATGGGAGTGGAGAATAGAGGATGTGACTGTTGACATCGAGCAAGCATCCATCCTTCAATAAAAAAAAGTTAGAATCTATATTAGTGAGTTTTCCTTACCAGAATATTGGTCACAGAAAAGATGACCAGCCAATATGCCTTTGGAGACTGATGGCACCAACCACCACAAACTCAGAGGACAAACAACTATATCAGCTAAGTTCATAAAGAAAAACACTTCCAAGCAATCTTAATTGGAGCCCATAATGGTACGATTCTGATATAGAGTATTATTTAATTAAACAGCATTTTTTAAAAGTCATATCCCCTCCGGAATATTTTTAATTTTTATTAAACAGCATTTTGATTTGTCATCAACCCACTGATTTAAAGAAAAATAACTTTAAATGAACTCGATATTACAAAAACAAGAAAAAATCTTTGCATACCAATAGAGAAGAACGGATCCAATGGCTAGACACATATTTACTCATGCAGCTAATAGAATTTGAAGGTTCCGCACCATGGCACTGGACAACAAAGTGTACATGGTCTTCAACATGACTTTCCACAATTTCTCCTCCACCTTCATTAACCCATTCAATAATTTCAGCCCTCTGAAAGAATTAAGCAACCTGAATATCAGGAAAAGCTTTAACACACATGGTAGCAAGCAAATTAGTATAAGCTCTGACATTTAGGAAGAATGAAAATGTTGTGTGATGAAATGTTAAGTGAGACCTAATAGGTAGAGCAATCCTAGCTAGGAAATGTACCCAATTAACAAGTACATGCATTACATTAGTATGAGATAGCAAACAAATTATGAAGCCATTTTCACTAAATAAGTCAACGACATTAAGGCTTAAAACGATTTATCATTTTTTAAAGAAAAAACCTACTAATTCAAAAACACCAAACATTGTGACATAAGCTCGGGAACTCTATGGAAGCTTACAAGAAAGAATACCTGATCAGCAGGAAATGAACTAGAAAAGCAAAACATTTTTCCGGAAAATACATGTGATGAAATTTTGCAGTCCATCTCATTGCCACTACCCATCCGCACATGTGCATTCCCTTTTTGTTTTACAGGGTTTTCCACTTTCCTCAAAGAGCTGTTATGATTATTGACACAGCCTGCTTCTTTTGCCTCTTCGAAAAAAGCATCATATCTACAGTTCTTATAGCCAACAATCGAATCTGTTTGCCCCAAGGAATTTCCTTGCCTTTTTTCATTAGTACTCATCAGTGATCTCCCAGAGGAATTAACATCTAGCATTTAGAGTTACGTACAGATTTTAGGTGACTGACTGAGATATGATAGATAATAAACAAAGTCCCAAATCGGAAGATTTAACAGCCCTAACAAGGAAGTGTATCATGCAGATAAAAAGTGACTGGTAATACAATACAACATTTTAAACAAGGATAGAAAATGACACTTCAGAGAATGTACCCTAACCTTTTGGGAGAAGTACATCGTAAGCAATGTGCATCCTAAGTACAGGCACTTCTTTTTTTTCGCGATAGCAATCTTCAAGCCATTCAGTTTTTACGACAAAGATAACACCTAATGCCGCAAGATTTCGAACTTCTTTGATTTCACTGTAATTCAAAGCATGTGAGAGCCTAGAAATTAGATTATGGCTGGAAATAACTGATCAGAAAATAGAAGGTAAAATTTCAATCCACGGCCTTGCAGCAATGTAAGAAAGAGGTAAGAGCCACAGAAAAGATTGAACCGAAATTTAAATCATGATACTGCAACATATATGCATGGCTTATTGGCTTACACAATGAAAAACAGCGCACTCTAAATTTTCCAATATAATATTGCTGGGAGTATGTGAATGTTCTGTCAACTTTCAACAGCGCTATCTTCAACTTATTATCTGCCACTTTCGAATTGAATCTACCAAGGGAAATGTATCTATTTGTATGTATAAATACACATACAGAAATGCACCCAGAGCTACAAGTTTGTATGACATAAGCATGGTATAAAGTTCAAAAAAACTACAAAGGGAAACCACAGAGTTCACAGGTACACCGTATATATCAACTCTCCAGTACAATCTTACCTCCCTGATGGGGTTCCAACTATTATATGTGTTAACTTTTCGCTGAAAGACATAAACCGGGAGCCACCTCCTCTACGAACCATGCTGACCAGCTTACGCAGATCTGATGCATCAAAACCCACAAGTAATATTCTACAATCAGACAGGTACAAGTCATTATCCTCAGTTTCGGAGTCATTGGCAACACATCCTTCAACAGTTGAATCATTTTTAAGCTGTGCAGCTGGTGGCCCTGAATCAACTTTGGCAAGGACAGGATCACTTTGGGATATGCTACGTGAGTTAGTAACTTCAGAATCTGGCTCCGGTTTCTGAACACATGAAAAGTCTGAAGTGCATGCAGATGATGGCCCACAACTTTTATCTTGACTGCTGATCATCCCCTTCCTAATAACTTTCGTGAATGTAGAGCGACTCTGAACTTGATAAGACTCCTCATTGAGGCAAACTATTTGCCAAAGAGAAAATGAGAAATAAAGAAAATAAAATGTCAGATAACAGAACAACTTTCATTCATTTCACGCATACAATATCTGCATATAATTACAACTTCAAGTAAACATACCTCGTCTAGCAACTGATTGCTCAAACCATTTCCTCGTGATTATACATATGTTACCCCATTTTCTAGCAACCTTGTACTTATCACCTTCAGGAGTGTAATGAGAAGTCAAAGAATAACAGAATATGTTCCCAGCATGGCATATGTATGTATGCATGCATGCATGAGTTTGTATGTGTGTATGTACTCCCTCCATCCCTCTATTATTCTCTTAACACAAAAAAAATCATTTTCTTAAAAGTCACTGAAATATTTTTTAAATGGTTTTTGGACTTTTTTTTTTTTTTTTGGCATACAAATTTTTACCATCACACTTTGGAGGGCGAAAACTATTCTGGCGCACATACTTCAGAGGAATTTGAAATATTAATGAAAAGCTTAGGCAACCATGGAAAAACAGAAAATTTTCTAATCATGAGAACTAGGCTAATATCCAAGAACAGACTAATAAGAAAGCTTTAAAGATACACCTATGAAGTGTCACTTTCAAAAACATAGCCTTAAAACACTTATACCATAGAGTGGTAACTTGTGTCCAATTAAAGCCTCTAAAATGTATCATTTGGAGGATATATCACAAATCAAATGTGTGCATTTCTTTGTCAGTTGAGCAGAATATTTGCCACCATTTTCTATGATAACCTTTTCCACCTCCTTTCGCTCATCTGAAACATATTAGCATATAGTCTCCAAGTCAAAAATATACTCTACAAGTGTTTGGAGACAATCTTTACTGTTATAACAAGTACCAACCAGAACAAATTTTGGTGACACAAATTGTCAAGCCAGAGAAAGGAAGAACCCTATAAGGATCTGTTGGTACTACACGGTGCTCTTTCCAGCATTGATGCAGCCAGTTCATGGTGACTATTGGTTTCTTCAGTACATTTGCAGCCCACTGCAGAGCATAGAGGAGCACAAATTAAACTTCATTTAAAAAGACTAACCAGATGGCATATATACTTATCAATAATAATTGCCTATCACACAGTCACAGGCACATCCTGCAAAATGAACAAGGATGCCATTGTGGTAATTGCAAAATATATGAAGATGGATCCAAATGCAGCAGCCACAATCCAGGAAATGTAGTGTTAAACCGATATAAAAGTGCCATACTATTATCAAGCATGAACCAAACTACAACCGAGTGGCCTAATTCTATGATGCAGATATCTAACCAAGGGTACTGCTAGTGCACTGGACTTAAAACTCTATTTTATACCAGCAATAGGACCAAGAGTAATAACAGTAATTGTTGCTCATGTAGGGTTGGCTATACTCCCACGGCAATGGCAATACTAGAAAACCATTCCACATACTTTCATGCAAAGCAGCAAAGAAAAAGGACAAAGAAACACAATTGCTCTTGTGTTTATCAAACCTATAATTACTGCAAGCCTTCACAAAAACATATCTTGTGTGTATGTATACAGAATGGCTTGGAATATGTCAGCCATTGAAACTTAGTGATTTATCAGAGATCTCATTGATATATCAAAGCCAATTCAGATACCTCAAAAATATCAAGCACAATTGGGAAGGAATTCAAGTTCAACATTGACATTAACCTATAGCACAATTCAGATATTTATCTTTTCATCAACAAGACCAAATGACCTACCTTGTATCTTCCAGCCAAAACACTCTTTGCAATCACAAATTTCACATCCATTGATGTTTTCATTTGAAGAACTCCTCCCATAGCTGTAACTAGCTTTTCAATTTCAGCCTGTAAGACAATGAATGAAACAAGAAATGGAGAATCAATCAAGTGGGCGGCCAGTTAAAAATTATCAAGTCAACATTAAAAATCATAGCATGGACTAATATATGGAGAGCCAAGTTAAGGAATAGCTTTTGGGTTTTCATAGAAATCTTCAAAAACAATCAAAGGACAGTGAGATATATATCAATCTTTTTTCGTTCTATTAAATTAATTTTTTCACTCCAAATGCACCTTCTATATTTTCAATAGGAATTTAAGCAACTTCAATATTTTTATAAAGCCCAAAACTTGAAGGTGTAGAGTAAGAAAAATGATTTCCATTTGAGTCCAATGAGGACACATGGGATTGAAGATAAATTAATACCCTTGAGAAATGAAGGAGCAAGTCATTAACTATTCCAAATACAATCCAAAGTAAGATAAAATCGGATAATACTTTTGATACCTTTTCACCTGCATCAAATCCAGACATGTGTATCTTATCCCCATCCAAAGCTAGGCAGCATGTATATCCCTGTTTAGGGAGCTGCCTATGTTCTTTTGCACAAGATATCACACACTGAGGACCTGCATGTCCAAATGATTACATTTCAACATATATTGGCCTAGGAAAGCACTCCAATAAACAAGAAGACGCAGAAATGATTTAATAAATGAATACAAGGATGAGAAAATATGATTTACCAAGTAAATTGCATCCTTTGGATCGAAGATCCTCAAATTTCTCCTACGAAATCAAGGGAAAGTGGGTAAATAAAATCTTAATTTCACGGCCGTGTTAGAATATGTAAGAAAGGGTTAAAGAGAAATGAACTTACATGATCAGGAGATGAAATGACGTGATAATCATTGGGGGAATTGCGGGAGGGGTCGCAGCAAAGCAAGACCTCGGCGCCGTTGAGTTTGAGGGCGTCGTGAAGTGAATCGAAAACTTCGGGAGGAACTAGGTTTCGCGATAAGAAAACATTCGCACCTTTGAACACCTTGACCGGCATCGATGATCAGATTAAGCACACTGCGAAATCTAGGGTTTTCGAATTCAATTTGTTGGGTGTTCAGTTCAGTGGCGAGGGAGATGATGTACCATGGGCGGGAGCGAGGGGGCGCGCAAGCATCACCAGGAATTAACTTTAAATCTCTTTCTTCTTCTTTTTTGAAAGAATGCTCATGCTTTGACCAACTCTTGTTTGATCCTAACAAAGGACCGTAGCAAATGGCTAAACTAAATTTTTTAATTTTTTAATTTTTTTGAAGTATCTGAAATTTTTGTTAAGAGGGGCCAAAGTTATATAGATATCAAAGAGTTTGGACCAATTATTAAATTGTATAAATGTTATCAATTTTATTAATAATTGTTAAAGTCTATTATCAATAAAGACTGGACTAAATTATAAATAGTGCAATAAAGAAAATCAAGGAGGGACCAATTTGCAATTTTAAAAAATTTAAAAAAATCACGCGCTACAGTGTTTCCGCGTGTGTACAGTGTTTTGCTACAGTGCGCTGCAGTGCTTGCTACATTGTACTTCAATGTTTCAAGTTAAAATGTTCATGTTTTATGTTTCAAGTTAAAGTGTTCTTGTTTCAAGTTAAAATGTCCATGTTTTATGTTTTAAGTTAAAATATTTATGTTTTATGTTTCAAATTAAAATGTTCATATTTCAAGTTAATTAAAATGTTCATGTTCATGTTTTAAGTCAAAATGTTCATGTTTAAAAAAAAAATTCATGTTTTAAGTTAAACTGTTCATGTTTTATGTTTCAAGAAATGTTCATGTTTCACGTTAAAATGTTCATGTTTTATGCTTACTGTAGCAACTCGGCACTGTAGCAATCCGGTACTGTAGCGACTCGGCACTGTAGCGCGTGGCTTGGCACTGTAGCGCGTGATTTTTAAAACTTTTCTGAAATTGTAAATTGGTCCCTCCGTGTTTTTGACTTATATAACTATTTAAAATTTAATCTGGTCTCTATATAGAGACGGTCTCTTCCAAGACTTATCCATAAATGAAATAGAGAAATAGTAAGTAAAGATAGATATTATTTATGTATTTAAACAATAACTTAAACCAAATTTGAAAATGATATTTTAAAGATAATTGTCCTTTGAAATCAGTCTCATAATAACTTGAATTTTCTAAATATAATATCAACTAATTACGTGGTAAAAAAATATTCAACAAAATATTCTACAAGAAGATTACATAAATATGTATAATTTGTTAATGGTTGAGGTTTTATTGAGGTAGGTTAAACACTCCGGCCCCCCTCATATTCCACCACAGTCGTAGCAAATCTCATTTCTATTTAAATTTGGAGTCACTAGTAAAGATACACCAAACTACATGACCTTTCTTTGTAATTGTTGAGAAATTATCAAACCCATTTTTTTCATATTCAATCTAGGACAAAATGCAATTATAACCCCGAGTTCTTGAGTATGTGCTAATACAACCTTCAGTTCATTAAAAAAAACTATTATAACCTTTGACCGGCATTGACTTTAGAAAGTTATAAGCATGGGATGAAAATCGGCATTGACTTCAAATTTCTGGCATCCCAATGACAAAAAACACCCTCACCATTAGTATAGTCGCAAGCAGAGTCGATCCCACGAGGAACGGAGTAAAATCTGTTATTTTAAACCTACCAAATGATTTTTGGTTTAGCAACCACGCCTAAAATTTCAAGATTGTTTTTTTTAAACCAATAAACAAAAATTCAGAATATGAAAAATGAGGGAAAATATATTTAAAATGCAATCGGATTAGACTAACTTCGTTAATTCACTCATTGGTCGTCGACTCATTGTTTCGAATCAATCCCAGCAAATCAACTAGTTATAAGGAAGCAAGTGTTTGATAAACTTACTATTTCTCTAATTATGATGTCCCCAGCAAGTATTCGCTAAACTAGATACACATCATAACAACATTAAGAATGAAGAGGACCCGACACAGACAACCATCCAAGTATTTGCAAGTCACGATTGTCTACCTAATTGTTCCATTTTCTTGTTATTACAGTTTGTGTCAATTATCTGTTTTTTACAAGAAATTTGTTACTTACTTTTCAGTATTATAGCTCTGAATTCTATATGATAGAATTGTAACTCTGTAAAACATAATTGGTAAACTTATAACCTGGTAAAGCCACATTTTCACTATTAATTGAAATGATTGAGCTAAATTGAATCAAATTCAACTTGGTGGGACTGAATTAAACGTGTTTGAATTAAGGTAAATTTATACAAAGGAATATAATTGAATTGAATAGATCTGGATTGAAATCAACTGAATCAAACTTAATTAAATCAAATTAAACTAAACTGAAATGAAATAAATAAAACAAAATATTTATTTTTTTTGAAAAAATAATAATTACTTTCATTCAACTTCAAGGTCCTGAAAATCGTCCAGAAACGAATGACAAGAAACTTGGGGTTGTGACTCAAGAATCGTACAACAGGGGGCTCGGCTTTGCATAGTTAACTAGAGAGTGCGCTATAAAGTTCTCACTACGAGGAACCTAGAAGGGGCCTAGATAGTTGCTATTGTCTAACAAATGTCGAATCTCTGAATCGTCTTCATGCAGTGCACTGAACAGTCTGTCTCCTGGTGAATCATCTGCACTACGTGGAGGGCATCCCCCACCAGATTCATCTCCGGTTGGTCTATCTCCGTGGCAAGGATGAGGGCTTCCTCCAGAGCAAGGCTTTCTGCGAGGGACGGATCACTGACATTCGGGATTCTCCGTGCAACACCCTGAATAAAGCTTCCATCTGAACCCATAACTACCACCTCTATTCCCGCGTCCCCATTCAGGATTATTCACTGAACAAAATAATTTAAACTAAATTAAATCAGAATGAATTGAATTAAATCTAATCGAACTTGACTAATTAACTAACTAAAATAACCTGAATTAAATTAAAGTAGTTGAGATGAGTTGATAGTTGTTAAATTAAATTAAATTGTTCGATTTTGAATTGGATTGACCAAACATTAGGATAACAAACTGAGTTTGACTTGTACCGTATATGATTTTGTGTTTGATAAGAATTAATTTGATGGTGGTAAAACTATGAGTTATGACGGAGAAAGCTAGGTGATGCTTGCTGGTAGATACATTCATGTTAGAATTATGAATTTAAAATTTGTTAAGAATTGTCGTATACAGTATTAGCAATGTTACTTTTGAAAGGCAGTAAAATATTTTTGACCGCCACCTCCTAGAAAATTTATCGGTAGAAATGTGCGAGCCTGCAAGGCAATGGCTAGATTAAGTTATCCTATAGCGAACCGTATCGAGCCATGTCAGATTAAGCTGGTTTAACATTCCTAGCCACAGTCCGGGTGATGAACTCGAGGGATGGCAACACTATTTTTCGTATTTTTTTATTATTATCCATACTCATTTCAACACACTTATAACGTGAAAAATTATCAAAATTAATTGTTCTCAAGATAATCCTGTGTTATACCATAATTCTGACTGTGTAATGCAATTTTGAAATACTAGACGCCAAAAGCGTTACCTAATTGTGTGATTTTATGTTGTTTTTATACACATATAAACCGCGGTCAGCGCAATTTATTTCTAGTTGTTCGAATATATATTGAAATACGCCCGCGCCTCACTTTGCACACTCTCCCTGTATTGCCTAAATCCAATTTTGCACTCCAAAACTCCGCCCCGGTAAAATCTCATACATTACTAAAAGGTGAGGATTTAAGTGAATTTGTTTTAGCTGATGAATGAATCTTAACAAGTAAATGGCCACTTATGAATGATCTTAACATGGTTGTTGTTGAACTTTTTTTGAATAGATGATGATTTGAGTGGTTTTAGCTGATGAATGGTTTTTTTTGTGGTAACTCGATTTCGTTTTTCTTGAAGGATGTAAGTTGTATTAGTTGATGAATGATTCTCAAGGAATGGAATGGAATTTTGATTGGTGATTGTAGAAATAAAATTATTTGTTTTTTGGTGATTTTAATTTTTTAGGAACAGATGTATGATTTGAGTGGTTTTGTTGTGTTAGTTGATGAATGATTCTCAAGAAATGGAATTTTGATTGGTGATTTTAGAAATGAAATGATTTGTTTTTGGTGATTTCAATTTTTCAGGAACAGATGGATGATTTGAGTGGTTTTAGCTTCCCACCTCTGAGATCAGCGTCGTCGTCATCGAGTGTTGCTGTACACGATGAGGGTTTCAAGCCTAAGCTGCTGCGCTCCCTTCTGAATGAGCTGGTTCCGAACGAGAATTATCCATTCACGAGTCCTTCGGCCCTGCCTCACATCGTCAATGCTGTTAAAAATCACGAACTCCTCTCTGAGTTTGCCATCGACGTCGACCAGAATCTGATGAGCAACTGGAAGTCTGCCGTCGATGCTTGGGTCAGCCGCCTTGCCGCTCTCACCTCCAGCCAGTCGGTAAAATCACTTTTCGAGTGTGTGATTGTGTGTTTGTTTATTTCAAGTAATAGCCTTGTGAAACAAATGTATGATTGTTGATAAGAATTTTTTGTCTATGATATGATTGATGATGTGCCTGTGTTTTCTTTACAGCCTTGTGGTGTAGTAAATTTTAGAAATGATCTGAAACAAATGCATGATTGTGCCCAAGAATTTTTTGTCAATGATATGTTGGGATGATTGATGATGTGCCTGTGTTTTCTTTACAGTCTTGTGGTGTAGTAAATTTTAGAAATGATTTGAGACAAATGTATGATTGTGCCCAAGAATTTTTTGTGTATGATATGTTGGGATGATGATTGATGATGTGCCTGTGTTTTCCTTACAGCCTTGTGGTGTAGTAAATTTTAGAAATGATTTGAAACAAATGTATAATTGCGCCGAATAGTTTTTTGTCTATGATGTTGGGATGTTGATTGATGATGTGCCTGTGTTTTCCTTACAGCCTTGTGGTATAGTAAATTTTAGAAATGATTTGAAACAAATGTATAATTGCGCTGAAGAGTTTTTTTGTCTATGATGTTGGGATGATGACTGATGATGTGCTTGTGTTTTCTTTGCAGCCTGATAAAGTCTGGGCGGCAATATGCCTGCTGGGATTGACATTTCAAGAATGCAATTCGGAGCGTTTTTTGGCCTCCTACAAACAGTGGTTCAACTCCATCTTTGCTCATATTCAGGTGCTTTAGCATTTTTACAAACAGTGATTGATGTCTTGTTTTGTTGCACTTACAAACATGCTTCATAGTTCATACTTTTTCATTGCACTGTGCAGGATGTTTCAGATACCCCGGCTTTTCTGAGGGCAGCTTCTTTAGCTTCCTTGTCTGATCTGCTCACAAGGTTTTTTTCTTTAACTTCTTTAGCATTTGACACATTTTTTCTGCATTGTATAAATTGTCAGGGTTCATTGTTTGGTATCTCTCTAAACATTGTTTGTTTTGAAACAGGTTGGGCGGATATCACGATGAGAGGAAGCATTGGGGATTATTAGCTGCAAAACTGGTTCAGCCAGTGCTGAACATTGTAAACGAGGATAGCTCGGAAAGCGAACTGGTTCGTATAGAGTTTATTATAAATCCTTTTGCAGTGATTAATATGAGAAAATTTATTTTCATTGTTCCGTCTTAGAACTCAGTTTGTCATTCAAGGAATTGATGTCATGATTTTTTTCCCTTTTCTTTTAGAAATAATACTTGATTTTTTTGAAAACCTTTGTAATGAAAGAGCTAAGCTGTAAGTGTATGATGTAGTTCTGTATAAAACATTTTCCAAGACCACATAACTGCTTTTCCTGAGATGTTTGAGTATTTTATGTTTCTGAATTCCCTTCAAAATTCTTCAATTTTTGACACCATAAGTTTATGTCTAGCCCTTGTTTACAGCTAGTGTTACTGCTTTTTGTGGCTTTTTCTTTATATTGTATGAAATGCTGAAATTTTTTTGATGCAATGATACACAGAAGAATAAATTTTTTATCACCTTTCCTGATCATCTGAGTTTTCTTCTCCTTAATCATGACTTAAAACTTCATGTTCTTGATGGCCTTATGCAGGAAGAAGCTCTTAGTTTGCTTTGCCAGCTGATAAATGTCTTTCCAATTGCTGTCGGTGGTCGACATTATAATGATGTAAGTAATTGTTTGTGTATCATGGTATTTTAACCTCTCCTGAACGCTGTTCTATATCGACTTTTGTTCCTTTAGCCATTCAGGAACTGTACTCAAGTTTTTAACAGATAAAAGCAATAGTTGTATGTCAATTATAGGCCTAGATGATTTTTTATGTTGTTCTTCTCCTGCCACATTGATGAAAAATAAATAAAATGTAGAACTAGAAGTTGACTGTGGTGCCTGATCTTGAGTGAGATTTTGCCTGGCATCAGAGCTTGACAAATATATGTTTCAGAATGTTTTGTGTCCTTTCAGGAATGGCTGCAAATTTTTACTCTTAGCTGCTGTTTTATTGTCTCTTTCATTTCACTGACATAAGGTGTGATTGCAGATTGAAACCTCTATCTTTTCAAGATTTATATCAGAGAATGGAAGCACTAATTTATTCAAGGTAACAGAACTTTTTTCTAGTTCTCTACACTCTGGTTAGTTATATATATCCAACTAAACAGAAGTACTTACTTAATGCAGAAACTTGGTGAATGTTTAATATTGCTCCCAAAATCAAGAGGAACAGCAGATAGCTGGATGCTGATGATGCAGAAAATCATTCTATTCCTCAATGATCAACTGACCTTTGCATTTCAAGGCCTAGAAGATGGTAATGATTCGATTCGACTACTTTTGTGACCATTGTTGGAAAATTTTAGATGCTTATGTTTTACTCACCATTGCAGAAACAGCTCCAAATGAGGTATTCAAGCTAGTAGTTCCAGCAGGGATGGATCCCCCACCTCCCCTGGGAGGTCTCACAAGTCGATATCCACACCCGCCTCTTCAGAATCCTGAGCAAGTGTTGGTGTCCAGAGTGTGCATCTTAATGTCTTCCTGTGGCATGATGCTTACTGGTTCATATCCTGTTCAGGTACTGCATTTTACGCGATTTTTATCCCGTTGTGCTTACCTGTTCTTGTTTAATTTTCTGTCTGTTGTACATACAGGTTCCTGTTCCTTCTCCCCCGATAATGGCTCTTATCAGGAGAGTGCTGATGGTGGATGGCTCATTTTTGCCGTCCTCTCAGGCAATGATGACCATGACGAGACACGAGTTCATCTGCTCGGAACTTCCAACACTGCATGCATCCAGTCTAGATCTTCTCGGCGATACATTTAAAGCACTTCGGAGGTGACTGTTTATCTCTTACAGATGATTAATATTCATGTCTTGTTTTCTGTGGTTTTGGAGAATGATGCTATTTTGACTTGTATACGCTCTTTTGCAGTCAATCGTTGCCACATGTGGCAGGTATGACCCACTTTCTTACAGAATATTTAGGAACCTGCTTCCTGCCTGAGCCAAGGGTTAAGGTTTACACAGTCCTGAAAGCAATGCTGCTTTCCATGGGAGTTGGTATGTGACCATTTACTAACAGTTAAATGCATTCTTCAATAGTCTAAATCCAACTGATTGATGTTGAAGTAATATTGATTGATGTTTTTATTTGCAGGGATGGCGATGCTGGTTGATGATGCTGTAATAGAAAATGCATTTCTCGACTTGGACTCCGCTGTCCATGAAAGTACTTTTCAGGCTCCGAACCAATCAGAGAAAGACACACAGCCACCTCGTCCAAAAAGGAGGAAGCAAACTGCTGCAACTGGTCTGGCAGTAAAGAGGGGCAGAAAACCAGCTCCAATTTCTGTCAGGATTGCTGCACTAGAGGTGTTAGAAGCACTATTGACTGTGGTAAGTTATTCAAACATATAAAATGTTTGGTCAAGTTCTTTCATATCACTTATAAATCTGTAAGTTTCATTGTTGAATACAGCTCTTATGCTTTCTGAGTATATCACCAATAAGTCTTTTGCTTATTTGTTCATAGGCTGGTTCTGTGGGATCAAAAGATTGGAGACCCAAAGTTGATAATCTCCTCATAGCAGTAGCTTTAAATGCCTGCAAAGGTTTCTCTGTGCTTGATGAGGCGAATCCCATCTGGCAAGGTCTTCAACTTGCTGCATTACACGCACTTTTGGCATCCCTTCTTTCTCCTGGCCGTGCTTGCCCAAATCATCTTACTCAGAGCCTCGAGCTTTTCCGTCAAGGTGAGCTGAGACATTTGCAGAACTGCAATCAAAGCTTATTTTATGATTGAATGCATATAATATGACCACATTGTCTGTATTTTCTCACTGATGATGTCCTTGTAAAATGGCCTGCAGGTGCCCAAATGACTGGGACAAATGTGGCTGAATACTGTCAGACTGCTCTTTTGGCAGTGGGAGCTCACATAAAGCCCCGGGCTCCTCCAGTGATTTATCATCCTCAGGCTCTTGCTGATGATGATTGCAATGCTGCTAGCCCCAAGTCTCCTGAAATTTGGTCCAGCGATATTGGACACTGCACTCCAACATTTATCGCTCTAACCAAAGAGCCATCACAGATGAAGGTTGATGACGACCTGGTCGTGTCGTGGATGGGAGATGATGTTAATGAAGCTGTATTAGGGAATAAAAGCAGAACTGATCATGAAGATACTTCAAGAATTACTGATCATTTGCCGATTGGAGAACTCTTTCCAGGATATACTCCAAGTTATTTGTCCAGGGCTGCTGATCCTTTCACAGCAGATGCTGGAACCTATATGCAGCTCTTGGATGTAGATCTTAATCTAGGCTTTGATGAATCAGTAATGCTGGATGATGATTTAGGTACTGCTGTGGAACAAGCTGTGGTGGGAAATGCTGCTGATGCTGCTGTGGAACAAGCCTTGGTGGTGGGGAATGCTGCAGATGCTGCTGTGCAACAACCCTTGGTGGGAAATGCTGCTGATTCAGCCTCTACTTCTAGAGCAGCCGAACGGCGTAATGCAGAAAAAGGTAAAGGGGTTGCCAGTGCAGCTGATATCATTGACATTGATTCAGATTCAGAGTGAAAAGTTGGTAATGAACCAATTCTGAAGAACAATTCCATTAGCTGCAGCCATGACAACTTTCTGAATGTCTGAAAACTTGTATTTCTAGATTAGTTCCCTTTCCTGAAATATTTGAAGATTTTACTTTTAATATGTCATCATTATGGATATTTTGTAACTTAGAAACTGATGAGCTCTCTATGATCTGGAACTTCTTGAATATAATCCTCAAATGGAAAATTGTTCACTTTCAGTCTCTTTGGGGTATATTCTTCTTTTTTTTGAATTCTGCATTTTTCATACTGAATACATGCATTGGAAAACTGCATAGTTGTTTATACTCAATGTGATTGCTTCTATCCTTGAAAGCAGTTGAAAACCAATTTGCAAGAAAGAGAAGAAGATGATTTTGAAAAGAGAAGAAGAGGATTAGGCAGAATTTCAATTTTGGGAACGTGGGGCCCAGTCCTAACGGTCCAAATTAACACATTCATACTCTTGAGACAGTGTCAATTGTACCCGTGATAAATGATGCCAAGACTGAGATATTACAGGGTTACTAATGTAAATTTCACGCGTTATCATGCTGTCCAAAACGTGTCGTTGAACGGGCTATATATACACCATCTTGTTCTTCCCCTAATCAGAAATTAGGGATTTCCCATTTCAGCTCTCTCATTCTCTCTCAAAATTTCTCAACCTCTCTGATTTCTCATTGCTCTCGGTTTTGTGCGCGTTTATCCTTTTTTTTGGAAACCAAAGATCTAGGCAGGAAGAATTTGAAGATTTGAAGCAGCGCGAGACCGTGGGTGAGTTTGTCTTGTTCATTGATGGGTTTAATTTGGGTGGTTTGGATATTGTGATTTGTGGAACTGTGCGGAATTAGGGTTTTGTGATTTGATTGGAAGAGGGCAAGAGGTGGTTTTTGAATAATTACAGTAATGATGGCGATTCGGAAGGTAGGATATCGATACAGACCTGAATTCAAACACCTTATGAAAGCTCTCAAATACAAAGCTAAAGGTGGTGATATTTTAATTATTTTAAAATATTTGGCTCATAAAACATAAAAAATCAAGGAATAAAGTGAAAATACATGGTCCAAAATCTGAAAGATCAAAGCAAATAAAAACATCAGGTCTAAAACATAAAAGATCAAACTAAATAAAAAATCAAACAAAAAAAATTATTTAATATATGTAACTACTGTAACTAAAGTTATTCAATATCATTAAATATGTTCTTGTAAAAGCATGTCAACAAACATAACTCCGATTACATAAGTGAACTTGCTTGAATAGTACACGTCCTTTTTTTCGTGTTTGTATCAACGTTCGAGTCACTGGAATAGTTTATATGTATGTGTATGCAAATATAAAAGTTTTATCTCTTCTTTATGATTCTCGAAATTATGTAAAAATAAAGGAAGAGAGAATCAACTTTACACAAACATCTGTTTATGTATTTTTATATTACAATACGTTGCAAGTTATGTACTAATATAATTGAATATTTTGATCGTCAAAAATATTAGGGAAGAGATATTCTATAAAGAAATAATTAGACAAAAGAAGAATTACTTAAGGCCATGTGTGGTTTAGGTTTTTGATTTGGGTTTTGGTTTTGGTTTTGCCCAAAACCCAAAACCTTGTTTGTTTCGACAAGGTTTTGGTTTTGGTGCAAAACCAAGTTTTGCCAAGGTTTTGACTTTTTATTTTAAATTATTTTTTCATATTTTGTACAAATTGAGGACAAATATATAGTAAACTAAATATATGTTATAAAATAAGATAAATTTATTTAAGATAAGATAATTTTTATTAATAAAATATATAATAAAATAAATTGTTTATAAATTATTATAATACATAGGTAATAAACATATGGTTGATAGTTATTATATTCTAAAAATATTATAAACATTATAAATACGCTTAAATATTTTATTATTAAAATTTACCTTTTCGAACATGAAAATGTAAATTTGTAAATATCGTGTTTTGGCCCAAAAGTAACCATTTAAAAGAACATTACAAATAGTTTTATAACTACACATTTGATTTTGTTTTTTGTCTTTAGTCGAGTTAAAATTGTAGACTCTGAACGGTTGGGTCAAAATTTATAATTTCATTCTATTTTAAAACAATAAAATTTAGTCAAGTTAGAATTCTATTTCTATTTTTTTCAAAAAGAACATCTCACTCTTCTTAATCAAAAATTTTAAAAATATTTAAAATATCACCCGTCTAGAGAATAAGTCTTGGGCTGGGTTTAAATTTTTCTCAAAAATTGACGATTTATTATTTTAATATTATATTAATTTAAAACTATGTATTATTTGAATTATTTTAGTCAAATTAAAATTTTTGATCCCATCCAAAATTAAAATTATAATTTTGGTGAAAAAAATGTCAAATGAGGTTGGGTCAAAAAAATCCAAAATTTTTAATTGATCATAAATTCATAACCCAACCTGATATAAAATATTATCTGGCCCAATCTAATATTATCTGATATAAAATATTATGAATGACTAAGTAAAATTTAATGGCATGTCAAATTTTCAATCCAAAACTAAAATAACAAAAAATAAAATAATAATAGTTAATTCAAAACCCAAAACTTCCAACCACACAAGGTTTTGCCCAAAACTAATTTTGGTCAAAACCAATTCTAAAACCAGGTTTTGCTCAAAACCCAAAAACCAAAACCAAAAATCAAAACCAAGCGAACTACACAGGGCCTAAAAGTTTTAGTAGGCCAGTTTCGTTGATTTGAAGCAGCCCGAGACAGTTGGTGAGTTTGTTTTGTTCATGGAGGGGTTTAATTTGGGTTTGGATATCGTGATTTGTGGAACTGTGTGCGGAATTAGGGTTTAGTTTCTTGACATTTCAGTCGGTTCGAAATCCTATTATAGAGTTAGGGTTTTGTTTATTGACATTTCATTCGGGTGGATTTGATTGGAAGAGGGAAGAGGAATAATTACAGTAACGATGGTGATTCGGAAGGTAGGATATCGATATAGACCTGAACTCAAATACCTTATGAAAGCTCTCAAATACAAAGCTAAAGGCGGTGATATCTCTGTGTATCCCAAAATCCAAACCGGCGACATCGTGGAGATGTTGGATTTGTACGGGGAAGGGAGAGAACCCTGGAAGGTATTTTCTGGGCTCAATGAAATCTCTGAGCTTCACGATGTGAGTGACTGTCAGCAGAAATCGAGGGTCAAATACATTGTGACGAAGCTCATTAAAAGTGGACCTAAGAATTACTGTAGAAGGGCCGGGGCTGGTTCTTGGGACGGTCAGGGATCGAAGGCAGTGATGTTTGAAGGCCGGGAGATATTGCAGATGGGGACTCTGACATATGAGTTTCGTGGTGATCCTAATGATGCGGCCGACAAACCTCACTACTTGATGCACGAGTATCATCTATCTCAACATTCTCTCGCCCAAATCGGACTTGCCAGCACCGACTATGTCATTTGCAGAGTTATCAAGGACCTATCGAAGCGCTGTCACGTCAAAAGGGGCAAGAAGCGCGTTGCTTGTTCAACAGTCACTATCAAGGAGGGCCTTCCAAGAAAGAAAGCCAAGAAGAGCACTGGTGTTGTTCAAGCAAATGTTATCCCACAAGAAGAATTTGTTGCGAGCTGCTCTTCGCCCTGGCAGGATCTAGAACAGTGCATGGCATGGGATGATGTTTCCGACCTATTGGATGATGACTGTTTTGGCACTGGAGCAACTTGTTCAAGTGAAAAGGAGGCTTTCTTGGAAACCCCAGATTGCGTCCAAATTTGTGATCCAGGTGTTGTTATCGAAGAAGAAAATGGTGTTGGTTTCTCTTCAGATTTACAGAATGATCATGAAGAAGATAGAGAGTCGACCATGGATGAATTTGTAGACATGTTATACAACAGTTTGGATAATGATGATGGAGAATAAGAGGAGTTGGCACAGGGTCAATATTCAAGGTTGTTATTCGGGAACCTAGACGATTTGGAGCAATGTTACTCTTCTGAATTCATGGAGTTTGTGAGAGAAAGTGACATTATTTCTGGAGATTTGGATAATGAGAATGGAGAAGAAGAAGAGGAGTTGGCACAGGGTAAATGTTCAGGGTTCTTATTGGAGAACCAGGAGGATTTGGAGCAATATTACTCTTCTGAATTCATGGAGTTTGTGAAAGAAAATGACATTATTTCTGGAGATTTGAGTTGGTAGTTTAATTAGTGTAGGCAGTTTGTAGATTTATATGCTCTGAAGATAGAGCAGTTTTGTAAGTAATCCACTGATCTGTATGAAAAAAAATCTTGGTTATTCTGTCCATTTTGAATGAAATGTGTGTTGGTTGAGTACGTTTTGATTTCTCGTTTTGAATGAGATATATAGCTCTCTACTGTTTTAAAATGTATAAACATGATCAGTTTCTGTATTTATAAACATGTGCTTGTATGTTCCAAGGGTTTTAATAATAGTTACATTTAACTTGTGTATCAGTGCATCTTTTTTTTTAAAATGATGGCGGAGGGAGATGTATAGGTATCCCGGTACCATTTAAAAAAGCAAACGGCTAGTTCATTACAACTCAAAACCTCATTGGGTCCAAAATGAGCATAATTGTCTCTGAGGCCTCCAAAAGGAAAAATGAATGAAAGAGCACCAATTTGTTTGTAAGGCTGTTCTAATGTAGAGATCAGGGGTACTGTATCTCTGTGCCATCTGATGATGAAGAGTTGAACGAACTGATGATTCTTATGAAGTCGCTGAAGAGGGATAGAGAAAGGTGTCTTAGTTGCTGATCTATGAGATGATATGCATCCCGCTTTTGCAAGAAACCAAAATTTGATCATCAAGCTCACAAATCAGCAACTCCTTTGTTTGCAAAGTTACTAAGAGGGGTCTGAAAAAACTCTCTATTGTTTCCATCTTAGCATCAGAATTACTAAGAGGGGTCTGAAAGTCTTCTGCAAGCTACTTTCCTAGCAGCATCATTTTGCCCAAAAGAAATAAATAATCAGCTGGAACTAATTCAGAATAACTTCTTCTCTTTTTTCTTTTCTTTTTTTCAAAAATCCAGAATATGGATTTCATAAAAGAGTCCCCTTTCTATAGCTGTTTAGTCCTAGAAAGCAAGACATAATAAAGCTTCTAAGTAACCATCCTAGTATAGTATAGTATTCCTTTCCTTTTGTTGCATTTGTATACAATGGCATTCCTTCTTGCTCTCCCGCATGCTCTGTGCCTGTGTCTGCAAAAATCAATTTGTTGAGACGTTCTCAAGTAACTTTTCTACCTGTCACAAACAACAACGAGTCCTATTAAATCGCATACTCAAAATGCAACCTTTATCAAGCTCATAGAAAAAGAATATTAGTTTAAAATTTACAAAACTATAAAAATTCTAGATCCAAAAACCAGTTCCAGACACAATTCTAGCAAGCAAAGAGTCAATGAACCACACTATTGTTACTCTTAAACTACTCAACCAAATATTACTTAAGCTGATATATGAACCACACTTTTCTTACACTTTTCAAATTTCAATGAGTTAAAACGGAATTATAATCATTTTAGAACACTTTCTTACTTCTATTAGGTTTTGTACAAATAGGTTGACGCCATGATCGCAGCCTTGCCAGACCATGAAGGACCGACACTCCAAATCTTATTTAGTAACCTCCCCTTCTTAGCTGTGGAGGAATGAGACCATAAATCAGTTGGTTTGGCAGTCTTATGTATGAAAATTCAAACTAAATATAGCATATTATAGCATGTTAAAACATATGAGAGCCATCACAAAGATAATTAAGAATGTCTGAAATTTATGGAGGAAAACGGTGACAAAAATGAATCAAGAATGATGCGCCACTAAAATCACATACCCAACCGTAATAATGTCAGCAGTAACAAAACCAGCGGTGCCAGTGTAACAAGTGTAGTTGAGAAAGTAAGCTCCTGCCTTTTTTTTTTCAGTTGATATTTTCTGTAATGTATTGCATTACAACGTAGTTCTTTGCAGGTGGAACGGTTGGATATCGGTGCATTAGTGTTTATAAGGAGCATTGGTCGGATGAATTTGCACTGGTAATTATTATTTTCCAGAATCTGTATCTGGTGCCGTCATAATCTCCCTGTGTTCCTTCCTGCTCAGTACATACTCTACGAGTCCATGCATTTCACTATAAACATATATACCGTCATTTATGCCTGCTTGGGTGTGGGTGTGATTAGCAGGATGTAGAAATTGCAGTTTGAATGACAATATTTTAGATTTAATTTGTTGAAGTATAATCATATTTCATCATCTACCAAACCTTCTGCAGTATCTTTGGCAACGGAAGCTGGAACCTCCAAATTTTAATGCAGCTGTTGATGATTTTTGTTTTCAATTATGATTACATTTTTCTCTATGTATTGAGACTCAGGTGTGAAAGAGTTCTAATGATTGTTTTTTTCTTACAACCTGGAGATTTCTCCTGAGCCTCATGCCCGTTGTACTTTTTTTCCCCAATTGGTAACTGATGATGCAAATTGATTGGCTCTATAAGTATAAAAATATGATTTTTACAGTTGCAGCTCAAATCTGAAATAATTAGTTGGTCACCATGAATCATATTTCTTGAGGTAGAAGTTCCAGTTTGTTATTTCTGTTGTTTGGCTATTTGTTGTAGGTGTGGTCCATCCAGTTAAGGCATGAGTTGCAGACATGACGGGACTTCTGACTTCTGAGTCTTAGTTCTTTGATTTTAACTGAATAATATTTCTCATTAAGTTCCTTTCCTTGGACCGACCCTGGGATAGGAAGGCTTTGTAAATCTTGTAGCCTAGCCACTTAGAGTACCTCTTTTACAAGGGGAAAGAAGAATATTTGTTAGATCATTTTTTCCGGTTATAATCAATGTGTAGAATAGGTTACCAGCATTATGCCAACTGTATAGTTAGATTTTAGCATTTAACATAGCAAGTTTCCCATGATATATTGATTGATTTACCTATAATCTAGTGTACAGGAATGTGATTTTAGGGCTATTGTCTTCTTCAACAGTATCACCAGCAAAAGCAATAGCCTCGTGTATGACTTCCAGTTCCTCACCTTTGTAGTCTTTAAGCTTCTTCTGATTAATCCTTATATCAGCTAATCCCATTTCCCTCTCATACCACTGCTGCTGTTGTAAAGCCTGAACAAACAGAAAAGCTTAAGTATGCAGACATTCTCAGAGTACCAAACTTTAATCGGTTTAACAAAGGGAAAGTTGCCTGAGTTGTTAAGCTAAACACACCCAAACCCAACTTTCAAATACTATAACGCCTGAACATCATTTGACTGAGAGGAACATACCTGTAACCTGCCCACAAACATCTATAATACACTTAAATTCAAAGCAAGTATTTATTCTTTCTTGGACAAAGACTCTAAAACAATGAAGATAGAATATACTCCGCTAATTTGAAATAACAGCATAAAACGCTTACTTTTCATTCACACGGTCTCACAAACAACATATTTAAACCTTGGTTCTTCAGTCTCCCGTCTACCATGAAAGCAGGATTAATTGTACTACAAAAGGTTTAACTCATTTCACATTTAGAAATTGAGCAGATCAATTATAGCCTGACGACCTATAAAGGGTTCATATCTGGAACAAAAAACACAAACATCAAATCTGCATATGACCAAATGGTAAAGGTTCCTAAGTTCTTGTCATCTTGATGCTAAACACAGCCAAACCCGACTTTCGAGCATAAAATCATTTGATCAAATGACAACACCCACAAAAATCGCTAATACACTTGGACTCTAAACAGGCGTGTTCAATATTCTTTCTTGGACAAAAGGCACTAAAACATTAAACATGCTAAGAGTGAAGATAGAAAATACTCTGCTTACTTGAAATATCAGCATAAAAATGCTTTCTTTCATCAGCTAGGATCAATACGAAAGCCTAAATCTTCAAATGGGTAAATAGCGAGTACTTGGCAGTCAGCACAAACAATCACACTAGCTCACAAACAGCATTCAAAACCTCATTTCTTCATTCTACTGTGATCCATGAAAGCAGAACCATCTATATTAACTACTATACTATTAGGAATTGAGCAGATCCGAGTGTACAAAAAACAGTAGTGAGGATATCAATCAGTATATATGTTGGCAGGCAAGCATAGTATAAGCCATCAAAATTCAGGTAAAACAAACATTTTGCAGGCTTCTCCGTGCTATTCTACTTAGTTGGTATCCTTAAACCCCAAGCAAATTCCAAGGAATGAAGCAATTAGAGATAACTGAAACATTTGCAATATAGAAAAAAAACCAACTTTCATAAACTCTAGGGCCAAAAGTAGTTTTTAGGCTAAACCAAGAACATAGAAATTCAATACTCATTATCTGATTCTGCATTTAAACTCTCAATTTCACAGAAACCCAACCTAATTCCACCTGAAAATGAAGAAAAAGAGAGAGAAAAGCAACCTGCAGAGAAGAAAGCTGAGGCTCCAGTGACCCGAGAGCTACCCCAATGTTCAATAGGCTCTGTGTTTCTTCATCATCTTCCGGGCTTCTTTCAGAACCAATTTCTTGGTTTTCACCAGCAACCCTCTTGCCCTCAGATGCTGCTTTCTGGATGCAATAAGAAATCTTGGCCCTGAGCTCAGAAACTCTGACCAAAACCAGCCCAATTTTATCTACATCCATAGTATGAATCTTAGATTTTTGCCGGCAAATCCCTCTTTTGCCTTTTCTGGGTTGCGAAATGGGGTTTGAAAGATACTAAGCGGGTGAAATAGTGAGGAACGAGGAGGCCAAGAAGCGCCAAAAGAAAAGGGAACTTGGCCTCACAAACAACAAATATCATTTTATCGATTCACAAACGCTTACTTTTCATTCACACGGTCTCACAAACAACAAATACCATTTTATCGATTTTCCTTAAAATGACTTTTACACTGCACAGTACAAACAATGAACTAAAAACTTTAAACAAAAATATCGAAACAAAAAGGCAAGACTTTAAACAAGATATTCAAGAAAAGAACCAATCTTTATCCATTCATCAGACGGTTTTTTTTACATGGGAGTAAATCTCAATATCGTAACTAAGATTCCAGAAATCTACTACTTTCTGATTCCATTTTTTACAATTGGTTCAGAGAACTCTAACTTTAGAAGAAATATCGATTCTTGCTTCTTGCTTCTTGATTGCAAGATCCTTGATCTCATTTTCTTCAATTCTTCAGCGAATTCTATCTTTAGAAGAACTAACACGCTTCTTGATTCCAAGATCCTTGCGGAAAAGAGCCAATCTTTATGCATTGATCAAACATAGTTCTGGTGGATTCTAACAAATACTCCAGGATTCCATTGCAATCCTTGACTCCTCAATTTGTATGTTGGTCTTCTGAAGCTGAATCATATTGTTCAATTCTGATTCGGTTTTCTTCATTTGCTCAACGAGCTCTTTCTTTAGGAGACACAATGCTTCTTGCTTCTTGATTGCAAGATCCTTGCGGAGAAGAGCGGCTCCTTTCTTCATCACGATGTTCTTTCGGAATTCGCTCTTTTGGATTGCGAAATCCTTGCGGGGTGCGAGGGCTCCGCTCATGGGCTCTTCGCTCTTTTGGACTGTGAGAGCTTTCGTCATTTTTCTTGAATTCTCACTCGTTTGATTTCGAGTTGAATGAGATTGTTTAGCTCTGCTTGTGGGTTTATATAGCCTTCTGAAAACTCTCCCTTTCCAATCTGGGTTCGGATTTTGTAAAAGTAACCTTCTGATTTTTCCTTTTCCGACTCGTGTTCGGAGTTTTTCCTTTTTGATTTGGTCCATCAAGAAAATTTCTTTAACTGAAATCCATTAATATGTTGACCGTGTCAACCAAGTAAAACTTATGGGACTATTTTTTTTTTTTTATGGGCATTATTAATTTACAATTTTTTTTGAAGGGTACAATGTTGTTATTAATTTGATGATAATGGTAACTTTTTAATAAAATGCTATATTATTTTATAAAATATCTATTAAGTATTGTAATACAATGTTCTTAAATGTACAAAAGCCAAAAAAAAAAACTAAAAAGGCAAAAAAGAAAGTACGGATTTTAATTGAAAAATACACCAAAGTTCATCTTGAGAAGCATAAACCTGTGCTTTGTAATGGTATTCTCACCTTGACAAACTTGTAATTGGTTCAATTACTAATCTGGATAGGTCGAGTAGATACATATTAGAAGGTATTGGGGTATTTGGTGAAGAGATTTTTGAGACCAAATTAGCTGTTTGAACTCAGTTAGCTGTTTGACCAACTCAAAAAGGTTAATAAAAGTGTTTGGTGAAGATCTGTTTGGATTAGCTGTTTTGGCCCAAAAAGCTAATTTTCAAAACGCTAAGAAAAGGAGCGTTTTCAAATCAGCTAATTGTATTTCTTACCTAAATGACTTTTCTATCCTTATTTTGCTACCTAATTACTGTACTTATTTTTTTCCTTTTTTCAGTTCACCTTTCATGCGTACGTACACGCTGCGTGTTTTTAATAAAAAAAATTTGTTAGTTAATTTATTTTAATAATATTTATTTATTCTTATCTAATAAATAATTTAATATAAATTTAATTCAATATTATGGTTGCATGTTAATTAATAATTTAAATTAGTGATAAATATGCAAGTTGTTTTTTATAAAAATATTAAAAACTAAGAGTTTAACTTATAATGTGATATTTAACATATTTTTATTTATTTGAATATTTCATATTTTCATTTATGATTTTATATTTAACCTATAATTTATAATTATAATAATAATTTATAATTATTTTTAATTGAGTTAAAATTCATAAATTGATATTACTACATATGAGTGATGAAGCAAAATATACAAGGTCCTTTAATGTCATTTTACAAGAAACCACTATCAGCTATCAGCTAATTTTACCAAACACTTTAACACAATCCACTAATGCAATGAGCTAGTCAAAACAACTAATACAATCAACTGGTCAAAACAGCTAATACAATCAGCTAACATCTAACAGCTAATCACCAAACACCCCCATTAACTATGGACTCCTTAGTCTTGATAGTTTCCAAGTTTTTTTATCCCAAATAGATGGGGTTTTTCTTGAACCTCAAGTTTTTTCATTCCATTTTTTGGGATTTTTCTTGGACAAAGTGTAAACTATCATATTCTTTTTGGAGATTTATTGGTTTAGGGAGGCAAATAAAAATCTCTCCAGCACTGCTGGTTTTAAATTAAAAAAATAAAAAATACACCAAAGTTTTAAAAAGTTTTTATAAAGCTAGGGAATGTTGGACTCTTTAATTATTGAAAATATTAGAAGAAAATATTTTGGGAAAATTCTCATTAAGGGTGTAATAAGGTCATGTTTGCTAAACCTTATTTTTTGTTGTACTTAATTGAACTGAACTTGATTGAACTGAACTGAACGGGAGTGAAAATTAATGTATTGAAAAAAAATCAGCATAAATGAATTAATCTAAATTTCATAAAATTACATTTTTACTAAACTGATATAACTGATCTATTGATAAACTCTGACAAACAGGGCCTAAGAGCAAGTCCAAGAAATCCCCTAAACTTTGCTACATAATAAGGGAGCAAACTTGATTTCTATAAATTATTTTGTTCAGTTTTATCAACTCCAAGAGCTCCCCTATTTTATAGCATATGATTATTTTATATATTAATAAATATATATGACTAAATATAGTCATATGTGATCTCGTTACGTTCATTGTAAAACATACTTTTATACTATATGATTTCTATAATTTTTTTATATACACAATTTTAGATATTCTAATTTTATAATCATGTTTAGTTAAAAATATAGAAAAGTAAAGGATTGGGAGAGAGAAAGGGAGAGGTGGAGGGAGAAAATATAATATTTTAATCAAACTCATCCCCTAAAAATTTCGTTCTCTCTCTACAAAGTTATAGAGAGAGAACCAAAGATACAAACTAGAACTTTTTATAGGGGATCTCTTGGAGCATTTTTTCAACCAAAACCCCTAAAAAATAGCAAAACCCCTATAATAGAGGCTCTCTTGGACTTGCTCTAAGAATCTAAATTCCTACTTATGGAGTAAAGCTTTCATAAAGGTTGTGACATAAATTTTATGATTAAAGTAATGTGTAAGTGACTATTTTACCCTTTAGCAGAAAACCACATTACAATAATTGAACTTATTTTGTAGCAAAAACAGATATGAAAAATAATTTCAGTTCAATTTAAATAAATTTAGTTTAGACCTATTCCAAAAAATGAATTTTAAAAATAGCTCAATCTCATTAAGTTTTTCCCAAATATGTGTCACTTATACTCCCTCTGGTTTCATCTAAATGGCACTATTGCCTTTTTTGGAAGGTTTCATCTAAATGGCACTCACCACCAATTTGCAAAATAAGGAAATTTTAGGAGACAAATAATGACCCTTTTATCCTTGTCAACTTCATTTAACTCCCAAAATACCTTAAGCCTAAACCCAATATTTTCAAATCTGAAACCACTTTTGGTTAACCCCTCCCTCCGTTTATCTTCACCCAACTCCTTTCCATCTCCGTCCAAAATGTCGGTCTTCCCAAAATCGTACTTCGCCCAGTATGATTCCCAGTTCGACCTTTAATTCCCAAATTCACAAGAATTTTTTGCTGAAGAAACTGAACATGATGAAAAGAATCCCATTCCGTTTGAATCCCAATCTGATTCTCAGTTTGATTCCCATGTCGAATTCCCAATCTCAACTGGCAACTAATCTTTTGTTGAACAAACCCTGTTCGATGAAAAGAACCCGAAGCCGAACTATTCAGATTTGGTTGAATCCCATTTGGTTTCCCAAATCCCCAATTACTCCGACTCTCATGTCGACAATACCAAAGTAGCTGAAAAGAACCCCGGCATCTTGTCGTCCTAGGTTTCAGCTTAAAAAGAAGAAGACGACGTTGTGATTCCGTGAACAGTAGATCGGAACTGGTCCAAGACTACACGTAGTCATAGATGCAAAGGGGGATGAATATGTTACCGACACCTATGTATCTTCCGAGGACGAGGAGCAAGACCCGATGATCTCAGCGTCCCAACCTCAGTCATCCCCGACCGTGACTATCACTGATTACGTCAACGACCACCCAATTGACTTATCCGAGGTAAATATGCTGACTCGCCCACATGTTATGTGGTATTTAAAACACTTACCTATGTTGCAAAAGGCGATATCCCTCGCCCGCAGGTCCCTTCATCCCGGCACCATGGGATGATGAGGAGGTTAATCACACTGTACAAGGGTATAAGCTACATGACGGTTATTTCCTGGTGCTCACAACTGCAGCTGTCAGGTCCATCGGCGCCATCAATTGTAAAGGCATTCGCTAGAATATTATGAATATTAATGAATCCAACCAGATACCAAAAGTTAAAAGTTAAACAAAACCATTTTCAACACCAAACCTGCTAAAATCCTTAAAGCATCCACAATATTTTGTACATAAGGAGTACTTCTTAAGTGCCACATCATTATTTTTGATAAAAACTAAACAAGGAGCAACATCAACAATGGTAAGAATTATAAAGAGCACTTCTTATTTGAATTTGGAAGACAATGTATGACTGATTTCTTCTTTTTATTGGTTAATCTATCACACAAAAAGGAGTGCTACTTGTTAAGAAAAGTGGTTTTAAGGAGCACCATTGTCAAAGCTCTTACTTACCCCGGTAACCTTTAATATTTGTACTTTTACATTTTTATTTAGTATACATCGAGTGTGTGACAAATGAACACATGGCCCCGGTAAAAATAATAGTACAATATTTATGAATATGGGTCCTACGTGAGATCGGTCCATTCGACTCAAACGCAGACAATTGTGAAAAAGCTGGATCTTCCTGCACTGATTATATCGAATCACTAAAAGATCAGCTTTTCGGACAAAAAAAAATTCCGACCTAAAAAACGATGGAGCATATCGTGATGCTGCCGTTCTTGGCTCAGGGACATATAATTCCGTTCATGGCACTTGCCCGGAAGATTCAGCAGAGGTTCGGGTTCACCATAACTCTGGTGAGCACTCCTCTGAACATCACCGCCCTCAAGACCACCATTTCCGATTCCGACCAATCGTCCCACCACCACATTCACCTGGTAGCTCTCCCTTTCGACGGCGCCGCCGCCCACGGCCTGCCGCCCGGCACCGAGAACACCGAGTCCGTGCCGCTCGACAGAATCATCAAGCTGTTCCACGCCTCCACCACTCTCGAGCCGTCCTTCCGCCGCCTCATCGCCGATATCTCCGCCAAAGACGGCCGCCCTCCGCTGTGCATCGTGGCGGACATCTTCACCGCGTGGAGCGTCGACGTCGCCGCCGACTTCGGAGTTGGGCACGTCAGTTTCACCACCGGCGGCGCTTATGGCACGGCGGCGTACGCCTCCGTCTGGCAGAACTTGCCCCACCGCTCTGTTGATGGTGATGAATTCACGGTGCCGGGTATTCCCGATTCATGCCGGTTCCACGTTTCGCAGCTGCATAGGTTTATTCTAGCTGCAGATGGAACTGACGAATGGTCCAGGTTTTTCCAGCCACAGCTAGCCAAGGCATTGAAATCAACAGGGTGGCTATGCAACACCGTCGAAGAAATCGAACCGTTCGGTTTAGATGTGCTCAGAAACTACACTAAACTCCCTGTTTGGTGCATCGGACCGCTGCTTCAACCAAAGAAGCTCAAGAAAAACTCCGGTAAATCGCGCTGCCCGGAAATGGAATGGCTGGATTCACACTCAGATGGCTCGGTTGTTTACATTTCATTCGGTTCGCAAAACAGTATTAGCCCATCTCAGATGATGGCGCTGGCAAAAGGGCTTGAAGAGAGTGGAAAGCCATTCCTCTGGGTGATCAGGCCTCCAGTCGGTTTCGACAGGAAGGGCGAGTTCCGATCAGAATGGCTGCCGGAAGGGTTTGAAGAGAGAATGGCACTGAAAAACCAAGGCTTGCTGGTGCATAAATGGGCACCACAGCTGGAGATTCTGAGCCACAAATCTGTTGGTGCGTTTTTGAGCCATTGCGGGTGGAACTCGATCATGGAGAGCCTGAGCCAGGGATTGCCCATCATTGGGTGGCCGATTGCAGCTGAGCAGAGCTACAACTCGAAGATGCTTGTGGAAGATGTCGAAGTCGGTGTGGAGATTTGCAGGGGTTTGAGCATGGAGCTTGATAAGGAGGATGTGAAGAGGGTTCTGAAAATGGTTCTTGATGAGGGACAGGAGATGAAGAAGAAGGCTGTTGAGATTGCAGAGCTGATTAGAGATTCTGTTAAGGAGGAAGAGGATGGGTGCAAGGGATCTTCGGTTCGAGCTATGGATGATTGCATCTCTTTTATGTTGGAAAACAAGAAGGTTTGATTTTTTCAAGATGATTGTTTTGTTAGAATCAGTTTGATCATCATTTGGATGTTTTGCTTATTCCTATGTTGTTTAGATTGTTTTCTAACATGGATCGTGTGCCATACTATTAATCCTGGGATGCATGCTGAATGAAATGGGAAACCGTGGTGGTCTGCCTTATTTTTGTGATAACTTTAAAACTTGAGATTTTAAGGTTCATCACTCATCATTAAGCTAAAACAAAGCTGTGATTATACTACTTATATAATAGTTAAAGCTGTGTTTTTGTAAAGCTCGGAAGTCCCATTATTGGACTTGTTCATGGCTTGAACAGAAAAATTATGTCTAGAAATAGCTTGAACAGAAAGGATATCAAAATCATAACTCATCTGAACAAGCCCCTTTTGTCATAAAAACTGCAAAAAGCTTTCTTTACTACTTGTCATTTTCTCAGTAAAAGAGGAGAGGTGACAATAACTTCATGAGTTTTATCACAACACATGTTCAAAGGGAGGTGAGGATACAGGAAGACAGCATGTTGAGCTAACAAACCAACCTACATAACACACTTCTGCCCCTAATTGACAAACACTTCAACATTGTATGATCGATCAAAGACTCTAAGCACCATATTTTGGAGCCTTCCAAAGTTTAAATGCCACTTCTTGAAGAAACCTATCGGCTGGTATTACAAGGTTTCCTCCATGCTGCATGAAGTAGATTACCCTAAATGTTAGTTTAACTGCTCAATCATCCACAGTTAGAATCATCCAAAGTAAAACCTCAAATTTCATGAAGTTCATTTGACCAAAAATCGAGACAACTTTATGCATTTCTCCAGAAGTTAACTGATAACATCACGAATGGTACCACCATAAGAGAGGAGAGCTTAACAACCATGCATACTATCCTAATAGCATGATTCATTACAACACGCCACATAATTCAAATGCATGTATATACCATATACCTCTTTGATATCAGGAAAGGAATATGTCCCAACCGAATCTTTGCGAGTCACGGCATTCTGCCATTGAGCAATCAACATTGGGCTGTGGTGCCTGTTTAAAGTTATATTAGATATAGCAATCAACACACTGGAGTGTAAGTAGATGACACAGCATCAACTAACCTGACATTGTCACGGAGTTTCCCTCCTTTCATTGTGTAACTTTGGCGTGGGTAAAGCAGTGATAATTTAGAGCTATCATCATGCTTGGCAACAGAAAGGGAAGCATTCAAACTTTCATCACCAGAAACAGCTCCATAACTCATGATTAGGGAAAGATGCAACCGCGAACTGATCTCAATCTCAGGCTGCACCACACCAACTAATGCACCCACCAAGCTATTAACATGTTGTATGTCCAAATTACCATTTGGCCCTTCACCAGCTCCCATATGAACAAGAACCAAATCATATTGACTGGTCTCTAAAGTTTTCCCATCTTGAAACCCGAGCAAATTTAGTAACTTAGAAGCTACAACGAAGGACGCATCTGAGGAATGGCTTTCTCCAATAATATCGCTCAACTGTAATATTGTCAATCCAAACTTGGTTCCTAAGCTTTGCAAATTTGAATTGTTAGTAATCAGAGCAGCTTTCAATCCCATAAACCTGAAACAATGAAAGTCATCACACTGTTACATCTTCAGTTCGATCAACCACATTCAAAAGTCAACACCACAAAAGAACAAGCTTAGGGTTTAAAAAAGAACCTGCTGTAGATAGTTGGAACCTGAGAATTATCTTGAGTGCCGTGTTTCACATTCTGAACCCAAGGAGTTACCAACATCAAACTCTGATTCTTCTACATAACATTAACTGTGAGACATTAAGTAAATGATAGTTACCTCATTAATATCAAGTAGCTCACCCAGCTCTCTGACAATTCTTGCATCCTCACTTTCTGCAAGCAAATTTCTTGAGTAAATCAGACATATGAGATGGTGGTAAATGAGCTCAAAACAAATTTTAACTGATATTGTAAATCTTCCAGTCCAACTACAGTGTCTTATGTCCATTTTTATGGTCTTCGAGAAAATTTGCAACTTCGCTGAATGCCAGAGCAGTTTTTAGCTTACATAGCAATAATTTACAGCACATACCCTAGCTATCCACATCACTGTTCTCTTTCCTAATAATTTAGTAGTTTTAATGAGAAAATGAGTAGGCATTGGAGTCTGTTATCAGCATCCTTGAACTATTTGAAGCATTCTGCTTTTTGATACCCTCAATATCCAATCTGCTTTGTAATTGACCCATAATCTAAGGTGGATGACCAAGTAACAATGCGATAGCATTTTTGTCAACATTTTCTGACGAGATATGGCAAGAACCCCAAACCGCTTTTTGATTTCTAACAAGGGAAAGTGTATATACTAAGATGAATGGAACAAAGATCCTACGTGATGATTCCTTACAAAGAAATTTTTTTTTTGATTCAGATTATCCAGTTTTAACAGTAAATAATGACCTAGGACAATGTAAGTAAGAGGGAGGGGAGAGAGTAGGTAGATATACTCCATAAGCTAATCCTTGAGTAAATAAAACACAAAATATGCAAGTTTTTAATAGTTTCACTCCGATTATGTTAGGACAACAAAAACTAGTCCCCACAGGGGCATAAGAAAACCAAAACACGCATTGATTAAAAGTAGTCAAATTACACAATTTCATGATGAAAACAAAGCACTCAATATCAAAAGTTGGAATGTGTCAGATATATTGCATGATATGGAAAGTGAAGAAAGAGAGGAGGGAAACCTGAAGGAGGGGAGTTGGGGAGAGATAAAAGGGCGCAGGAAGAGAGAGATGCCAGGGAGTGAAAGTGGGTATGCGATGGGGAGATCAATGGTGCCAAACCGTCTCCATACAACACTAAACCTCTGCTCGCCTTGTCTGCCATCTAATCCTCGATAACTGTGTGTCTGTGTGCCTCTCTACTACAATCCTAATGCACCTGGGCTGTACAAAAGGTAACCACATTTCTTGTTTATATTCCAGCACAATGTAAACCTAAACAACCAACTGTAATCAGAACTACACGAAACAGTGTCCCATTCAACCCAAAATTATAATATTGTAGTAAATATTTGAATTTTTAACTGCAAATTATTTAATAAAAAAAGGCTCTAATTGATTGTAAACTTTTAAAAAGTAAGACCTAAATAAAAATTCAGAACTTGATTTCAACATTTTCAGCAGAAATGAAAGATAACAAGATGTATTATCCTAACCATTTCTCACACAGCAGAAGCTCGTGATCACTTAACATGCATATCTTGGAGAGAAAAATTAAGATCAAAAAGCTAATTCAAGGTTGTGCCTTTAATATCCTTTGAAATTTTGAATCAACTTAATCATCCTTCTTGCAATGCAGAGACAAAGAAACCATGTTTAACATCAGATGCCCACAAATCGAAAAATCTCCAATAGGCAAAACATATACAACCCAAACAAAATACAGGCCAAGTTGTTATATATTAACGCATAATTTATATTACCCCTATTAATGCTACAAAATACAAAGGGGTGAATTCAAAAATTCCCCAATCTTCCTAAACCATGGTGATTTGCAGGGAAAATCAATACAAGGATGAATCCAGATGCTAAAGCTCAAAAAGAAATCCAAGAATTAAACAAAAACACAGAGCTAAGGAGTGTTCTAACCGGACACGGAGCAGATTCTGACTAGCTCAGCTGGTGGCGGGGAGAGCTCAGCTGCAGGACTAGTGGCGGTGTGCGGAGGTGGTTTTAATTCACCGGGTTCTCATATAAATAGGTCATGGTTCAAGGGTACCTATGTAAATTTGCACCATTTATTTGGCTAGTACCAAAATTATGCTACTTCCACCAGTTTCACGATGGAACCATTTTTTCGAATGCATTCATGGAATACCAATAATCACTTTTCAGAAATGTGAAAAGAAGAGATCAACATATTGACCCTTGAGATAACTAGACAGTGTTAATTGAAATGGATATCAAGAATACACTCAAAAAAATAACTGTTTCCATTGTTCAACATCCAGAATCTACTGTTCATAGCTTTTTAAGGAGGACTTCTCAAAATAGGATTGAAATGAAAAAGGTTTCAAATTTTGGGTTGAAAATTGGGAGAATTCTAATTCTAGGTAGTTTGCATTTGGCAAATGCAAACTAGAGTTATGAATATTACAAATTGACCCTCAAAGTCTGTGATAATCATAAATTAACCCACAAACTTTGTAATGAGCAATATTACAAACTCTAATTCAATTTATATAAGAGGAAAATTAAAATTTTCTGGATATAAACAAATTGAATTACATTGTTATGTGGACACCGGTGCAAGCATGTGTGTTGCTAGCAAAAATGTAATACCCAAGGAACACTGGGTAAATGTAGAAGGGCCAATAAGAGTAAAAATTGGAAATGGATCCCACATTATACTCTCTAAGGTCTGTAAAAATCTTAATATAATGATAGCAGGTGAAATATTTCATATTCCAACTGTATATCAACAAGAATCTGGAATAGATTTTATTATTGGAAATAATTTCTGTCTGTTGTATCATCCATTTGTCCAATACACAGATAGGATAATTTTCACTCTAAACAATAATCCTGTACATATAGGAAAAATACGAAAAGCTCTTAGAATAGGAGTTCCAGGTTATTTAGAATATATGAAAAAGAAATCTAAATTACCAAAACCAGAGGCGCTAAATATTAGCCCTAATAAAATTGCTTCTCTTTTAAGGAGGGGGGATATATATACTAAAGAACAACAACCTTTTGTGCTTCAAAATACAAAACTTTGTAAAATAGAAACACTTCTAGATTCT
Organism: Cruciata laevipes; assembly: GCA_963678965.1. Taxonomy (NCBI): domain Eukaryota; kingdom Viridiplantae; phylum Streptophyta; class Magnoliopsida; order Gentianales; family Rubiaceae; genus Cruciata; species Cruciata laevipes. The sequence continues at coordinate 13,376,197 of OY787635.1, forward strand.
GTGTGTTCAGAAAATCCAATAGACCCTAACAAGTCAAAATATTAGATGACAGCAACCATAAAACTGATCAATCTCAAGACAATTGTAAAGGTTAAACCAATGCAATATAGTCCTAAGGATAGAGAAGAGTTTGGAAAACAAATTAAGGAATTGCTAGAATTAAAAGTGATTAAACCTAGCAAATCACCTCACATGTCTCCAGCTTTCTTGGTAGAAAATGAAGCTGAAAAACGCAGAGGAAAAAAGAGAATGGTTGTCAACTATAAAGCTATAAACACAGCTACCATAGGAGACAGTCATAACCTTCCTAATAAAGATGAGTTATTAACTCTAATAAGAGGAAAGAAAATATTTAGGAGTTTTGATTGTAAATCGGGATTCTGGCAAGTATTGCTAGATGAAGAATCACAACTATTAATTGCTTTTACATGTCCACAAGGTCATTATCAGTGGAATGTTGTACCCTTTGGGTTAAAACAGGCTCCAGCCATATTTCAAAGACATATGCAGAATGCATTTAGAACTTTTGAAAAATTCTGTTGTGTTTATATCGATGACATTTTAGTCTTTAGCAGTAACGAAACAGAACATATGTGGCAGGTTGCAGCAGTTCTTAAAAAATGTGTTTCTCTGGGAATAATACTCTCAAAGAAGAAAACACAGCTTTTTAAAACTAAAATCAATTTTCTAGGTCTAGAAATTGAAGAAGGGTCTCATCGACCTCAAGATCATATCTTAGAACATATTCAAAAGTTCCCAGATATCCTTGAAAACAAAAAACAGTTGCAGAGATTCTTAGGAATTCTCACTTATGCTTCTGATTATATTCCTAAGCTTGCTCAGGTCAGAGCACCATTACAAGCAAAGCTTAAAGAAGATATTCCATGGGAATGGAAAGATGCAGATACCAACTATATGGTAAAAGTAAAGAAAAGGTTAAAAAACTTTCCTAAGCTTTATCACCCACAACCTGAGGATAAACTGATCATAGAAACTGATGCATCAGATTTATTCTGGGGAGGAATTCTTAAAGCAGAAAATAATGGTAAAGAATACATTTGCCGATATATTTCAGGAAGCATTAAGGCTGCTGAAAAGAATTATCATAGTAACGAAAAAGAATATCTTTCTGTTATTAGAGTAATTAAGAAATTCTCTGTTTATCTAACTCCTTGCAGGTTTTTAGTAAGAACAGATAATAAGAATTTTACTTATTTTCTAAAAATAAATCTAAAAGGAGATAGAAAGCAAGGTCGTCTAGTTAGATGGCAAATGTGGTTATCTAGATATGATTTTGATGTTATTCATATTGCAGGTACCAAGAATTATTTTGCAGATTTTCTTACCAGAGAATTTCAGCAAGATTATAAAGAATAATACAAATGTTTCTAATGTTTGTTTCTTTGTGAAGCATCCAGCATGGATGAAATGGAGCAGCTAAAACTGCAAGAAGGACTTTTAGTCCAAGAACTGGAGCTGGTTCGAGCCAAGCTCAAGTATCTTAACCTGATCAAATCAGGTAAAGAACAAGCTTCTGAAAATGAAGTAAAAAAGGTTATCTTATCACCTTCTCCTTTAAAAGAGAAAGATAAGACTATTCCAACGCAAACGGCAGTTGGTAAAGAATCAACAAATCCGTTGAAGCCTGTGGATTTGCCAAAAATCCAGAAGGAAGTACAAACTTCCGTCAAACTGGTCACACCAGTAGAATTTGTTTTAAAACCAAATCAGGGAATTCCAATCCCACAGACTAAAGTTACACCTTTAGCACCGGAGAAATCCGTTGAGGGAATACCAATCCCGAAAAAATCTATGCCATATTATGTGGTATACAATGGCCCAAATGCGGGTATATATTCCGACTGGAGTTTTACCAAGAAGGCAACCGAAGGAGTGTCTAATATTGTTCATAAGAAATTCAAAACTTTCCAGGAAGCCAGAATTTCTGCTGATTTATACACCAGAGTGGAAGGACTTGCTCCACTCTCTCTGGTTACTCATGAAGAATTCCTTCGTCCAAATACTTTTGCAGCAGCTCTTCAAAAGAAAAGGGATACAAAGGTTATTCTAGGAAGGCTTCCTTCTAGAATGGAACCCAAAGAAGAAACTTCTACGGAACTCACCAACAAGTTAACTGAAGCAGAATTTGAATACTGCTACAGGCATGCTCGTCTGGCTGATGAATCCAAATATGTAGAAGAAAAATTCTACACCACGGATCTCAAAAATTTAAGTTACTACAACTTTACCAAAAATGCTGATCCCGAGCAAGTTTTTGAAGCTTTCCAGTATGGATTAGTTAGAACTATATATCCTAGCTCTAATTTATTAGAGATTAGCCATTTCCCTAAAGCATTACTAAGTGCTATTAAAAACTTTAGGAAGAAGTGTACCAAACCTGGTCAAGAAATCTTTCTAAAAATAAATAATTCTGGTCCTTACTGGAATACTACAGGTCATTTGATCTACCATCCTCAGCATCTAATCCAAATCGGCATATGCAAAGGGGAGAAATATCATCCATCCACCACAATGGAATGCAAGATAGATCCCGAGGATTTATTGAATCTAGCAGCTAGAAGACTTGAAGGATTGCTCCAGAAAGTTTTCAGTTTCAGCTCAGAAGACGGACTATTTGTTAACTATCAAGATTCCACCATCTTGATGTACAGCAAGTCGCCCAAAAAGATCAGCGAAGCTGATGAAGATAAGTTTGTCAAATTCCAAAATACTTTGGTTAATCCATTTATTTTGGGAAACATATGCCAGATCTTTGCAAAAAGATAAAGAATTACCGCAGTAATTATCTGTGCGGTAAGTGCTCAGAAGAAAGTGGATCATCCACCAATCAAGACAGTGACCTTTCCACCATCAGGGCTGCCGACAGTCCTATGGACCCCTCCACTTCTAGTGACAGCAGATAGTGGGATAATAATGCATCTGCATTGAGTGGATGCAATAATGCAGTAGTGCGTCTTCTTTAGGTAGATGCAATAATGTAAGTGCGTTTGTACGTAAGGGATGACGCACCCCTCTTTAATAATGCAGATCATTCCTTCTCTATAATAGGAAGTTCATTTCTTGTAATACGGGAGCGCCCCTCACTTCTGAGCCTCCTTGTCTTTTAAATTCAACCTCTGTAATCTCCTGGAGACGACCCTTGTCCAGGCTTCTGTCTGATCTTCGGATCAATTATGTGTGAATAAAAAGCCCTTTAGGGCCCTTGTAATTTCATGTGAGTTTCTATAATCTTTATCTTCTTTCTTATTATTGATTGTTGTATACATGCTTATCTGTTATAATGAAACCTGGAGTCCGTAGAATAGGGAGTACCGCTTAGGCAGGTGGCCGTTTAGGGAAACAAGGTTCGTAGGATTGGTTAAATTATAGACAGAAAGCATGATAAAAATACACTCTTGATAATATAGCAAAGAAGGTAAAAGGAACTTGCATAAATTACTTAGGGTTCTAAAGTATTAAAAAAATTCAAATCCACCAATTGAAAATATTTGTATGTTCAAATGAGTAAAAACATTTGTAAATCTATTCTCGACAGAGAACTAACTAAAGAAGATAAGCAATTATCTAAATTTCGTAGAATTGGCCCTTATAGTCAATCTAGATATAGTTATGGAATAAAATTTTGTGAAAAACATCAAGTTGGTGTTTATTACATGAACACTTATAAAGGATGCATAAACTGTATCAAACAAATCAATCTAAATTCCGCGGGAGAAACATCCCGTACCTAAATAAAAGAATCTCAAAATTCCGCAAGAGAATGAACTCTCAAAAACCTGGTATCAGAGCCATAGAAATTAATAATAATTTGAAAGATTCAACTTTGAAATGAATCATTTAAAAGATATAGAAGAAACAGTTGATGATAATCAAGATGTTTCTAATGTTCAAACCTTTGAATCTAATCAAGGATTCAACGGAAGTTTTTTGATAAAACAAGAATTACTTTCAAAAATTAGGTCCTCAAGACTTAATTTAAGAAAAGAAAATATTTTTAATATATCTCTTTTAGAGAAATTAAAAAGGAAAAATAGCATCTACTATTTTGTAGGAACTAAAGAAATGCATGTAGATATCAAAGATACTACAGGAGCAGTATATTTACCTTTAATCACTCGAAAAGAGATTGAAGAAAATTTATTAAAAATAGATAGTAAGATTCGATCCACTATCACAATGGTACACTTTGGTGCCATTAAGATTTTATTGAAATCAGAATTTCAAGAAGGAATAAATTCTCCAATTAAAATGGTTTTAATGGATAATAGGATAAATGATAGACAAGACTGCATTTTAGGTGCGGCTAGAGGAAATTTAGCCTACCAAAAATTCATGTTTACAGTATATCCTAAATTTGGAATTAGTCTGGATACAGCAAATTTAGACAAAACATTATCCTTTGTTCATAAATTTGAAAGAGAAAATTTAATGAATAAAGGAGATAAGGTATTTAGCTTAACCTGTCTGGTTGCTTATGCTTTAACAAATAGTCATCACAGTATTGACTATAAAAAGAAAGAATACATTGAACTAGAAGATGTATTTTCACAAGTAGGAACTGTAGAAGAAAAACAGTTTTCAGAAATAACTCCTTTAGATAACTCTTGGGCTATTGACATAGCAAAAGATAAAAAGATAATGGGAGAAAATTATAAATCCAGAGTAATACGAAATAATCTAGAAATAGGAGAACCATCTCGTAAAAGTTTTAACGAACTCAGTAAAAAAGACATATTGTTAAATGTCTCAAAAAGAGTTGACGATTTAGGTCGACAATTAGAACGAATGTCTTGAATGAGTATGACAGAATTAAGAGAAGATTTCAAAATCTTAAAAAATAATCTAGACGAAATTCTAGTATTACTTAGACAGATAGCTTCTAATGAAAATGAGCAAATAGAAGCTGTAGGCGCAAAAGTCATCACTGAACTAAAATCCACAATTTTAGAATGCAATTGCAATAAAGAAATCTTAGAAGTTTTAGGACAAAAAGATTTCTCAATATCTCCTGTAATAACAGAAGAAAATCCAAAACCTTTAAGTTTAGGAAAATATTCCTACCCCAATCATGGAGTAGGAAATGCAGAATTAGGATCTTCTGGAAATCCTAAAGCACTAACTTGGCCATTTGGTAAAAATGATAAACAACCAATATGACCAACTATATACCAAAGATTGAAAAAATCTTCTGGGATCACCTAGAGGGTGAGGAGTTACAGGTAAACGAAGAGAACTTCGACTTACTTGACCATGCTCTTAGGTTGCTAGAATTAGAAAATGATGAGCTAGCAAACCAAGAAATAGAAAACAGTCCTAAACTAAAACAATTGTTTGGATTTGAAGACTTAAAAGTCTTAAATAATGAAGAATCAGCTAGTGAATCTGAAATAAGCGAACTAGTAATTAGCGATTACGATTCAGATGATGTACCTAAAAACTTTAACGTGAATAAGGTTAAAGAAGAAGGAGAAAGCTCATATATGGGCTCGAAAAGAAGAAGAACTAATCAACCCCGGTATTTTCCAGAAAGTGCAAAATCCAAAGTTGGTAGTTCAAAAGGATCAGATGATAATTTCCTAAATATTGACTGTCAAAATAATATGAAAGAAATCATTGATAAATGGGCAGCAGAATTAAGTTTAGTAATTCAAACTAATCCTGATGCCTATACAGAATCAAGAACTATATTGCTATTAATAGAACATAAGAGTCTTGGAATAGCAAAAGAATTTATAAAGAACACCATTTGGACAGATGATAATAACAACATTCCATATAATATTCTAGATATAGTTCTAGATGGGTTATATACTATGTTCCTAGGAATTGATTTTACTGGTGATAAAATACATGAAAAACAACTAGTACAAGAAAAAGCTAGGAAACGCTTAGCAGAACTACAACTCTGTGATATATGTTACTTAGAAGAATTCAATTGTGACTATGAAGTAAATCTTTACAAACTAGAACAAATTGAATTTCCAGAAATGATACTTCAGTATCTTAGAAAAATCCCTTTAGTAGGAGAAAAAGCCTTAGAAAGGTTTAGATCTGAAACTTTAGGTAGTAGAACAACTAGTTTCAGTCTAGGAGATGCTATGAGAATAGTAAAAGACGAACTGTCAAAATTCTGTGAATTAATAAGAACTCAGAAAAAACTTTAAAAATTTAATAAAAAATGTTGTGCCATTTCGGGTGAGATACCTGTAGAATATGGCTATAAAACAGAATATAAAAAGAAGAAAAAATTCTTTTCCAAGAAAAAATCTCCTAAATATAGGTTTATGAAAAAGAAAAAGAAATTCCGACCAGGAAAATTCTTTAAGAAAAAATCTGACACAAGATCAGAAAAACAAAAATTCTGTCCAAAAGGAAAGAAAAATTGTAGGTGTTGGGTTTGCAACATAGAAGGACATTACGCTAATGAATGTCCTAATAGGCAAGATAATAACAAAATAAAATTGTTAGAAATTGCATATAAAATGGGATATGAACCCATAGAAGAAAAATATGATGAAATAGAAAAAGTTTACATCATAGAAATAGATTCTAACTCCAGTGAAACAGAATCAGATGAATCAAATATATCTGATTAAAACATAGGGGCAAAGAGATAATAACAAATAAAAGCAGGGACTAGAATGTAATACATTCTTGGAACTCATTCAAAAATAACCCTATAATTAGAAAAGCTTCTAATTTCCAGTTTTCATCACAAAAAAGTAAAATTTTCGCTTTTTAAGGCCATGAGGAAAAGTTCAAAATACCATACTCAAGTAAATGTCATCTTGAAATGGAATTAAGGTTCATTTTGGTGCAAATTTATTGAAAACTCTCCAGTTATATGCTGTATCCTTTTCTGGATGTTTTTTACCAACACAAATGAAAGAGCTTTGAGAAAAAATATATGATCATTTATTCACTTAAAAATAAAGTCATCGATACAATATTAGGCCTCATGAATAACAAGGAGCCTTTAAAGAATACATCTCTGCCACAAATTCCTACCAAAATTGTCCTAAGGACATGTACAAACTCATTCTATCGAATGTCTATGCAGTAAAAAAAATCGCACTAACTGCAACTCTTATAACTTCAAAGCAGGACTCTCAGCTTCCTCCTTGTGAACTCATCAGATCAGTATGGTCATAGATGTAGTTCAGGGGATGTCGCATTCTCTTGATTTTCCAGAAATACCTGAACCATGGTATTTTTATCAATATGGTCATAGATGTGTTCATCTTGTTTGCAATCAGGAGAAGGGGTATTCTTCTTTAAGATCTTCTGGCACATGAAGGTACCCGGGAAATCAAGGAAAGTGCATCCAAGAAAGTTTAATTTCTCAGACTCATTCATCCTTGAGAAACCAAACTTTTTTTCCCATGTTTCCACAACATATGGAGCTGCTGGTAAAACTAGCCTCTCAACTCCAAGCTCCACCAGTTTCTTTTCAAGCTCATTCATCAGTATTCGACATAATCCTTGCTTGCGATGCTTGAAAAGTGTGCCAACAAATGGGATCTCGGCAACCTTGTCTCCATAAATCCTAATCAATGCAGCAATGAAGAATTTACCGTGTGTTCCCAGTCCCATTGTGTAAAACCCCGGAAAGTTCAGCCTGTGCAGATTAGAGCATTTATTAAAGATGGCATCCCTCACAATGTTCCTTCCAGTGCTTCCCTCTATCACAGGTTCGAAACACTCTTCCATGATCCTAAAGGCAGAATTCAGCTTGCTGTAGCTTGCATTGTCTGCAACATTATTGTGCTTGTATTTGAGCAATAACCATTCTAGATCGTCCCGCCCAACAACTGGAACTGGTTTTCCAACGAGGTTCTGAAGAGCTAAATGTATGCTTTCACATTTTGAGCTACAAAACCAATTCTCTTCTGCCTCACAATCTCTTCTACCTCTCACGCATTTGAAGTGATACCGATGTTCACATTGGCCACACTGTAGATAACTGTGCTTCTGTTTAGGTTGCTCCTTGTAGGGCTTGACAGCTACCCCGTTACAAATTCTACAACAGCACGACGGACAAAACCAGTCACCTTCAGGAGCATGCTTCAAACCTACGCATTCGGTATGAAAAGCCGATGGACACTGATCACATATGATGAGGTCCCCTTCCAAGCGACAAACAGAACAGATGGAATCACTTTCGGGATCAGCTTCCTTTTCTTGTTGTGATTCTAACAATCTCTTTCGGCATTCTCTAAGGGGCCTAACTTTTTCCACTCTTTTCTCGGGATTTTCTGTTTTCTTCTCACCATTCTGGCATTCAAAGATTGACCTTCCATCTTCCAAGAAAATGTGCACCGACGGCCTGTGGTTGGAGCTGCCAGCATGTGTTTCGAACTTGGTGAGAGGGAAAACTTGGTGGCAGCAACCGCAAATGATTCCATCAGGACTTATGCTTCCTTGCTTCATAGAGATGCCATCCTTTTTGTTTCTGTAGTGTACTATATCTCCTGGAAAAACTATCTTCTCATCAATCAATTTAGACAAGATGTTCGCTGCCCCTTGCCTTGGCCTCTTTGAGATTGGCTCGGAAATTTCAGTTGCCTTTCTCTTCTTGGTTTCAAGCAGCCCCGGTCCTGCACATTTAGCATCAACTCCCTTGATCTGGATACATCCTAATCCAACATACCACTGGCAGGCCGATAAGAGAGTGTGGAATATCCTCCCGTGAGGGGTTTCATACAGTAAATCTCTTTTGTCTCCTCTCGGCCTCTTCTGGTAATAGAAGATCCACCCAACAGAAGCCAAGTGCTTCTTCACTGCTGACGTCAGATCCCTGAATTTGACATCACCAGCTCTGTTCTTACCTCTGAGTTGTGCGTAATCGACCACGGCTTGTGGGCAAAATTCCTTCTCAACACACACTATTTCTTTATCAATCATCATTTCTTTTCTCTCGAAACTGTTTTTTTTTTTTCAGTTGTCTAGAACTCCAGTCGTAGACCCTATTTATAGAATTAATTCAGAGACTTCAAAATCCCAGTCCTCAAGGGACTCGGTAATTTCAGATCCTAGTCCAAACCGGTTTCGGATTTTCCAAAACTATCCGTTATTACCTTACTTTACTAGTACTTCCCGCGCCAAGTTCAAATTCTCGAAAGGCAACCGACCAGATCTCTTCTTATTGGCTTAAATTGCAGCGACTCTGGCTAGGGTTTCTGTCTAGCAGAAACGGAGAGTCACGCCGGTAGCAATGGAGGATCCCGGCTAGGGTTTCTGCCGATGGGAGATTCCGGCGAACGCAGCTAGGATTCCGGCTAGGGTTTCTGCCGATGGGAGATTCCGGCGAACGGAGAAAAGAAGAGCCGCGGTGGCAATGGGGAACCCGCCGAACAGAGAAATGAGCGCTGGATCAATTCGAGAAGAATTGCCCGAAGAATTGTGGGGAATGAAGAGAAATTGAGAAAATGAATGAAGATGGAGAAGAAATTGGGGAAAAAAATAATGCGAAGAGGATATTGGGGACTGGGGAGAAATGAGCACTAATTGATACTCTTGACTACTACTTATAGGGGTCTGATAAAAATATATTATTGTAAATTGACCCCAATAATGTATGGCGGTGAATGGGCCTTAACCCTTGGACTTTTATTATCCTTCCGCATGACCTGATGAAGTGACAATTGTCTTTACTCATTTCTTTTTTTAACGCAATTTTTAACCCAATTAGAACGAATATGTAAATAAAATTTTATTTTTATTTTAAAAAATATCATTTTTTAAATTCCTGAAATTACACAAAAATATACACCAATTTTATAAAATAAAATAGTCATATACTCCATATTCTCTAATTATTATTAAAATTCTTCAATACAATTTTACGTTACAAATTGATTATTAAATTGATTATTTGTAAATAAATTCCAGTAACGGAAGTCCTTTTGATTAAATTATTTTATAATAATATACTAATTACTATGGAAAAGGTAAAAATACTAGTATTCAACAAGTTATGAGTTGCGGTAATAAACGTACAAATGGTTTAACTTTTGGGTAAAAATGTCAATTTCCATGAATATTCCGATCAACATTAGAAAGTCACCTATAATATGTTGAGTTAGACATGTTCAGTCAATTTTAATAACATGTTGATGTTAATTTTATATTGTAATTTATGTTGTGCATTTATTTGTTGAAGTTCAATTTATTTTCAATGCTTATTGATTGATTGATGTTTCCTTTGTTAATGTTGACCTTAGGTAAAAGTTCATTTCTGATGTCATTTGTGGTTAAATACTATATTGTCTTACATTTAGATTACCTCGTATTAGAGTTTGTGTTGACGTGAAAACGTTGTTTTTATGAGTTTTTGAGAATTAGATTTATAGTGAATAATTGAAAACTAGCTTTCCTTTTGAAAATGTTCCAACTACTATAAAAACAGTAGCACCAAAACATGAAACTGATAGACTGACCTAATGTCTCCAAGCTCTAACCGACTCTCTCAGGCATTTCATCAAACACCGTTTGAGCATCCCTATTTTACCCAGAGTTTCTGTACATCTCGATCAAAGCATTGCCTACATAAGGCAAGAAAATTGAAGTACTCAATGGATTCGTCATGTTGACAGTGAAATTCCTCATAATTACTACTTGTCAAAGTGTTTCGAGGAATTTTTAACAAGTCCAGAAATTCCAAGTAACTATATTCTTGACGAAGCATAAAATATGTTGCAGTACATGGCTAAAAGGAACTTTTTCTCAATTGACATTGTTCTTGGCCTGTGTAGATGTTATTCGACCAAAACGTGATGAGAAACAAAGTTACACGTATACATCAATGAATCTTTAGCTGCTGCAGCCATTGAAGGGACCGAACAGTATACACAAACTTCACCAATATCTCTATGTACACATCTATTCCAATCACTTGCTGTAGTAAAGATGGGAGAATTATCTAAGGTTATCATCTTGTACAAAATACAACCCCTCTGTCGGCCCCGAATCCCACACTTCATACAGACGATTGAGTTCCGCCGAGGGTCACTGCTTCAGCATCGTAACTCCAAAGCTCGGCCAGCTCACCCCTTACCAAGCCCAAGATTACACATGTTCCTGAGCAAAACAACATTTGATGAGAACATACAGAACCGATTGCAGTTCACCAGATAAATGGTTAAGAGATGGCGGGGAAGGAATGAGGAGCAAACCTAAAGTGCAAGGAACAAGATACAACAAAGCTGGTTGACCATGTCCGTTCATTAGGTACAATCCCAAGTAAGTAAAGAACAGACCTGTCGTAATCCATCACCCATGTTAAAAAAAGAGAAAGGCAAACTCTAGATTCATATAACCAACTAAAGCTTCAATCATGCAATGTTTATAGGATACTCTTGAGAAGTTGTATTTGAAAGCAAAACCTACCAAATCCATAGCCAATTGCCAAATAAAGGAAGTATCCACTTCGACAAGCTTTCTTCTTTGCTTTGTCAAATCTGCAGTAAGGAAATAGAGATTAAAAGAACCATCTAAAATACCAAAAACTATTTATGCCTTACTTCAAGGAGAACATTACAGCTCATACAAATTTTCAGATTCACATTTACAAACTACCAAGGATCCCATAATCACGTTTATTTCAAGAAGAAAAGGGCAATGATACATGTTTGAAAGGAATCCAGTTTACGAAGAATAGAATATCTAAGTGACAAGAAAACCTTACCTGTGAGCAAATGAAACTAGTAAACCAGGAAAGAGGATGTCACCAAAGCCAATCATATCATAACCACCCCAAGGGTCAAAAGTTCGAGGAACTCGCAAAAGCATAGGGATGGATTCTCCACCAGCTTTGTCACCTCGAGCAACCTAATTAGTCAAAAATAATATCAAGGAAAACAATGAATGATTAACAGCTGGAAATAGAACTCAAGATATCAGTTTATCAACTACATACAATTTACAAAAATTCGGGAAAATAATCCTTACTGTAATCATAACACTGTCATGGAAGATGAAAGGCGAGAGGAACACCCAGAAAATGTCATAAAGGAAAGCACAGCAGAGCAGCACTGTGGCCACCTGGAAAAAAAATAGTGTTTATAAGCTTGCAAGAAGAAACACCCTTGATATTATAATTCAGAGACACATATTCAGAAACCTTTATATTTGGTAATTGTGCCAATTGTAGGATAGATATCATCAAGCAGATGCCCTGAAGAAATGAAAATACACTGTCATTTTCAATTAGTAGTATGACTGCTACATATAAAACCCGAAATTTACTATTACAGAGAATGACCGGTTTGAGATTCAATAAGGACCAAGAAACGAAAAAGAAAAAGAAGAGAAACATAGCTTGAATGCATCAAAAGTTCATAAGTAAACAGACTGTGATAATCAACTGCAGATGGATACCAAAGTAAGAGAATGGTAAACCCTATACTGTTGTAAAGGGTGTAAAGGTTGCAGCATTTTCTATGAGCTTTAGGGCTGTGAATATAAACTGAAAGTTTAAATACTACATTATATAACATATGATATAAACATGGATAGCTAGATCACCTATACTTACAAGAACATCTTGGCCAATCCAAGAATATGAAGCCTTCCTATTCAGAGCCCACAATACAGCAAAAACCATGCAAAACACCAGAACACCAAGAGAAAGTACGGTAATCTCTCCCAGAAGTGGCAAGTTTAGGGTTTTCTGTCCACAGCCTTTACACTTGCTGCTCATGAAAAGAGAAATATGCATGAGGAATGAAGTATTTGATTTGTCCAAACCACAGATAAAGAAGAAGGGAAATATACCTTGATACAAGGGATACTATACAAGTATGCATTCCCTGCAAAACAAACAAAAAATTATTTTAGAAGATATAATTAACTGCTCATAAAATTCATGTAAAAGGAGTGCATGAATCAAAATTTGTTTCTTCAACGGATAAGAATCTTTCAGACTTAATGGTAAAACTATAAAAAAGAGAAAACTGCCAACAGTCTAACAGTCTAACATGTATAATGCAGATAATCGCAAAATTTGAGTCAAGGCTGCCTTCATGTTCCATTATCAGTGTAAAACAATCAGCGGCTTAAGAGGGAATTATGACCAATGTAAGTGACAGAATACCTCAACAGCGCCTATGCAGAAAAGGACGATGAGCACCCACACAAACCAGGTCGACATAAAAAGGTAAAGCAGCACTAGAAAAGTGGATGCTGATATGACGAATAGTATAGCACTCTTAGCATTAATGCTGATAATTTCCTTTTCCTCCTCTTCCCTGGCTGCACGGGATGGTTCCTAGAAGGAAAAGTTTACACGTACTGATAAGGCACAGCAAAATCACTTGAAATGGATATGTTTCTCAACTTATATCCCAGATCATGAATAAGAAGACAAAAACTATTGGCAATTACAGATCACAAAGACCTGCAACTAATAAAAAATTTGATTATATCATTTTACATGTAATAGAGCAAACAAAACACAGGCATTATTTTTCCACAGATTACAAAAATATTTATAGTTCTTTGCTAGATCATGTATTTACAAGTGATTCAGCAGTAAGGTGTTAAAAGGCCAGAAATCAGCTCTTTACATCTCAGACAACAGAACAGCAATTTTTTAGACCCCAATACCAAATATGGAAATATGCAGGAAAAACCTCATCAGATTAAGCACCCACAATGGATGACCAATAATACTCTTTAACATTTTTTCCAATTCAATAAGCAACCATGAATGCTTAGGTACCTCTCTGAATTTTTCAAAATGACAAGTAATTATTGAAGAAATGACGTACAAATTCCTAAGGGCATACATGTAAAATCATACAAGAATTTTCCACAAAGACAGGTAACCATGAAGCTAAAGTTAACTAGATTTTATTTATCATACCAATTCATTGTAGCGCTCGTCATTTTTCTTAGTTGCAGTAAAATCTGACCATAGACATGCACACACAAGTGTGCCAAAAGCCATCAGCCACAGGAATATCACGGAGACGTCTATAATTGGTCGATTTGGTGAATATAACATTAGCTCCACTGCATTAAAAAAATAAACATCGTTATATTTCCACATAGTAATCAAAATGAACCTAGACCACATCTGATGGAAACGCAACTATAATATGTAGTAAATAACAATATACAAGAAAACTAAGTTTAACACTTATATGATGCCACACCCCACCCCACCCCCAAAAAAATATGACAGTAAAGAGTAGGTTGAATAAATGTCTGCATCAAGGACCAAACCTAAGTGTACATCCTTTTGTTTTTATTACTGAACACACTATTATACATTTTACAGAAAGCAATCATCGAGTGTAGTGGACACTATAGTTCTGACAATCGGGATGAGGGGTGTGAAAACTGAAGGTACTAATGTCACTTTCACTATAGCTTAAGTAGCAATAGGCACAAGCAAGATTAGGCAAAGATAAATTATAACTTTCAGTACTTGCCCATAATACAAGAAGAAAGGAAAATTGACAAACATGCAATTTCTCTTATATTGTGGTTGTAAAGTATTGCTAGGATTGGAAGGAAAATTTACTTAAGACCCATAAGACAAACTATACTGTATGGTACAGAGGGTTGGGGTACTACAGTACCATGGAAGAGATGGACCCACAAAGAGCTGAATATTGACTATGAAATTATTATATTTAAACATAAAAAAATACCAGGTGTTGTACCATATGTTGAGGTCAATGTTCAGAGAAACATATCAACATTATAGTAGATTAGCAATACCAATTAATTGATCATACATATCAGTTTGACAACATTGACATTGATGTATAATTAATCTTCTTTATGCTATACATAATGATGATTTATTATGCCAAAAAATCTCACTACAGTATGAGCATGAGAGCACAACAGGCACCAAAAGAAAAAAAAAAGTATATCAGTTCAAGATTCCCAAACCATTATTTCCTAACCTTCCCATCCATTAACTGTCCTAATATGTAATAATCCATTCTATGTTCCCATCTTCAAAAACAGTTTGTGGAGTACTTTCAATACAAGTAATGAAAAAATTACATAAAATTTCTAACCGCTATGTCCACCCGACATTGATTTTTTTAACACCTCTCCTCCTGACTTTGAGATCATCACAACAGGAATTGTAATGTGTAAATCTGTATCCTTTTCAGAGCATCCCATCTCTGTGATTTCTGCATAAAAGCAAAAAAGACAATATGGATGACAATTTGGCAAAAAAATACATTATTTTTCATATAAATACTTATAGATAGATAGAGCACGTTTGCGAAAGACCAACAAAAAAATTAACATTTTTGAGTGTTGAAGGAACAGATATTCAGGATGAACTTCTATAAGCCTAGAAGTAGCCCTACAAAAAGCAAAGCTAACCTTCATCACTATTTACCACCAATAAGCCAGATGCACCTCCTTTTTCTGCAATTTGAGCCTTGATTGTAAAATCACAATCACCCCGAAAGGCCACTACAATGGAGCCAGTTACCTGGAATAATTAATATAGAGCTATTAAAGTCGCCCCAAAAGCTCAAAAGTTTTACAAAAGTGCTAACTAGAAATTATAACAGCATCCTACATACCCAACAAAATATAAAGGCGAAAGGCAAGTCCAAGTATATCATTATCTGATCATGATTGGCTTAACTCAAAAAGAGCAACACTTTCCTAATTGCTAAGTACTTTTAGTTTTCCTGATTAGCCCTTAAACTAGAGTTTCCACAAAAATGGGCCTGTCAGCGATAAGGCCCAAAACTAATAAAGGTAAAAAACTGAGAGCCCCTGCACCACCAAAACAGAGTACCATCAGATCATATTCTTTTGCTTCCAAAACAGAGGTAATTCCTCTGTACATGTTTTTTCTATTCAATAGTAATGTAAACTTTGGAGTGTTACTCGTTACTTTCTGCTTCCTTACTTTTGGACACCATGAAAATAAATTTTCAGTAACCAGCAGTATACTTGAGTTAAGGTTCAAAAGAAGTTGAGTTGAAACAAAATAGAACTTATTTAACCTATAATCTACATACTTGTGCATCGGCATTTACTGAATACACAAATCACTTTCTTATCTTAAAATAAAAACAACACGCAATATCCTACAAAATGATTAAGATAAATGATAACCTGCACTTCAACCGACAACTATTCAAACCACTCCATGGTGTTACCTATTTGATTTTATCATTTAAAACATCCTATGATCTAGTAAACTCAAATTCCCCTTGGTTAAGGAATGCTGCCATTTTCAGATTATCTCAAAACCATGCACAAGATAAATGGAACCAGACAAAATATCATAGATATTCCATATATAACTTGGCTAAGAAGTGAGGGACGCTTATGAGCTGAAATGTATACAGACCTTGGGAGACAAACTACTGCAGCAATTCAGTGGATTTGAAAACACTGCAGGGAATTTGAGACCTTTCTCAGCCTTAGTAGGTAACAGTGATCCAAATGTAGCAGTTAGCCCTGTTAATGCATCATCTTCAACACCATTTTGCAGGATCTTTACCTAAAACACAAAAATGAAAGGAACGATATATATGTCATGCCCCAGAAAGTGTTTTTGACGACGAATGGACAAATAAAACATAACATATCAACTAATCTAAGCAACATCAGTTCTTTTTACTACTGATATGAAATTGTTATCAGCAATCAAGAAAAGTCAACTAACAAAAGAGTGCTGAAGACACAGACACAGAGACAAGTCACCATAGAATATGAAATGACTGCTTGTTCAAAAACATATATGAAATAACAAGGAGAGTACAATGTTCAGTGTCATTTTTCACAGGGCCCAAATCAATAATCATCTACAGATTAGATTTCTAATAATAACAACGTCTATGAGCATACACTTGTTCAGCAAAACTAAAACCAAGGACCTATCAAATAGCCTTAAAATAACTAAAATAGCATCCAGCATCCAAGAAATTTTATTTCAATTACCAGATAGTAAATGGTAAGGCAGTTGATCCTAATGATATTGTAATTGATGCCCCGAAAGTTCTTGAAAAATTTAGGATCATGAGAACTATAAAGAGAATCTAGTAAAGGTATACAAGAACAGGTTGAAAAAATTGATCCCTCGAATCAAACTCCTAGAGAGGATCATTTAACATCTATATAATAAGGTGTTTTACAATTCTTCTCGTATACATTTTCGTGACAAACACCATCAAATTATTGCAATGAACAAGGTATAATTAAAAAACAAGAAAAGCAAGAAATTCCCATGTGAGGATTACCAGACGGGCGGGATTGTTGCAGGAGGTGGAATTCAATCCTTTGGGAGGATCAGCAGCTCGAGCGATTGAAGATGTTAGCAGAAAAACTATCCCTAACTGAAGAACAAAGCCAAGAAACCCAGACAATTTGGATTCCATGATTAAACCAAATGGATCAAAGATTGTAAACGGCGAACCAGATATCTATCATGGAAAATGGAACAATGAATAAACTCCTCGGCTTGTTGTTTCTCTCAATTTCTTGCTTTGTTGGAAACAATGGAGAAAGGAACGAAGGGAGGAGAAAAGAAATCCAGGAAAGTATGCAAAAATGGAGATGCAGTCAAGTTGCAAAAATGGTGATTTGGGCCAAATCGCAAATCTCGCGGTTTTCAATTAGATTGTGAATTGATGATGTATATGTGTACTTCTACAAACTACATACTGCAAACTACAAACTACAAACTACAAACTACAAACTACAAACTACAAACTACAAACTACAAACTAACTTGTCGGTTGACTAGGGCCACTAGGCTCACTTCGTTTCGTTAACTATTTTAAATTATAATACTTTCAAAAAAATCTATATTAAATTAATGAATAATAACAACAAGCCAATATTTTAAGAGAAAATTAATAATAGGCCATGTAGATCAGTTCAGTTAGCGAAAATGTAATTTGATGAAATTCAGGTTAATTCTGTTCACTACATTAATAGGCCCTGATTCTTTTTCCAATATATTAATTTTCACTTCATTTCACTTCAGTTCACTTCATCAAAAAATAAGTTTTAGCAAACATGGACTAAGTATATTAAATTTTGATTTTTCACCGATTAATCCCAATCGTTCATATTTTAAAACGCCATTTTTCTAGGTTCATATTTTAAAACGTCATTTCGATTTTAATATGGTTGTACAGTGTGTAAGTAACTTTCAGCGAATTCATGATATATTTAGTAAAAATAATTGTATTAACGTAATGAATGAGTTCATAATAGTGTCATGTTGAAGTGAATCTATACACAAACATTAACAATATATTTTTACGGTTAACAATGAATGATGGTATAAAGGTTTTGTTTGCTAGAGCTTATCTTTTGTTGAACTGAATTGAAAATTAATGTATTGATAAAAGAATCTGCATGACTCAAATTGTAAATTCATTGAACTGAAATGAATTGAATTGAATTGAATTGAATTGATTTACATTGCCTAAGAATATTTGAAGAATAACATTGTGTTGGTCAGACACTCATGCTAAAATAAACTTAAGGTGCAATATAATTTTTAATACTAATTTTAGAAAATTAAATAAGTTGAGCCCACTGAAAAACGCTCATTTTGGATGTTTGGGAAAGGATTTGAGCCATTAAATTCTGGTGTATTCATCCATGGGACAAGATGCAAAAATTCTCTGCTAAGTATCGGCAAACTTGACACGTTTGTGCAAAATAATATTTAAATTGTCATAGTTTAAGAAGTGACTGCCAAATTTGCTTCAAAACCGTGGCAGCTTCGTCAAAACTAAGTTAAGGTATCTTTGGGAAGCTTGGATACCTTGCAACTTATCAACAAACATTTGAGCCCTGCAAATATTGGCCAAAATAGTTTTGGACCAATTATCAAAAAGGCTATAAATAATTTTTTGGATTTATTTTCGTTTATAAAAAATATGTGAGTATATGACTATAGAGATACTTTTATTGAGGTAAACCAACAAACCTTCATGTATAAATAATTTGGAGCTCGAAACTAGGGTGTAAAGGAACTGAACCATTCGTGAACAACTCGCGAACAACTCGGTCAAAGTTCGTTTTCGAACTCGGTTTAACTAGTTCGAACTCGAACTCGGTTTGACCAGTTCGAACTCGAACTCGAGCTCGTTCGTTTATATACGAGCTCGAACTCGAGCTCATAAGAGCCAGCTCGATAGGCTCGTCGAGCATTTCGAATAGAATTTTTATATAGAATTTTTATATAAATTAATTAAATTTTATTCATTAATGCTTTAACGAGCTCGAACTAGCTCGAGTTCGAGTTCGAGTTCGAACTCGATTTTTTATCGAGCTCACGAGTCGAGCTCGAACTTTCTAAAAGTCAGACGAATCGAGCTCGATCTAAAATATCTCAACTCGATCACAAACATGCAATACGAACTCGAACTCGAATATAGGTCTGTTCGAACTCGACTCGACTCGTTTACAGCCAAACTCGAAACTCCCCAGAGCAACATTTCACGCAATTCTCTCAAATTCCCTGGGTCAAATCTCCAATCGTACGCAACTCAAGAGTCAGAGCTGCATCGATGGTGTCAAGAGTAGGGGAGCATTGACGGTGTAGGTGGGATCTTCATTCCACTCTAAGCAGCATGGTGAGGACCTCAGCCACTCGACATACGTAATCAGTAAAGTAGAGTAGGTTAGTGTAAGATTAGATTAGAGTAGAATATGATCCTTGTATCAGATTCGGTCGTTGTAGTGTTCCTTTCAATAATAATAATAATAATAATAATAATAATTTGAATCATATTTATTTGATTGAGAATTATATCAATATATTAATGAATAAATTACTGATTCACTGATGTGGTGTTTTTAATATTTTGCAAACAAAGATTTATATAAACCAGTTTCACATTTTCATTATACACTAAATTATTTTTTGTTTTTCACATTTTTTAGGAGGATTTGGAGAAAGTGGTAGGAAGAGCTTAATCGGAGAAGTTTAATTTGGAAACAGATTCTGCCACTTCCTCCGTCTAGCTTAAACTACACACCTTTTACTTAAAACAATTGTCAAAGCATATTTGACTAGTTTGACCATAAATTGCAATTGATATATATTATGTGAGATATTGTTAAATTTACTGTGTGCTCTGAGCTATAACATTTATAGACCATTTTTAATACATAAAAATAAAGTTAATGACTATGAAACATGCTATAAAAAAGGTTGACCAAAAAGTATCCAAAGGTTCGAGTCAAAGATTTTAAGTTTCTCATTTGAAATATGAAACATGTCAGCTTTCGAACTCATCCGTTTCAAAACCATGGTTTAAACAAATTGCCGTTTAGTAGTAATACTAATGATGCTTATGTAACGATGGCGTTCCCTAAAGTTAAATATCGTCGTCTCTTACTAGAAAAAAAAACCGTGTATTATAAATTAGGGGTAGTTCTGAATTCGGAACCAACCAAAAACAACGGTTTTCAGAAAAATGATAACAACCGCCATGTGGTGCCAGTTTTGTTTCAGTTTCATGGTTTCAAAGTGATATTTAGATCACCGTAAACAAAGAGAGAAACCGCCTAAACTGATTGATCAGTAAATTAAAGGTCTCAAATTAAACTTTACTTTACTTAATGGGAGAGAAAGGAGTTGTTTGCAAGCTAGATAGAGATTCTGTAAACATATTTCTGGATCAATAATCTGTGTGAAGATGCATCATGCAAAATGAATGACTTAAAAAAACCATTTAGATATTGTTGACAATACAAAATTCAGCAGCATTCAGAACAGAGAAGAAGATTCAAATGAGCAAGAAAAGCAATTTCATTCAAAGTTTACTGTTGGAGAGGCAAATAGAATTAAAAAGCTTGACAACTTAAATACACAAATTACTTCCATAGCTTGCGCAGAGACATGTTCTTCTCAGTGTCCTTCTTCATCACCTTACCAACGGCCATCTCAAAATCATCCTGATTCACATGCACCCTCCTCTCCCGCAGAGCAAACATTCCGGCTTCCGTGCACACCGCCTTCATCTCGGCCCCCGATGCACCGTTCATCTTCTCTGCAATCTTCCTCAGATCAATCCCACGCATCAAATTCATCCTCCTCGAGTGAATCTTCAAGATATCGACCCTCGAATCGGTGTTCGGGTTCGGAAACTCAATCTTCCTGTCAATCCTCCCCGGCCTCAGCAGAGCTGGATCCAGAATATCCATACGGTTCGTAGCCATCAAAACCTTGATCTTGTTCGAAGCCTCGAAACCGTCAAGCTGGTTCAGAAGCTCGAGCATCGTACGCTGCACTTCACTGTCGCCGCCGGTTCCCATACGAGCCGATCCGATGCTGTCGATCTCGTCCATGAATATGATCGAGGGAGCGTGCTCACGCGCCATGACGAAAAGCTCACGCACCATTCTCGAGCCCTCGCCGATGTACTTCTGAACCAGCTCGGAGCCGGAAACCCTGATGAAAGTACAGTCGGTGTGGTGCGCCACCGCCCTCGCCAGCAGCGTTTTTCCGGTCCCCGGCGGGCCGTACAGGAGAACCCCCTTGGGCTGAGCGATTCCGAGGCTCTCGAACAACTCAGGATGCTTGATCGGCAACTCGATGACCTCTTTGATCTCTTTGATCTGCTGGTCCAGGCCGCCGATCATGTCGTAGGTTGAATCCGGCACTTTTTCGACCTTCATAAGGTTCACCAAAGGGTCAACCTTGCTGGGCAAGATCAGATGAATTTCATAGCTGCCGCTGCGGAGTGCAACCCTGGTTGTGGGGGTGAGTTTGGCGATGTCGACGTCTTTTTCGACATCGACAACGTATTTTCCTTCGGGGTGAACTTTAACCAAAACCTTGGATTTTCCCATGACTTTTACGACCTCGCCGACGTGAGAAGCCGGCTCCTGAAGCAACTGCAACTCCTCCTTGAGGCTTCTGACTTGGGCGTTGAGCTGGTTGCGCTGGGCTTCGACGCGGTTGACATCTTGGCTTTTCTGCCGGATTTTTAGCCGGAGATCGTCGTTCTGTTGTTCATAGTACCACTTTAAACCTTCACCGTGCGTCGCCATATTGCTCTGATATATTCGTGAGGATCACCTACCAAAGCCTTATATTATATATATAGCCTCGATCGTCTCAGTACTTCTCCTAAAGGGTTCAGGATTGTTTAGGTTTTCCTTTCCCTATATAGATTTGTATTAACTATTATGATGTACAGATATATTGGTTATTGAGCCTTTTCCTAATTTCCTTTTATCGTCTCTCTACTCATCGAGTCATTCACTTTTAACCATTACTAGATATCACCTCGGATAATGCTTGAATTTATTCAATGAAAAATATTCAAATTCAAATTTATTTTATTATATTATGTATGAATATTAATATTTGATTTTAATTGATAAAATAAAAATAGATATATAAATATAAGAGGAAGAGTATGAGAGTACGAGAAAAGGTCTCAAATGAGAGCATTTTACGAATCACCGTAGGTGGGGTGTATATTGCCTTCCCCAAGCCTTAAGAAAAAGAAAAAAAGAGATGCAAATCTGCTACTAAGCATAGTGCGGATATGAACTAGAACCCCAAAAAGAGAACTAAGGGTGACTAACAGCATCCAAGGCAATACAGTATGTAACTCTACATGTAGAGGCGATGAGTAAGACTCTAGAGAAGTTTCTAACAATGTATCAATTCTAATACTTCTCTGTGTCAAATGCCTGTAACAGCTAATCTAGAACTACACTAGACTACAACTAGAAACTAAAAACAAGGATACAAAGTATCAATGCTACCAACAATCTGACCAATGTTGGTCTCACCAGTTGGATGCCCTACTAGTATTCAGAAAATCAGACTATGCAAAGATATATATTATCGTCACTTTCTGGTAAGTCTCACGGTAAAATAAATTCCGGTCAGTTTAAACTCTAGCAACTCAAAACTCTCACTCTGCAATCATCTCACAAAAAAAGAGAATTTCTGAAAAGCTATATGACAGTATTAAGCACGTATGAATGTTATCTAACGCGCAACAGGAAGACAAGTCAGCCCACACGGTCTACTAATCTAGTGAAACGAAGTCGCCAACAAGTGAGTAAAGACTACTTTTGACTAGGATTTCTCCTCCTGTTCATTAGCCAGATTAGAAGTCGTAATAAAGTTTACCGAACTAAAAAGGACTCGTCGGAAATTCAATTTAGCAAAGAGCATTCGTCTAATTATCTATCAAAACACAATAATAAAGCACATATCCCTGTTGAAATAAAAAGCCTAAATCTTAAAAAAACAGCGAGCAAGAAAAATTGAAAAAACCATCTCCCTCCAGAATTTGTGCTGGAGAGCCGAACCGGTCGAACTGAG
Source organism: Cruciata laevipes (assembly GCA_963678965.1). Taxonomy (NCBI): domain Eukaryota; kingdom Viridiplantae; phylum Streptophyta; class Magnoliopsida; order Gentianales; family Rubiaceae; genus Cruciata; species Cruciata laevipes. The sequence goes on from OY787635.1 coordinate 13,399,526, forward strand.
ACTGGCAGAACCGGACCGGTCAAAAAACATATCTGATCCAAAGCTGGCCGGAACCGGATCTGGCGATCGGCGTCTGTGGTGGTCCGGTCGGGTCGACTGGCCGACGGTGGAGCTCCTGTTTCCGGTGATGTCGGCTTCTCCAAAGTTGCCGCGACTACGTTCGTTTTCCGATCTGCTCGGCAGCGGCTTGAGCCTCGATCTACTGGATCGATCGGCTTGGCCCAGAGCGCCTCAGCGGTGACGACTTCCGCCGCAGTTTGGCAATGATGGCGGCGGTTCTGGCGCGTTGCTCCCAACGCCGAAAAACTGTCCTGAAATCTGTAAATTGGCGGAGAAATGGTGGTTGGAAAATAAACTAAGCTACACTAAAGGTGGGGAGGGGAGGAGGTCGGCACGTCGTCAAGGTCAACGCTGGCGGCCTCCTTTCCAAGCAAATCTGATTTGGGGTTTTCTAGAGAGAATGAGGAGGTTTTTAGAGAGAGAAATGGCTACTTCGAGTAAGGGCAGGTCAAAAGAATATCACTTTTTACAAGATTGTGCATTTTTATACAATTATTTTAATTATATGAGTTACTTTTTGTTTGGACTTGATGTTTTTATACTTGAGTTTGACATTTTTTGGTTTGATCTTTTATTTGATTTGATGTTTTATGTTTTAGTCCTGATGTTTTTTTTTGTCCTATTGAATTTTAGGAAATCTTTTTCATTTTATTTCTTAGATCTTTATGTTTGAGTAATTCTCTTGTGAGACAGCCTCACTCATGAGGAAAGGCCAAATAAGAAAATTTTCATTATTGTCACCTCATCATAACTTAGTATCACCTCATCAAACCTCGGTGTCAGTTCATCAAACATGTTACCTCATCAAAACCTTTGTGTCAGTCCATGAAATCTCAACAAAAGAAGTGTTTACTTAGTCCTGCCTCATGGGTGAGGTTGCCTCACCCAAGAATTTGTCTTTATGTTTTATGGCCTAAATTAAAATAATTGTATAGTAACCTCCAATTTTGTAGAAGATAATCTCCTTTTAACATGCCCTTACCGTAAGAGAATCTTACAGGAGACGCTCTCTTGAAAGTCTCAAATAATGGCACCTTACGGTAAGGGCAGCCCAAAAATAAACCATTTTCTACAAGATTGAAGTTACCAAACAATTATTTTAATTATTGTTGTTTGATCCTGATGTTTTTATACTTGAGTTTGATCTTTTTTTGATTTTTTATTTGGTTTGATCTTTTATGTTTTAGGCCTGATGTTTTTGTTTGCTTTGATCTTTCAAATTTTGGACAATATCTTTTTACTTTATTCCTTGATCTTTTATGTTTTATGACCCAAATAATTAAAATGATTGTGTATAGTCAACACCAATCTTGTAAAATGTGGTCTGCCCTTACCGTAAGGAGGTTCATGTAAGATACCCTTACGGTAAGGGCATGTTAAAAGGAGATCACCTTCAACAAAATTCGAGGTGACTATACAATTATTTTAATTATTTAGGCCATAAAACATAAAAAATCAAGGAAATAAAGTGAAGAAATATTGCCCAAAATCCAAAAGATCAAACAAAATAAAACATCAAGGCTAAAACCTAAAACATCAAATCATATAAAAGATGAAACAAAACAATTATCAAACTCAAGTATAAAAACATCAATTCCAAACAAAAGTAACTCGAATAATTAAAATAATTGTATAATAACACCCAATCTCGTAAAAATTGGTCTCTTTTTGATCTGCCCTTACCATAAGGTGCCCTTACTTGAGACTTTCAGAGTATATCCTGTAAGTTCCCCTTACGGTAAGGACATGGCAAAATGAGATCACCTTATACAAGATTGGGGTTACTATACAAATTATTTTCATTATTTAGGGCATAAACATAAAAGATTAATGAAATAAAGTGAAAAATATTACCCAAAACCTAAATGATCAAACCAAATAAAAAAATCAAGCACAAAAGCTAAAAGATCAAATTTAATAAAACATCAACCCAAATAAACTTCAAACTCAAGTATAAAAACATCCGACACAAACAAAAATAACTCAAATAATTAAAATAATTGTATAATAACCACAAATCTTGTAGAATGTGGTCTCCTTTTGGCTTGCCCTTACCGTAAGGTGCCCTTATTTGAGACTTTCTCGAGAGCGTTTCTTGTAAGATCCCCTTAAGGTACGAGCAGATCAAAAGGAGATCACCTTCTACAAAATTGGAGGTTATTTATACAATTATTTTAATTATTTAGTCCATAAAACATAAAAGTTCAAAGAAATAAAGTGAAATATACGGCCAAAATCTAAAAGATCAAACAAAATAAAAACATCAGGGCTAAAACCTAAAAGATCAAACCAGATAAAGATCATACTCAAGTATAAAAACATCAAGTTCAAACAAATATAATTCAAATAATTAAAATAATTGTATAACAGCACTCGTCAAGAGATATCACGGTTATACCGAGTTATGTTCCTTAGTTCCATATATCATTGTTCCAGAATATATATTGTCCTCCAGCAAATCAGAAACCCAGAAATTGATCCGGCCCCAAATTCATGTAGCAACAAGTAATTAAACATACTTTAAAAGAGTTGATCTTTTTTACACAAGTAGAAATAGAGTGATTTATTCTTACAATAAGTTTCTATATAAAACATACAAAACAATAAAACATACAATCAAGTTGGGGCATATAAACGGTTCCATGTAGCAAATCTCCTAGCATAGGGTGCCTCCCAGCCAAATACTTCATGATTCCTATTGTCAAACCATACCTCAGCAATGGGTGGCATCGGGCTGTTCGACTTCAAAAAAAAGTCGAACAAAATGCCCGGGCTGTGATATATGAACAATGTGCAGCTCTCGACTTGGACTTTCAGCATCACCAACCCCTCTCAGAGGTAAAACGGTGCAACAATTATTTATGGATCCGGAAGCCCCAACAGAGTACGAAATCACTGCACAGTTATAAGCACAAGCAACCGGGAACATATCATCAATTACATGAAACCAATGATCTGATTTACATCCCCCGACTCTGTGAATAATACGCCTTCGAGCCAAGATAATCGTTTCAGGGCCACCGTAAATGGGGCTATATATTGGTCAATTTGCAGCCAACTCATTGTGTACAACTCTACGGGTACCGGCCCAATCATTTTCTCCTTCAAGGTGGAAAGCATCTGCTACTCATCTAAACCCATAGTTACCATCAGACTCAACATCATTCCAGCCGATTATAAATCGTTTTAATATGTGAGGCACATGGTCTAAGTATGGGAGCGTCTTTGTAAATGATACACACTTACCATTAAACTTTTTTTAATCATTGATATGACAACTATTATTTGCATATAAAGTAAATAAGTATGAAAAGTTACCTTGTTGATTTCTTCTGGCACTCAAATTTCGGCCCGGGGACTTTGAAGAGCGCCCACGGCCAGACTCATAACATCGGTTCACATGTTAATGAAAGCTTGGTTCTTGCTTGGTATATTTGGAAGGCAGAATATGCTCAGTCAGTCTTCCTCGCTTGTTTATAACATAGTCCGGCTCAACCACACCACTACTCTCAGGGTAAAGCAACTCCTCAACAAAGCTAGTCACCCTACGCTGAATAGTAGGATCACTCCCTAATACACTCACCCACACACGATTTAGAGTAGTTAGATCTTGCTCCTCCCTACTCACGCCTCAAGTGCTAACACCTCCACCCTGTACAAGTGTCTTAAAAAACAGATGTATTTGATCTAAGTACAAATCTTGACCCTCTTCAATAGTACGTTGGATGGCACATGTACATGGTGTGCTGTGTGTAGTCCGGAGGGTACAACCACAATATGCGTACACTTGGGCTCCTAAAGTTTGTCTTCTTTTGTTCTCCTCAATCAACTTGTCTAAGCAGTGGTGAGAAGCATTGTTGACCAAGTTCCTAAATAGGCCATCCATATGCAATCTTCCTATACTCTCCCTTGATTTATCAAGGGAGTCCTTGATCTTTTTCAGTTGACCTTCAATGTTCCAGTGGATGCGCATATATAATGTATCCAAAGCACTTGTGGATGTTTGCAACCAACGTTTCAGTCCCGAGTAAGCGCTTTCAACCCTACAAGTGGTGGTGTTTTAAAGTGAAGCACATGATTTGTCCATGCTTGGACAAACTTCTCCTCATGGGACTTTAACCATGTCTTTTCCACATAAGAAATCACAACCGGGTAAGATGACCAAGATGTTTTCATTCTTTCACTGTTGTTTCATACGCTGCCATCGTGGAGGTTTTAACAACCCTCAACCAAACACTATTTAAGAATGAGGCACCGTGCTCCTTGCTCTTGGTTAAACTGGTCACCCGCGCCTCAACATCTTTGTTGATGTGCCATATACATAATCTATGCCTTGATTTTGGAAATACAACTCGAATGGGCCTAATCAATCCAAGCTCTCGATCAGTGACTATGGCTTCTGGATAATTTTCACCCACGATCAAATTCTCTCAACATCTCCAAAACCCATTGATATGAATCAGTTGTCTCTTCAATGACAATGGCATAAGCAATTAGGAAGTTCGAGTTGCAAGGGGACACCATCTCAACAAGAGGCATAACATAACGGTTCGTCTTATACGTTGAATCGATACCAACAACCCACGGATAATTACAAAAAGTTTTGAACGATTTGGGATGGGCTAGGAATAATACACCTCCTGGACGACTTTTATGGAATGTTATATATCCACTTGTAAAAGCAAGGTAAAGACAATTTTGAGATGCATTTCGATCTCCCCGACCTTCCTTTGTATAAGCAGCAACTTCATTGTACACATGTGCAATGTTTTGCTTTTCATTGGGAAATATCTCATTCAATGCAGCATTAATGTGACGTGGCAAAAACCACAGAATCATTCATTTGTCGAACAAACTGTTTTGCCTCAGTACTAAGCCCACAACTCGGTCTAAGTCCCACTTCATCGACATTCAAAGGGCGGTTGTGTGTCCCATGCGAAGGATTCAAACATGGTTTCACAATCTAACTACCGTATGGTGCATTCTCTTGCATAACTATTTTGAAGGGGCAGCCGCAACTTTTTGTTGATGTCTTCATACGTCTAACAACATCGGAGGAACTAATACTCACCACCTCCTTGTCTTTTCTCCCAATACTGAAATACAATATATATGACATGGCCCGTTCTGATTTTGCTTTGAAGAATCTTGCCCAAGTTTGAAACCCACAATGTTAGCAGTAACTTTCAAGTATTTATACACTGCTTCTTTTGAAGGAAAAACCTCCGTAGTCATGAAAGCATGGTAGCAGCTCACACTATCATCATCTTCACCCTACATTTCCAGTAAATTTCCCAACATTTTTTTCATCAGAACACAAACATTAATATGCTGCCATGTTACTACACATCTTACCATAAATATAATAATCAAACACAAACAAAACACATACATGGAACTTAATGATATATGCTTTCTAAAACGCAAACTAAAAATTATGCTTTTTTAAACAGCTAAACAAAAACTACAAATAATAAAAACTACATATAAATAAATAATATGCTTTCTTAAAATTTCCAACTATATACCTTTCATTCCAATGTCCTAAAATTTATACATAATAATTGGAAAACATTAGATAGTGAGGATAAGAATAGATATTAAATACTTCAGAAGCCATGAAATCGGCAGAAATTGGGATGTAAATGAACACTAAATATTCCAAATCAAATATGAGATAAGGTATATTCTTGCCAAGAATAAAGACCACAATTATTTTCCTAAGGAAAACTTAGATTGGCCAAATTCTTATCATGAGTATACAATAATTTATTACTTTAAATAAAAAGAAATATATAGATGCCAAAAATATGGGGATTTTGACTGACAGTAAAGTTGAGGCAAAGACAATTTATACAAAGTGGGAGTACAGTAAATTCTACGGACCGCTAGCGACTCACAACGGCCCCAATAGCTTGCGTTGCAGCGGTGGTTTGATATATCATCGAACCGCTAGTGGTCCTTATTTTACAAGATTAATTGGATTTTTAATGAATCGAATCTCTGGTGATTCGTTGATTTACCAGCCGCTAGCGGCCAAAGTTTAGGGCGTACTGGCGGTCCATTGGATTTTGGGACCCGTACACGATGGCGGCGACGTGTGGAGGTTTTGATCGGATTCCTTTCTTCCACTTTTAATTTTACCTGAACTTTGTTGTGCCAATTTGCTTCTGATAGAATTTGTGCAGACCTTTAAACACTAGATTAAAATCATTTGAAACAAGATCATTCTAGAAAATATTGGATTAGTTGATTTTTATTTTCCGATCAGCTGGGAGGCTTTGTAAATGGCTTATACCATGTGCCCCGCGGTCAAGAACAAATTGAGATGAATGGCATGTTTGCCTATGTTTTGATTTCTCAGTCACAACATTCTTGGCCATTCTAGAAATGAATTGGATTCACTATTTTCTTATTGCCTTGATCTGATCATATGAGTTAATCAGATTCACTATTTTCTTGTTGGTTTGTGCTACAAATGCTCAGTTCAGATATGGGGTGTTTAACAAATTTCTGAGGAGTTCAACAACTGAAAAATATGATGCAACCGAGGAGTTCTCCCCGGCAGAATCAGGGATAGAAGAGGGGGTTGGGTTGGGGTTCTGCACACAATCGGCTAAATTATAGTGAAATCAGGCGTACTGAATCAACAACAAGTCAAGTCCTATAGTTCTTAGTAATTTCCTTCCTTCCATGTTCAGTTTTTTTTGTTGTTCTTTTGAAGTGGTGTTTGAACTAGAGTGTTAAACCACTATGTTTTAATCTTGTTTGTAATAAACATGTTATTGTAAAAAAAGGAAAAAAATGATGCATTTCCAAAAAAAAAAAGTAAGCTGAGTTAACTCAGCGAGTCTGAGTTGGTTAGAAACCAAGTGTGTGTTTGAATTAGTTTTTAAAATACATATATGATGTATGTATTTGTTATTATGTTAGGGTGTGTCTTAGTAAAATATAGGGCGTGATATAACAACGTCCCTGAAGAATGAAGTGTTAATTCTTCAATTTGGGCCTAAGAAATTTTAAATTTGAGGCCCTCTTTTAAGTCAAAAATTTGGAGGTGTGAGACCATTGTTTCATTTGCCTCCCTATTTGGAGGAAATAGGGTCACCATTGAATCAGACTTTTTTGTCAGTATATCCCTCTTCATGCGGAGGCCGAGGCTTGTTGGAGGGCTATCAAAGCAGCGGAAAGAACAATAACATCCGACTGCTAACAGATTTTTCCAAGTTATTTGCGGCACTCAGAGATGTGGAGTCAGCAAATTAGGAGATAAGAAGTATTGTGGAAGACATTAGGATGCTCCTTCGATACTCTTTTATTTCTTCTAGATTTATGAAAATTAGTAGAAATGTACTAGTTAAGGAACATAATGCGGCCCTTAGGTTGAATCGTTTCATTTGTAATCTTTCGAGGTTTTAATTATTAATGAAAGTTATATTTCAAAAAAATAAAATTGCCAAAGGCATTTCGGGAATTTTACTGCCAAAGATAATTATTTGAGTCAGATGCCCACGTTGAGTAGTACAAATGGTAAAAGAGGTAAAATTGTAGTTTTTTTAAACCAAAAAGAAATCGAGAAATGGAAATAGCGAGGGACACATGGAGATTAATGGTAGGCGTTGCAAAAAGTTGCAACTTACAAACCGTCATGGTACCACAAGTAAAAGAAGATTTCATATGCTCACGGCCACGATATGTTTGTGTAGATACTTGTACAGTGCGCGTCAAGAGTTGTACACTAGAGTAAGGTACTAGCAGCGGGAAACCCAAATTCTAACGGATCATGGTACAATTATCACATTTCCAACTTAAATTAAAAAAATATTGCACGTGGTTACTCAATAGCTTTTCATCTCTCTCTCTCTCTCTCATACTCTAGAAAGAAAACCCTCTCTCTCACTAAAAACCCTCAATGATTTAGAGTCAGCACCATGGGAGATAAAGGGCATCACATAAAGCATCATCGATCTTCTGATGAACTCTTTCTCCTTTTTTTAATGTTAACAAAGTTTGTAGAAACGTACTAAGTACTGAACATGATATGGCCCTTAGCTTAGGCCGGGTAATTTGTAATCGTTCTTTGTTTTAATATTAATTAAAGTTTGAGTTACAAAAAAAAAACCCTCTCTGCAATTCAACATTCTCTCCCTACCTTGCTAGGGTTCCGGCTCAGGTAGCCTGCCGACACTCCCTTATTTATTCCCCATTTTGAATTTTTGTGCTTATCGAGTTGTCTTAAATTCTCAGGTATTTTTTTGTTGCTGGTAGATTTATGTTTAGAATCAGTTGTACTGATTCCAGATTCGTATGCGAGAAATTCGTACTGATTCGAGACCCGCTGTCTGGGAAATTGTTTCATCGCCTTGTTAACGTGTTCAGATTAATGGTGGTTTTTGACACTCATGATTGTTAATACTCTAATTTAGGGTTTTTATCGGCTTAGGAGACTTCTGCATGTTTTTGTACTATGTGTGTTAGGAAATGACATGTGTGTTTTCAGCTGTGTTTGTAAGCATGATGATTTTATTTGAACAGTAGTTTTTTGCTCTCTTCTCTTTGAATGATAGTTTTTTGCTCTCAAACCACCCCCCTTCCAGTTTCAGATCAGGGAGGCTCTGGCCGGCGCCTCTCGCCGGATCGGAGTCCTCCCCTCCCTTAGATTTAGCCTAGTTTAATTTCCCATACCACCCTATTCTCGCCAGTCTACAGATCCGGAGTTCCCAGCAGGCAACCAGAAAATCTTGGCACAGCGGAACCGCCACAGTTGCCGGAGTCCACAGATCGGGAAGTTCCAAACCTCGGCAATCGGAACCTCCCCCTAGGCGATGACGCCTAGCTTCGGCCACTCTAACTGCGGTAGTTTCGATTGGGTCACCCAAGATCGGACTACGCTGCCAATGCCCCCGCCAGGAGCCTGACACCGAATCTGAGCTCCCCATGGCGGTGGCCGCCGAGCACCAGCACCGGCCCTGATCTCACCCACAGCAGCCGCTTCGGTGGGATGACTGGACCGTCAATGTCGCGCCACTCGGCGCTGCAATAGATCGGGCTTCCCCTAAGCGGCAACGTCCAGCCTCGACGCAGCGGCACACGCCGCCGGAGCCGACACAACCCACTTCGACACACCGATCAGATCCAACGCCGGGTCCTTGGCCAAGACCCGGTCCGAACGCCACCGATTGTTTTCCTCCACCGGTGTTTTCGATTAGCTGGTTTTCAGATTTTCTGACATCTCGGGTCGGGTTGTCATGGTTGGACCGGCTCGGGCCGGCTCAGACCGGTTCGGGTCGGGTCAGGTCACATGGCCTCTTGGGGTGGTTTTTCTTACTTTTATTTTAGTTAGTATAGATTTTATTAATAAGGTCATGGAATTTTTGAGCAAATTATTATCTGCCAACCTTAGTTTACCGTCGGGTCTTTCTTTATACTTTGGTTGGCTTCAACTCCAGTTTTTGTATATGGTTGGTGAGGAGAAATCCTAGTCAGAGTAGTAATCTACATATTTTTAGCGATACCTTTATCCTTACAGACTGGACTTGTAGACCGTGGAAGTTAGCTTCGGCAGCTTTTCTCGTGTCAGATAACAATTTTTATGCACTTGTTACTGCTATAACAAACCCTAAGAATTACTATTAGGAAATCCCTTTTACTGTGGGATAACCACAATGTGATTGATGGGTATGTGACGGCAGTTTCTGAGTTGATAGTATAGTCACAATCAGAAAATCTCCTTTTACCCAGGGATGACTGCAACGTGATGAATTATCTTAGAATCGTTCAAATTTTCTATGATTAGACTAGTTTTGTGTGTTTGAATCTGGTATGTTTGTATGATTAAATGTAACACCTAATTTTGCGTTGTTTTATGATATGGGATGATGTTTGAATATATTCCTACTAGTTAGTGTTAGCTACATTCTATGGATTTGTGTGTTTTAGTGTCTGCCCCTTGTGGGTTGAACACGGTTCTATTTATTTTAATGCTTGTAAGTGTTAGCCATTGATGGAATGCTTGTTTGCTGCATTTGGTTTGTTTTTGTGCATGACCCCTGTCCTGGTCGATGAATTTGGTGATATTCGGCTATTGGTTGTTAATGTTTGTTTATGAATTGCCAATGTATGAAGTCTTCTATTGCTGTTTAGACTATTTATTCTTTGGTGGTTATATTGCATGTTAAGAAGTCCAGTGTATTTTCATTGCAAAACATATCTGTTAAAGGTTCATTTTAGACTTATAGAGATAGTAATTTTCTAACTCAATCCTAGAATATGTACGCTAAGTAGAGTATTTCTAATGTAATTATGATTCACCGATCGTTGTTTGTGTCAAACGATACCGGACTTGATAATATGCTAAAAACTTAAGTACAATGTCAAAGGGCGGGATTCAATATGCTTATGATAAAGAAAATGCAATAACGGCATATGAAAACTTAAAATGGTAGTAACGATAAATAATTATTACAATTAATCACAAATTGATCTAAATAACCGAATTACTAATGATTTAAAAATAAAAAAGATGTTCCACATTGTTCTGTGTTTGATCAGGTAAAATATGCGGGGCCACCGATTGGACCATACATATTACATGTCCATCTTTCTACACCAAATCCATTTAAAGGCACGCAAGCCATAGGCGGATCCAGCCATGTGCAAAAGGTGGCAATTGTCACCCAGAAATTGTTATTTTTGTTTTTTTATGTGTTAAAATTTTAAATATCTTAATTTTGCCCCACTACTCTACCGAAATTACTTGTAATATCTAGAAAATTATGAAATTGCCCCATCCCTTTCATATTCATGGATCTGCCTCTAACGCAAGCCTAGCTAAACCTCCACATGCAAGTCTCTTTAATCCTCATCACACCCAAGCTAAAACAACATGAGTTTTTCTGAAGAAAAGGAACGAAAGCACAACATGAGAATGAAGAGAGAAGAATTGCCCAGGAGGTGAAGGATGTGAGGGATCACTTGATATGATGATGCCAAATGTCGACAGACTCTATTCCATCACGAAAGAGATTGCGGGAAATTATGACGTGAAAGAAGTAAGAGCAGAAGACGGTGAAGGAAGCAAAGGGGACACTGGTGATGAAGAGAAAAAGGCTGAAGACGGTGAATGAAGCAAAGTGGCCACTGGTGATGAAGAGGAGAAGGCTGAAGACGATGAAGGAAGCAAAGTGGCCACAGACGATGAAGTGGAGAAGGTTGAAGACGACGAAAGAAGCAAAGTTGCCACCGTCGATTAAGTGGAGAAGGTTGAAGACGATGAAGGAAGCAAAGTGGCCACCGGCGATGAAGTGGAGAAGGTTGAAGACGATGAATGAAGCAAAGTAGCCACTGGTGATGAAGAAGAGAAGTATGTAATTTGATGAAATTCAGGTTAATTCAGTCATGCTGATTCCATTTTTCAATACATCAGTTCAGTTCAGTTCAGTTCAGTTCAGTTCAGTTCAGTTTAGTTCAGTTCAGTTCAGTTCAGTTTAGTTCAGTTCAGTACCATCAAGAAATAAACTCTAGTAAACATGGCCTTAGTTATAATCCAATGTGATTATATTTGTTTCCATGTAAAGATAAGTTGCATGTATTATTTTTATCAACAAACTCTTGATTACAGACATTAATTGGAAAGTATGTAACAAATGCTCAAGTTATTATGTAAATGAAAAATGCGAATCAACATGTTCCGTGCTGTTTTAATTTGTGCTCATACATTTTTATTTTTATAAATTATGAAAGCATTTATTCCCTTAGTATCGAACATCATCATTTGTTATCTATAGCTACGTTTGTGAATTCTCCAAAAACAAATTATGTTCATCCTTTACCATGACAATGGCATACTTGCAAGAAGACACTACATGACATTGTCGCTAAACTTAATCCCATGCTTTTTCGTTTAGATTCCCTCAAACACGCCAAATCACCTTCCATTGAGCTCATTTACTATCCAACTAGAATCATCAATAATTGGCACATTTAATCATCAATTCAAATTATAGAGAGAGGTGGTGGCGACGTTGGAATCAAAGCTTAGAGCATCTCCAATGCAAACATCAAATTGATAAACTTCAATAGCCACGTCATAATAGAGGTCTTTAATTCAAAAAATCATCTCCAATGCAACAACTTTTAGAGCATCTCCAATGGTGAGAGGGTCAAGAGTAAAAATAGGTGCCAAATGTTTAAATTTTATTGGGTGTCAATATGATGTAGGATTGAAGTTTTTCATTTTGAAGTTTGATTCTCCAATGCAACCATCAAATTGTCACAAGATATCATTAAATTAAATATTGCATTTATGTTTCAAATTTAAAAATGGAAGAATGTAATGATTAAAACTCTATATTTGTTAAGTTGTCAAATTGAAAACTTCAAAGTGAGCATCAATATATAGAGGGTATAATTGACACCTTCAATCCACATCATATGACACATATGATTGACCCCTACATTGATGCCTAGGTTGGATAACTCTAGTTATCCTATAACAATTATGTGTCAACATTAATTATTGACACCCTCAATTAAACCCTCTCAAAATAGAGGCTCATATAGAGGCCTTCAATATGTTATTTACCATATATAAACTACTTAATGCATTAAAATCAATTAATTTTGTTCAAAATATGCCATGATGAAGGCTTGCATTGGAAAATAAAATATCAATTCAATCTCTCATTTTCCATGTCATAGAAAACCTCAATAAATTTTTGACAAATGACTCCTATAAATATGGGTGATACTCTTTGCATTGGAGATGCTCTTATATCTAGATTACTGGTGAGGCTAACTCTGAAGATGACGATGGTTAGAAATTCAGCATAACTCCTTCATTTAGCAGAATGTTTGCGAAACTTTGCTTGATTGGAATGAGTGATTTTAGTCCTATTTACAAGTCTTGGCTACACCATCGAAGAGATGTTGTAAAATGACTATTATGAGGTGGTGAAAGAGTGGTTATCGTTTTATTTGTAGTTATGGTAGTGGTGATGGTCTGATGGAAGTGTGGTTGTGATTGTGTCGATAGTAGATTTGATGGTTGTTATGACAATATTTGTGTCCAGTTGTGGTTAAAAGGACTGCAAAATATAAATGGTAACATGCAATGGTGATGAATTTCTTCTTGACAAATAAAACAGTGAAAGAAGAAAATTAAATACTTTATGGCTTGAAATTGGACCTTAAATACAGTTGCGCATCCTCTATACCACTTAGGTGTACCACTCTCTGTTCCACCAACCCAATTGTAACACATGTCTTAATTAACTTAACTCTAGTTATCCTATAACAATTACTTTTTCATCTATTTTTGACAGTATATTCTTTTTCCTCTTTTGCTATCTTTTAAATTAAATTAAGTTGATGTCTTAATTTTGCTAAGTAAATTGTCTAAGACAAATAAAATAAAGTCTAAAGATACATGTATTGCAAATTGTGTCGAATATCATGAACTCATATTTCATCTAAATTGAACTGAATCAAACTGAACTATTTTAATTGAACATAACTAATTTGAACTAACGTAAAAATAATGGATTGCAAATTTAAAAATGAAATGAATAATATAAACATATAGAGACATATGATATGAACTGAACCGAATAAAACATACTCTAATAAAATAAAATGAATAAAAAAGTTGTATATGGAAAATTTCTTTTAAAAAAATTTAGGAGTACATAAACTGAACTGAATTGAACTTAAATAAATTTAATTTATTTATCTGAACTGAACTGAATTGAAAAAATTTAAATATACTGAAAGAACTGAACTGAATTTTTTTTAAATATACTTAACTAAACTAAATCGAACCAAACTAAACTAATCTATAAATAAACTCTGGAAAACAGGGCCTTTGTATTTTGCACAATTTACTTAGTAAAATTAAGATATCAACTTAATTTAATTTAAAAGATAGAAAAGGAGGAAAAAGAATATACGGTCAAAAATAAATGAAATAATAATTACTATAAGTTAGATAGTTTAACTAGAGTTAAGTTAATAAAGGCATGTGGCATAATTTTGTTGGTTGAGCAGGGAATGGTACACCAAAATGGTGTAGAGGATCCAGAGCCCTTAAATACAATATGAAACAAAACTAAGGGAACCAACTAAATTCTCCCCTTTATAATCTATTATTATCATTTGTTGAATAAATAATATAATTGAAAATACTTAATATTAGGCGTAGATTGTTAAAATACACAGTGTAAAAAATTTATCCATATTCAAATATATTTTTATTCAACATCGTAAAATTCCCACCTCCGAAATTGAAATTTTGTTAGATTTTGATTTGCCTTTGAGGGGAAATTTGAGTAACGTTTAAAAAGATTCACTTGGAGTAACCACTAGATTATTATATTGTTCAATATTGATACGTGCTCTAGTTGGAAGTGCATTTTATGTTCAACCATCATCTTTATACACCCTTTTACAAGTTTTAGTTTAGGTTTTAGATTGATTACTTTGTCATTTAGTATTCATCGTTTTAAATATATAGTATAACTAATATTGTCACAATTGTAGGAACTGCTCTTTGGCCCTGTTTACTGGAGTTTATTTCTTGATGGACTGAACTGAATTCGATTGAGCTGAACTGAACTGAAGTGAAAATTTATGTATTGAAAAATGGAATCAGCATGAATGAATTAACCAGAATTTCATCAAATTGCATTTTTACCAAACTGAACTGAATTGAATTGAACTGAACTGAACTGAACTGATAACAGATAAGCTTTGGTAAACAGGCCTTTATCTTGTTAAAATAATCACCATCGTAAATTCAGCTTTCTCTCTCTAGGAAAAGGCTCTGCCTTCTCTCTAAGGAATTGACATCACGCGCCCCTCTTTCACCTAATATTCCTATCCCGACAAAGTCTGAACTTCAACTATTCACAGAGCCAACGGTTATAAACGGGCAAACCCATGGCGGAGCCACCGCCTCGGCGGGGTGAAACCTTTGCCGGAAAATCCTACCTTAGTGTCTTGGCACCAAAAACCTCACCCCTACTCTCATCCTTACCCTCTAATCCCGAAATCAAACCAATTGCTAATCGGGTTAATGGGAAAGTTGCCTGCATCTACTCGAAGGAGGATGTTCAAAAGTTTGCATCTCACTACAGCACAGCCCTCATCGGAAAATTTACCAGTGGGAGACCGAACATGCAGGAAGTACAGAAGGAATTCAGTAACATGGGTTTCTCGGGTAAGCATCAAGTAGGTTCTCTTGACTTTCGCCATATCTTGATTCGCCTGCAAAATACTGACGATTTCCAAAAGTTATGGCTTAAGTCTATAGTTTCTGTTGGTGGTTTCCCCATGAAGGTCCTTAAATGGACCCCTGATTTTTCCACCCAAAGAGAATCGTCCATTGTCCCGATTTGGGCAACAATTCATAACGTACCCATCCAATACTATAACCTCTCTGCAATTAGGGATTTTGGTAATAGGATTGGGTCTTTTCTAAGAATGGATTTAGCTACCAGTACCCTAACTAGGCCATCTGCAATCAAGATTTGCGTTGAGTTGGATTTAATGGAGCAATGGCCTGAGTCTATTGTCATTGGAGATCCTGACAATGCTGTGGAATGTGAGGTAGAATATGACCATGTCCCAGCATACTGCTCACATTGCCGGAGAATTGGTCATGCTGAAGTTTCCTGTGGAATACTTCACCCTGAATTGAAGAAACCTTCCAGAAAGCACAATGGACCTCAACAATCTCATGTCAAACCTCAACCAGCTCAGAAAGCTCATCCACCTCAGAAAGCTCGCAAAAGTGTTTCAAATGATAAAGTCTGGCAGCCGATCAAACCTGTGGTGGATATTTCTGTTAATGAAGCTCAACCATTTGTTAACCAGAACTCCTCTGCTCTCACACACCTGGAGAAAGCAGAGATTCTTTCAACTCAGCTAGCCAGTGACAAAGCAGACGCCACAGTGGCTATTGAGGTCTTTACAGACGCTCTCTCTGTGGTAAGTGGTGGGAGTGAAGAGAACGAGGAACACAATTCTGAAGCTCCTGCAAAGAGAACTCCCCACCCATTCAGAGGCCTAATGAAATCTCCACCTGTATCCTTGTATTCTTTTGATGATATAATTTCACCCAATCATGTAGTAGTTCCTAATATATCAGAGTGGAAAAAATATCAAAAAACTTCACAACTAGCTATTGTGCCTTACGAGCCTCCACTGGAGATTTTTAATAGCTTCCAGGTACTGCAAGAAGAACTGGAAGAAATTGATCTGGATGACAGTGAATCAGACTGGAAGGATGCAGTGACTATAACACAAGAAGAAGAGGATCAACAATCAGGTACACCTTTTCACTCTACTCTTAACATACTGGATGAGCCTAAAAAGAAACTAAGGAGAAATCAGTTGACTGATGGATCCACAGTAGATGGTTGGCTTAGGTCATCACAAAAAACCAAGAAAATTTCATTATGATAGTACATAAGAATATTGCTAATATCATGATATGGAATATTAGGGGTTATGGCACATCTATCAAAAGACTTAAATCACTGCTTAGGATTCATAGGATTGATATTTTATGTATTTCGGAACCTTGGCATGATAATAGTGATATAATAAATCTGCAATTCCAGTTACATTTCCAAAATTCATTGCCTGCTCAAAATGCTAAAATTTGGTTATTTTGGAATGATAATTTTTGGAATCTCAATCTGATCAGTATATTAATACTCATGTCACTGATATTGCTAGTAATGCATCTTTCTGTTGTTCTTTTGTTCATGCTAAAGTCCTTAAGACACTTATGAGGAACCTTTGGAATGATCTTATTGCACTCCCAAAATCCCCAACAATTTTTGTTGGAGATTTCAACACTGTCTCCTCAGTGGCTGAATACAAAGGGAGTCACTCACCCCCTCTAGGTAGCATAAAGGAATTTAAAATCTTTATTGATGCACTAGAGCTCCTAGAAATCCCTACTGTTGGTAACCACTATACGTGGACTAACAATAGGTCTAAAGCTGAGAGACTTCTACAAAAGTTAGATAGAGGTCTTGCAAACCATGATTTCCTCTCAGCATTCCCTCACAGCTCTATACAAGTCCTGAATAGAGCCACTTCTGACCACAACCCACTTATCTTAAAAATCCAGAGCTCTGAACTACAGATGCCAAAACCATTTAGGTTTCAACAAATGTGGCTTAAGAGAGATGACTTCACATCTGTGGTCAGTGAAAGCTGGAACCAGCAGTGTGAAGAATCTGGTATGAGAAGGATAGTTGCCAAACTCAAAAGACTGAAACCAGTCATTAGAGTTTGGAACAGAGAAAAATTTGGTGATGTTCACAAAAATATCCTTGAAGCAGAAAACAAGGTAGCCCATCTTGAAGGTATTTTCCAGGTTACTGGTGAAGAATAGGACCTAGTAAAACTAAACAAACAAAGGGCTATTTTAGTTAGATCACATAGTGAGCTCACAACTTTCTGGAAACAGAAAGCTAATCTCAAGTGGCTAGGAGAAGGTGATGCCAACACAAAGTTCTTCCATAATGCAGTCAAAGAAAAGAGATGCAAGTCTCAGATCAATAAGATACAAGACAGCAGTGGAAACTGGATCACAGATCCTCATCTGATTCAAGAAGAGGCCTCCCAGTTTTTTGAGAGGCTTTTGAATGATGATTCCCCAAACTCTGGCTTCTATCTAGGTTACTTTTTGGAAGTCATTCCACAGCTAGTTACTGAGGAAGATAATGAAGGT
Source organism: Cruciata laevipes (assembly GCA_963678965.1). NCBI lineage: Eukaryota > Viridiplantae > Streptophyta > Magnoliopsida > Gentianales > Rubiaceae > Cruciata > Cruciata laevipes. The sequence continues at coordinate 13,417,329 of OY787635.1, forward strand.
CTTCTAAAATCAGTTACTACAGCAGAACTTGAGAAAGCTGTTTTTGATCTAAACAAGGAAGGGGCTCCAGGAGCTGATGGTTTCTCAGGCCACTTCTTCACTCATTTTTGGGATTTAATCAAAGAGGACCTGCTTAACTCTGCAAATGAGTTTCTCAGAGGTCATAATATTCCCAGAGCCATGTCTAGCACTTGGCTGACCCTCATCCCAAAAAAACCCACCCCATCTTCCTTTTCAGATTTCAAACCCATTAGCCTTTCCAAATTTGTGAATAAAATTTATTCCAAAATAATCATGGAAAGAATCAAGCCAATCATGCCAAAACTGATCTCTCCAGAACAATCAGCTTTTCTCCATGGCAGAGATATCTCTGACAATACCATTCAAATGCTAGAAATGACCAGATTACTGGGTAAAAATCCAAAAAACAATAATATTATTGTTAAATTGGATATGCAAAAGGCATTTGATAGGGTGTCTTGGTCTTTTCTAAATTCAGTCCTATTAAAGTTTGGATTCCATGGTTCCATTGTCAAGGTTATATTAGGAAATATTTCATCTGCTTGGTTCTCAGTGCTCATTAATGGAGTTGCCACTGGCTTCTTCAAATCCAGCAGAGGAATAAAACAAGGGGACCCCCTCTCTCCTTTTCTCTATAACCTTGTTTCAGAAGCCTTCTCTAGAGCCTTCAAGCAACTCATTTCATCCAATTTCATACAAGGATTTGTGCTGCCAAGGGGAGTGGAGCAGATCACTCATCTGATGTATGCTGATGACACAGCACTTTTTCTCCAAGCTACAAAGAAAAATATGAGGAGAATGATTGATTTTTTGGAAGCTTATGAAGAATGCTCAGGCCAAAAAATCAACTTCTCCAAATCATATTTTTTCTTACATCCAAAGGTAGCCCTGGCTAAAATGAATATGGTCAAGAGGTCCACTGGAATGAAGATGGGAACTTTACCATTCACATACTTAGGAGTTCCTATTTTCAGTGGAAGAAACCTCAATAAATACTACCAACCCATGCTGGAAAAAATGGAAAGAGCCATATCAAACTGGAAGGTCAAATGGCTGACTGCAGCAGGAAGAATGGTGCTGATCAACCATGTCATTTTATCATTTCCAATCCATATAATTGCAGTTCTGAAGCCTCCTTTATCAGTCATTAAGAAGATGGAAAGAATGGCTGCAAGATTTTTTTGGGGTGAACATGCTTTTGGACAAAGGAAAATTTGGAGAAAATGGTCGAAAATGGCTATATCCAAATCCGAGAATGGTCTGGGATTTAGGGATATTAGAGCTATGATTAGAGCATTCTCATGTAAACTATGGTGGAAGTTGCAGAAAAATGATACAATCTGGACAAAATTCCTTTGGAATTTACCAGAAAGCTATAAAACTTCAATCACCTGGAAGAGAATATGTCTAGTTACCCAATTTTCCAATAGTAACTCTAGAGTTCTAGTTGGCACTGGACAATCACCTTTCTGGGAAGCTAACTGGTCAGGAGAAGGAGCTCTATATTACCAATGGAATGAGGGTGAAATCCCCTTTCCTGACATCTCCATAGCTCAATTTTTAGAGAACAAATCAGCCTACTTATCCCTCCTGGAGCCTTTCTTGGCTACCAATGTTTTTCTTCATGTGCAGGACCTCAAAACAAATGATCTACACTCAGATATGCTGATTTGGGAGCCCTCACCGAATGGAAAATTCTCTGTGAAATCGGCATACATGGAACTAAGGGCTAGACAGGTTACCCTGAATATTTTGAACAAAGCATGGTCAAGGCACATTCCAGGTAAAATTTCTATTTTTATTTGGAGGCTTTATAACTGTCTTATACCCTTTGATGATATATTGATGAAATTTGGCTTTAATCTTGCATCCAAATGTCCAATGTGCAACCATATTGATACCTTTGATCATTTCTTTAATGCATGTACTCCCAACTTAGTGGTACTTAATATGATGCATAACTTGTTAAATGTGCCAACTCCTCATTTTTTGTCTACCAGGCATAGAATAACATACTATCTGTCCTTCAAAGGAAACTCTAAAATGCACACCACTATCACAGTCACCTCCCTGATTTTAACATTATGGAACCTGTGGAGTAGAAGAAACAAAAAGATCTTTGATAATATTAACATTGACACTTTGAACCTGTTTAGCTCTATTATAAAACAGGTTGCTATGATCTTTACAGTCTTTCCTTTATCTGGTAATGTTATGAAAGCCAGGGAATTCACTAATATTGGTTTAATCCCTTTTCTCAAAAAGAAAAGGTCTAAGCCAATAAGAATAGTTAAATGGCATCCACCAGATTTGGGACTTAAAATCAATGTCGATGGATCTTTCATTTCTCATGACAAGGTTGGACTGGGGGTGGTTGTTAGAGATACTAATGGACATGTTATCTCTATGTTTCGCAAATTTATCAGTGCTTCTTCCCCCCTTCATGCAGAGCTTCTTGCAATCCAACTTGGTGTGCAAATAGGGCTTGACAGTGGTGTGCATTTTACAGTAGAATCTGACTGCAGTATAGCAGTATATGGTATTAAGAACCCAAGCTTAGCTAACTGGAAATTTCTTAGTCTGTGCTTAGAGCTTAAAGTCTATGCTAGAAATATCAGTCATATATTCAGGGAATGTAACTCAGTGGCAGATTTTTTGGCCAAAATGGCCTCAAAACACTCTATGTCTGGAAACCTGAACTTATCTGATGCACCCCAACAACTTAGAGGTTTGATTAGACTTGAAAAATTGGGAATGCCATATGTTAGAACCTCCTAAATGGTGTTTTGATGTGATCATTTAAGGACTGTCCTGTTGTCTTTTACTAGGATACTTTGACTACTGTGTGTTTTTTTGGAATGCAGGGGAAGACCCTTTGGAATCCATATTCCAAAGGTGGAGCCAAACTTGCTGGAACAAAACTTTGTATAGAGCTGCACCCTGATGATAACCTATGGTGCTTTTTCCAGAATCTTGCAACACATGACCCTTTTTGCACGCTCTTCCCGGCTGACTTGAATTTCAACCTGGGCTTAAACTTGGGAAGATTCACAGATAAGCTTGGGAGTTGTCAGTACAATCTGGAGTCTTGTGTTTACCTAATGGAAATTTTGTCCAACACTTTACATATATTTATTCATTGAGTTAGGTCTCTTAGCAGTAGGAGCATCTTTCTCTTATTCTTTTGGAAGCATACCTCTGTGCTTCAGGAGCTCTACACTCCATCCTTAAGCCATTGTATTTGGCTAATAGGTTTTTATAACTTTTGTGACTCTTCACTTTTAATGTAATTATTTTCTATGGGTTTGGGATCCTATTAAAGACTCCTACCACGTATGTGGTTTTAACTCAAAAAAAAAAAAAAAAAAAACAGGCCTTTATCTCACATATCGAATTTTCTTAGAGACATGTTGTAATTTTATTTTCGTTTTTTACTTGTCTTGGAATGCCTAATAATGGATTTTTAGTATAATGGATTTTTTTCTGGACTATTTTACGTTGGGCTTTAGGACAAAAAGACTGGCCCAACCAAAACGGGCTAAGCTAAACCTAGTCCATCCATAGAGAAACCCTAAGCGCCACAATATAACCCCCTCACACCTGCTGCCTTCACCCTCCCTACGCGGCACCCAAAACCCTATCCCTCTCTCGCAGTTGCTCAGTTCCCCGCCGCCGCCATGACTACCCGCTTCAAGAAGAACAGGAAGAAGAGAGGCCATGTCAGCGCCGGGCACGGTCGTATCGGCAAGCACAGGAAGCATCCCGGAGGTCGCGGTAACGCCGGAGGTATGCACCACCACCGGATCTTGTTCGACAAGTACCATCCAGGTTACTTCGGCAAGGTCGGTATGAGGTACTTCCACAAGCTGCGCAACCAGTTCCATTGCCCCATCGTCAACGTGGAGAAGCTCTGGTCCCTGATCCCGCAGGAGTCCAAGGACAAGTCCAGCAAGGACAGCGTGCCGGTGATTGACGTCACCCAGTACGGCTTCTTCAAGGTCCTCGGGAAGGGTGTCCTGCCGGAGAACCAGCCCATTGTTGTCAAGGCCAAGCTCATCTCCAAGATTGCTGAGAAGAAGATCAAGGAGGCTGGCGGCGCTGTTCTCCTCACCGCCTAGGTTGTTGTTTTTATTTTCTGATGATGGAACATTTTGATCTGCTGCTTTATGTCTGCCTGGACAAGTACAAGGATTATTAGGTCTGGATTAAATTCTGTGGATGATTTGGTATTTATTATTAAGTCATGGATTATTGTTATATTGGCTTCTCTTCCTTTAAAGCTTTGATTTTTATTGCTTGTGGCTGGTTTGATTTTATGATTTTGTGGCTTGCCTGCTGCTTGGTTGTGTTATTTGTGTCTGAATTGTGCGATTAGATGAGCTAATAGGTCTTTGAGATTTGCTGAAACACAATTCATTTAAGAAGAGCAAATGGAACAGGTCTTCAGTATAGTGTAATTTTTTATTTGTCATTGGTGTTCCTTTTGTTTTTAATACAATTGTTCCTTGTATGCATTATGTTAGTTTCTATGCCTTATAGAAAGTTTATGCTATGAAATCCTAGGTGGATATCAGTGGTTGTGTATATCCTGCTCAATCTAAACTTATCTTAGCATATCCTGGTCTGGTCTCCATTTCCTTAGGAAGCATATGCTTAGTTTCTAGTAGTACTCATTTGTTGATACCCCAGCATTTGTAGGTTGGCAGGTTCCAGTGTCCTTTTCTCTGAACAGTTAGGTTGTATGGTTAGAATAGCAGCTTTACCCCTAGAACATGGTTAATGGCCTGGGCTTGGATTGTAAATGTCATCATTTAAGTTCTTTAGTGCATGTAGTTGTGGAATGTGTGTTTGTTTGTTGCAATATACTTTTTGTTTACCTCATCATATCTTATATTTTCAGATTGTTGTCTGCACCCTCCTTCTCTAACGGCCAAATTAGGTCTTCTGTGTGTTCTACTCCCGTGTGTCTTCTGTATGTCCTTCTATCAACATTCTTAGTATTTGAATCATTTGCACTCTGATTCAGAGTCAGCTACACACCAATAATCTGATTTTCAAAATGAGGTCTCTTTTTAAAAAGTACAAATGTGTTTTGTGATTCTAGGTTGTGTAATTTTGCCCCAATGTTGTACAAATCTGTCTTGAAACCTTTTCAACTAAATTTGTTGTGTTCTTCTTACCATGTTTACTACAACTTGACTAGTTAGTGTTTCAATCCAACTTATTTTCAAAGCCAAATTTTTTTTCCAAAATAAGTCCGTCTTGAACCCCTAGAATGTGAACCATTCTCGAAAGCTCTTCTTCTTTGACTTTTGTTTCCATAGACCTGCAGCCAGTTGGGTTTCTTAACTCAATTTGAAACTGAACTTGGCCCTCTTGGTAGTGTAATCAAGTCTTAAAGACACTGTTTTTACAGAAAGGTAATTGAGCCTGATCATTTGTCTAGACATGATCTGATCAGTAGGTAACCAGCTCCTGAAATCGTATCAAATATCTCTCTTTCATGCTAGCTTCTTTGCTCGAACCACACTTTTTTACCTCCACCAATTCTTGAATGGCTCCTCTTCCTTGATTTGGTTGTCTTGTTCGTTCCTAAAGACCTGTAAGCAGTTGGGTTACTGACCTCAATTTGAAACTGAACTTGCCTCTATGGCTCTAACTAGGGGTGATAACGAGTCGATCCGATTAATTTTAAGGTGATCACGATCGATCGCGATCAAAATAATTCCTGATCGAATCGTTTAAAAATTATAATGATCGCGATTAGATCGTGTTTAGATTATCGATCAAAATCAGCTTAAAAGTTTTTTTTAAAAGTCAAAAACTAACAAATTACTAGAAAATCATTTATCGGTTTGTTTATTAGATGTATACAATTATATTATATTATTCTTATTTTCATGCTAGCTTCTTTGCTCGAAGCAAACTATATCATGCCTTATTCAATTTTATCTGAATCTCTGATCATGCCTTATTCAATCATGTTGGAAAATTTTGAAATCGGAAGATGAGGGATTGGAGATGTTAGAAGTGTTTGATGTTGAGAGTATCTTAAATCAACATTTAAGTTAGGAATATTATTGTAGTTATTGATTGATGTTGATACTTCTGATTGGATAACTATCAAATACTAGCATCATATAGTCTTTAAGAATTCCGATACAATGCAGATGGATTATGCGTTAACCTGCTAAGATATTAAATCAGATAACATCATTGGAAACAGAATATGACACAGAAAAGTAGTAATATGTTACTAAAATGGTTTCTCTTTCTCGTTTACTTACTGAATAACTGATTTAATAATCATTAACGTTTTGGACACGTCTTATGTAAATGATGAAAAGTCATTATTGTTTGACATAAAACTCGTGGGTTGGCGTGTTCATATATAATAATACTATGCATTTCTTGAGTTTACGCTACTACATCTGGCTAAATTGACTAGAACCAATTAATTTTGTTTTTATAATGGAAAAAATAGCACAAGAGACATCAAGGCTGTTAGATTCATTTGAATATATGACAAAATTATAATCGAGTTTTGATCATTTTATCGTCTTTATAAATTATAACCATAAACTGAGTATTCATCAACAAGATCAATGGACTCTCTACTATGTCCATCTTCATGTTTTGCACTTTCGATTTGCCAACCTTATTCATCATTGAACCATTTTTCAGTGCTCTTCTCTGCTAAGCCAAAAACCAGTCCAAGGAAATATCATGAAATGAAGATCAAAAGTAGTATGCTTGGTTCATTTCACGATTTGGAGCCAACATTGGTTATGAAACCGGAGCCGATAGACTGCGATGTATCGTGGATTAACCCGGTTTCTCGTGCCTTCGATTTGATCATCATCGGCGCTGGACCGGCTGGCCTGAGGCTAGCTGAGGAAGTTTCGCAGCGCGGGATTCGGGTATGTTGTATTGACCCTTCACCGCATTCTATGTGGCCAAACAACTATGGAGTTTGGGTTGATGAATTTCAAGGTTTAGGTTTAGAAAACTGTTTGGACAAGGTTTGGCCCACGGCTTCTGTTTACCTTGATGATCACAGCACTAAGCTCATACACCGTGCTTATGGCAGAGTAAACCGGAGAAAACTCAAACATAAACTGTTGAATGGCTGTGTTTCAAATGATGTCAAGTTTCACAAAGCCAAGGTGTTGAAGATTAAGCATGGTGAAAAGTGTTTCGAGTCCTCGGTTTTTTGTAGCGATGGAGCTGAGCTCAAGGCAAGTTTAGTGGTTGATGCAAGTGGTTTCACTAGTGATTTCATCGAGTATGATAAGCCTAGAAGCCACGGTTTTCAAGTTGCGCTTGGCATTCTCGCCGAGGTTGATAGCCATCCATTTGATTTGGACCAAGTGGTTCTCATGGATTGGAGGAACTCTCACCATCAACAAAACTCAAACATCAATCCCACTTTTCTCTATGCAATGCCTATTTCCTCAAACATGATATTTCTTGAAGAGACCTGTCTTGTAAGCAGGCCTTCAATGTCATACGCGGAGATCAACGCGAGGATGGTGGAAAGGTTGATGCATTTAGGGATCAGAGTGAAGAGCGTTGTAGAGACCGAAAAGGGCATGATCCCGATGGGCGGACCATTGCCTAAGATCCCACAAAATGTGGTGGCATTTGGTGGGAACTCAGGCATGGTGCACCCTTCAACCGGTTACATGCTGGCTCGGGCGATGGCAGCAACCCCGGTCTTAGCCGATGAAATCGTGGCCTGCCTCGGCTCAGATGGGACGGTTTTCGGGGCATCCCTTCACCAAAGAGTGTGGAAGAGTCTGTGGCCAGTTGAGAGCAGGTGTATGAGGGAATTCTACTCTTTTGGGATGGAGACATTGCTGACATTGGATGTTGACCAAACAAGAAGGTTTTTTGATGCGTTTTTCAGTGTTGATCCTGTTTACATGGAGGGGTTTTTGTCCTCCACGTTGTCTCCTCCTCAGCTTGCTGTGCTCTGCATGTCTCTGTTTTGGCATTCCTCCAATCGCTCAAGGCTGGACATGGCTATCAAGTGCCCTGCCCCTTTGCTTAGAATGATGGGCAACATGGCACTGCAACTCTTTTGATGAATGATTTTGTGGACGTTTCTTTGAATTTGTTTTGTTTTGTTTTGGTTGGAAATAATTGACAATTATTTAGGGGTTCAGTATTGGTTGGAAATATTGTTTTCGTGCTTTGTATTTATTTATACTCTTTCGTAATATTTGTTTGTATTCCTTACAAAAACGATTTTTTTTTTAAAAAAAAATCTCCATTGCATTTTCTCATCGAAACCGTTCGCTTTTTTTTTTTCTTTTTTTTTTTTAATTTCAAAAATTGGATGATAAACAACGATAAACAAAATTAACCGTTCACCAACTCATTATCCCAAGCACACATCGAACCCAATATATCTAAGTAATTTTACTAGCAGAAACCGCTAGAGCATTCATCAATTCCCTTCATTTACTTCAAGTATTTTATAATTCAAAGTAATATGATAGGCCACACAGTTTGACATAATATCACAGACTAATAACACATATAAAACAAAACACATTTCCCTAGTATAAAATTTTAGCATTCAACTGTCGCACTAGCTAATAGAAAACTCGGTCCCTCGTTGGAAAATTTGTCACTATGGTGATTGGGTGATTGTGACAATGGAAAACCTCCTCGTCGTCATAGCTCCTAACGATTTCTTGTTGGGTTTTCAATTGGGAAAGAAAATGATTTTTTCTAGAAAAGTCGCTTACATTTGATGGTTGTTCCGTTGTGGAATCGAGATTAGACCGTTTATTTTGAGTGTTGCTAAACATAGCAATATTTTGCTCTTGAGTCCAAAATACTATATAAATGTACGAAGAGGTACTTAGTTATTTTGCTCATTAGGAAATCGGCATCTTACATGAGACAATACGGTTAAATTCAATGATATTTTAGACTACAATGGATAAATATAAAACTACATTTAATTCTCAAATCAGTTTTTACCTAAAAACTTATAAATATGGGGTTTGTCCAAATCAAATAAGACTTTGTCAATAAATTATGATGAAATATAATTTATTTAATTTAAAAAATAAATGCCCTAATAAATTGTGAATTGTGAGAGCTTGTGATTTAGTAAAACTAAAATTAGTAAAATTAAAAAATTTCAGAAAAAAAGAAAAGAAAGTAAAATTTACATTTATAGGCTGGAGCCAAAACCTCAGCCCAAAAACACAGTTATTGAAGTCCCGCAAACTTCCACTTTCTGTCTCGCACCAATCTACTCCGGCAAAACTGCAATCACTTTGCCACCGTTGCTATGCCACCGGCAAATAAAATCTCAAATAATGGAGGGAGTAAGAAAAGAAACTCCTCTGCAACGAAAGAACACGGCGGAGGGAAATCCCAGTTCGTCAGAGTCGTGTTCTCTCCGGTAAGCCAAGGCCTCAGGCTCCCGACTGATTTCATGGAAGACTACGGAGTTTCCTTCAACGCCAACACCATCGTTACTCTCAATGTCCCGACCGGCGCTTCATGGCCGGTGCGTCTCCGCCAAGCCGACACCGGATTTTGGCTGGGCCAGGGCTGGGTAGAGTTCGCAGAGTATTACTCAATCGAAGCCCGCCATCTTCTGCTGTTTATGTACAAGGGTAGCTCCCAATTCAGCGTCATCATCATGGAGCCCAGCGGCCTCGAGATTGAATATCCCATGGACGTTGAAGATGAAGATGAAGATGAAGATGAAGATGAAGATGAAGATGAAGATGAAGATGAAGCTGAAGCTGAAGATGTAATTGCAATGGATTTGGATGAGAAGGCAGGTCGTAATGATGAAGCAGGTGTCACTATCTCGCTGGGAGAGAAGAAAAAGCATGGCTCGTACCAGAAAGCTGAGGGTTTCAAATCGGAGAACCCTTTTTTCCTGAGTTTTATGCAGCCCTCTTATGTTTCACATAGATTTATTCTGACGGCGAACTGGAGCAGTATATGGGATTTCTTGCCCAAGGACAACCTTAACAACAAGGTTCATTCGAAGGTTGGTGTAGATGGGAGTGATAAAGTTTGGACTCAGAACTGGAATGTGTACCGCCAAGGAAGGAAAACCACTGTGTCAAAGGGGTGGAAGGAGTTCGTGGTGGATAACCGCCTTCGTGTGGGGGATGTCTGCGCGTTCGAGCTGGTGAATCCGAAGGATCTGCATTTCAAAGTCACCATTTTCAGGAACACTTGAGCCATTGCAAGAGGTTTATTGTTATTTCCCTCCTTTGTTTTAGTTTGTCTTGTTTTAGTGACCTGCATTTTGGATATAAGATTTCTTCTTATCTTGTTTCGAGCTTTATCTCATGTCTCTCATTGCATTCGAGACTATTATTGGTGTATTAGCCAGTTTGGGAATATCAATTTAGTTGTACATTTTGTCCATGGCATGCATGGTAAGAACTAAGAAGTAATATTTTGGTTTATTACTTGGTGTATGAACTCGGTCCATGTGATCCTTGCTTCCTATCTCATAATTCCAAATAGATTTGATTATGCTTTTTGTATATGTTAGATTGTTTGAGTTTAATACTCTTTGATGTATGCCATATAGTACAAAAGAACCGATTCACTATCCTTTTTAGAACCGATCCATATAGCGACGCTGAAATTGCATAGTTATCTGGAGCAAGGTTGAGACGCACTTGAAATTGTAGTGTTTTCCTGAAACTAGGTGTGTGGAATTAGAGTTTAAAGCACTATAGTGCTTCGATAGTATAAGGAGAAGGAAGGAACTGGTTTGTCATTATGATCCTAATATGAAAATGTTAGAGATTTTCGTATGAGATTCATATGAGCCAAATACCTTTTCATCTGGTGGTTTGTCCAAGTATTCCATTCCAGGTGAATGTATAGCCTGACTCATTTGATCTCAGATATCTACCACTAACAGTTTGGGGCTCAAGATCTTTTGCTGATCTTACTAAGTTTTTGAAACAAAAAAGTTAGGTATGGATTTGCATTCAAGAGAAATAAGCTAGGGAATTCTCTGAAATGAAGAATCTCACGTCTTTTCAAGAATACTGGAAATGCCAGTTTTCTTCTCTAACTTGATAGTAATATTTATGAGTCAAAGTTTGAGCCACTTTCTTCTATAAACAGACCACCAAAGCTGATGCTACCCAAGTGGGGGAGTAGATTCAGGAAATTTTGTCCGGTTCAAAATGGTTCTGGTTGAAACGGGCAATCTTGTCGGGTTTTGTTTACATTTTGCATAAATTTTCCGAGTTGGTAAACTTTGAAGCCAATTCAGGACTCAAAGTAGGAAAGTTATCAAGGATTATGTTCAGTTGATAAAGATGACAGTTAATCTGTTTCAATTTGTGGAGTGGTTTAGAGATAAACAGAGTCATTCACGTTCATGTGAAAACGACTGAGAATTATTAATCTGGGATAGTTCCCTTGACTCTAATAGTTGTAACCAAGCTCTCAGAGTTTCAGAACTCAAATTACATTGATGATCAAAGCTCTCAGAGATTATGTTTTTCTCAGTTCGAGCAAAATGCACTGGAGAAAACAAGTTTGTGAGCATGACAAAGAAATTAGAACCTAAGAATGAAGCAAAACATCACAAAACATTAAGAATTGCCATGATTAAAAACATCACAAAAATGGATTTATCAATCCAAAAATGGATTTAAGAAAAGAAATTTTTTTTTCCAGCATATGAGAGTAAAGCTTACCTTATCTTACCTATAAGTTCCTAAATTGGAAAAACAAACTGGCCAGCGGTAAAATTTTATTGATTAAATACGTGTGTTAAGTGTCATGGCCGCCAGCATAATAATAACCAAAAGAGTGATATTTGTTTCACATTACTTAACTTTTATTTGACTAGTTTAAGGGGGTGTTTGGTTGGGGTGAATCAGGAAAGGGAAAGGTAATCCGAGCTATTGATTCCATTAGTTGGTGTTTGGTTGGGATTTTTAATCATTCCCTTTCCTTATTTTTAGGAATTCCATTACCCCAATTAGGTGATCTGACCCTGGGTTTGGGATTACCCAACTTCCGTAATCATCCGATATTAAAAAAAGGAAAAAAAAACTTACGCAATAGAAACCTTTTCGTTTCGACTTCTTAAAACCTCTCCTCTTCGGTGCCGTCATCCATTGTGCAATCCTGAAGCTCTGTGTTCCCAGTTCAGATACAAAATTTTTGCAACAACTCCAGGTACTATTTATCTAAACAATATTATTTATCAATGTTGATGGTGCTCTGCTAGTTAATTTTTGTCGGATTGATCGAGTTCATAATCACCATTCTGATTAGTTTATTTTTTAATATCAATGGTGCTCTGCGCTAAGAATGTTTGTTTATATAATCATCAGCTTTGATAGAATCAATTTATCAAACCTTCATCATTAATTGCATGTACTTTCTTCTTGGTGATATTACGTACACACGGCCCGACCGTCACACACTGGGCACATAATTATATTATGGTTAGGTTGAGAAACCTTATGTATGTATGAATGGTGATTAATTTGTGTGAAAATATTATAATTATTTTGTGGATTCTGGCTATGCATATCTGCATTGTACTTAGACATTTTATCATTGTTGCAGTTTAGGTTGAAATAGTATCTTTGTGTATATACGGCTAATTGCTATAGATAAAGTTTTTGTAGACTTATATTCTGAAAAATTATACACAGCAATGGCTCGTCTTGGTCTTTCATTGAGGAGAAGGAGAGAATTGGAGTTCCTTGAATTTGTAGTTCTCATGATTAATGTCGTGATTTTGGTTTATTTGATATCATACTCGATGAGTAAAACATTGCATAGTCCCAAACTATTGTCTGAAGATATGAGAAGTAAAAGAAGAAGGAATAGAACGAGAAACCTGAATAGATTAGTAATAGATAGTGATGTGTTGTGTAGGAGTCATCTTCGTATGAATCGGAGTACTTTTAACAAGCTATGTGAGATGGTTAGAGACATTGGTGGCTTGAGGGGTACTAGGCATATGACCGTAGAGGAAATTGTTGCAATTTTCTTGTACACTATAGCACACCACCAAAAGAATAGATGCATTGGGGCTTATTTTTATAGAAGCGGTGAGACAGTCAGTAGGCAGTTTCATTTGTGTTTGGAGGCAATTTTAAAGTTGCACGTTGTATTGCTTAAGAAGCCATCACCTATAACAGAAGATTGTGATGACGATAGGTGGAAGTATTTTAAGGTACTATAATAATTATTGCATTTCTTTAAAATAATTATCACACTAATAAAGCATCTAAAACTGTGTATATTTTCTAGAATTGTTTAGGTGCACATGATGGTACAATGATTAATGTCACTGTACCGTCAGAGGATCGCTCTAAATATCGGACAAGAAAAGGTACAATTGCAATGAATGTTTTAGGAGTTTGCTCACCGGATATGGAATTCATTTATGTTTTACCTGGGTGGGAGGGTTCGGCACATGATGTTAGAGTTCTACGTGATGCTATTTCCAGGCCTAACGGTTTGAAAATTCCTAAAGGTAATTTAAATTCATTAGTATCTTACTTTAAAAAAATTAAAATAACTTATAAGATCATTTTTTAATGTGTAAAGGTTCATATTATCTTTGTGATGCTGGATATACCAATGGAGAAGGATTTCTTTCTCCATATAGAGGTCATCTCTATCACCTTAAAGAGTGGAATAATGGTCCTCGTCAACCACAAAGTGCTGAAGAGTATTTCAACCTAAGACATGCAATGGCTAGAAACGTCATAGAACGATGTTTTGGAGTACTCAAGGGAAGATGGGGAATTCTTAGAAGCCCATCTTGGTTTAGTTTAAGAACACATGGTCGTATTGTTATGGCATGTTGTTTATTGCATAACTTGGTAAAGAAGTACATGCCTCCCGGATCTATTTTTGAAGATTTATCCGAGGATGAGGTTGAGAATGAGGATGATGATGGAGGTGATGATGGGGATGACGGTGAAGTTGAGTATATAACGTCTATTGCGACAAGTGATCCTTGGACTAATTTTAGAAATACAATGTCTCAAGCGATGTTTAACAACTGGCGAGCTAGAGGTCGATGAGATTGATTTTTAAATCTTGCATTGATACACTATTTTATCTTTATTGTGTGATTTTCTTCGGATTTAGGATTACTAAGACAATACCTATGTAACGAACCAATATTTAATTGGTGAATTATCTTCTTGCTATTTTTATCTTTCGTTTATGGTATGACTAAACTATTGAGAATATGTTGTTGTGTGTATAGTGTTCTTGTTTTTATTTAAACTTTTTATGTTACACTTCTAAGGCCCTGTTTGCTAGAGATTATTTCCACCATATACTGAACTGAACTGAACTGAACTGAACTGAACTGAATTGAACTGAACTGAAGTAAAGTAAAAATGATGTATTGAAAAATGGAAGCAGCATAACTGAATTAACCTGAATTTCATCAATTATATTTTCACTGAAATGAACTGAATTGAACTGAACTGAACTGATCTACAGATAAGCTCTAGTAAACAGGGCCTAACTTGTTATAAGTTACTGAATTTAAGTTTCATTCATCTCCGTTTCCTAATATATATTGATAATTGCATACTTTTGAAAACAGGATGAGTGAAACTGTGTCAAGTGCCACCACTGGAAGAGGTAGAAACAAGCGATTTTGGACTACTAAAGAAGATAATGTACTCATAGGAGCATTGCAAGAGTTAGCCACCGATCCTCATTGGAAATGTGAGAATGGCTTTCGAAATGGCTATATGATTCGTTTGGAGGAATTAATTGGAAAAGCAGTACCAAATACCGATTTGAAAGCCTCGCCTCACATTGATTCTCGACTGAAAACTCTAGTTGGCAAATTCAGAGCCATTCTTCAATTGTTGGGAACAAGTGGTTTCAACTGGGATGATGAGAGACATATAGTAAGTGTGGAAAGATCAGTGTATGACGAATATTGCAAGGTAAACAATAATTTTATATTAGCTTTTTTTTATTCAAAATTGTTTTCATTGTATATTTTTACGATTATACCATTTAACATTTTTCAGACTCATCCTGCATGCAAGAATTTGTATGAAAAACCCTTTCCTCACTTCCATGCCTTGGCTTTAATTTATGGTAAAGACTATGCAACTGGAAAACCTGCTGAGGGATTTGAAGATGCTGTGGGGAACATGGAAAAGGAGAAAAGTGTGCAAGTTGACATTGATTTGAGTGATGATGATGCTGAGACTCGGAATGTAGAACTTACACCTCCATTGAAGAAAGTTAAGATAGAGAAGATTTCTAAGAAGAAGAAAAGTGCAAAGATTGCTGAGAGTTCTAGTAGCTCGGAACTGGCAAGCTTACAACATTTTATGAAAGATATTGTATATTTGTTTCAAATGGTTTGGTCACATTTCTGTAATTGTTGTAGAACGTTTATAATAAAATGATATTTTATTGCAAACGGAAGAGGGCGGGAAAATTTTCTCCAAAATCTAGTGCTAAATGACAAAAAACTTCAAAAATTAGTACTTCCAACTGTTTTGAAATTTGACTATTTATTTAATTAATTTTACATGACATTCAACTTAAATTGATAAATGAAATAGAATATTATTATTATTATTTTAATCAAATAGCTTTTGACTTTATTCAGATATTTTCTTCTAACATTTAAATGAGTACTAAAAATACGACAAAAGTTTCCCTTGTTGGCGTATCAGAGTTTATGTTCACCTAAAGATGCATATGATGAGTACCAGAAATAGAGCCCAGGGGAACCAGTCTTTAATTCTGTTCAAAGCATATATGCAAACCCCAACGTCCCAAATCCCAGAAATTCCTTCCGGAAATCTTCCGCATCATAAGCCATTGTTCCAAGTAAGTTCATTTTTAATGCCTAATAATTTTAATTTTACTCCATATTTATCCATCCTCTATGAATTTGCTGATGTGTTTGGTCAAATCTGCAGATTATCATTGAAATGCGTTTCTTTTTTCGTATATAGCTTGAATGGAGTTCAAATTCAGTGTTTTTGTTCTTGTCATGCTGTTCATTTATGCACTCTTTCTATCACTCCTTCACTTACTTACAAAAGTTTCAATCTTGTGAAGAGAGAAATCCCTCTGAGATGGAAGATCACGGCGACGAGACCTCGGCATTCTTCCGAATCGTGTTCGAACCGGTGAGCCAGGGTGTGAGGCTCCCCACCTTGTTCCTGCAAAACCATGGTGGTTCCCTCAAGGCCAATACCTCTATCACTCTCAAGCTCCCAACCGGCGCTTCATGGTCCATTCGGCTCCGGAAAACTGACACCGGACTGTGGTTGGGACGAGGCTGGGAAGAGTTTGCAGAACACTATGCAATTGAAGCTTGCCATTTCTTTCTGTTTAAGTACAATGGATTCGCCCAATTCAGCGTTATTATCATGGATACTAGCTGCTCCGAGATTGAGTATCCTATGGGCGGCGGTGATGGAGATGGCGAGGAGATGCCAGATTTTGATAAGAAGATGGGCACTATTGGGGAAGGAGAGAAGAAGAAGTTTAAATCTTACCTGAAAGCGATGGCTTTTAAGTCTGAGAACCCCTTTATTCTGAGTTTTATGCAGCCCTCTTATGTGACAGATAGGTTTATTTTGTGGTTGAATCCGATCAGTCTCATGGATTTCTTGCCCAAGGATCCCAACAACACAAGGTGTACTCTGCAGGTTCTAGTTCCTGGGACGAACAAAGTTTGGACTTTGTACTGGAATGTGTTTAGTGAAGCAGGGAAAACTACTATTTCAAGGGGGTGGAAGGGTTTTGTGAAGGACAATAAACTTCGTGTGGCGGATGTATGCGTGTTTGAGTTGGTGAACCCGCCTGATCTGCTTTTCAACGCCACCATTTTCAGGAGATCTTAAGCCATTGCAAGAGGTATAGTGCCGTTTTCTCTTTTTGTGTTGTTTTGTTTTTATGATCTGCACTTGAGATATAAGGCTTATTGTTATCTTTGGGCTCTCCTTGCATTTGAGACTGCTTATTAGCCAGTATGAAATATTCTAAATAGTAGAAGATTTAGTTTCGGTGTATGAACTTGGTTCATGTGATCCTTGCTTCCTAGAGTATTTCATAAGCATGGAATTTATTCCAACTAGATCAGATTCTTCTTCTTATATATGTTAGATTGTTTGAGTTTAAATCTCTTTAATTTATGACATATAAATTTGGTCAGTGATGCTGAAATTACATAGCTTATCTGAGATAATGCTTTTTATTTGGGACTAAGGAGTTGGATGGTTGTGTTTACCTGACTAGGTGGTGATGCTGAAAACTCAGTATTTTCCGAATTTTGATCTAGAGTACAAAGTCACTGTAGTCTGTAGTACATCTAGGGTATATGTTAAGGCAGTAACTGTTTGGTGGTTTGTTATGATCCTTGATTCTGTTTTGAAAATTTTGAGACTTTCATATGAGACATTAGTTTACATACCTTTCGTCCATCTATGCTCCATTTTCCCATTCCCCTTCCAGATGGATGCAAAGCTGTTCAACATACATAATCCTTTGTTCAACATAATCTCACTAAGTTTTTAAAACTAAAAAAGAATCAGGGAAAGCTTCAGATTTGTATTTCAACAGAAATAACCTTACTGAAGAGTATTCCTTGAAGAAAATTTCCAACTTCAACTTATATCTCTAAATTTATTCCTTGAAGAGTATTTTCTGAACCCTCCTTTGTGTTCTTTGTGTAGTGACTTTGGCCAGTGACAGATGGGAACAAAATGTAGCACCAACAATGGACACAGCCCCTGATCAAGGCCATCCTACTGCTGGATGTGCAGTTAACTTGTGTTATTTATTCTACTTGCCGGTAGCTTTAACATGTATTGTTTATTTTGTCGAACAAATCGTTTGTAGTAGGAATGCTATTTTATTTTCTTAAGATGTTATCTAAGTCTAATTGCTCTTAAAAGCTTTGCTTATTCAAATGATTTCATTTAGTTCTGTGAACCTCATAATGTCGCTGTGATATATTACTCCGTATTCCATTTGAACTGATCTCCGGTATAAAAAATGGCAAAGATTTCATCCTATTCTAATACTTCAGAAAATATAATCCATTTGATAATGGTAAATAAGATGGCCTTTTTTGCAATTCTTTCATCAACTTGGTTAGACTCTCTCAAAATGTGGCAGACTAGAATTCCTGAGAGACGATCAGTTTCCACAGACTAGAATTCCTTCATTAAAATTGTCGTAACATTTACTAAATATCAAATTTTATATGCTGCGTCGCGTGTCACAATCACAAGGTAACTGATGCTTTGTTTCCTGCCAATTTCATACACAACTTGTTAAGCTTTTTGGTTTCCTGTTACTATATGTGAATCTGAGTACAACAAAATGTTGTAGTTGTAAGCAGAGCGAATACGTTGAAGCTCAAGTATGCTGATCTTTCATCCTACTATTTCCCTTGTGTTTTTTTTCTCCTCTAATTTTTATTTGAAGTAATTTTTTAGGTTTTGAGATCAATAGGTTCGGAACAAACCCTGTGGTGATGATGAGGTGATGAACTAATAAGACTGAATGTTTCTTGCTAATTGATGATTACTTGTTTTGAACTGGATTGAGGATTGAGAACAAAGTGAAAAGCTGATTGACGGGCTTATTTTGTTTCTCTTTTGTACTTTGTGATTGCAATCATTACATTGATAATTTCGTCAATGTTCTTAATTGAATTGATTTGTCGAGTCATTCTCAAAGTGAACTGTGAACAGATTATCAATGTGTTATATCAGGTGGTTTAGATGACTTATTTTTGCATTATATCAATCATTAATTCTCAATATATAGTATGATCATAACCTCATCCTTTCTTCCCCATTTGCATGTCCCGAATCATGACGTTTAGTATTGATGAGCACCTATATGAAAACAATATGATTCTGCACAGTTATGTGTTCTGAAAGCAATATGTGGTCAATGTATTGTCTTTGCTCTACGCTTGGTGTATCTTCATTCTGCTATTTTATTTGCAAACAAGTTTTGGTGTTATAAGGATGTTTTATACGCAGTAGGTTTCAAAAGTTCAGACAACAAATGGTTAAATTAAAACTGTAGATTTATTGTTCAGAGAGTTTTTCCAGTGGATTATATCATTTCCTGATTTGTTAATAGTTTCTATCCAACAATATAACTTTTTCCTTGCAGTGTAATCATCCCAGTTGAAAAGTCTAATTAAGATACCATCAAGTTATTATTAGTTTGATTGCATCATTTTAAGTGAATAAAGTATAAACATTACAAATAGTGCATATTTATTTTGTACCACTTGACATTTTCTTGACCGACCTCTGATATTTTTTGATCATGTCTGACCTATGATCTGCAGTATTTAAGCTGTGAGGCAGAGTACCATTGCCCTTCTTTTAGGCTTCAGCTAGTTCCAATATTTATTTCGGTGCTGAGAATAGATTGAATCAGGTATCAGGAACAGGTCCGTGTACTTTATTATTTAAGTGGCTGAGTATTGTGCTATGTGTATAGCTTTTAAATTGCAGTAGGTTTTGTCTTGTGCTGTTGCTTATTCATACAACTTTCCTCGTTTTGGCTTCTATTCGCTTACACCATCTGTTATCGGCGTCTGTTTCTTTTCAATGATCCACAAGTATCCAAGTGAATTTTTGGATATTACTGTGAATGCTCTTCTGTTTTATGAATTTATCTTCTTCTTTTTTTGTCTATACCTTGTGATCTTTGCATGGAGTGTGACTAATTTTAACACACGGTTATTTTTCTTCTCTCTTCTTTTGGTCTGTGGCGTTGATTTGTGTATGCCTCATTGCCTTGTGATGCTTTAGTTAAATGTAACTGTCTATAAGTAGTTATGTTTCTTCTCCTTTCTTTTGGTTTGTGGTGGTGGTGGTGGTCCTACTTATGAATCTTTGGTATCCCAGAGTAATGTTTTTTGAAGAAAAGAAATCAAAGGACTTGAACTCCAACCAAGTCTGAGTTGCCTTCTTTATGAGCGTGGATATCAGTTCTTATTAAATCCTTTAGATGAAAATTTGTATGAAGTTATAGTTTATTTTGTGCTGATTGTTAAAGCCTGTCTAACCATTGAAAATCCACAAACTGTAAATAAAATAAGATTGCAGAAATATGAAAATGTTATCTAAGTAGTTGGACAGGTTTGGGGTCGCTCATACAGCAATCAAGATGTATAGATTCAGCAAAAGGAAAAAAAAACAGAAATAGATGCAAAAGTATGTAGGGAATGAATTATGTATATATTATAACTGCTCAAATGAATTGTAGCTCATTATGTATACAAAGATCTATACGATAACTTGGAAGCTAAGCTATTCGAATTAACATGAATACTACCTACCCATACAGTGAACTAATTAAACCTAGAAGATGAATCCGAGCCCTAGAATCTATTTGTTTGGCCTTCTGTTTCTGCCTGATTTTTCAGCAACTAATCTGCTTCTGGTTAGGATGGTGATGATCATAGCATTCTAGTTATCCGACGCCAGCCATCGGAGCCAAGCAGTCATCAACATTGACATCGAACCACGAGTCTGGAACATCAAAAATCAAGTTTGGATCTGCCAAATCTTGCACTTGAAAATAAAATGGATTAGGGGCCCAATCTTCCCCCTGGCAGTCAGCAACTTCAACTAATTCATCCTCGGTATCTATGACCTTTGGCAAATCAACAACATAGTTTTGGCTCATCGTCACCACACCACTAGTAGGCATATCCAAACCATCATCATAATCATCAACCACATCCTGATGTTGGCAGTCCTCATCTCCAAAAGGCGCATCAACCAAGTCATCATCAATATTAATAATATCTGGCTCTGGCATATTCACAGCAGCTGAAACCCTTGGGCAGTCCGGCATATCCACCACCTTACCAGCATCTACTGCTTCATCAACCTTTTTATTGAATCTTCTCGGCTTCTTTCTAAGGTGCTGATATTCTCCTACTGTAGAAAACGTGTGCTCCCTTTTGATTTTGCAGATCACCAAACTATCGCAGTTCTTACCCTTGAGCTCGGGATAGGCGTCTTGGTTAATAGAGTACTCCATCATGGTCCACTGCCCTAGGGTTTGGGCTTTTAGGTCAATTTCATAAGTGAAGGACTTGCTGTATCCTATTACTTGGTTCTGAGAATTGCATAGCCTCGTGAATGAGTTTTCCGACCAACGCCCAATTCCAGCACCTCTCGATTTGCGCTTTGTTCCGACTTTGCCAACATTTCTTAGGCAAGTGAAAGCATACAGAAAGTGGCAAGAATCATTTCGAACTCCTAATTTATCAACAAAGATTTGCCACGGAAGTTGATCTCCAAAGATCTCCCACGGAGTCCCATAGTCCCCATAGATATCAGCATCAATGATGTAATCACATTCACAGGGGATTCCTAGAATCTTGTTCTTCAAGTAGATACTAACACATTCATCCACTGTTGGTTCAAATCTCAACCCCCCCATTTCAATTTCCTGGTTTCCTAAACTCTTCAAATTCTTCCTGCCTAGACCTTTGGGTGAGCACTAAAGTTCGAAACTAACTGAAACTTACTGAATTTTAAGGTTCCAAAAATCGATTTATCAAACTCAAAAAATTAGTGTTCCAACAAACGAATTCACACAAACTAGAATCCAAAAACGACGTTCGCAAGCACAAACAATAGGGTTCCAGAAAAAAAAACCCACAGAAATTTGAAGCAGAAAACGGCGTCCCCAAACTCGAAAATTAGGGTTCACAAAACAAACAAAGAAACGTAACCAATGTGAAAAAAACTAACCTTGAATCGTCTTGTAGTGCTTCAAATCAGAGAAATGAAATCGATCTCTTCTTGCAGTTCTTCGGATCAACAAAGTCGCTGATCGAAATGGATCGGGAATTAGGAACGAGGAAAGAGGGATTTCAAAATATTAGAAAAAGCGAGAGCAATGAGAATCAGAGAGGTTGAGAGATTTTGAGAGAGGATGAGAGATTTTGAGAGAGGATGAGAGAGTTGAAATGGGAAATCCCTAATTTCTGATTTGGGGAAGAACAAGAGGGGCTAATTATAGCCCGTTCAACGATGTCGTTTGGTAACGCGTGGACAGTAGGATAACGTGTAATAATTACATTAGTAACCCTCTGATACTTCAATTTTTAGGGGTACAATAGACAGTTTCTGCGACAGTTGGATGAGTCAAATTAGACCGTTAGGACTGTGGGCCCCACGTTCCCAAATCTGAAATTCTGCCTAATCCACCTCTTCTCTTTTCCAAATCACCTTCTTCTCTTTCTGGGCAAATTGAAATTCTGTAACTCGAGGCTTCAAATACAATTACAAGGGATATGAAGCGGGAAAGAAACCGACCCGGATCTGACCTTGGGCAGAATCCGGTGAATTAAAACCACCACCGCACACCACCACCGTCCACCGGTGCACCGCTTCATCACCATAGTCCCGAAGCTGAGCTCCTGGCCACCCGCCCAAAGTCAGAATTTTCTCTGCGGTCCGGTTAGAACACTCCTCAGCTCTAGGTTTTGTTTAGTTCTAATATTATATATAAACTTTTTTGAGGTTCAGCATCTGGATTTCACCATGTTGTATTAGTGGAACTCTGTATGGGATGTACTAATTATACCTTCGATTTTGCTGTATAAAATTTTTCAGTAACATGCATTACTAAGATATTCCGTTTATGACTTCATTATGTGCGCTTGTAGGTAGTGCCCTTTCCCTCTTCGAAATCTTTGTTTCACTTTTGTGGAAAGGAGGTCAGAAAATGTATTTTCAGGGAGAACTGAAAGGAGGTAAATGCTTAGTGATAAATTTATTTCTGGATCCTGTGAACTTAGTGGAAAGGATAAGGGAAATAATTCAACTAATAGAAATCTAAAGTTCCTTGTTCTTAATACCTGGTCATGCTTGCTATTCAATAATATATTGTTTTAATGGAACTGTATGATAAGAACCCTCCTTAAATTGAGTACTCTTATTAATTAGATTTGTGTAGCTGCTATTTTATACTTGATTGTTGCAACATTCTCTCTGAGATTAAGTTACTGGGTGAGGTGATTCCCTCTGAAGTCTACACTGGATATTTTGCATACCTTTGGCACATAGAAACTCAACTTAGCTATTTTTTGGATGCCAATTAAGAAGAAAAGCCAATATTTTACTGAGTGTGAGGGTGTTTACATTGGCCTTTTTCACGATAGTTGAAAGCATAGATCGTGTATTAAATTACAATGTTTGGTGCTAAATGCTAATGTTATAATGTTTTTACGTTGCCTTTTTGCAAAAATGTATTAGAAATTATGCACAGTGAACTAAATTTGGATGTTTGAGATAGTCGTGAGACTATATTTAGACCTCATCCTGTGGACAGCAGCTTTTGCATTTCTGTTCTTCTAATAATTCTCACCTTTCGTAATCTGTTGATTACTTTTTGAATGTGTATATCAGGTCATTAACAGATGACTACTTTTGCTAGTCCGTGATTACTCTTTTAATGTGTTTATCTCGTCCTAATAGATGATGAATTGGCTAATGCTATTGCCAGTGGTTCTCCTGATGTCATTATGTTTCTAAGAGTCATGGCACTATGTAACACTGTGATTCCTTTACGTAGGTAAATTCAAATTGTTTTGTTTCTTTTTGCTTAGTGATTTGTACAAAGTACTGAAATCTTCTCCTTCATGTTTTATTTCAACACACGTTTTAACTGATGAAAAACTACATGTCTACTTATCCTGTGCAAAGAAAAAAGATGGGACAATCTTGTACAAGGCTCAATCTCAGGATGAGGAGGCTCTTGTGCGTGCAGCTGTTGGCTTGCAGATAGCTTTGTTTTAATAAGATCGCAAACATTCTTGGTAATGATTAGCTCTTATTATATATGAGAAAGTTATATTAGTCATTTCAGTTCAGTTATCTTACGTGTTGTAAATACCTACTGCAGAAATCAATCTTAACGCGTCTATAGTCCAGTATGAAGTATTGGATACTCTAGAGCTCACTTCTGACCGAAAAAGAATGTCTGTAGTGGTGAAGGACAGCCAAAATGGGAAAATTCTTCTGTTGTCTAAAGGAGCAGTTGAGGCCATTCTTCCATGTGCCCTTCCTGGTGATAATTCCATACCTGTGATGCCTTACTTTATGAATTTCTAGCTCTATAAACTGATGCAGTGCTATTGTCGATAATATTGCTTGAATCCTATGTTAAATTGCAATGCATGATCAAGGGAATTTTTAGATGATGTTAGGCATTATGTCATTATTCGTTGGAGCCATCCTGATTGCCTGGTAGTATTGGATAGCTTCTCGACTGTGTGAAATATTTCACTATGTCTTTCAACAATCGCTAAGCTATTCATATTTAACATGAATACTATCTATCCATACAGTGAACTAATTGACTGCATTAAAGGAAAATAATACAGGGATATTGCCATCTTTGTGGGATGGCAATGTAACTTCTACAGAAGAAGCAGAGTTTCAGATTCGTGTCAACGAGTTTGTGTTTGTATGTGCTTGTGAAATGTGGTTTTGAATTCTGAAGTTTGTGATTGTTTCCTAGGGTAGCAACCTTGGTGGTAAAGAATTCAACTTGACATTGCACTGGCATATCATGCCAAGACAGGCAGGATTTTCGCCGGCAAAATTGTGAGCCCTGGCTTGCACTTTCCAGTGGCATACGAATGAGGAGTTTTTCTTCGGCTGTGACCTGTGAGATTGTTTCTGTAGCATTAAAAGGGAGGCAGCAGAACATGAAGGGAAAAGAAGTATATGTTGGCAATATCAACGTATTTAAAATATACTCATATGTGTTTAGAAAGAAAAGATCAAGGCAGGGGCAAGGAAATAACAGTTAGGTAGAAGAAAATAATGCAGAATTTGCTTAATGAAATTGTTCAAGTTTCTCAATATAATTTGCAGAGGAGTTCAACTAAATTTGTCATGTTCTGGAGTGTATGTTTGGAGAGTAATAGTTTACATATTGATGGTGTTCTATTTTTGTGGTAAGTGAGTTGAAAAATACGAAAGATCAATGTGCTTCTACTGCTACAGTACACTAATTGGTAGTAACCGTGTCTCTTGTGGATGGGCAGCTCATCGTAACCGTGCCTAAGGCCGATGATCAGGCCGAGCTTGGATGTACAGACTCCTGGTCCGGCGATAGCCGACTTGTTCTTGTTCAGTGATGATGAGATGTGTTTATGCATTATTGCAGTCTTGTAGGTAGGTATATATGTATGTTCTGAGTGAAAGTTTACAGTTTGTATATAAAGGATAACATAAACAAATCATAACAATGCAAAAACATTATCTTTTTAGTCCACAATTATCTCACAATCTTTATAACAATGCAAAAAAAAAAAAAAAATCCCAAAAACATCCCAAACTTCTGATCGGAGAAGAAGTTACAACAGAACTGAGAAATACAGTCTAAAGTTTCAGCCTTTCAGGTGTGTATTATACAACACACTTATTTTTAACAGAAAGCAAAAAAATCCCAAACTTCTGATCAGGAAAGAAGTCACAACAACAAAACAAAAACTGAGAAATAAACCAAAGTTATAGCAGCAGTCTATAGTTTTAACCTTTCAGGTGTGTATTACAACACACTTTATTTTATTAAAAGATCAAAGTAGCTAGGAGATTGCTCAAGCAGCTTCTTCTCACTCTCCAAAGTGAAATGCTGCCTCAATTCGGCTCAGAATCTCATGTGCCCTAGGTCGTTCAGAGCCGCGCAGAACTGACATAGCAGGTTTGAGAATAAAACAAACCTCGTGCTGATCAGCGGTGTTCATGTCCTCGCTGAGCCTCACAACCCTCTCAGCATAGGGAATGAGGTCAGTCTTCGAGTCACAGCGCTCGCAATAGTACTCAACATCCAAATCAATACCTCTTTCATTTCCTCGAACTTTGCCGGCCATAGATTTGTTAACAGCACACTTGATGTCAGCAACGTGGCCACATATCATACTGTCCACCAGGGCTTCACACCTAACGTAGTTGTGCCCCTCATGGTCTGATCTGACCCTCTTGAGACAGATGTGGCAGGTGCAGTGTCTGCAGAACCCCGGTTCAGCGCAGCAGTCCGTGCAAGGCATGAGGCCAGGAGCACCGGCCTCATGCGAGACAAAGCTGACACATGATGCATTGCCAATCTTGCAGGAAACAGCTGGGAGAATTACAACAACTTCTGCACTAAAAAAAGGTCCTTCAGGAGGAGCATCAACAGCATCCATAACCGCATCTTCGGGAGGAGCATCAACAGCAGCTACTGCACATAAAAAGATGGAAAGTTAACTCTTTTGATACAACAATTGCTAACATATTCAAGAACTTGATGCAAAGTTGCAGACCTAAGTAAAAATTGGAAGATTGCAATTTTAGTTTGGCTCAGTACAAAAGAAACATTGAATTCACTCAGAAAATTTATTCAATTTGTAAAAGACAGAAATAGAAACACCATACTGAAATCACCTAAAGAAGAGTTACAGAACTAAGTGAAAAGTGGCAGATTTTCGATCCAAGTATGTTTATGGCACAATCCAAGGAATTCTGCTTACTGTGGCTCAAAAGTAACACTAAATTCAGCAAGTTTTAACCAATTTATGAAACACAAAAGACAATCACACACACACACACATAGCCAGTGCTTATATGCTGGACCTTTGGCAATCAAGATGCACGAACCTATGTCTTTGAAGGAAGACATTTTTTTCCATTCTGTCAAACAGCTAAAATATGACAGTATGAGCATCTTAAGAGCAGTCTTTTATGCCTATTCTCAATTCTATTATGATGAATGTACACTTTTATGATAGTTAACAACTACAGTAATAAAAACACCAAAACCGCTAGAGCACATAGATACAGATGCTGCTTTGAAAATGTTGAACTATAATTTTGGTGCTGGAATTATGGTTATCGGCAATTTTCATAATTTCAAATACGTTGACAGAATGATAGCTAGCCTAATTGAATCATCTGCACTTAAAAAAGATTTAATTTTTACACGAACAATCGAACAAATCAAAATGAACAGGCCAATCTGAAATATGCAGAATAACTATACATATTACTCATGCTAATCACACACCCAGACACTGAAGATGATCTGCTAAAATTTAACGTTAAACGACCAAAAGTATTGAGGATCATTAACAGACATACATACACCTCAAACCCAAAACACTAAATTTCATATTTTTAAACTTAGTTCACGTGGCTTAATTTTGATATGTAGTAATTGAATAGATTCATAAGTTTTTAATAATTTTAGTACCCTTTTTCGAACGGTAAATACACCACTATCTTAAAAATAAAATATTGATGTAAACAAATATCACGTCATTAGAGACTAACCTGTCAACTGCGGCCCCCCTATATCGCGGGATGGAATTTTCCAGGTGAATGATGCAAAGAAGGCATCAACGTTAGCTTCTGGGCAAACGGATTTCACAAACTCCTCGATTACTGACCTAGAATCGAGTGATCTTCTCCTTGGAATAGCATCAAGACTCTGAGGAGGGTACAGGTACCTATCCTTGAAGTAACCTGAAGTTAATATTCGCTTCCCCGTTCTCCATGACCAGATATCGCCGGGGTTAGGCCAGTTTTCTGGAGCATAGGGCAACCCCACGCCTTCGAGTCTTGAAGCAGTTGCCCTCATAATTTCTTCTATGCTCCTGTATCTTTTAACCGGACTGTCATCCTCCTTCCGACTCTGTTCAAATGCATCGAGAAAAACATATTAATATAAATCAAGCAATCAAGTGGAATAAATCTAAGAATTAATAGTACACTAAAACATCTAGAAAAAGCAATAAAAAATTGATTAATCATACAAATGGATTTTATGAACCAAAATACACAATCACCTCATCAGAGAAGGGTAAAGAACATAAAAAGGAAAAATAATATAATTTGTATTAATCAAACCATTTCTTAAATAAAATCAGATTGCATCAATAGCTTTTAAACTAGGTTATCCTCATTTTCCTGATGCAAGAGATAAAATCTAGATTTTCTGAGATAATAACTTCTTTGTATCACTTGATAGCATGCGTGATCAAATTACTATTGCTTATTTAAAACATATTTCTTTAGCTTCATCTTGGAAATATGCATTTGTGTATGGAAGACATATATACTAGGTATGATAGGGAACCTCTTTGGCATGACTTTAGTGCATTTACTAATAATGCAATTTTGATTGTTGGAGATTTTAATGTGGTTAGAGATGCCAATGAATATCTAGGACAATCCTCACCTAATCATAACAATATGCTTGACTTCAATAACTTTATACAAAATAATGAAATGGTAGAGTTACCCACCATAGGTAATCTTTATACATGGTACGAAGTTAGGCGTAGAGGCAATGTGTGACAAAGAATTGACAAGGGGATAACTAATAACAGTTTTGTTTGAAATTTTTCCACACAGTAAATTTAGGGTCAAGTCTAGAAATCCATCTAATCAAGCACCACCACTAATTAGTTTAGAAAATAATGAGTATTCATCAAGACCCAAATCTTTCAAATTTCAGCACTGTTGGCTTTCTGCTTTCGCATGATGATTTTTTGAGAATCGTAACTGAAAACTGGAATATGCCCTGTAATACATATGAGATGCTTAAATTTTCATTGAAACTGAGAAGTTTAAAGGCTAGACTCAGAATGGAATAAGGATATCTTTGGTAATGTTCATGACGAGGTTCCAATTGCAGAGGAACTTGTTTTACAAAAAGAGATTGGTTTTCAAAAGCACAATTTTGATACAAATAGGTCTGAATTGAACAGAGTTCAAGCTGAATTAACCTTAGCATTGACTAGACAAGATACTTTTTGGCGACAAAAATCTGGAATAAAATGGCTTAAAAGTGGTGATTCAAATACAAAGTTTTTTCATGCATATGTGAAAGTAAATCATGCTAAACAAAAGATTTTAGCCATTATATATTCTGAGCATAACTGGTTAAATAATCACGAAACCATAGGAAATGAAGCTGTAAATTTCTTTTCCGCATTATTATCTGAGGATGTGAACCAAATGGATATAGATATGCTACATGAAAATATTCCTAATTCTATGAATGATTTAGATAATTTTTCTTTGATTAGTCAATCTAATTTAACTGAATTAAGAAAGATTGTCCGTGAAATGGATAGGGAATCAGCCCCTGGTCTTGATGGTTTCACTGGTAAATTCTACTCTCATTGTTGGGATATTATATGTGATGATTTATTGTGTGTTGTGAATGAATTTCTATATGGTATTCCAGTACCAAGAGCTAAAACAACTTCATATGTAACTCTTATCCCCAAAAACAAAAATGTAACTTATTTCTCAAACTTCAGACCTATAAGTCTTTCCAAGTTCTTAAATAAAGTTTCAGTAATGCTTTGTTTAATATCCCCTGAATAGTCAGCTTTTGATCAGAAAAGCAGCTAGCTGACAATGTATTACTGATGCAAGAATTAACAAGGTTTCTAAATAGTAAAACTGAAGGTTCAAACTTGATTTTTAAATTGGATATGGTCAAAGCATTTGCTAGAGTCTCATGGATTTTTAAATTAAAATGGGATTCCGCCAACCTTTTGTTAATAATAACGTTGCAGCTACTAAATTCTCAGTTCTAGTAAATGGTAAGCCTTGTATTTTTTTTAATGCTTCCAAGGGTATTAAGCAAGGGGATCCCTTGCCTCTCTCATTTTTATACTCTTAATAGAACTATTTTCTAAAAATATGAGCTAACTATTTAATGCATCTAAGATTGACTTTTATAAGTTACCATACCCAGCTAGAAAAATCACACATCTAAATTTTGCTGATGACACAATGGTTTTTCTTAAAGCCAACAAATCGGTCTTAATAATCTCAAACAGTTTTTTTTTTTTTTTTGAAGAAATCTCAAACAGTTTCTCATCTCTTATGAAAATACTACTGGTCAGAGAATCAACCTTCATAAGTCTGTTTATTACATATCCAAACATGCCACAACAGCGACAAGGTTGTTGGTTGATCGAATTTCGGGTATTAAAGAAGGGAATTTTCCCTTCATTTACCTAGGATGCCCAATCTATACAGGAAGAACCAAACACTCATATTTCCAGTCAGTGTTTGACAAAATGGCATCTAAGTCAGCTACCTGGCAAAATAAATGGCAAAATCAAGCAGGTAGACTAATTTTATTAAAATATGTGTTGTCTGCAATACCCCTTCATATTCTAACAGTGATAAAACCAACTAAATGGGTCATTGAAAAATTACATGTTTAGTTTCTAGTTTCTCTTGGGTAAATCAAATCATGGACGTAATAGAACCTGGAGATCATGGTCAAATGTCAGCTTTTCTTTGCTGGAAAAGGACCTTGGGGTAAAAAACATCCACCATACAATAAAGAGTTTCTCTTTAGAGTTATGGTGGAAGCTGCAAAAGGGGGAGAGCCTCTAGGCAACCTTTATGTGGTGTTTTACTAATTATTTGAAAAGATCAAGGACTTGGGGTAGAATCAACAGAAAATTCCTTCATACAGATAGGTAAGGTGAGGTTTCTTTCTTGGTTTCACAATGTATAGGTGACGAGGCTTTAATTGATGTGTGGGATGAAGATTTTGAAATGCCTTACCATGATTTAACTGTATCTGAATTTTTCTACAATTAGGAACAACTTGTTAAGCATATGAAAAATGGCTTTTCAGAGAGAATAATAGATATGATATCTAAGGATTTTACACTGTTTGAGAACTATGATGATGTCATTATTTGGAAATCAAAACCAAACGGTATTTTTTCTAGCTCGTCAGCCTATGAAGTTGTCAGAACAGAAAAAGATGAAAATTTTATCCTTTAAGTTTATGTGGTCAAAATTTGTACCAAGGAAAATGTCTATGTTTAGTTTGAGATTGTTGAATAGACTTGTTCCTTTTGTTGATGTGTTAGAAGATTTTAATTTTCATCAACCATCATTATGCTGCTTTTGTCTATATGATACAAAGGATATACATCATTCTTTCAATGCTTGTAGTATAACTGTATAATAGATGATATGTGGAAATCCATTAATTCTTTCTTTGCAATCCAAAATTATGATTTTTAAACTCCATGGAATAGGTTCTATTTTCATTGGTATGTTACAGATATTCAGAGATATCAAAAGAAAATAGCTCGAATTATCCCTATGATAACAATTTGGTTTATATGGTGTGAAAAGATGGCTTATTTATATAATAATCAAAAACCAAACTGTAATTTGATGAGAAAAAATATTTTAGGCATGATACAAAGTATAGTACAATTGCATAATTCTTTAAAAGTTTCTCCTACAAACCTGATCATTTGAGGAACATTGGTACTACTAATACCTTGATATTACAGATAATGGAGAAACTAGTATCATGGAAATTTCCTGAACCAAACTTTATAAACTGAACACTGATGGTTCATTTCTAAAGTATAGTCAAGCAGGAGCAGGATGTGTTTTAAGAGATTAGAGTGGAAGGGTTACTAAGGCAAAATCAAAACATATCCATGCTATTGACAGCCTTGAAGCAGAAGCCAATCAAGCCATAACCTTAGCTATTGGGTTTGAATATGCTTATTCTATCAATGTTGATAAGTTGCAGAGAGTAAATCAATCACAATCCTAATAAGCAAACATAAATCATTGAATTAAGAAAGACATACGCTTCTATTGGGTGCAAAAAACGTGCTCACCTGAGATGATTCCGCCATGAAAATTGAAAGAGGAATGAAGTCTGGTAACAAAGAAGAACCGAGATCGTGGATTTTTAAGTTGGGTGTGATTTGAGGCAAATCGATAGAAAGAAGTCGAACACGAGGTTTGTTATTTTATTAATAGTAGATTTTATATAGATTAGGGTTCAGCAAGATTTTCAATATCTACACTTCGAAACCTAATTTAGGGAAATGAGTATATACATGGACTTTTTATTGTCTTCATAACACTTGAAGACCAATATTATCAATGAAATGGGCCGACCAAATTCGATTTTGAGTCCATTTTTAATGTTGAAATTTATTATCCATGGGCCGACCAATAATTTCATGTTGTATGATCATGTATAGTAGTTTGTGATTGGTCATCCAAATTTCTCCAAAATTAGGATGGATCGGAGTAATATTTCTCGCTTGTTTTTCCCCTTTTGTCACTATTCAATTTGAAGTCATGACTTGAAATGGTCATGACTTCAAAATCGAAGCAACTATGTTTGGCCTCATCACTATGTTTGACCTCAGAACTCGAAGCAACTATGTTTGGCTTAGGTTTAATTTCACCTTCTAGGTTAATTAGTTCATCCTATGGATAAATGGTTTTCATGTAGAGTTGTATTCTTATCTATATCTTCACTTCCAAGCTATGAATAATCTTTGTATATTTGCTCATGAATATATACAACAACACTTCTCTATTTCTTTTACTTTTGGCTGCTCTCCTTTAGATTCTGTTGATGTTTATTCTGTGAGGGAGTCGGCTTATCTTATTCGTTTTGCAGCAGTGAGATCCAACATACTAGTAGATTTAAAAGGCGGTTTTTATGCAGAATGTATGCAATATGACACAATGATATTGAATAGTATGCAGTTTGTCAAAATGAAAAGTGAAAGGTCTGCTCAACTGAAACATAAATCCAATAAATTTTCTGCATTTGCTGGTCTTTAAGGTTTTGGAAAACATTAACGAATGACAAAAAGTTAGGAAGAGTATTTCACGTGTTCAGTGTTCACTACTAAAGGATTCGACATAGCAAAATTTGATAAAAAGTATGATCTACAAAGTTCTCATCACAAGCAGCTATGCAATTATTAATACTAACACTAAAATGCCACCAGCAGGGCAACTAAAAATACTACTGTTCTAATTTATTTTCATTCTTGTAGGAAAAATAGTAACTTTATCACTTAGAGCAAGTCCAATAGTTCCTCCATCATATCCCCTATTATACAGTTTCTAACCAAAAATCTCTATCCTATGGATATCATCTAATAAACCTCCAACAGCTCCCCTAAACATAGAAAACTAAGAGCAAGTCCAACAGCTTCCCCAAGTTGGGGGATTTCAATAAATTTAGGGAATATGAGCCATTTTTCAGCTCCAACAGATTCCCTATCCCACTCCCCAACTTGGGGATTTTTAAGAAATCTACATGTTGCTTCCCCAAATCTGTAGAGAGAGAGGAAAAAACTTGGGGAAGCAAAATTTAATGCTTAGTGCATTTATGTTGATCCTTTGCCTCTCTTTATTAGTTTTATAATTCAAATACATATATTTCAAATATGATTATCTTTAATTGTATTTAATAAAGAATTATAAGAAATATATATTATTAAATTTCATATTTTGACGAACAAAACAAGATCATACATGACTATGTTTACATGTTTATAAAAATTTGAATATTGTCATGTGACTATGTTTACATGTTTATAAAAATTTGAATATTGTCATGTGAGATCTTGTTATGTTCGTTTTAATGCATATTTTAATAATATATATTTTTCACATTTTTTTATCATACGTAATTTAAAATATTAAGATTCCAAAATATACTTGAATGGTGAAAAAACAATAATAAAGAGATAAAATACTGAAATTTAATGCACATGCATTAAATTCTAATCCCCGCACTAGGGAAGCTGTTGGAGTTGAATAAAAAAAAGATAGGGAATATAGGGATGTAGTACTATATCTTGGAGAATCTTGTAGGGAAGCTATTGGACTTGCTCTATTCATGAATATAATATTAATATGCAATTTCTTTTTTTCCCCTGCAAAGTTTTTCGTCGCCTCTAATTGAACGGAAAGAAGAAAACCCAATTGGTATGGAGATTTATTGTCTTGATTCAGATGGGTTTGATATGATTTTTCTCAAACTTTGATCTAAATCATCATTGTCAACAGCGGCCACGACCTCTCACCGGCGATGCCCTCTTTTGTCCCTTCCCAAACTTTCTATCAATATATATGCCTCGTTTCTGATTCATTTACAGTTGATTTGAAGTTGGTGAGTTTAAGAATCATTGCTTTTGTCTTAATTTCATCTTGTGCTGTTTTTAAAATTGGTGACTTTGGGTAAAGATCGGAGCGGTGAATGATCGAAGAAGAAATTCCAAGAAGAAGATGGGATAATTTTCAATATTTTTTTCAATGTTCAACCCCCAAAAATTCCACTCTCTCTACAAATTTGTGAATTTTGCTTTTTCTCTCATAAAATCTCTAAAATAGGGGATGGAGTAGGGGTTCGGTTGGAGGGTAAAAAGCAAGCAAAACGGACCCTGATAAACTTACTTTTTTTGTATGTTACTTTCTTTTGCCACGTAATAAAACTCAACTAAATTTAAGCCAGCTCGGCAGTGCCACGTACTTTCCCTATTTGAGTTTTTCAAATTTTTACTTCTCCGATCGTCGCCATCCTCGCCGTGAACGCCATCCTCACCGACTCTGGCATCTGCTCCGAGCCCAAGTCTCGCTGGCTGCCTGTATTGACAACTCCGGATCCGCACCGGTACCTGAATCCCGTCAGCCCCACCTCCTGGTAACTCGCACAACGGTTGGGCTGAGCCGCCCGGAACTGGCTCATTACCAACGCCTCCGCTACCGTCGTCCTCCCCGTATCTGCAGACGGTTCGATTGCTTTGACCAAACACCGAAAACCGGTTGCCGAAGGAGAATACGACGGAGACGGTAGATTAATAACGAATCCGGGGATTCTGAGTCCGGATCCTTGAAAAAACTCATGGTAACTGAAATTTGGGTCAGACCTTAAAATTGGGGAAGAAGGCCCCGCAGCTGTTCTTATCTCTGTCTTGTTAAGTATCTGTATATCATAAATATGTGTATAAGGTCTACACGAAACATTGTGGGAAGCAAGTTGGTTTTGGTCGTCTTATAACTACCTTAGGTAGCGTGTTCGATTTCCACCCTCAACACTTTTATTTTGCCTTTCACAGAAATAAAACCAGGGATGCACTGAGGCCGGCCCAACCCGGTTGGTTTCAAACTTATATAAAATTATAAGTTCACCCCTATGTTTACTCTAAATACTTATTTTCCCATATACTTTTAACATTGCTACATGCTAAGTTGCTAACCCATAACTTGAAATATTTCCGTTTATTTTCAACACTTGAGCGGGAAAATTGTTTTATTTTGGCGGGAACAATCTTTTTCGTTTTTGGCAAAAATAATATTTTCATTTTGAAATAGGATTTTTCGTTTTTGCCGGAAAATAGTATGTTTATTAAAAAACTAGTATCCCTGATTTTAGTGAAATTATTTATTGAATTCACTTGATCACTCAATGCATGCTTCTTTTATTTGTCACGTTTTTTCATTATTTACTAATAATAAGATTGTTTCTAACATGTAAACCAATTAGGTGATATACTCAACATAGCCGCCCCTCTCCCAAAATCCTCCCCAAACTCCTTCTTTTCTTCTTCAATTTTCTTCCCCGTCTTCCCATAATGGGGAGACGGGGAAACAATCGTTCATCTGTTTATTGTTTTTAATACCGTTGAATAAGTGGGTTTCAATCCACATGATAAGTTCTTCGACTAGATCTTGATTTATGTCGAAGTTTTGTTCTCGATCCAATTATAAAGATCGTGTTTTATGATTTGTGTCTATTGTTCTGATCTGATTATACAGATCGTGTTTCCGGTCATGATTTCTGGGTTTCAAGGTGCTTGCAGTTTGAAGAACATTGATCATGTTTTGGATTAAGTGGTGTTGTGTTTGTAGTAGATCCCTGACTGGCGAAATGATTGATGCGGAAGACGCTCTTCTATGCCAAGCAGATGTGGTTTCAGCAGTTATTAGATAATATCCCTGAGGGCGGTATTACCCTTTTTATTGGATCTCTCAAACTGTAATAGTACAGACTTGTTACTATAAGTCTGGTTGCATTTTGTTCGGTTGTTCTTGTAATAGACTAGTCGAATTGGATGCCAATTCCACTCATTGTAATCGTTTTTGGGCGTTTCCCAGTACCATGAAAGAATTTATTAAAAAAATAATAATTGTTTCTAACATATAATATGCATAGACACCGATGATCAAAATAATTTACAATGATGCACAACCACAACATTTAAATGTAAAGTTCATGGTTTTGCAGTATATATATATATGTATATATATGTATGTATATATATGTATATATATGGCTAGGTTTGAGCACAATTGAATTGAAGTCTCACAATTTGAGATTCATATTGAACTCCAAGCAGTAATTCCGGAATGAATTTGGATTTTTCACCACCTAAGTTTCATACTTTTAGGTCCTGTTGTCTAGAGTTTATTTGAATATTTTTTAGTTCAGATGAGTTCAGATAAACTTTTTTTAGTCCAGATAAATGTTTTTAGTTCAGATGAGTCCAGGTAATCTTTTTTCAATTCAGATGAGTTCAGATAATCTTTTTTCAGTTCAGATGAGTTCAGTTCAGTAAACTTATTTAGTTTTCAGATAAGTTAAGTTGAGTAAACTTATATGTGTTTTAGTTCAGTTCAGTTTAAATCAGTTCAATCTTTTGAGCTTAATTGTTCATATCGTTCAGTTCAATTCCATTCCATTCAATTTAGTTCAGTTTCAATATGATTTGATGAAATTTAGATTAATTTAGTCATACCGATTCTTTTTTTCAATACATACATTTCACTTCAGTTCAGTTTAACTCAACAACAATATAATTTGATGCAATGAATTGAGGTTAATTTGACTCATACCGTTTATTTTAATCACACTTATTTATTTTCAAATCAGCTCAGTTCAGTTCAGTTCAGATAAACTTTTCTTAAGTTCAGATAAACTTTTCTTAAGTTCAGATAAGTTCAAATACCGTGAAGAGAACAAGACCTTAGTTATTGACTAGATCTAGATTTCAAAGATAATAACAAAAAAGTACAAAAGTCCATTACTTTTAAGTGGTATGTTACTTGGCAGATTTGATACACTTCCCAACAACATGCAGTACAGTGCTACTTCCCTAAAAGAGGGAAAAAAATGCCACAATGACGCTTTTTAGGCTTCTTTTGATGGATTATCTCCAGACAATCCTTGATGTGACGGGTGCCGACGTTGTTGGCATACAGAGCCTCTGGCAGAACCCCCAAACAAGTTCTTGAGAAAGATTCCCTCTAATCCATAACAAACTAAAATCACATGGGAATCAAACCAAACTGAAACTAGTCCAAAAGGAGGAGATTAAGTCTGTTTCTCTCACATCAAAATATTACGACGATTTCAATTGTTGAATTTCATATATTTGTTTTAATACATGTAATTATGTTTCACATGTTTCTTTGAATGTTTCACGCTTCTTTTCAATCAGCACCAATGCTAGTATGAATATTGCAAGCACATGCTTCAAGAAATATTACATCACTTATTTGACAAATACACAATTCAAACTGAGCTATCACCCGTTACCTTGAATTTTTAAGGGCCGGACTTGTATTTAAATTAAATTTCAACGTATTAAGCACATTTGTGAAATTTTAACTCAATATTATATCCTAATACAGTATAGATAGTGCTCGTGCAAATTTCTGAATTTTTCTGAGGTGCTTAGGTGGTGTGGAACAAATCAGTAGTGTTTACTAGTAGTGTTTACAAGTAACGATACAAAAGTTCAAGAGATTAACGCATTAACTCTTTAACGTTGTAATTCGAATGAAAATTTGATGGTGTTAAAGTACAATATTAGTTTTGTTGTTAGGATTTTTGTTGGAAGCGTCGAATGTTGGAAGCGTCGAATTTCAAAATTTATTAGTCCGAAACCTAATTGAAGGCTCATGAAATGTGAAATTACCATTTTAAGGTTTTTTGGGTTAACGTCGGTGGTAGAAAAAATATTTACATATATTGCCCGAAAGTTCCAAAAATGTTGTTGTGCCCATTAAATTTGGGCATAAATTAGTTAAACCCTATTTAGCTAGTAGCTATTGAGAGCCAATTAATGTTTTCTCTTTGATTATATAAGTTTATTTTAGCTGTTAGTGTTTATACAATTTAGCTATTGAGAGTCTAAGATTTTCCCTTTGATTAGTTATGTTTTTTTTTTTAGTGTTTATACAAAGTCAAGTAAATATTAAACATTGGTTAGTTAACTCGATCTAGTTAATATTTGATGTAATTAGCTAATTTTGATATAGTTAGGCCCTGTTTGCCAAATCTTATCTGTAGATCAGTTCAGTTCAATTTAGTGAAAATGTAATTTGATGAAATTTATGTTAATTTGATGAAATTTATGTTAATTCAGTCATGCTGATTCCATTTCTCAATACATTACTTTTTAGTTTAGTTCAGTTCAGTTCAATTCGGTTCAGTTCAGTGCATCAAGAAATAAGCTCTAGCAAACAGGGCTAGTATTTAGAAAAGTTTAACAAAAGTTAAATATTAATTGGTTAAAGTAACACTAAAATTATGGGGTCAATTTATAGATTATTTAGAACTTTGAGGAGTAGAATGTTAATGAACTCGAACCGAACCGAACCGAAATACTGGTCGGATCGAATTGCAGACTGGTCTGGCCGGTCGGTCTGGAGAACTATCGACCCGTGCAAAATAAATGAAAACGAAAACGAGAATAGGATGGGCTCGAACTCTGGTTGAAAAGGAGAGTCACTACTTTACGGCTTCACCTCACCATCTGCTCTAGGTGCTTTCATGTTTGTTTTTCGGAGTACACGTTAATTTATAATTAACATCAAGACACGTACCCTAGAAGACGGAGCCAGGGTTGTCAGGTACCGCCGGAGTCGGTGAAAGTGTCGTTCACGGCGGCGGTACAGAAGGTGGCAGCGCCTGGTCGGAGCTCGGTGGTCAAGGTGGTTTTCCGCCCCTTGATTTTGAACCGGCGGTCCATCACGCCTTTTCTTTGTTCACCCAAACCCGCCCGACCCAGCTCCATCCCGGCCCGGCGTGATCGACCTCTTCCCGGCCGGCGATTGTTGCAGCTTAGCCCGGAACCGGATAAGGTGCCGGAGTGGTGAACTGGTGATTTATATCAAATTGGACTCGTTTCTTCTCAATTCAACTGAGTTTGTAACTATAGCCCAGTTTAATTTATCGAATCGAGGTTGTAGATTAATAGGTTGAACCCTAATCTCATCGGATTGAAGATACAAGAGAAAAAGAGGTGGGAGACAAGAAAATAGGTAGGTTCTCTTTTTGGTTCCCTAAGGAGGCATGTGCTCCAGTTTTCCACCTATTAAAGAATTTGCTTTTTTTCCTATGTGTTCTCTCCACGTTGGATAAGTATCATACAAAAAAAAAAGGAAAACAAAATAGAAGCCCTGTAATAAGGGAGCTGTTGGACTTGCTCTTACCAAATCTGTACTCATCACCTGGGGCGGAACATGGGGGTGGCCCAGGGTGGCCTAGCCACCCCAAAAAAATTAAAAATTACATTTTATACCTTTGTAAATTTTTAAAAAAATAAAAATTACATTTTATACCCTTGTAATTTTTAATATATTAAAATATAGTGCTATAATTTTAATTTTATTCTATTATGGCCCCCTCGACTTTAATTTTTGGGTCCGCCCCTGCTAGTCATCACCCACCCTTTAACACTTCTACCTTTAACACAGACACCCACCCGCAACCGTAGACCCACCGTATCGCCACCACCTGAGATGGAAGATCACGGCGACGGCTCCTCAGAATTCTACAGAATCGTATACAAACCGGTGAGCCAGGGTGTCAGGCTCCCAACTCGGTTCATGGAAAATCACGGTCATTCTCTCAACGGCAACACCGCGGTTACTCTCTATGTCCCAACCGACAGCTCATGGTCCGTACGCCTCCGCGACACCGACACCGGAATCTGGCTGGGCCGAGGATGGCAGCAGTTTGCGGCACACTACGAAATCGAAGCCCGTCATTTTCTGTATTTCAAATACGAAGGCAGCGCCCGATTTTGCGTCAAACTCCAATATACTCGACAAACTCGAAAAACTCGAACAAAATTCAACCACGAAGATTCAGATGCAACGACAGTACCTTTCAAGTTGTGACGGGAATCCGATAACCTGGAAGAACTTGAACACCAAACACAACAAAATATCTCTGGAGAAATTTTATGGACAGCGGAAGACGATTCCAGAGAGATTGAGAGTTTAGAGGGCGGAGTTTGTGTTCCAATAGAATGCCAATAGTCAGCTGGAAAATAGTACTAGTCCCGCATGTCTGTTCATCACTCGCCACTAACTATCCACGCGCGAACTAGGGCTTCATGTTGCAACATCAAAAACAGTCTGACCAGCAAACCCGCTCTCTAGGGTTTCATGTTGCAACATCGAAAATTTTCCCAGCACTTTCACAGTTTCCACCCAGTACCAGTACCACTCACATATTTTTGTGTTTTTGGGTTTATGTAAAAGCAAAACAATACCAAAATAACAACAAAACTTCAAAAGCAACTATACAACAAAGTAAGGTTTTTGGGATACCTTAAACTCGACAAACTCGACAATTCAGAGAGGATTTAGGCACCCACACCTTTCTTGTGAGCTTCTTTTGCTGCTCAGGTTCCATGTTGCAACATGAAGAAAACTGTTTTCCCTGCATGATATCTCTCAGCAGCCTCATGCATTGATGCTCCTCATGTCCCTGCATCATGCAATATGAACAACACTTGGGAGGAACCTTCCTGGACTTGAAGATTGTCTGAGTTTGAGTATCGACACTCCCAGTCATTGCACGAGATTGCTTAAAATTGCTGAATTCTCTGGATGCTTCCTGACTTCCTGCTGAAACAAAGATCGTTTTCTTGACCTGAGTTTTTGGGGCTAGTGGTGCTCTGTGGATAAAACCAAGACCTTGTCTGTTTCCAGAATTTTTTCCCATGATCAGCAAATCATTCAGTTGAGCAGTACCCTTGTTTATTTTCTGAAGAGTTGATTCAGCCTGCTCAGCTCTGGTAGTCATAGACCTTAGCTTCTTTTCAACCATGTCATAGTCAGCAGTTCTTTGGACCAACTTTCCTTCAGCATCCAGAGCTCTTTTGGTCATGATTTCTAATTTTCTTTCAAGAATTTCAGCAGCAACCTCAGCATCTTTAGCCCTCTTTGTCATAGTTTCCAAAGAGGTCTACTGCTTGGTCAGCTGGTTTCTTTCCTTCAGAATTTTCAATTTTTTCAGCATATCCTCCAGCTTCCTCTCTGCATCCATAGCCCTCTTAGTCATAGCTTCAAGGTTACTGGTCAGTTCATCTACAGCTTCTTCTTCTACTAGAGCAGCATTCATCATGGTATTGACCTTATTCTTCAGTTCTTCAACCTCTTCCATCAGGTTCTTAGAATTGTCATCATTCTTTCCTTGTTTTGTCAGACAATTGATAGTTTCAACACTTTTCGTCCAGGCCTCAAATAACCTATCATAGGCAGCTTGCAGGTCAACTTCTCCTCCAAAATCAAGGTCTTCATCATCCAGATCAGCTGGTACTGAATCTATGACTTTAGCACCAAAGGACACATGCTTCTCAGGTTGAGTATCATCTTCATCATCGCTCGAAGTTTCTCCAGTAGCTATTAAGGCTGTTGGATCTTCCCAGTGAGGCTTGTGATTCTGCCCCAAATTCAGCAGCTGCCTTGGATAAAATCAGGCTCAAAGCAGTTGAGATGAAGCATACATACCATATGAGTCAGATAGAGTTTCACTCTGAGATGGCTAAGAAGTACAGTGAAGATAGAGAGAAGTTGTTAAGCTCAATAGCTCAGCGGCAGTTCAAGGTTCATGTCTCTTCTCCTGCTACACATGCTGCTGGTTCCTCTGGAGTTAAAGCCTCTTCCACACCAAAAAGGGCTGGACCCTCTTCTTCTTCTCAGTCTGCCTCCAAGAAGTCCAAGACCAATAATGATAAGGAATCTGAATCACCTGTCCTTCGACGGTCCAAGAGGAATGCTTCTCCTCGTACTAATTAAATTCAGGTTTCTGACTTTTGGCAGTTCATGGTCCGAGGGGGAGTCACTTTTGTATTTTGAACTTTGTTGGATATTAATATTGGATGACTGTATTTTTTTTAATAATTCTCATTTTCTGCTACCTGTTTGATTTGGATTTGGATGGGTTGATCTGTTGAAGTATTGCTACCACTCAGGGGGAGTTGATGATTAAAGGTTGTTTGGGAAGTAGCTGTGATCAAATCTGTTATTTTGGCGCCATCCAAAAGTTGTTTGCGGTCCACAAATTGCCAAAGGGGGAGATTGTAGAGTCCATTTTTTATTGGCTAATTTATGCAGATTCGATGTTGCAACATCGATTAGGGTTTAGCAGAAAAGTGCCAGAAATCTCAATGCAACTGTTAAATGGCAAGTGGATATTGTGCATTTGGGATTTATGGTAAATACAGTCTAGAGAATATCAACAATTATTTTTCTGCAGTAGAGGTTTGATCAATGAGCTGGATCGAGATCTTTCCATATATTTCAGATTAGAAGATATTCTCCATTCCTTATCTTCAGAGATTTTAGGAATCAAATCAAGCATGATTGAAGGAAGGAAGTTTATGCCGTGAAGTTAACTGTTCAAACACGGCATTGTGCTATAAAGGGACATCAAGCTGCGCTGCTCAATCCAACGTTTTTACACGCAACAATTCTGTCTTCAGAATCTGTTTTCAATCTTGAGCCAAAGGCAGCACAGTCCGTTTTACTTTATCACAACCATTTGGACGTGTGGAAGCCTGTGTGTTCGAAATCACCATAAAGCTCCTGGTGTGGGAGTGATCGTAGACTAGGGAGAACTAGTGGCCCGATTGGAGCGAGGGATCGTAACATCGAAGACTAGGAGAACTGGTGGTCCGATTGGAGCGAGGGATCGCAACCACTTAGAAATTGTAAAAGATAAGTTTGTAATCTGTCTTTTGACAATTTAGTGGAATGATTTCAACACAGGGCTACGGCCCCGCAGACGTAGGTGCATTGCACCGAACTGCGTGATCAAATCTGTGTGTCTTTTATTTTCTGCAATTTAAGGTTTTTCATGTTGCAACATCGTTTATGCAGTAAAACCTAAAACACAGCTAGTCAGCATTTTAGACAACTTATTTGATCTGAATCTGGTAGATAGGAATTACAGTTATCTTCCACCCGCGTGGCTCCGA
Source organism: Cruciata laevipes (assembly GCA_963678965.1). Classification (NCBI taxonomy): domain Eukaryota; kingdom Viridiplantae; phylum Streptophyta; class Magnoliopsida; order Gentianales; family Rubiaceae; genus Cruciata; species Cruciata laevipes. Next base: position 13,460,479 of record OY787635.1, read on the forward strand.
GGTTGATTATCATCCTCTTAAGGTCGATGAAGGTGACCGGGAGATGCCGGTTTCTGATGAAAACCCAGGTTTCATTGCTGCAACTATCATCCCTGAGAAGAAGGAAAAGTGTGTTTCGTACCGGAAAGCGATGGGCTTTACATCTGAGAATCCCTGTATTCTGAGCTTTATGCAGCCTTCTTATGTTACTGATCATATTCCGTCGTTGAACTTGGGCAATGTCAAGGATTTCTTGCCGGAGGACAGCCATGTCGGTGTTCAGGTTGGTGTTCCTGGGAGTAACAGAGTCTGGCCTATGAACTGGAATCTGTACCGTAAAAGACAGAAAGCTACTGTTTCCATGGGGTGGAGGACGTTTGTGGAGGATAATCAACTTGTTGTGGGAGATGCTTGCGTCTTCGAATTGGTGAACCGGATGGATATGCGTTTCAAAGTCACCATTTTCAGGAACACTTGAACCATTAATTGCAAGATTTCTGGTGCTGTTTTCCCTCTTTTTAATGTTGTTTTGTGTTAGGATATTAGATTCCTTGTTATCTTGTTTTGAGCAAATGAAATGTTCCAAGTAGTAGAAGGTTTAGTCCATGACATGATCAGATGTAGTACCTTGGTGCTTATTGCAAAAGCATGGGATTTATATATTCTAACTAGATCAAACTCTTCAATTCTTATATATGTTTGATTGTATGAGTTTAAACCTATGTGATTTATGACTTATATCCTTTTTACCACTCAATGCTGTTAGTGATGCTGAAATCGCACAACTTTTTATTTGTTTATGGAAAGGATTTTCTATTAATAATAATCAAAGAAAACATACAACGTTCTTGGTCATCACTCTAAGTCAACATAAACTTATTCTATCACTAAAACTGACTAATCTCCTGTCTAACATTTGACAAGGGGCCTTGCCCCGCCCAAGGGAGGTCAGGAGTTCGAAACTCCTCAAGTGCAACATTTCAGATTTCACGCAATTCTTTCTGGTTCAAGTCTCCAGTCGTACTCAACTCAAGAGTCGGAGCTGCATCGACAGTGTAGGGGGATCTTCACTTCACTCTAAGCAGCATGGTGAGGGCCCCGACCACTCAGCGTACGAGATCAGTAGATTAGAGTAGTAGGGTAGGATCCTTTTATCAGATTCAGTCGTTGTAGTGTACCTTAAAAAAAAACTAGCCATCAAAAGAATAATGGGAAGTTACCTTAAGAGTCGAGGCCTTCAACAAATTCATGCACTTGTATAGAATCCAAGCAGATTTTCTCAACCTTCATCTTCAATGTATTCAACTCTATTTCAAGTAACCAATTTGTACTGATTAAAACGATAAACGCAATACAATCTGCAAGACCACTTTAAATTAGTGGAGAACTATAATAGCTATAATATAGGCATAAAGCTCCATCAAATCCACCGTTAAATCATAAGTAAATAAACAAGTCCATGCCAAAGGACTTTTCTGGCACAATTCACGTATTCATCAACATGGTTTTTACTCCACCAACCCTACCCTTTCTCCATCATCTAGAATATCACGGCATCTTCTACTGCAGTCATAGGGATCATATCATGTTTCTATACGTACTTTCACTGCATCTAATGTCAAAGACTTTCCATGGAAGATTCTTCTGCTCCTCTCTTGCCATACAGTATAGAAAATGCTATTTAGTCGATGTAATTTCTTTCGTCTTTTCCATCCTAACATTCTTCTCATCCTCTTCAAGCATTCTCTAAAATTTCCTCCCGTGTCTACTTTGTAGCACTTGCTGAGCTCGACCGTGAAATTACATCTGCAAAATAAATGTTGTATAATTTCTCCCGTTCCCCCGCACAGGCTACAAACATCCATTACATGGGGTATCATCCCTTTGGGCTGAAGTCTCCCTATGGTCGACAACTTGCCTTTCAACATCATCCAAAGAAAAAAATGAGTGTTTCGGGTGGAGTCTAGACTTCCACAACATGGTTGCTCCCTTGAGGTACTTAAACGCCCTTCTTGTACCGAACCTTCCCCTTACATCTACACTATCTGTGTGAACAGTTAGAGCTGGGAATGCTTTTCTTTTTGGTCAAAGTTGTAGTGTTTGCCTAAAACTAGGTGGTGATGTCAAAATTTTCGGTTCCTGCATGAATCTCCATGTAAAAATTGCACTGTTGTGGATAGATATGATTTTAGTACAAATGGATTGATGTTAAAAGGGAAAGAAAACAACTTATTGTTGGGTTATCATGATCTTTGATTCTCATATGGAAGTCCGTTGGAATCGAACAAGTCCCGCTCGATTCTTGCAACTTTAACAACTCCACGATGGCAAGTCTTTTTCAATTCACTTCAAATCAAATCATTCCGATCAACTTTAGATAATCGATCAATAAAATTCACGATCACTCCTTTGTGCTTTGGTCTTCCTATTCCACATGCAAATCATTGAAGGGATTGGAAGTCTCTAAGGGTGGGTGGTACGGGTTGGAAAATCATTTAATTTTTTTTAGCTTGATTAGTGTTAGATAAGTTTCTAGTGTCTTTTATTAGCTCAAATAGGAGAACACGAATAACGTTTAATGTCTCTCTTATTAGCTCAAATCAGTGTAATTAAATGCAAGTTGTAGTTAACTAGTCCGACCTATAATAGTTAGAAAGTGTGGTTGATTATAACCATTATTTTTTTAATCCAATATTTACCTTTGCCTTTCCCTTTTATTCTGAGTCTATTTTTAATCTAATTTTATGTATACTGCCATTCTACCTTTCACCGATGGTGACATATCCCAGAAACAAAGTAAAATATCAACCCGGGTCTGTGACAATAGAGGATTTGGATGATGATTAAAATTGTCCTTTTATGTAAATTGCACATATGTGTCTAGGGTTTTCTTATTTAGCTATAGGGTCTTCTTTGTAATATAAATAGCTATGTAAATCCTAATAGAAATCAGTTTGGCAAATTTTGTTTACATGGTATCAGTCGCCCAGGGTTTCTAAAACCTCTTCTTCTTCCTGTTTCTGTCTTGAACGCCGCCCCCTTCTCCCCCAAATTTTCATCGAATTTTTTTTTCCTGATCCACCATGGCCGATGATAGGAATTCTGACAGGCTTTCGTTCAACACGATGATCCACCTCCTCAACACCAAGCTTGATGCTACGACGTATTTGCAGTGGAAGCAACAGGTTCAATACGTGTTTCGACCCCAAGGTTTATTTGGCCATCTAGATGGCTCTACTCCATGTCCCGCCGTCCCGGTGATGCCGACGGTGGCTTCCTCCTCCTCCTCATCGTCGCCTGATATTGCCGCCACCCAGAAGGCTCAGGAAGCTTATGATGCCGCTAAGGTTGCTTATGATCAATGGGTGCTTGAAGATCAACGTTTGTGTAGCGTTCTTTACGCTTCTCTCTCTCCCGATGCCAAGAATGAAGTTTTCCAATGCAACACTGCGAAGGACATGTGGGATGCTTTTGCCACTGCTTATCAACATGGCACTGCAATCGCTGCGTTCACTCTTCGTCAACAGGCTGCCCTTGTTCGCAAAACTGGTACTGTTCATGATCTTCATCTTTCTTTAATGAAAATCATTGATCAATTGTCTGCTATGGGTGAACCTGTTACAAATCGTGAGAAGTTATTGTGGTTTCTTACTGCTTTGGGTTTTGATTTTAAAGATTTTAGTGCTCCTATTTCTGCCCGTAATCCCCTTCCTGCATATATTAATGTTGTTGATGAGGCCAAGGGTTATGAGGCCTTTTTAGTGAATTTGGAGAAAACAAAACTTTCTGTTGGGCCAGCCCAAGCTACTACAGGCCCAGTTGTGTTCATGGCTTCTGAACAGGGACCGGACCAGCCCCACCAGACGGGCCAGCAGACCCAGCAAGTGGGCGCGTGGCCTCACGCGCCTGGAGAGGAGGCGGCGCGTGGCGCACACGCGCGGCCGGCGGCGGCCGTTTCGGCGGCCGGCGGGGTGGCCGTGGTTCCTGGCGGTCTTCTGGGCGTGGTGGTTGGTCCAGATCCTCCACCAATGCTTCTCAGATCCAGTGCTACAATTGTGAAGGCTTCGGGCATATTTCCAGTCAATGCCCCTCATCCAATTTGCGTCCTATGACTCCGGCTGTCCAGCCCTATGCTCCTCAACAGTATTCAGCCCCTGTTCATCATCAGCACCCAGTTCAGGCACATATGGCTCAGCAGTTTCCATCGTATGCTCATCCGATGATCCAGGCTCCTCCAGTTCAGCAGGCTCCAATTGCACCTCAATATTCGCCTTCTGCTCCACCATATTTGACCTATCCAGCTCAGCAATTTCAGCCACCTGCTTCTCCGGCTCCATCTTTTGTTTCCTCAGACTGGTATGTGGATTCAGGCGCCACTAATCACATGAGCTCTACTGCCTCGAACCTGTCTAGTGTCGCTCCTTATACTGGTAACACTCTTGTCTCTGTTGGTAATGGTGCTTCACTTTCTATAGCTGCTGTTGGTGATGCTCGAATTAGTCCTACTTTACATTTATCTGATGTGTTGCATGTGCCTGCTATTACTAAGAATCTGTTATCGATCAGCAAACTTACTCGGGATCTCTGTGCGATTATTTCCTTTGATGATCGATCTTTTGTCATTCAGCACAAGGTCACCAAGGCAGTTCTGGGGCGGGGACACAGTGAGGGTGGACTCTATGTGCTGGATCGTGGTGAAGCAGCCCTTATTTCTTTTGTTATGCAGAATAATAATAGAGCATCTTTTGAGACTTGGCATGCTCGTTTGGGACATGTGTCCACTAGTGTTGTTTCTTTGTTGAACAAGAATGGTTTTTTATCTCTTACTTCTGTGCTTCCTAAACCTGGGGTTTGTGAGTCCTGTGCTATGGCAAAGGGGCAGAAGTTGTCTTTTATTGAGAACTCTAAACGTGCGAATCATGTTCTTCAGTTAATTCACTGTGATTTATGGGGGCCTTCTCCGGTTTTATCTGGGAATGGATTTGCTTACTATGCTGTATTTGTTGATGATTACTCGCGATTTACCTGGTTTTATCCTCTTCGTCGAAAATCCGATTTTATTGAGGTCTATTTTCAGTTTGAGGCGCTAGTTGAAAATCAGTTTTCTTCTCAGATCAAAGTTTTTCAAAGCGATGGTGGCACTGAATTCCTTAATAATAGACTGCAGTCTCACTTTGGTACTCGGGGTATTCATCACCAGGTGTCTTGTCCCTATACCCCAGAACAAAATGGCAGGGCTGAACGGAAACATAGGCACATCATGGAAATGGGGCTATCCATGCTGCTTCATTCTCAAATGCCACTTTCGCACTGGGATGATGCTTTTGGAGCTGCGGTCTTTACCATTAACCGTCTTCCAACTCCGATTCTCAATAACACATCTCCTTTTGAAGTGCTCTTTGGCCGGCCTCCAGAGTACTCCAATCTTCACTCTTTTGGATGCAGAGTTTTTCCCTATGTCCGACCCACTGCGGCTCACAAACTCGCTCCTCGCAGTATTCCATGTGTCTTTATTGGATACAGTGCTCACTATAAGGGATTTAAGTGCTTGGACACAGCTTCTGGACGCATCTATATGTCTCGCCATGCTCGATTTGACGAATCCCATTTTCCATTCTCCACTACGTCGTCGAAGGCCTCCTTTACTTCTCTAGATGTTTCCTCTTTTTTGGACCCCTCTGATCCAGAACTGCCACCCCTTGACACTGAGCTTACTCCAGCATTGCCGCATTCTTCGTGCTCATTATGCCCTGAGTCTTCCTCTTCATCTGCAGCAACTACTCCTGAGGTCCTTCCAGATGATGATAGGACTGCCACTTCACCTAGATCACCTACATCTCTGAGCTCTTCGCCTGGGTCTTCTGTTGGCACACCTGCTTCTTCCGATTACAGTCCTGCTTCTGCATCAGATATTTCCTCTGGAAATGCTTCTCCGACTCCTCCTGTGACTCGTGCTCATCCGATGACCACTCGCCATCAGGATGGGACACGTGTTGCTCGTGATCTTGGACCGGATTTTGTGTCAACAGGGTTGGTTGCTGAGCTTCTTGTTCAGAGAGAGCCTCGCACGTATCGAGCTGCGGTCAAGGATTCGAGATGGGTTTCTGCCATGGACGAAGAAATGGCTGCTCTTCGCCATCAACGAACTTGGGATCTGGTGCCTTGTCCTCCGAATGTCAACATTGTTGGTTCTAAATGGGTCTATCGGCTAAAATATCGACAGGATGGTTCTATCGATCGTTTTAAGGCTCGCCTGGTGGCAGAGGGTTATTCTCAGATTCCGGGGTTTGATTTTGATCACACTTTAGCCCTGTGATCAAGGCTAGCACTGTTCGCACTGTTCTTGCCATAGCCACTATGAGGAAGTGGCCGTTACATCAGTTGGATGTCAAGAATGCCTTTCTTAATGGTGTTCTTGATACTCCTGTGTTCATGGCTCAGCCAGCTGGATACCAGGATCCTGCACATCCTCAGTATGTCTGTCGTTTGCGGAAAGCTATCTACGGGCTCAAGCAGGCGCCTAGAGCATGGTTTGACCGGTTCAGTGCTTTTGTTCGGCAGTTGGGGTTTATTGGCAGTCTGTCGGATCCATCGTTGTTTGTCTTCTCTCGCGGCTCCATTGTTCTCTACCTTCTTGTTTATGTTGACGATATCATCCTCACTGGGAATAATGGTGTTGCTATTCAACAGTTCATTGCACGTGCTGATCGCGAATTTTCAGTTAAGGATCTTGGTTCTCTTAGCTACTTTCTAGGTTTGGAGGTTACCCCTACTGCCACTGGATTGTTTTTGGGACAAGCCAAGTATGCTAGGGACATTCTTCAGCGGGCTGGAATGTTGGATGCTTCTCCAGTCTCTACGCCTTTTTTGCCCTTATCACAACTCCATAGTAGTACGAGTGGCCCGTTTCACAATCCTAGGTTGTACCGTTCGTTAGTTGGAGCTCTCCAGTACCTTACCATCACTCGACCTGATTTGGCCTTTGCTGTTAATTCAGTGAGTCAGTTTCTTCAGGATCCACGTGATGATCATTTCTCTGCTGTTACTAGGATTCTTCGGTACGTTCGTGGTACTCAGCATTGTGGTTTGACCTTTAATGCTGGTGGTGTTTCGGAGGTTCTTGCTTATTCCGATGCTGACTGGGCACGATGCTTGGAGACGCGTCGGTCCACTTATGGCTATGCGGTTTTTCTTGGTGGAAATTTGGTTTCGTGGAGTGCGAAGAAACAGCCCACTGTTTCTCGCTCGAGCTCGGAATCGGAGTACCGGGCTCTCGCTAACACGGCTTCGGAAGTTGTTTGGTTGGTGCATCTTCTTCGTGATCTTCAGTTTCCGCTGCAGGGTTCGCCTTTGCTACTGTGTGACAATAATAGTGCTATCTTTCTTGCTGAGAATCCTGTCGCCCATAAGCGGGCTAAGCATATTGACATTGACTACCATTTTGTGCGAGAGCTAGTGGCTGTTGGTAAACTTCGTGTTGGTCATGTCTCCACTTCTTTACAGGTTGCGGACATTTTCACCAAAGGACTGAATCGAGCTTTGTTTGACTTCTTTCGATCCAAGCTTTGCGTCTCGGTCAACCCGACGCTTCGCTTGAGGGGGGGTGTGACAATAGAGGATTTGGATGATGATTAAAATTGTCCTTTTATGTAAATTGCACATATGTGTCTAGGGTTTTCTTATTTAGCTATAGGGTCTTCTTTGTAATATAAATAGCTATGTAAATCCTAATAGAAATCAGTTTGGCAAATTTTGTTTACAGGGTCCACACTATTACCATACTACTCCTTATTTATTACTGCCAGCCCTGCTCTAACAGTCATTACGCAACCTCTGCGCACAGTCATTACGCAACCTCTGCGCACAGTCATTACGGCATTTCGTTGCCATACACCACACCACCACAACAATGAAATCCAAAAGAAATTTCCATGAGATGGAAGAACACGGCGGCGACGGCTCCTCCGAATTCTACAAAATCGTGTTCGAGCCGGTGAGCCAGGGCGTCAGGCTGCCCACATTGTTCATGCGGAACCACGGCCATTCCCTCACCGCCAACGCCACGGTCACTCTCTGCGTCCCAACTGGCGATTCATGGCCCGTGCGCCTCCGGAAAACCGACTCCGGAGTTTGGCTGGGCCGCGGGTGGCAGAAGTTCGCGGCGCACTACGAAATCGAAGCCCGCCATTTCCTGCACTTCAAGTACGAAGGCAGCGCCCGATTCCACGTCATCGTCTTCCATCCTCGCGGGTCCGATGCCGACTATCCTCCCAAGGTCGATGCAAATGAAAGTGGAGATGAAGGTGATATGGAGATGCTGGATTTGGATGAGAACCAGAACCCTCCTCTTCCTCTTCCTCGCCAGACTGCAACCAGGGCTGCTATAGGGAAGGAAGAGTACGAATCGTACAGAACAGCGCTGGGTTTCCGATCTGAGTATCCCTTTTTCCTGGTTTTTATGCAGCAATCTTATGTTAAGCATAGGTGTTGGTTGCCGGTCAATTTTAAACATGTTAAGAGCGAAATGAATGGCTCGGGTATTCTGCAGGCTTGTGTTCCTGAGAGAAACAAAGTTTGGGATCTGGCCTACACCATGTATTGTAAAGGGCAGAAAACTGTTGTTACGACGGGGTGGAGGGGGTTTGCGGTGGAGAACCAGCTTCAAATGGGGGATGTCTGCGTGTTCGAATTGGTGAACCCGCCTGCTCTGCGTTTCAATGTCACCATTTTCAGGAACACTTGAAGCTCATGTGCTATTACCACTTGCATTCTCGACTCTCGATTTCAACTCCGGTGATCTGTGCTTTAGATTTTAGTGTTCATGTCCTTTTGTTGCTATTGTTATCTTTGCGTAGGGTAATGTTAATCTAGGTATGCTCGAGGGGGAAGAGATGTTTCTTCTCCTTGCAATTATGACAACTACTAGTACTAGTGAAGTATGCATAACTTGTGACTTTTAACTGATCAGTTTGTACAAATTCAGTTGAAGTATCTAATTTTTATGTTGATTTATGCTCTAGCAAATTATGTGTTCTTTGTGTATTCCTTTGGTTTATAATTGAGTATGATATCTTAATACTCTCGTTCATTTAGTTTCTCAAATGTAAGGTGTTGATGATGTTCCTTTGGTTTCAAAATCAACACAAATAGTAGTAGTTCGTGACAAACATTCATCATCGAGAGTGATGTTTGATCATGTTTTTGATATCCGAGAAGAGCTGATACAATTAGATGAGTCCTTCATACTCAGAAAATAAGAAGCAGTGCATTGTAGAAACTTGGAGCTGGCAAAAGCAGTATTGCTTATCATTCTTGGAGCGGCGTAGTTAGGAATGGTGTTGGTTTTGGACTAAGTTCAATAACGTCGAAATGGTAGCATTTGCTGGAGCTAGGTGTTGATTTTAGGCATTACGAACTAGAAATGATTCAGTGCAGAGTCTTGCCTAAAAAATGATCTAGAACAGGTGGTTGTAATGAAAATCCAGTAATCTCACAAGGTTGTAATTTTTTCAAATAGAGTAACTTTTATAAGTTCTCATATGGAAAGTTTGAGATTTTCATACTCCAGATATTTTCCTCACCTTCTTTCATTTGTAACCTGCCACCTAGGAGTTGATTATACATCTATTAGTCCATACTATATGTCTCAATCTAAAAGTAATGTTTTCCAAAACAAAAGCCTTAATTCTTTTTTAAAATTTTAGCATCATATATTAGGTGCAAATAGTTCATCAGAAATAGTATTAGTCCATATCAAACTTCTCTTTATGGATTGATACAAGAATAGTCTGAGAAAAAACATAAGCCTGTATAAAATCAAAGCTAAATTTATTCAAATCAGGTCAGTTTTATCAATGGGACTCCTTTGGAACACCAAAGTTATAAGAAGCATTACTACAGTGTAGAAATATGGAGCTGGCAAAATCAGCATTGTTTATCATTGCCAGTCTGCATCAATGTTTTGAACTCTGAGCGCCTCTTTCTTAGAGCATATACTTCGTATGATGTTGTGAAGATCCAACCACTCCACACCATCAGGACAATTACAATGATCATATGCCCTCGTTGTGCTTCGGTTGCCACGGTAGCAAGTGATATGGCATAAGTGACAGCCGTGCCGGTGATAGACAGCCACATCATGGCTGCCAAAAGTGGCATCAAGTGTTTTCCAGGAATGCTCGATCCACGGATCAGCAGAACAACCGTGCTCAGAGATGAAATGAAGGCCACTGTGTTAGCCCTTATCAGATATCCATAGTATGTTGGATGAGTCTGTGCCATTACAGCCTCTCCTACTTTGTGAGGATTCTGGCCATCGAGTAAATTTTCCGACCACACGCCACCTGGCGGGCTTACACCTGTGTGAAATGCCATGGTTGCAATGAGCAAGGCCACGATCATTATCGAATCCCTGCTCTTCTCGTACCACTCGCGCTGTCTCGTGCCCCTTGTGTTCCCCTCCAATGCTTCGGCTCGCTCAAGAGAGAGGAGAATGTCTCTGTCTATCTCACCTTGAACCAGCAAAAGGTCTAATGCTGTTTTCCCACTTGCATTCTTGGCATCCACCACAACTTTGGTGTGTTCTAGAAGGAACCTGGCAATCTGGTAAATACTACTTGAGTACTTGTAACATCAAAAACTTTTGAAAATTTTAAAATAATGAGATTAAGACATTAACATTTGTTTTGTACACAGCTCTAGTTTGTTGATGGAACTTTGGTTTATATATGATTGGTTCTCTGAATGTTTTGGTCCATGGATTATATTTGTCATGAACTTGTGATTGTGACTTTACATAAAGTTTATGAAAATATCCTATCACAGGTCTTAATCTTATTCATTTCCTGAAGGGTTATCATACATATTAAGGACATAAGACAAAATTGATGAGACAGAATCCAATATAATATGCTCCTACACAGTTTCTTTGCCTTGATTAGGTAATTTTCTGAATTTATTTTACATACAAGTTTGAATCATTTCCATTGATTTCATGCATATGAGACAGAAACCTTAAAGTTATGCTTAGTGAAAAAACATTCTTATCATGGACATGACTAGAAATTGCTAGGAAGTAAGAAGAGGCACCTGCTTGTTGTGATAACAAACTGCAAGATGAAGTATGGTCATCCCATCCTCATTGGTGGCGTTCGCGAAATGCGGATCTTTCAACGCGCTCGACAAGAACCTCAGCGCGTCGAGCTGATCAAACTTGACACAAAGATGCAGAATAGTCCCTCCTTCATCAGCCTTCTCCAAGGCAGCTTGGAAAACTGCTCCAAACAGCACTTCCAAGACCTCCATTTTGCCATGAATGGCAGCAAGGTGCAAGGGGTTCCTCCCATCTCGATCGCGCGCGAAACACAGGTAATAAGAAGCCCTGAATTGCAAGATTGCCTGCAGGAATCCCACATTCCCCTGCAAAACTGCAGTGTGAAGAACATTCTTGTCCTCACTTTTCCAGCTGGCACTGTCAAGGAGAGTTGGATCCTGTTCGAGCAGCTCGAAAAGCGTGTGAACATCGTTGCTGGCTGCAGCTTCATCAAGAGTTTTCACCATTTCTGTCTGAAAATTGGGAAATGTAACGAAATTATGACGGTGCATTCCTACATAGTGGGAGCGTTTGTGTGTTATATATAGCTGAGAAAAAAGAAGATACTGTTGCGATCTTCTACATAAAAGGAAAATGGAAAAGAAAAAGATTGAAAACGAATAAGTACTATTGCGATATTTTTTTCTGTGTTGGCCGACATGCTGTGATGTTAATGGACCGCATCATTTTATTTTTTTGTGGTTGATAGTTTAAATGAGAAAAAAGCTATAATAATGTCCCAGAAAAGGAAAAAATTGCGGGGTTTTCATAAATGCAGGACACTCGTCGCTCGGCTGTGGATCGGACTATCGGAGCTGGAATAATTTTGCGGGCCATTAGCAACATATAATTGGCTGGGAACGTAATGTGGGTGTTCAGTTAAAGGGTTCGGTTAGCTGGTGGGAATGTTGGAATAGTGTCCTTCGATCAATGTGCATTGTCCTGAATAGTTGGAAGATTAATTACGGAGATAATTAATTCAGTTATTTAAGTGATCGAAATGTTTAGCTGGAAACCGCTTCCGATCGGCTAGCATCAATGGTATTGAACTCGCAGCTTATTATAACTGAACCTATAGGGTCACACACTAAGCATGAAATTGGACAAAGTAATTATCTAATTAGACTTGGAGTCTAATAGTAATTATATGAGAATTAAGTCTTATTGGGCTAGGCCCATATTGAATAAGACTAGGATTAGGTTTATGAGGATTCTGTTTATTCTGTATATATAGACTTCTACATGAATAAACAGATACACACAATCATACGTATAGCTCATGTGTTGAGCGCCTCAGAACAAATAAACCTACCATTCTCATATACAAACCTCATCGTCAAGAGAAGAACAAAGACTAGGTCTTTGGTTGCTGATCGATGTTCTAAGCTAACAGCGGTGAGGCGGTCTGATCGTGCTGTGTGGATACGTATAGAGGGATCACACTTGGGATTCTCGTCTCCGTATTTAATTGGATCATCTGACTAAATCCGATAGTAAAGCACGCTTCAAGTGGTAAGCCTAAACCCTAATTTAGATTCATACTAAGTACATGCATGAGATCCGGGATTAGATAATTGATGTTCCGCTAAGTTAGACTTAATCAATTCCCAACAGTGGTATCAGTAGCCTCTTGTATGTTTTAGTTATGATCTAAAATTTATGTAGATGGAATTTGTATAAATTGATAATTAGGTTTAATGTTCATAGTTAATTTAAATAAATCATTGGATGATTGTATTTGATTTAATCACTCAAAATAATTATTTTTGGAAAATACTATTCATCAGCCGGGTTTACTGTAGCTGCCCGTGGCAGAGCGGCGCTAGGCGCTGCCGCCAAGGGATGAATGGTGACGGCTGGTGGGAACCTCCTGGAGATAGGGTTAATCTTGAAGTTGGGCTGAACATTAATCATGGTTGGGCCATATTATTGCTGCTAAGGCCCAATATGAATTAGGGCTGCTCCAGATGCAGACAAGTCTTCTGGTTGGACCAGGAGCTCCGGTTGGATCGAGGTTGGCTAGACCAGGTCCGGTTTCGGTTAGACCGGACCAGAACTGTTCCAGAATTTATTTTTATTTAATTAAAAATAAAATTTTAATCTGAGTGGGAGTAATTTTGACTTTGGAAGTGCAAAATTATTTTATGAACATGTACACTTCTTTAATTAAGGCATTGGATGAGCTTAATTTTGAAATTTAAATAAAATTAGTAATAAATAATTAAATTTAATAATTTTGGAAATTAGTTAATTTAATTATCTTAGTATATTTAGTACTTTATTAATTTAGAATCATTAAAGTATGGCTGAAATAATAATTGATGTTAATAATTTTAGAAATTATTTGGATTAATTATTTGGTATGGAGAATTACATTGGTAATTATGTAATAATAAATTACTCTGATAATTTAGAATTATTAAGGTAATAATGAGGTTAATAATTTGGGAAATAATTGGCTCTTTTTGCATGATAAATTGTTTGTTTCAGTTATTATGCATGTTAGACCATTCACTTTAGAAGAGAATAGTCAGAATATATGAATTGGATTCAGTGTTGTATCATTTTATGTGAATTTATTTATGCCTTTAATTATTACTTTATATGATAAATGCATATGAATGGTTTATGTGTGTGGAATGATTATGGAATAGTTCACTTATAATCAAACCACATAATGAACCTAAGTCCTAAAGTAATAATGAGCTAAAATTTGTCTTTCCAAACAGATAACACCCATTTAGCCTTTGATCACTGATGATAGGTTTCGCTAAAGCGATAGTATCGTCTATAATCTTGGGAGTAAAATGCGGGTAGACCTAGTGAAAGGGGTTTACATGTTAGTTTTGGTTTGCTCATCAATATCAGTGAGGGGTACTCAGATGTTGAGACAAAATCAGATGGATATTACATTGGATGTATCCCATCAACCAAGAGTAGTATTGGATACTATTAGCAATGAGATTGCTTACCTAAAATCAAAGGATTTAAGACAAGCTAAAGCATGCTTAATTCCTTGTGATTTTGAGGGTCTTGGAATCATTTTATTCACGGGACAATTGGATTTGAATAAAATGTGTAGATAACTTGTTTAATTGCATGTATTTTTCTTGCTTGTTATTTACTTATTTAAATGGTTTTTTATTGCATTTTATTTATATTGTAGTAATCATGTATGACAACAAACAACAACTCTTCTTATCTGTGTTCAAACCTTTAGAAGGTTGAATTGAACGGCAGATTCTTGGCAAATGAACTTCGCGATTAGTTCTATTGCAAGAAAAGAAAGAGGTATTCGTTGATATTCAAATCATTGATGTCAAATGTCTTGTGTTGTATAGTATGTGTCCAAAATTTCTAGGCAAGTTTTGATCATAGATACTTACAACATCAACATGGAGCTCAGGAGCAGTCCATGGTTGAGAGGTTTGAGGCCTTAAGATTATTCTTAATTGTAAAGTTAAGAAAGGAAACAAGTTAAATCTCATGTTTTGAAAAATGATTGGATTATTTAATAATATGGAGATACTCGGTTTTCCTATGGCTGATAGTTAGTCAGTGACATCATTCATTTCATTGATGGTTTAGAACCATTTTAATTGAAATAAGAAGACTTTGACTAAGTTGCATGGGATGCTTAAAATGCTAAGTAAAGTGTCTAAATTGATACAAGAACGAGGTTCTATTGGTTCAATAAGGGAAATGGTTTGAATATAACATGGAAGAATGAAGAAGTGGGACAGGACAAGGGCAAGCATAGTGCTGATGTGCCTAAGTTCCTAACGCTTCTATTGCAATGAGAAATGTATTGCCTTTAGTTCTTAGAGGACAAAGAGATTGGCGAGTAATTTACAATTGCATTTATTTACGTTATAGACAATCTCTACGATAACTCTACTAATTGGTATTAGATACCATATGGTTCTCACAATTTTAGAAAATGTGGAGAAACCAAAGTAGGAGTTTAGTTAATGAGATGTCAACCTACTCAAAAGTAATGAAGCAAGAGTTGCTGCATTGACCATAAGAGTTTATGGTTTATCTATGCCTTTAGGGTTTTCACTGGATCATATAAATGTTATTTGGATCCAAGTGTTACAACAACACAATCAATTTCTACACCTCCTATGTTGGACATGGAAATGTATTATCATAAAAAGGACAATGGTTGTTCAGTTTTATGCATTGTGTTGGAGTTTTGCAAATTAGACACGAGTCTTTATTTGTTAGATATAGATAAACAAGTTTGTAACGTAAATATCAAAATGGCTTAAAACGAATGATTCAAATTCGACCTCATAAATTGTCGATTATGCCACTAATATTGAGCACTCATAGTAACTCGAGTGAGAGGGTTCTGTGAAATCGTTTGACTTGGAGTCATTTGATATGTGTATATATTGTGATGGTAAAATGACCAAATTACCCTTCATGGTGATGGGTGGTGGAATATGAAATCTATTGGGTCTTATTAACAAAGTGTTATGCAGATCAATGAGTTAAATTCCATGAGGTGAATCACTTCATTGACTTGGTCGGTGACTTGAGTAGATATGGTTGTCTACTCGAGAAAGACAAGTTTAAATCCTTTAAGAAATTTAAGGAGTTCAGAAATGAAGTTTAGAATCAACTTGACAAGATAATTGAAATCCTTCGATTGGATTGAGGCGTTGGATATTTGAGTCAAGAGTTTGTTGACCATCTGACAAGAAAGAAATAATCATGTTGGATATGATTTTTCATGATGGGTCAAGTCAATCTTCCAGGAAAATACTTCTATAAGGTAGTGTTCACACTGAACAAGGCATTGTCAAAAGCTGAAGGAAAGACATATGGGATATGAGTAGGAATGGTTCCTTAAATGTCTTTTCTCATTAGATTTGGGGTTGCAAAGTTCATGTGAAACGTTGTTTGCATTAAACTTGCACCAAGTCTAATAATTGTCTCTTTATGGAAATGGGACAATGTGGGTACTTCTACAAACATTTTGAGAACTATGAGATGTTTCTCAAGAATGTGTCCTTTTGGAGAAGTATCATCTTTCCAAAATGACAAGTGGGAGAAATTTAGACCTCGATAGCATTCGAGGTGAGCAACAATCAGAACCGAGAAACATCGATCCCTTCTTTAGACGTGGTGAAGATGAATGCGGTAAAGTCTTAGAGACTTCTGAAGTTACTCATGCCCCATGTAAGTCAATGAGATGTAGTGTTCTGGCAAAAGGTACATTTATGTCCCTACGACTGAAACTATGAAATAACATTTTTAGAAAATGGTGAACCTATATGACTTACATTAAAGCTTTGACAAGCGCTAACTCCACAAAATGGTTTAAGGCCATGAAATTCGGAATTGAAATTTTGTATTCAAATCAAGTTTGGAATTTGATTGAAAGGGTATAAACAAGTCTACAATGTAGATTGTGATGTGGCATTTCTCCAGTTGGAATACTTAAGTCTATCCGGATATCCTAGAAAACTTAGCTCAGTGCGATTTTGAGTTCTACCAGGTAGAGATCAAAATTAGCTTCCTTGGTTGGATTTTGGAAGGAGATGTGTATTTTATACAA
The DNA here is from genome assembly GCA_963678965.1 of Cruciata laevipes. Classification (NCBI taxonomy): domain Eukaryota; kingdom Viridiplantae; phylum Streptophyta; class Magnoliopsida; order Gentianales; family Rubiaceae; genus Cruciata; species Cruciata laevipes. Next base: position 13,477,119 of record OY787635.1, read on the forward strand.
TCTCGGAGCTTTTATAATGGTAGGAAAGTATGCGAGTTTCAGATGTCCATTTATGGATTGAAGCGAGTATCATGGAGTTGGAAAATACATTTTGATGAAGCAATTTAGAGATTGGCGTTCAAAGAAATGTTATGGAATCTTGCATATACAAGAAGGTCAGTGGGAGCAAGATTGAATTCCTAGTCTTTTATGTCGATGACATTTATTGAAAATGACAATCCAAAACTGTAATCTATGGAGACTTAGTTTGGAAAGTATTTTGCAATAAAGGACAATGGAAATTTAGAGTGCAACTTACTAGGCAATGTTGTTGATTTTACAATAAAAACTGAGTGAATTGCTGCTTTGGAAGTTGCAAAGGGAATGTGATGGAAATTGATATTCATCACTAGGCTTGGTACTGTCCCGTCTTAGCTGATTTAATGGCACTCGATTGAGAATCGTAGAGTCATTACTTAAGCAAATATAAGCAATGGAATACCATAAGTCGAAATTCATACTCAGGATATTTCACATTCGTTGAGAGAATGGTGAAGTTATCATATGCAATGGAAATAATGGATTCGATCCATAATCTAAACCTCTTCCACAAATGTTGCATGTTGCCTAGGGCTCATACATTTGTGATAGGAATCAAGAACTTTGGATAGTGGCTGTGATTTCTGTGATGTTCTAGTTATCACAGTATGGTGATTTTAGACATTGAAGATTGAACCGTTTATAATATTATGAAATTATTATTTCATATTCATTTAACTTGGTTTAGTGTTAAATGAAAGTCCAAAATCAATTTACATCTCCAAATAGGTTATCAAGAATATGTCTTGGATAATGAAACCCTATTTAGTGAACTGGAGTGTATGATTGATTATGTCCCTAGTCCAGGTCATTGAGAATGGACACTAATGACTAAAGAAGACTAGTTTGCAAGTTGATTCACAGTGTTGTTTCATGGGCTGAAGAACATGGGATGTCATGAATCGATTGCATGGATGCAGGTTGGGAACTTGTATTGGACTGACCCGCTATGAGAATATTTTAAGATATTTAAAATGTTATAAGTATTTCTCATTGACTGTTGGAGCATATTCCTCATACCTGAGTAATTCAGTGTTTGCTTGCTTGTGGATTGATTGCTTTGAGGGTTTTCAAACGCCGTGCCGTGAAAGGAGGCTATAAAGACAGCTCTTGGGTGACATGAATCGAGTAGAGAAAACTTGGATGTACAAGAGTGGGATTGTCCTCTCATTTTATGAGATTGTTGTCTTATGGGCCTCTCGGAGAGTTGAGACTGTAAAATGCATGGCCGTGCTCAGATGGATTATGAATTAATCATCTGTCTTAACAGTTTTACTCGGGAATTCGAGAAACACATTTGAACTCAATAAGGATAACATGGGATCTTACCTTATGTTCGAATGAAGACATTAAGCGACAAAGGAATATGAATGCACACTTGTTCCAAAGGACAAGTGGGAGATTGTTGGAATAGTGTCCTTCGATCAATGTGCATTGTCCTGAATAGTTGGAAGATTAATTACGGAGATAATTAATTCAGTTATTTAAGTGATCGAAATGTTTAGCTGGAAACCGCTTCCGATCGGCTAGCATCAATGGTATTGAACTCGCAGCTTATTATAACTGAACCTATAGGGTCACACACTAAGCATGAAATTGGACAAAGTAATTATCTAATTAGACTTGGAGTCTAATAGTAATTATATGAGAATTAAGTCTTATTGGGCTAGGCCCATATTGAATAAGACTAGGATTAGGTTTATGAGGATTCTGTTTATTCTGTATATATAGACTTCTACATGAATAAACAGATACACACAATCATACGTATAGCTCATGTGTTGAGCGCCTCAGAACAAATAAACCTACCATTCTCATATACAAACCTCATCGTCAAGAGAAGAACAAAGACTAGGTCTTTGGTTGCTGATCGATGTTCTAAGCTAACAGCGGTGAGGCGGTCTGATCGTGCTGTGTGGATACGTATAGAGGGATCACACTTGGGATTCTCGTCTCCGTATTTAATTGGATCATCTGACTAAATCCGATAGTAAAGCACGCTTCAAGAGGTAAGCCTAAACCCTAATTTAGATTCATACTAAGTACATGCATGAGATCCGGGATTAGATAATTGATGTTCCGCTAAGTTAGACTTAATCAATTCCCAACAGGGAATGCATGATGAGAATAAACGATAAGGGTGAGCAAGATAACCGGATTAGAGTGAATGAAATTTTGAGAGCTTTGCTGTTTTTCCTTGCCCTATTACTTAATTTGTTTGATCTTTTGACGATTCTTGTTTTGCCTTGATCTTTCAATTAATTTGTTTAAGTATTTACTGTTTTGTCTTGATATTTCTTTCAATTTACTTGATCATTCCTAGTCCATGGTAACTTACTGTTCTTCTGTACAAATTTACAATGAATCTTAGTCTCGAGTCGATCCATGTGAGCCGACTGAGCTCTGCTAACCTAAAATCTAACCGCGGTGGCGGGGTTTGAAACTCACAAACGACAATTTCGACCTGTAACGGACCCCTATAGTCCATGATCTCAATAGAGACATATCTCAAATGAGAAATTGTATTTAAGAGTTGCAGGAATAAAAGAACACAAGATTTAAATCCACAACCCAATATTCTAAGTACACAACCCATTTAGTGATAAATTTACTTAATCACCCCTCATTAAATTTAGCGTTCAATTAACATTTATTATTTCATTTAAATCCTTTAAGTTTTGAATAATAAATTTTGGATTCAACCTTTTGTTAAATTTAATTGTAGGCCCAAGAAATTCTCAAAACCTTCAACATCCATAAGCTGTCCAGCTTAATTCAACACCTTCAAATTTAGCCCCTGTTTGCTAGAGCTTATTTCTTGGTGTACTGAACTGAACTGAAGTGAAAATTAATGTATTTAAAAATGGAATCAGCATGACTGAATTAATATGAATTTCATCAAATTACACTTTCACTTTCACTGAACTGAACTGATCTACAAATAATCTCTGGCAAACAATATGTGAGTTTACTTTTTAATCTGAATAACTACGTGAAATTTGTAGAGAAAGTTGATAAGAATATTTTATACTATATGTAAAGAGTGGGGTACATTTCATGATTTAGAGTTTGATTAGGACTAAGTTTCATAATAATAGCTAACTAAAATTAAAATTTAATAAAGGATATTTTAGTAAAATTTACCCTAAATGGGTTGTGGATTTAAAATATTGGGTTGTGGAAATTTCATCCCCTTAAAAGAAATGATGATGAAGGATTATGATTAGATTGGAAAGATAAAAAAGATTTTTATTTGTTTTTGTTCTTATTTTCCCTCTCTATCGTTACTCTATTTTTATTAAATAAAGACTGTTAATGTTTTTTACTCTATATGGTTTTGTTTTATTGACACGCTTTTACAAGAACACTAATATTTTGACCATCAACAAGAACACTAATAGTTTGACCATTGATAACTTTAGTTACATATATTAAATAAATATAAAATTTAAATATTTAGAAAAATAAATGGAAGAATAATCCAAAAAATATGCCAAACAATAATATTATTATTCATATATACTTCAAATTTATAGACGAACACACAACAAAATTTAATGAATAATAAATTTTTTTTTATTATAATATGAATGATAAAATGTCAATACATCAAAATTAGAGGAAGTATAAGACTTGCCAAAAATAGATATAGGGCCAAAAGGCTGGTCGGTTGGATAGCATTTAAAAAAATAAAAATCTCAACTGAAAGATCGAATAATGTGAATTCGGTGTGAGCAAATACAAATCATATGATATTACGACTTTATATATTCACCGATATTTTTTGTATTTTATATTATAATCGTGTGCATTTATTTATAAGTGATTGTATATGATTTTTATTTTGAAAAATAATAATTACTTTCATTCAATTTCAAGGTCATGTAAATCGTCTAGAAACGAATGACAAGAAACTTGGGGGTGTGACCCAAGAATCGTACAACAGGGGGCTCAACTTTGCATAGTCAGCTAGAGAGTGCGCTATGAAGTTCTCACTACGAGAAACCCAGAAGGGGCCTAGATAATTGCTATTCTCTAACAAACTTCGAAGTCTCTGAATCGTCTCCATGCAGTGCACTGAACAGTCTGTCTCCTGGTGAATCATCTGCACTACGTGGAGGGCATCCCCCACCAGCTTCATCTCCTGCTGGTCTATCTCCGCGGCCAAGATGAGGGCTTCCTCTAGAGCAAGACTTTCTGCGAGGGACGGATCACTGACATTCGGGATTCTCCGTGCAACACCCCGAATAAATTTTCCATTTGAACCCATAGCTACCACCTCTATTCCCGCGTCCCCATTCAGGATACCAGCATCGAAGTTGATATGGATCTGTGGGTCTGGCGGTCTCAGCAACGTCCTCGGCAACAATGAAGCCGACGTCTCCTCCCTCCATTGCTGGGCCTCCCTGTAACTCCTCAGATTTGCCACTACCCCCGCGGCCATAACAGCTGACGCCGTGTGGAACTGCTCGAATATCAGCTTATTCCGCTGGAACCAGATACCGTCGCAGACCATGATCGCTAGTGAACAGAATTCATCATCTTCATCTTTTAGCAGCTTCCGAAACCAGGCATCTCCTCTGGGTTGTTCCGCTGCCGAAACCTTTCCAAGTAACCCCGCCGTGCTCCATGCAGACTTGGCATAGCCACACGAGAAGAATAGATGCGATGTCGTATCTGCGTCCTTCTCTGAGCAAAGTGGACATGTAGAAGAAACCTCTACTCCCCTCCTCCTGAGGTTCGCCACCGTTGGCAGGGAATCCTTACACAACCTCCAAGCAAAGTGAAGTGCCCTCTTCGGAACTCTGAACTTCCAGAACCTCTTCCAGAAAGTCGCCGCCTCATCGTGTACTCAGTTTGAAGCTTGGTTCTGTTTCCTGCTTTCCACATCCACGTGATAGCCCATTCGAACTGTATAGCCACCATGTTTAGTGTGGTGCCATATCCACTTGTCCGGCGAGTTCAAGTTCCGCAATGATATCTCCAGAATCTTCACCACCTCCTCCGGAGTGAAAAGCTGGTTCAACGAGTGCGTCTTCCACCATCTTGTATCCCTATCGATCAGATCAGCCACCCTCTACAAGTTTCCTGGAATAGCCTGCGGATGCTGGATCCAGAAGTTGCCCATCCAAGGTATCCATGGGTCCTGACATATAGACGTGCCATTTCCCGAACCAATGGATCTCTTGGCTACACCATGCACCAACCCCAAGGCTCCATGGATACTCCTCCAGGCCCAAGACGGCCTAGACCCGAGCTCCGAGGTCATCAAGTCGTCATTCATGTAGTACTTAGCCTTGAGAACCTGAGCTAGCAGCGAATTTGGCTGTGAGAGAAGCCTCCATGCCTGCTTCCCTATGAGCGCTTTATTGAATGCCCCTAGGTCTCAAAAGTCCAATCCGCCAGCTCCTTTCGAACGCGATATCCTCTTCCAAGCCACTCATGGAATCTTCCGCTCCGTAGAAGATCCCCCCACCAGAAATTGCTCAACAGGCCATGTATCTTCTCCACCACATAATCTGGAAGTTGGAAACAACTCATCATATAACTCGGTATATCCTGTAGAACAAACTTTATCAGAATCTCTTTGCTCGCTTTCGACAAGTTATGCTCATTCCAACCATCAATCTTCTGCCTGATGCGATATTTGATGGATTGGAATATCTCCCCCTTCTTCCTTCCAATGACAGTAGGTAGCCCAAGATACTTCTCATGAGCCTCCACCTCCGGAATCTTCAGAATGCTACATATCCTCGGTCTGATATTCAAAGACGTGTTAGGGCAGAACTAAACATCCGACTTATCCACATTTATCTTCTGTCCGGAAATGGCCTCGTACAACGCCAATGCCCACTGTATATGCCTCACTTCCTCCTCCGACGCCTCACCAAAGAGAATGGTATCATCTGCAAAAAACAGATAAGAGATTCTTGATCTGTTAGGGGAAGCACAGGCTCCCCTAATCCGCCCCGCACTTTCCAAATCCGTGAGTAGCATCGAAAGTACCTCCGAGTAGATAATAAATAGGTTTGGAGAAAGAGGGTCCCCCTGCCTAATACCTCTATTCGGCGTTAGCTGCCCAAACTCCTCGCCATTCAGGATGAATGAGAATTGCACCGAAGACAAACACTGCCGAATAATCGATACAAATCCTGGCGGAAATCCCAACTGCTCGAGTGTCCCCAGAACAAAACTCCACTCAATCCTGTCAAAAGCCTTGCTCATATCCAGCTTAATACTCATCTCCCCTCTCCTTCCTGTCGTCTTCACTTTCATCGTATGGTGCAATTCGTGGGCCACCAATACGTTGTCAGTGATCAATCTCCCTGGTATGAACGCCGATTGAGATGGCGAAATAATGTCTCCGATAATAGGCCTCACTCTATTCGCCACCACCTTCGATGCTAACTGGTACACCACATTGCATAAGCTGACTGGTCTGAACTGAGTGATCAGCTCAGGCTGCGAAACTTTTGGCAACAATATAATATGGGTGTAATTAACCCTAGGGTGTAAGTCACCCTTATTCAGAAAATCTAAAACCCATGCAACTACATCTTTCTTAACTACATGCCAGAATTTCTGAAAGAAAACGGGGCTCATATTGTCTGGCCCGGGGGGTCTTGAGAGGATGCATCTACTTCACCGCCTTGGAAACCTCCGCCTCTGTGTATGGCCTGATAAGCTTCCCCGCCATTTCCTGTGTGACCTTCTGAGCCATTCGTTCCAGAACCTGCCTCGTTCTCCTCTCATCCGGCTCCGAAGACGAGAATAGACCCCCAAAATAGTCTACAATGATCTTCTCCATACTCCCAGCATCAGAGCGCAACACCTGTGCCGCATCTTTGAGGCCTGAGATGTGATTCCTCGACCATCGATTTGTTGCGAATCGATAGAAAAACCTGGTATTTCTGTCACCCTCCTTGTACCAGTGTTGTTTCGCCCGCTGTCTCCATTTTATCCCCTCCGCCTCCTGGAGAAAGTTGTACTCTTGTCTGAGCGAAAAAAGTTCATCATGGCTTGTATCCGTTGGGATCCTCATCTCCAACTCGTGGATCAGCTTCTTCAACTCCTCTATCCTCTTTGCACTGGCTGGGAAATTACGACGATTCCAGTCCATAAGTCCCACTGCACATCTCTCTAGCTTCTCTGACAAGTGTATGTTATCATCACCCCAAGACTCCTGGATCTTCACTTCACATTCCTCGGACTTCACCCAGAATGCCTCAAATCTGAACCGTCTCTTCTTCCTGGTTCGGTTCGCCAAAGGGTCTCTAGCCTGTAGTTGGACTAATACTGCCAAATGATCGGATGAAGACATCTTCGCTGTAGAGCTCGTCGACCACGGAAAAGCATCTAGCAATGCCTGGTTCCCAGTGGCTTGGTCAAGCTTAACCAAAACTGTTGGCTCATTCCGACGAATCCTTACCCAAGTAAAATCGGAGCCCTCATATCCAATATAAGTCATGTGTCCATCAACCCACAAAACCACAGCGCATCTCGAAAGTTCTCGATCTGTGCCTCCGGTCTCGGACCCCTTCCTACAAACTCCTCCTGAGAAAGAACCTCATTAAAGTCCCCCATGCAAACCCAAGGAACACCACTAATAATGCGACGAATACTGAAACTCCACTTTTAATTTTTTATTCCATAGCAAAGCCATGCCCCTAGTCTGACCTTGGGCATCCACCACCACACCATCAAAAATTAACTGACTTTTAACCCTATTAATAACAAAACTAGAACAATGCGTCTCACAAAGAAAAACAAGTAAAGGTGCTTTCAAGCGCACTATCGTGCGTAATTCCTGAACTGTCTTAGTGTCCCCGAGGCCACCTCGACAGTTCCAACTCAGTAGACTCATGGCCCCTGGCGGGACTGGGCCTCGCCAGTCTCCGCCTGTGTAGAGAAAGAATTGTACTCAAGGGCAGTATTATCCATGCAAACCCTAGTCTTCTTCACTCTCGCTTCAACTCCATCTTCCGTGTCCATTATCTCAATCAGCTCCAGTTTTCTCTTCACCGGACCTGGCTCCTTCGCCGACGTCCCCTCGCCATCCTCGGGTATCATTCCCCCAAGCCCCGTAGCCTCTGTGTTAGCTCTACCACGCCCACGACCTCTCCCTCTCGTCCCGCATCCAGCTCCCGACTTTGCTCTATTTTTCACCATCTTACTTACCTGTTTCTCCGACAACCTCGCCGGAGTATCCATTTCCACTTGAACTGGTACCAAAAACGGGCTAAGTGGTGACACTGGTTGTGCCGCTGGCCTATGATTTCTCGGTGGTGTAACCACCACTGTCGCGGAGGCAGAGAATCTCATAAACACCACCCCACTTTGCGGATTGCTATCCCCCTGATGTTCCCTCCGGTTTCGCATCAGCATGGTCTTATCATCATCCATCCTGAGCACCTGCGCATCATGAACCAGCCCTGGTGGTTCAATGACTCCCCCGTCCGGCTTGACACACATCAGCTCGTTGTCCTCCAGACTCCTTAATGAAGCTTCTTCGTCTTCTGTCATGAGTAATGATGCCGCCTGGTCAGTCAACAGCTCAATCTCCGACGACTGCGGCTTCCCCTCCTCAAGGTTGAATCGGATATGTTCCAAAACTTCCCTAACCCGGATTTCCTATGTAATTTGCGCTCCCCTCTCCAGTTCTTTTCGAAACTGTTCCAGCACCCATCGTTTAGAAAAAGGGCGCATATTTCTCCAAGCTATTCGCTGTAACTCTATCGCCCTTTCCACGTCAATACTTTCAAAATCCCCGACCAGTTCAGCGACAGTCGTTGGCCTGGGTTCGATCTCCATCCCTGCGGCTTGGTTTGTCACAGTCCTCCCCGCACGATCAACCATCATCCCCGCACGATCCTCTTGCCCTATACATTCATTCGCCGCACTGTCCTTATTCCCCGCACGATCTCTCCCTGCACGAGGCTGCTGCTGTTCATTCCACTGGCCCGCGGCTGCTCCCACTGTCCACGATTGTTCGGAAAAGGGTTTCACCTCGGTTTGAGGTGCATCCCTTTCGGATAATTAACAGAATTTCTCATCTCCGGCGGCGCCTCCCACCTCACCGAGCAGCTTCCGACTAAATGACCAATAATCCCACAATAGTCACAAAAATTGGAAAGCTTTTCATATTGCAATATTAGCATGTTTGAAGCCCCAGGTGGAATCTGCACCCTTTTCAGGGGTTTCGTCACGTCGATTTCGCATCGAATCCTGAGAAATTTCCCGACGATCTCCCCGTCGACATCCTTCTCCACACCGATAAACCTCCCGATCGCGTTTCCGATGTCTCGTGCTGTCTCCAAATTCATCTGGTCCTGAGTTGGCTTATGTGCGATAATCCAAAACGGAACCCGATCAAAAACCACATCCGCCGGCACAACATCTCCTCGTGATTCTTGCAGCATGAGAATATTGTTTTCAAGGAACCACGGCTGCGTCTCCATCACTCTGTTCCTCGCACCAATATTCGGAAAGGCAAATTGAAAAAGATTATCCGCTAGGGTTTTTACCTTCAACTCCGCTGGTAGCCGTCATGCCCTACCGAAGTAAGTTTGCACATCCGCCGCCGGTATCCTCCTCGGTGACATCAACTTTCCGATCAACAATTTCCTGTGATACATCGTCGGAGCCCAGCGCTGGGGTTCGAGCGGAGCCTGCTGCTCCTCCTCCGTGAGCGAAAGCCCAGCGTACAGTGTTGCGATCACGTCTGTGTCAGTCATTTTCAAGATTTGGCCGGAATCACAGAGTTTGCCGTGAAAACCGTTCAAAATTGCAGGTATCGTCATCCTCTTCACCGTTAAACCCCAGGGGTTTTTTTTTCCGGAGAGAGAAAAAAAAGTGATTGTATATGATAATGGGTTTATAATAACATTTTTTGTTTAAACAAGCCACATAGTGAGAAAGGATCGTCACAATTCTTATCTCACCATTAATATGCTCAATCTGCGTCATCCGATCTACTGGATTGACACAAATCTCAATGTTTGCACTGGCGCTTCCTCACAAATCTTCTCGACGATATTTGCAAATTCATGATGTGACGGTTCTCCAAGTGTAAGGATTCCTTACAATCATCCTCAAAAACTCAGCACAATTTCATATTTCCGAGGGTAATTTGTCAAGGACCCGTGTTAATGTCCCTTTTTCAAGTTTGCATGTGTTGATATTGTAAATTCGGTTGCACCGGTAGTTGAGTTCAGTAGTGTTGGTATTTGCAGTTGTAGCCGGAAACAAAAGAAATGGCAGAAGGTGAAGGGGTCTGCGATATGGAATAGAAATGATTATACTGTAAGGGAATATGACATGCTTTCAATTTGTTGTAGTTTGAGATTTCAGTCGATCTGGTGTGAACCGGCCAATCCGTTGCATTGATAATAAGAACCATATTTAAAGAAAATTACATGTGGCATTGGCATGACAAGATAAATGTTAGGCCCTCTTCTTCTAAGTAAATGAACTAAAATTAAACTGAAATGAGGTGAAAATTAATTTAAAATTGATCTGAGTTTCAATAAATTATAATTTTGCTGAATAAAATTAAAATAAACTGAAGTAAACTGAATTAAATTGAATTGAACTCTTCTTTGAATTTAGATTAGTTAAGAAAAACTATAATTTGATAAATTTAATGATAATTTAATCATATTCAAAACGAGGTTCTCTTTTTATTATTATTGTTATATTAAAAAGCGTTAGAAATTAGAGTTGGTCTCTTGGGTGACCGTCACTATATAGTGACCAGATTAAATTGCAAATAGGATATAAGTTAAAAAAACACGGAGGGACCAATTTGCAATTTCAGGAAATTTTAAAAAATCACGCGCTACAGTGTCAAACCACGCGCTACAGTGCTGATTTGCTACAGTGTCGAGTTGCTACAGTAAAGCATGAACACTTTAACTTAAAACATGGACATTTTAACTTAAAACATGGACACTTTAACTTAAAACATGGAAACTTTAAATTAAAACATGAACACTTTGGCCCTGTTTACTAGAGCTTATTTCTTGATGTACTGAACTGAACTGAATTGAACTGAACTGAACTGAACTGAATTGAACTGAACTGAACTGAACTGAAAATTGATGTATTGAAAAATGGAATCAGCATGACTGAATTAACCTGAATTTCATCAAATTACATTTTCACTGAACTGAACTGAACTGAACTGAATTGAACTGAACTGAACTGAATTGAACTGAACTGGACTGAACTGAACTGATCTACAGATAAGCTCTGGTAAACAGGGCCTTTAACTTAAAATATGGACACTTTAACTTAAAACATGGACCTTTAACTTGAAACATAAAACATAACTATTTTAACTTAAAACATAAAACATAAAACATGGACGTTTTAACGTGAAACATGTACACTTTAACTTGAAACATAAAACATGAACATTTTAACTTGAAACATAAAACATAAATATTTTAACTTCAAACATAAAACATGGACGTTTTAACGACACTTTAACTTGAAATATAAAACATGAACATTTTAACTTAAAACATAAAACATGGACGTTTTAACGTGAAACATGAACACTTTAACTTGAAACATGAACATTTTAACTTGAAATATAAAACATAAACATTTTAACTTAAAACATAAAACATGGACGTTAAAACATAAAACATGGACGTTTTAACGTGAAACATGAACACTTTAACTTGAAACATAAAACATGGACATTTTAACTTGAAACATTGAATTACACGGTAGCAAACACTGTAGCGCACAGTAGAAAATACTGTACGCACGCGGAAACGTGATTTTTTAAAATTTTTAAAAATTGCAAATTGGTCCCTCCTTGATTTTATTTATTGCACTATTTATAATTTAGTCCGATCACTGTATAGTGACGGTCACTCCCAAGAGTTTTCCTAGAAATTATGCACTTCAGTTTTTAACACGCCTTTTTCACTGTCTAATTTATTAATATTTCTTTCACTGGAACCCAAAGGGACAATGGAGACCTGCACTCTTCTCAGAGCTCTAAAGCCTTCATGGATCATTCGGTCTGTCCGCCGGCCGTCCCCGACTTTCCGCGCTGCTTCTATTCACTCAGGTTTCATCTTTTTTACGTTTTCAGTTACGAGTTTGATCCTTTCAAAAATGATGGATTGGTTTATCAATATTTTGCCGAATATCTGATATTAGAATGTGGCGACTCTGTCAGGAAGTGAAAAATTAGTGAAAAGAGCGTATGATGGGTTGCTATTGGATGCTGGGGGAACACTTTTGCAGCTCAACAAGCCTGTTGAAGACACTTATGCCCAAATTGGCCGAAGCTATGGTTAGCTTTCCCAATCATAACTTTCTTTTTATGCTTGCTCATTGCTTTTCTGAAATTGAACAGACATTTTTCACTGAAAATATATGTATTGTAAAAGTTTGATGTGTTCAAACATCAAAGTGACACACTTTTAACTTTCAGAAGTTTGGGAACTTTGAAATGAGATGGAGAGATTACTGAAGGATGTTGCTTCCTATGATGTCTGTTTGCTAACAAGACTATCTGATAGAAACTATAATTTTTCTTATCTCTTAAGGTCTCCAGATTACTCCAGCTGAAATAAAGGATGGTTTTCGAAGGGCTTTTACTGCTCCTTGGCCTGAAAAGCTTCGATACCAGGTTTCACTCTTAATCTTCTATGACTGTTTGGGAGGTGGGAGCTCTTCAACTAATGCATCGTATTCCTCAAACAAGTTTTTTTTTCTTATGTTGTTTCATTCTTGAACATCGGCTAATGAATGATATGTTGATGTTGTATAAAAGTGGTTAACTTGAAAATGTATGAATAATACGCCAACTTCCTACCATTGGAATTGTTCTTCTTACTATAAAATAGTATTACTATTTAAATCTTTTGAGGTGAAGGGAGCTTGAAATAACAAGCTATATATTGTTTATTTATAACAGTGATAGGTCTCCAAGGCTCCCACACCTTGTATAGCATCCCTATCACGGTTAATAGTAGGCTGCTTCAGTTCCATATAAGTATTTTATTAAAGTTGTTACCAACTATTTGGGTTTGAGAAAAGTATACAACATCCAATATAACAGCAGTAGGTCACAAGATCCTTCCATTAGCTAATTCTGATTATTCAATTGGTAATTGTTAATATTCATCTTTTGTTTAAAAAGCATAAAAATAAAAATAAAATGTAAACTAGTTGATCGATATAATAATTATGTTGGTTTATGCTCGTAGTTCAAAATATTTAAATAGCTGCTGGTTGACAATGGATCTGCATATAAAACAGTCTTCTAGTTAATGCAATTTTTGTGCTCTTTATTTAACTGATTTCATGGCATTGTTTTTGGGCATGGATTTTTCATGATTGCAAATTGCAACATGACAGGGTGATGGAAAGCCATTCTGGAAACTCGTTGTCTCAGAGGCCACTGGCTGTAATAGTGATGATTATTTTGAGGAAGTATATGAGGTAATATCTCACTTTACTCTGCTTTATTGCAAGAGCTCTATTAATTGTGATTGCTAACTCAAGCAAGATTTTTCAAGTACTATGCTCGTTGTGACGCATGGCATCTTCCGGTTGGAGCCGTTGAGACCATTTCAGCTCTGAAAGATTCTGGAGGTTAGTAAGTATTCGATCACAGCTTTGCATATCTCTATCAGTTTGATTTCTGACATGCTTGCACCAAAACAGTGAAATTGGCTGTGGTATCCAATTTTGACTCTCGATTAAGGAATTTATTGATGGATCTCAATGTATTACATCTGTAAGTGCTATTCATCAACTCTCTTTGTGTTTTTTCTCCAAAGTTGAGCCTTATTTATATCAAAATTGTGTTATTGCTGGCTATAATCTGGGAAAGGGAAGACTAGATATTTTAGTACCTCAGAATCTGTAGCCTCTGAGCTGTGTGGCCCCATTTTCCAATTCTGGTTTTAATGGCCTACAACCAGCGATAAGTAAATGTTATCACCATTGGATGAATGATGGTTCCAAAATCATTATATAATTATATTCAGCCTTTTAAGGTTCATCTATGAGCATGTATAATGTACAAACTACAAAACGTTAATAGCACTGCTTTATGAGTATTCTTTCCATATATTTTATTTTCTTTTCCGGAACAGATTTGATGCTGTCATTGTATCTTCAGAGGTTGGGCATGAAAAACCAGATCCCAAGATATTTCGAGCTGCTCTAGGTATGTGTGAGGAAGGGTTTACCTGATATTTGCAAATTCAAGGCATGAGAAGAATAACTTCTACATTGTGGTATTTAAATTGTTTATATATATGAAGGCTATATTTAAATGTTTTATATGGTTGTAGATTTGATCTCTGTAGAAGCTGGTAGAGCCATTCATGTTGGAGATGATCAAAAGTCAGATAAAGAAGGAGCCAATGCAGTTGGCATAGACTGCTGGTTAGTCAAATTACTACTGCATATTACATTCAAACTTAATGAAGAAATATAAATTCTGCCAATCTAGTGACTATAATCTATGATTGGCAGTCTAGGTGGATAGTATCTCCATTCATGACAATCGTTGGTTGGAACGAGTTTTGCTGTATACTCACTCATGTACTGTTTCTTGCTAAATAGGTTGTGGGGCAAAGACGTGAAGACATTTTCAGATATTCAAAGCCACATTCTCCTAGCAGAAGCTTAATTCTGAGTGACTGCAACTCTTTACGTTGATGGAGCTGTTAAAACGGGGTCTGCTGTCAATTGGAAGGTGAAAGCTTAGGAATCCAGAGCTTAATTCTGAGTGACTGCAACTCTTTTTTCAGTTGCTTGATTATTCACTATTTTTTTGTTCTTTAATTGCAACACTGATTATATATTTAGGCTCTACAACAAGAGGCTGGTTACTATTTTTTGAAATGTAAAAGTTATTTAACTGCTTTTTGTTCTCTGTTCTGCATTGCTGGTGTTAGAAGCTAAATTTTTTGTCCTAGAACTGCTTGTTTTGATCTTCTTCAACCCAATGTTTTTTTCTTCGGGTTCTGGTTTCCATGACCTTCAGCCCAGTTTAGCCGATTTAACAAGCTGTTGTATAGAGTTAGATTTTTCATTCATTGTTCCTTTTGGAGCTAGGAAGCTCCTGTGTTTGCTCCATAGCCGTTTACCTATACATCTCCCTCCACCATCTGGTGGTTTCAAGTTAAAAAAAAAAGATGAACTGAATACAAGCACATGTTTATAAATGCAGAAACAGATCACGTTTATAAATTTTAAAACATTAGAGAGTGGAAAGTGTAAGAAACAAGTGATTAAAACAATAAATCAATAACAAAAGCGTACTCAACCAACACACATTTCATTCAAAATGGACATAATAACCAAGATTTCTTTTCATACACATCAGTGGATTACTTACAAAACTGCTCTATCTTCAGAGCATATAAATCTACAAACTGCCTACACTAATTAAACTACCAACTCAAATCTCCCGAAATAATGTCATTTTCTTTCACAAACTCCATGAATTCAGAAGAGTAATATTGCTCCAAATCCTCCTGGTTCTCCAATAAGAACCCTGAACATTTACCCTGTGCCAACTCTTCTTCTTCTTCTCCATTCTCATTATCCAAATCTCCAGAAATAATGTCACTTTCTCTCACAAACTCCATGAATTCAGAAGAGTAACATTGCTCCAAATCCTCCAGGTTCCCGAATAACAACCTTGAATATTGACCCTGTGCCAACTCCTCTTCTTCTCCATCATCATTATCCAAACTGTTGTATAACATGTCTACAAATTCATCCATGGTCGACTCTCTATCTTCTTCACGATCATTCTGTAAATCATTTTCTTCTTCGATAACAACACCTGGATCACAAATTTGGACGCAATCTGGGGTTTCCAAGAAAGCCTCCTTTTCACTTGAACAAGTTGCTCCAATGCCAAAACAGTCATCATCCAATAGGTCGGAAACATCATCCCATGCCATGCACTGTTCTAGATTCTGCCAGGGTGAAGAGCAACTCGCAACAAATTCTTCTTGCGGGATGACATTTGCTTGAACATTGTTTGCGATGGTGATTGTTGAAGAACCGGTGCTCTTCTTGGCTTTCTTTCTTGGAAGGCTCTCATTGATAGTGACTGTTGAACAAGCAGTGCGCTTCTTGCCCCTTTTGACGTGACAGCGCTTCGACAGGTCCTTGATAACTCTGCAAATGACATAGTCGGTGCTGGCAAGCCCGATTTGGGCGAGAGAATGTTGAGATAGATGATACTCGTGCATCAAGTAGTGAGGTTTGTCGGCCGCATCATTAGGATCACCACGAAACTCATATGTCAGAGTCCCCATCTGCAATATCTCCCGGCCTTCAAACATCACTGCCTTCGATCCCTGACCGTCCCAAGAACCAGCCCCGGCCCTTCTACAGTAATTCTTAGGTCCACTTTTAATGAGCTTCGTCACAATGTATTTGACCCTCGATTTCTGCTGCCAGTCACTCACATCGTGAAGCTCAGAGATTTCATTGAGCCCAGAAAATACCTTCCAGGGTTCTCTCCCTTCCCCGTACAAATCCAACATCTCCACGATGTCGCCGGTTTGGATTTTGGGATACACAGACATATCACCGCCTTTAGCTTTGTATTTGAGAGCTTTCATAAGGTGTTTGAGTTCAGGTCTGTATCGATATCCTACCTTCCGAATCGCCATCGTTACTGTAATTATTCCTCTTTCCCTCTTCCAATCAAATCACAAAACCCTAGATCTTTGGTTTCCAAAAAAAAGGATAAACGATCACAAAAGCGAGAGCAATGAGAGATGAGAGAATGAGGAACGGGGGATTTCGAAATATCAGAGAGGAACGAGAGAAATTTTGAGAGAGCTGAATTGGGTTGTGTCACAATTTGGGGAAGAACAAGTTGCGTATATATATAGCCCATTCAACGACGCGTTTTGGACAGCAGGATAACGGGTATAATTTACATTATTAACCCTGTGATATTTCAGTCTTGGCATCATTTATTAAGGGTACAATTGACATTGTCGCAAGAGTTGGAATGGGTCAATTTAGACTGTTAGGACTGGGCCCCACGTTCCCAAAATTGAAATTCTGCCTAATCCTCTTTCTCTTTTCAAAATCATCTTCTTCCGTTAGACACGTATTGGCCACGTCCGCGTTTCTTACGCGTGTACGCCCACGGGTCTAACACGGGGAAACCACGTAATCACACCTATATATAGATCCTGGCGGCCCTTCAATTAAACCATGGTACGAACACCGACTCTTGAGATTTCAGTTGTCTCGAAAAATCTCTCATTTCTTCTCCCTTGAATTCGCTTCTTCAGTTCGGTTTTCAATTCGATATTTGGGGTTTGCCCAAATCGAATTGTGCCGTTCTCGCTCGTTCTTGATCCAGTTCTTGCTTGTTGTTTAATTCTTCCGATCATCCTTCCCTTTCTCCTGACTGTGAATTCGTTTGTTTGATTCAGTTTTGATTAAGGTTTTTTCATTTGATTTAGGGATTTCTGATTTAGGGTTCTTGGATTTAGGGATTTCTGATTTAGGGTTTGTCTGTCTTCTGTATTGTGTATTGTGTATTGTCTTGTGTTTGTTTGGTACTTGTTGATATGGATCCAGGTTCTCTTCCGCTTGCGAGGAGATTATTCTGCACTCCTTCTCCGGCAACGCCCAAGGTCGCCCGGAGATTGGCAGATCCTTCTTCTTCTCCGGCAACGCCCCAGGTGGCCCAGCCCCCTGAAGTTGTAGCCCGGAGACGGAGATTCGCGAGGTCCCCTCTAGCCCAGAGAAGGTTGTTCGACGACTCTCCGAGCCCTCCCGCTGCACTTCCCTCCCCTCCTCCTGCACGAATCCAGCGGCTCCGTGTCCGTGGTCCTCCTTTGCGCCAAAGATTTGACGCACCTCCTCCTCGGGTCTATTCCAACCCTGATTTTGAGCCCATCTCTATCAAGTGGAATACCAAGGCCATAACTTCGTATTTTAACAATTACGCCCCCAAATACTTTAGATAACTAATATGTTGTGGTTCCTTTCTGTCCCTGTTATGCTCTCTTCTCTTTGATTATGCTGTTGCTTGGTTATTTTGCATGTTTGCTTTGCAGGAAACTCTCTCGAAACAGCTACTTGGAAAACTTGCTATACTCCAGTTTATACAGGACATTTTGGCTTGGTGAGTGACATCAGTGATTGCTGGGGCTGCTTCTGCAGAGAATGGAATGTGACAAGTGGTTTTTACACATCATGCTGAGAAATGCGGTTTGCTGAAACTCTGTTGGGTGGGGTGAATGATTTGGAGGCTTCTGTCTTCGAGCTTATGATGGAGCCAGCAAGTCACAGCTGAGGAAAAATAGCAGTAGTTGTAAGGAAATATAGAGTAGTTGATGTAAAGATCAAATTTTGACATAGTCTATGTATGTAATACAGCTTTTGAAGCTCAGTTTACCTCATCTGAATATATGTATACTTGATTTGAATCAAAATGGTTTGAATATATTTCTTTTTTTCTGTTTATAATTTCCTATCTAGTTGATGTAGAGAAACTTGCAAAACAGATGACTCAGTAACTAAATTTCTGTTAACACTTGCAAAAGCAAAAATTGGATCTTTACCTTTAGTAAAAATCAGAGCTTCTTGACAAGTCACTCACCTTTGGTAAAATTTGGACTAGTCACTCACCTTTTGATCCCACAGAATCAGCCTATATGGACAAATATGCAAAAGACTTATTGGTGATATACTCAGAAAGCATAAGAGCTGAATTCAACCATGAAACTTTATACAATTCAGATCAAATGTTCTGAAATAGATTTATTCAACAGATTTACAAGTGATATGAAAGAACTTGACCAAACATTTTATATGATTGAATAACTTACCACAGTCAATAGTGCTTCTAAGACCTCTAGTGCAGCAATGCTGACAGAGATTGGAGGTGGTTTTCTGTACCCCTTTACTGCCAGACCAGTTGCAGCAGTTTGCTTCCTCCTTTTTGGACGAGGTGGCTGTGTGTCTTTCTCTGATTTGTTTGGAGCCTGAAGAAAAATATTTCCATGGACAGCGGAGTCCAAGTCGAGAAATGTGTTTTCTATTACCGCATCATCAACCAGCATCGCCATCCCTGCAAATAAAAACATCAATCAATATTACTTCAACATCAATCAGTTGGATTTAGACTATTGAAGAATGCATTTAACTGTTAGTAAATGGTCAAATACCAACTCCCATGGAAAGCAGCATTGCTTTCAGGACTGTGTAAACCTTAACCCTTGGCTCAGGCAGCAAGCAGGTTCCTAAAAATTCTGTAAGAAAGTGGGTCATACCTGCCACATGTGGCAATGATTGACTGCAAAAGAGCGCATATAAGTCAAAATAGCATCATTCTCCAAAACCCCAGAAAACAAGACATGAATATTAATCATCTGTAAGAGATAAACAGTCACCTCCGAAGTGCTTTAAATGTATCACCGAGAAGATCTAGACTGGATGCATGAAGTGTAGGAAGCTCCAAGCAGATAAACTCGTGTCTCGTCATTGTCATCATTGCCTGAGAGGACGGCAAAAATGAGCCATCCACCATCAGCACTCTCCTGATAAGAGCCATTATCGGGGGAGAAGGAACAGGAACCTACATGTACAAGAGAAAATTAAACAAGAACAGGTAAGCACAACGGGATAAAAATCTCGTAAAATTCAGTACCTGAACAGGATATGAACCAGTAAACATCATGCCACAGGAAGAAATTAAGATGCACACTCTGGACACCAGCACTTGCTCCGGATTCTGAGGAGGCGGATGTGGATATCGACTTGTGAGACCTCCCAGGGGAGGTGGGGGATCCCTCCCTGCTGGAACTACTAGCCTGTATACCTCATTAGGAGCTGTTTCTGCAATAGTAAGTAAAACATAAGCATCTAAAATTTCCAGCAATGGTCACAAAAGTAGTCGAATCGAATCATTACCATCTTCTAGGCCTTGAAATGCAAAGGTCAGTTGATCATTGAGGAATAGGATGATTTTCTGCATCATCAGCGTCCAGCTATCTGCTGTTCCTCTTGATTTTGGAAGCAATATTAAACATTCAACAAGTTTCTGCATTCAGTAAATACTTCTGTTTAGTTGGATTCAGCATACTAACTAACCAATGTGTAGAGAACTGGAAAAAAGTTCTATTAAATCTGCAGAATCACACCTTATGTCAGTGAAAAGAAAGAGAGAATAAAACAGAAGATAAGAGTAAAAGTCTGCAGTCATTCCTGAAAGGACACAAAACATTCTGAAACATACACTTGTCAAGCTGTGATGCCAGGCAGAATCTCACTCAAGATCAGGCACCACAGTCAACTTCTAGTTCTATTTTTATATATTTTTCATCAATGTGGCAGGAGAAGAACAACATAAAAATTCATCTAGGCCTATAATTGACATACAACTATTGCTTTTATCTCTTTAAAAACTTGAGTACAGTCCTGAATGGCTAAAGGAACAAAAGTCGATATAGAAAAGCGTTCAGGAGAGGTTAAAATACCATGATACACAAACAATTACTTACATCATTATAATGTCGACCACCGACAGAAATTGGATAGACTTGAATCAGCAAACTAAGAGCTTCTTCCTGCATAAGGCCATCAAAAACATAAAGTTTTAAATCATGATTAAGGAGAAAGAAAACTCAGATGATCAGGAAAGGTGATTAAAATTCTTCTATGTATCATGGCATCAAAAAAAATTCAGCATTTCATACAATATAAAGAAGAAGCCACAAAAAGCAGTAACAATAGTTGTAAAGAAGGGCTAGCCTAGACATACACTTATGGCGTCAAAAATAAAAGAATTTTGAAGGGAATTCAGAAACATAAAATACTCAAACATCTCAGGAAAAGCAGTTATGTGGTCTTGGAAAATGTTTTAAACAGAACTACACCATACACTTACAGCTTAGCTCTTTCATTACAAAGGTTTTCAAACAAAATCAAGTTTTATTTCTAAAAGAAAAGGGGAAAAATTCATGACATCAATTCCTTGAATGACAGACAAACTGAGTTCTAAGATGGAACAATGAAAATATTTTTTCTCATATTAATCACTGCAAAAGGATTTGTAATAAACTCTATACGAACCAGTTCGCGTTCTGAACTATCCTCGTTTACTATGTTCAGCACTGGCTGAACCAGTTTTGCAGCTGAAAATCCCCAATTCTTCCTTTCATCGTGATATCCGCCCAACCTGTTTCAAAACATTTTCATGGAATGTTTAGAGAGATACCAAACAATGAACCTTGACAATTTATACAATGCAGAAAAAATGTGTCAAATGCTAAAGAAGTTAAAGAAAAAAAACCCTGTGAGCAGATCAGACATGGAAGCTAAAGAAGCTGCCCTCAGAAAAGCCGGAGTATCTGAAACATGAAGCATGTTTGTAGGAGCAAAAAAACAAGACATCAATCACTGTTTGTATAAATGCTGAAACACCTGAATATGAGCAAAGATGGAGTTGAACCACTGTTTGTAGGAGGCCAAAAAGCGCTCTGAATTGCATTCTTGAAATGTCAATCCCAGCAGGCATATCGCCGCCCAGACTTTATCAGGCACGAAGAATGATACCTAGAACATACAAGCACATGTTTATAAATGCAGAAACAGATCATGTTTATAAATTTTAAAACAGTAGAGAGTGGAAAGTGTAAGAAACAAGTGATTAAAAATAAATCAATAACAAAAACGTACTCAACCAACAGACACTTCATTCAAAATGGACAGAATAACCAAGATTTCTTTACAAAACTGCTCTATCTTCAGAGCATTTAATCTACAAACTGCCTACACTAATTAAACTACCAACTCAAATCTCTAGAAATAATGTCATTTTCTCTCACAAACTCCATGAATTCAGAAGAGTAATATTGCTCCAAATCCTCCTGGTTCTCCAATAAGAACCCTGAACATTTACCCTGTGCCAACTCCTCTTCTTCTTCTCCATTCTCATTATCCAAATCTCCAGAAATATTGTCACTTTCTCTCACAAACTCCATGAATTCAGAAGAGTAACATTGCTCCAAATCCTCCAGGTTCCCGAATAACAACCTTGAATATTGACCCTGTGCCAACTCCTCTTCTTCTCCATCATCATTATCCAAACTGTTGTATAACTGAAATATCTATCTACCAGATTCAGATCAAATAAGTTGTCTAAAATACTGACTAGCTGTGTTTTAGGTTTTACTGCATAAACGATGTTGCAACATGAAAAACCTTAATTTGCAGAAAATAAAAAACACGCGAATTTGATCACGCAGTTCGGTGCAATGCACCTACATCTGCGGGGCCGTAGCCCTGTGTTGAAATCATTCCACTAAATTGTCAAAAGACAGATTACAGACTCATCTTTTACAATTTCTAAGTGGTTGCGATCCCTCGCTCCAATCGGACCACCAGTTCCCCTAGTCTTCGATGTTGCGATCCCTCGCTCCAATCGGACCACTAGTTCTCCCTAGTCTACGATCACTCCCACACCAGGAGCTTTATGGTGATTTCGAACACACCGGCTTCCACACGTCCAAATGGTTGTTGACGAACGCGGACGGCGCTGCTCTGGCCTGGCCTAAAGTAAACCCTGAATAGGATTTTTCTCTCGTAAGATCGGCAAATCAGACTCGCAGCTAATTGTCCCATTTATAGCTCAATGCCGTGTGTATTCAGTCATCTTCACGGCATGGAATTCCTCCCTTCAATCATGCTTGATTTGATTCTGAAAATCTCTGAAGATAAGGAATGAAGAATATCTTTCAACTGAAAAATATGGAAAGATTTGGCTCCCACTCATTGATCAAATCTCCATAGTGTAAAACTGAGTTGTTGATATTCGTTGGACTGTATTTACCATAAATCCCATACGCACAATATTTCCTTGCCTTTTAAAGCTGCGTTGGAATTTCTGTCACTTTTCTGCTAAACCCTAATCGATGTTGCAACATCGAATCTGCCACAAATAAGCCAATAAAAAATGGACTCTACAATCTCCCCCTTTGGCAATTTGTGGACCGCAAACAACTTTTGGATGGCGCCAAAACAAAACAGCTATTCTCAGTAAAATCATCAATTAAGGAACTCCCCCTGAGTCATAGCATTACTTCAACACACCAATCCATCCAAATCCAGAAAATCAAAAAATGTAGCAGAAAGTGAGAATAATCAAATACAGTCATCCAATAATAAAATCCACATAAATCCAAAAG
This sequence comes from Cruciata laevipes, assembly GCA_963678965.1. NCBI lineage: Eukaryota > Viridiplantae > Streptophyta > Magnoliopsida > Gentianales > Rubiaceae > Cruciata > Cruciata laevipes. The sequence continues at coordinate 13,500,413 of OY787635.1, forward strand.
TAACTCCCCCTCGGACCATGAACTGCCAAAGACAAAGAACTGAACTCAATCAGAATCAGAAACAACATTCCTCTTGGAAAAAGAACTCTGGACCCTTTCTTAAGCTGAGCTGCAAGATCCGAAAACCTTTTCTGATCATCACTATGCTTCTTGACCATCTCAGAATGAAAGTCCAGCTGACCCATATGATAATTTAACTTCATCTCCCTTTGCAAGGCAGTAATTAGGCAGCGGCATGGATGCGGCACAACATTAGACTTTCTGGAGTTTTTAGCTGCATGATGAATTCTTCTGAAAATACACTTCCCCGGATGCATCAATCCCAATGTACTCGACAAACTCGAACGAAACTCAACCACGAAGATTCAGATGCAAAGCCAGTACCTTTCGAGTTGTGACGGAAATCCGATGACCGAGAAGAACTTGAACACCAAACACAGCAAAATATCTCTGGAGAAATTTATAGACAGCGGAAGACGATTCCAGAGAGATTGAGAGTTTAGAGGGCTGAGTTTGTGTTCCAATAGAATGCCAATAGTCAGCTGAAAAATAGTACTAGTCCCGCATATATGTTCATCACTCGCCACTAACTATCTGCGCGCGAACTAGGGCTTCATGTTGCAACATCAAAAACAGTCTGACCAGCAAACCCGCTCTCTAGGGTTTCATGTTGCAACATCGAAAATTTTCCCAGCACTTTCAGAGTTTCTACCCAGTACCAGTACCACTCACATATCTTTGAAAATCAATCGTATAGGTGGGACTGATTGTTGCGACATGGCCAACCTCACGTCAAACTTTTTATATCAAACCATTCAGCACCTCATTAATACCAAAATCAGCTCCTCATATCTTCAAAGTCTCTGAGTTCTTAAGATCATCATAGCTCGAATTTCTAATATCAAACCATCAATACAAACGCAAAACAACACCAATTCGAGCTTGATAAAAAAGCAGTCCATAACTCAAATATACTCAGAACACGACAAGGAGCGCCAATGCACAGAGGTTTGAACAAGAATCCAAACAAAATTACAACCATGCATAACCCGCAACAATCAAATCAAACCCTACTCCCAATAAGCTACTACTATGCGCAAACAAACGTTATATGATCAAAATCCAGTGAGCACAGTAGAAAGAGCGGAATACCTTGTAGAACAAAGATTAGGGTTAAAATCTTGAAATCCTGGTTGTTGCAATTTTTCTGTCAGATCTGGAAACCCTAACTGATGTTGCAACATCAGTTTCTTCCTCCATAAGAACAAAGATCGGACAAGCATGATGCAACTATTCGTTGACTCTAAGATTCTTGGCAGCCTTATAAACTCTCTCAAACGGCAGCCTCTTCAGATTAACATCAAATCCAAATCCACCTTGCTTTACATCCTATTGAATTCTCCCATGAGTTGTGCAAGTTGGTCTTCATCAATTCCAGCCGTTGTTGGTAGAAAGGATCTCACTCTCCCTGTTAAAGGACTCACGTAGTGACCTCTCTCTGATACCAAATGAAATATCTATCTACCAGATTCAGATCAAATAAGTTGTCTAAAATACTGACTAGCTGTGTTTTAGGTTTTACTGCATAAACGATGTTGCAACATGAAAAACCTTAATTTGCAGAAAATAAAAAACACGCGAATTTGATCACGCAGTTCGGTGCAATGCACCTACATCTGCGGGGCCGTAGCCCTGTGTTGAAATCATTCCACTAAATTGTCAAAAGACAGATTACAGACTCATCTTTTACAATTTCTAAGTGGTTGCGATCCCTCGCTCCAATCGGACCACCAGTTCCCCTAGTCTTCGATGTTGCGATCCCTCGCTCCAATCGGACCACTAGTTCTCCCTAGTCTACGATCACTCCCACACCAGGAGCTTTATGGTGATTTCGAACACACCGGCTTCCACACGTCCAAATGGTTGTTGACGAACGCGGACGGCGCTGCTCTGGCCTGGCCTAAAGTAAACCCTGAATAGGATTTTTCTCTCGTAAGATCGGCAAATCAGACTCGCAGCTAATTGTCCCATTTATAGCTCAATGCCGTGTGTATTCAGTCATCTTCACGGCATGGAATTCCTCCCTTCAATCATGCTTGATTTGATTCTGAAAATCTCTGAAGATAAGGAATGAAGAATATCTTTCAACTGAAAAATATGGAAAGATTTGGCTCCCACTCATTGATCAAATCTCCATAGTGTAAAACTGAGTTGTTGATATTCGTTGGACTGTATTTACCATAAATCCCATACGCACAATATTTCCTTGCCTTTTAAAGCTGCGTTGGAATTTCTGTCACTTTTCTGCTAAACCCTAATCGATGTTGCAACATCGAATCTGCCACAAATAAGCCAATAAAAAATGGACTCTACAATAACATGTCTAAAAATTCATCCATGGTCGACTCTCTGTCTTCTTCACGATCATTCTGTAAATCATTTTCTTCTTCGATAACAACACCTGGATCACAAATTTGGACGCAATCTGGGGTTTCCAAGAAAGCCTCCTTTTCACTTGAACAAGTTGCTCCAGTGCCAAAACAGTCATCATCCAATAGGTCGGAAACATCATCCCATGCCATGCACTGTTCTAGATTCTGCCAGGGTGAAGAGCAACTCGCAACAAATTCTTCTTGCGGGATGACATTTGCTTGAACATTGTTTGCGATGGTGATTGTTGAAGAACCGGTGCTCTTCTTGGCTTTCTTTCTTGGAAGGCTCTCATTGATAGTGACTGTTGAACAAGCAGTGCGCTTCTTGCCCCTTTTGACGTGACAGCGCTTCGACAGGTCCTTCTAACGAGTGCCCATGGATGAGATTCCATGGATTATTGTGCAGTTAATCTTGATAGGTGCAGAATTAATTATTACGAACTACTATACATTAATTGGGTGTGAATGCATTGAATTTACGTGGTAAATACACCTGTTTGTCTTAATTACGTGGTAAATATCTATCTTTCTTAATTACTGTATACTTACCATTGGATTCTATTTACGGATAATTATATCAACGATAATGATTATTTATCGTACACATATTTAAAATTTACAGTGTCAGGTAATATTCATACAATTTAGTGGTTATATTTTAGTTTTTATAAACCCACCAACTATTACTATAACAAAGTTGTATTTAGATAGCTTTATAAATTTTATAAATAATGTATATGAATTTTTTTTTTTAAATAAATACATGTAATAAACATATTAAATATTAATTAAACAATAATGAATTCAAACATTTAAAATATTGTTATCTTGGAAATTTTATCGAATGATATATTATTTTAATACCATAAACACAATTTATTTTTTGAATTCAAATATATTGTGATTTCAAATGGAATAATATCAAGTAAAGCTAATTAATATGTTTATTAGACGGATTTGTTTTCCAGATATATATGTATCATGAATAATTATCGTCAGAAGAAGAAACCAAGTAGATGGTAAATATAAAGTAATTAAGACAAATAGATGTATTTACCACGTAAATTCAATGCATTCACACCCGATTAATGTATAAATGTTCGTAATAATTAATTCTGCACTTATCAACATTAACTACACAATAATCCATGAAATCTCATTCATATTAACGAGTGCCCATGGGCACTCGTTAGAAAAACCGTTATTCAAAAACCACCTCTTGCCCTCTTCCAATCAAATCCACCCGAATGAAATATCAATAAACAAAACCCTAACTCTATAATAGGATTCCGAACCGACTGAAATGTCAAGAAACTAAACCCTAATTCCGAACACAGTTCCACAAATCACGATATCCAAACCCAAATTAAACCCCTCGATGAACAAAACAAACTCACCAACTGTCTCGGGATGCTTCAAATCAACCATACTGGCCAATTTGGGATCGAATTGGAATTCAAATTAGGGACTTCGCCGATCGGGAATTATGGGAAATATTGGTGGATAAAGTAATTCAGGGAGTGGATGGAAGCAGAAGGAGAAAGAGCAGTTCGGATCCTCTACGCAAAACTCCTGCGCAAACTTTAAGCCAAACACCAGACGACGTAGTTTCAGACTTTTTTGAGTTAATTGGTTTACACGTTAGTCTTATGGTTACCTTTCAACCACCATATATTTACTGTTTATTTATATTTCTTATATCTTAATTACATATAAATTTTCGCTCTAGTGTATTTTTTTCAAACAATAAAAAAATAAATGATATTTTAAACTCATTTATTTATATTCATATAAATTTAAATTGATGCACAAGTTCTTACTTAATAAATATAAATATAATTAAAATGTATACATCACTTAAAAGATAATTGTACTTCAATAAATTTTATAATTTAATAATTAAATTAAGGTCGACGATGAATTAATCGACATTTATATATTTTATATAATAAATAATTTTTTCATATAAAAATGGTATAAAATAGATTTTATTTCATGATACACCCTAGTTAATTAAAATCCTAGTTACCAACAAAAAAATTTATATTGACATTCTAGTTTAAAAAGTCTTTAAAATTAAAATGGAAAGATAATTCAAATATTTGAATTAAGAGAATTAAAATTGAAAGATAATTAAAATAGTTGAATAAATGGAGAAAAGAATATATAGAGGTAAAATATAACATGGTTAGCGTAAACCATTTCAAAAGATTCTGAAACTACGTCGTTCAGTGTTTTGCGTACTATTTGCGTAAGGAGTTTTGCGTAGAGGATCCCGATTGGAGAAAGAGGAATCAGAAATCAGAAGTGAGTCAATTGCCATAAATGAATGCCTATTTATAATAGGCGGCGGTGGTGATGAAGCCGCATAGAAACTTTAATTAATTACAAAAAGGCCCCTAACGGACTATTAATTACAAAATGACTCATTCTTACTTGCATTAAATGCAAGAACGCGTTTCCTTAATACTAGCAGTTTTGACTCATTCTATTTTCCTTTCACTGATTTTTTCTAAATTACAAAAATGTCCCTACTAAAACTTTTAAGTAATTCTTCTTTTGTCTAATTATTTCTTTATAGAATATCTCTTCCCTAATATTTTTGACGATCAAAATATTCAATTATATCAGTACATAACTTGCAACGTACTGTAATATATATAAACAGATATTTGTGTAAGGTTGATTCTCTCTTTCTTTATTTTTACATAATTTCGAGAATCATAAAGAATAGATAAAACTTTTATATTTGCATACACATACATATAAACTATTCCAGCGACTCGAACGTTGATACAAACACGAAAAAAGGACATATACTATTCAAGCATATTCACTTATGTAATCGGAGTTATGTTTGTTGACATGCTTTTACAATGACACTATTTAATGATATTGAATAACTTTAGTTACGGTAGTTACATATATTAAATGATTATTTTTGTTTGATTTTTTATTTAGTTTGATCTTTTATGTTTTAGACCTGATGTTTTTTTTTGCTTTGATCTTTCAGATTTTGGGCCATGTATTTTCACTTTATTCCTTGATCTTTTATGTTTTATGAGCCAAATATTTTAAAATAATTAAAATATCACCACCTTTAGCTTTGTATTTGAGAACTTTCATAAGGTGTTTGAGTTCAGGTCTGTATCGATATCCTACCTTCCGAATCGCCATCGTTAATGTAATTATTCAAAAACCACCTCTTTCCCTCTTCCAATCAAATTTCAAAACCCTAATTCTGCACAGTTCCACAAATCACAATATCCAAACCCAAATTAAACCCCTCAATGAACAAGACAAACTCACCTACGGTCTCGCGCTGCTTCAAATTCTTCCTGCCTAGATCTTTGGTTTCCAAAAAAAAGATAAACGCGCACAAAACCGAGAGCAATGAGAAATGAGAGAATGAGGAACGGGGGATTTCGAAATATCAGAGAGGAACGAGGAACCGAGAGCAATGAGAAATCAGAGAGGTTGAGAAATTTTGAGAGAGATTGAGAGAGCTGAAATGGGAAATCCCTAATTTCTGATTAGGGGAAGAACAAGATGGCGTATATATAGCCCTGTGATATCTCAGTGTTGGCATAATTTATTAGGGGTACAATTGACATTGTCGCAAGAGTTGGAATGGGTCAATTTGGACCGTTAGGACTGGGCCCCATGTTCCCAAAATTGAAATTCTGCCTAATCCTCTTTTTCTTTTCAAAATCATCTTCTTCTCTTTCTTGCAAATTGAAATTCTGTAACCCGGATAATTTTTTTGGTTTTCAACTGCTTTCAAGGATAGAAGCAATCACATTGAGTACAAACAACTATGCAGTTTTCCAATGAATAAAAGAAGAATATACCCCAAAGAGACTGAAAGTGAACAATTTTGCATAGGAATCCCTGAGACATAAACAACCATACTCAAATTATTAAATCGATCATAGCCCTCACAAGTCATTTATTAAATTGATCCTGGAATCGCCGATAGCATTAGACTTCCTGAAAAAGTAAGTAGCAGGTTATATTAATAAATGGGACAGAAACCATAAAACAGAAACTTGCAACTGAATGACCAGTATCTCTTCGTTAAAAATATGCAATTGCACATTCAAAAACCATGAAAAAGGTTTGAGTTTAAACTACCTTTTGCTGGAGGGGATTTGTGTTGAATATAACAACTCCGACAATCCACATAAGATACCTATACAGGTAACTGAGACATTATGTTAGTCTTCCCAACACAAAACTAAATTAAAACACAGCGCTTCTGAAGAATAACTCGCATTTCATCTCCTTTGTAAAATGAAGTTTTATAAAAACAAAATACACACAAATCATAAGGAAAAATCACAAATCATTTCCATGGCCATAAGTTATTTAAGAAATAATAAATTTAGAGCCATATCAGTGTACTAAAAAAATGAAAGAATTACACTGGAACGGGATTGTAATACTTCATATTTTGCATCAACTAACCATTACACAACAGACCGTAAACATTGAAAAATGGAAATCAACTTGATGTACATTCATATGCATTGAATTCTTCAGGAAAGCCCTTGTAAATGCCTTAAGATAAACAGTGATATAAGACATGAACATAACTTCACCAGGACACTAATTTTGTTAGAAGCATGGCAGAGGCAGACAAAAGGACTACAGAACAAAGTGAGGGAAAATAATAATCAATAAGCGAAGAGTCGGTTATATAAAACTACATGCATTCAAAAGATCTCACACCTCAATACTATCTATATTTTTTGAACTATCAGGGAGCAAAAATATCACTGCAAAGTTGCCAAGTAGAAAATTAATTTGACTAAAATAAAACAGAGGTGTTCAAAACAAAATTTATTGTGGAATTTTGAGAAAATAAGGCAATCCACCAAAACGCTCACCATTCCAAGCCACCGACATCTCCAGAACAGCAAATCTGAATTAAAAAAATGAGAGAATTTTTCAAAGGCCCCCAAACGTTATCTGAATTTTCACTTTGGCCCCCCATCGTTTTTTGCTCTCAATTTGGCCCCCCAGCCATACGATTTTCCATCATTTTGGCCCCCTAGCCCTAACTTGGCCGTTAAATCCTTTTTCTGTCAATTCTTGGAGGGGTAGAATCGTCTTTTTCTGTCAATTTTTTCCCAGAAGCCGCCGCCATCGCCACTAAGCCATCAATAAGCTGCGGTCGGGCCCAGAACCTTTGATTTCAGTACCTAAAATGCTAACAAGGCAGCAACATTCAACAAATCTCAAGCCAGGAACATTTAACAAACAACAACATTCCCTAAAACATTCCATTTTTGTATTTGGCGTAGATTGAAGGTATGAAAAAGAGGGTTGTAAAGACACGACAATCATTAAAATCAAAGCTATGGTTAAAGATTTACGATCACTTTAAATGAGTTTTCTAAACAAAACTACAGACAATTTACAGTCCATTTTGCTACTCATCCCTCAACCAAATAAAACTCTTTTTGAGTTGAAAATGTAGATTAAAGTTTCAAGATTGCAACTGAACAAGAATCAACTGAATTGGAGTCATTTTTAGTAAGATATGATGGTTTAAAGTTCAGACTGCTAACAATCTTCATAAAAGTGCAGCAGACCTTAAAGTTGATTATCTCACTCGTTACCTATTCGGTTTCAAAAATTCCAAGTCCTATACTGAAGGTTATACTACAAGTATTACACGGGTATAAAACTCAACAAAATCCGAGTTATAGTTTGTAAAATATGATTATTTCAAGTTCAGATTGGACCTAATCCTCATCTGCAGTGGACCAAAATTGCAGCAGACTTCAAATGTGATTATCTCACATGTTACTTGGTCTAATTTGAAAATTCTAGTCCCTATGTTACAGTTTAGATTACAAGGGTCACAGGGGTTTAAGTATCAGAAAATTCAGATTTATGGTTGATTAAATATAGATTTTTAAAGTTTGAGATTTCTGCTGCCAAGATGAATTGTGGGCAGAACTTCAAAGTGCATTATCTCATTCTTTAATTGTTCGATTTCAAAGTTTCCAAGTTCTATACTGTAACCAATATTATGAAGATTACAGAGGTATAAAATTCAGTAAAATTGGAGTCCCAGTTAACAAGGTACGGTGATTTTAAGGGTGTTTATTCTGTGCTGCAGAATTTCTACCACAGCAGATTTCGACATCGATTATCTAATTCATTCCCTATTCTTTTTCAATGATTTCAAGTTCCAAACTGATCTTTATTCTACAAAGATTACACAGGTATAAGACTTGACAAAATCAGAGTTAGGGTTGATTACCTTTTCTCCTAAATAAGGATGGATGCTTTACGAATCGATTGGGGTTGTGGTTGACTCCTTCCACCCCTCCTTCCTTCCTTCAAGATCGATCTTAAAGGACTGAATCTCCAATCCACATGAGCTGATGGTGAAAAGATCAACGGCAAATCATGGCTCTGTGCTCCTTCTTCGATTGAACTCCAGGATTTGGGGACGAGGATTTGGGAGATCAGAGAAGAAAAGATGAGAGATGGGGATGAGGATTTGGGAGATCAGAGAAGAAGAGGTGAGAGACGGAGGAGATGGCAGCCAAAGATGACGGAAAAAGACGAGCTTACCCCTGGAGGAAGTGACGGAAAACTGATTTAACGCCAACGTTAGGCGTAGGGGGCCAAAATGATGGAAAATCGTATGGCTGGGGGGCCAAATTGAGAGCAAAAAACGATGGGGGGCCAAAGTGAAAATTCAGATAACGTTTGGGGGCCTTTGAAAAATTCTCTCAAAAAAAATTCAATCACAAGCAAATAAAATCAAATTACAACAAACTAAAACAATGAGTCAAAAAACAAGTGAAAATAATTTGCCTCAGATTATGTAATAGGCTGTCCAAGTTAGGCAAATTTATCCTGTGCCCTATATCAAACTTCAATATGCCCTCAGAATGGGATATGCATACTTGTACGGAAAAAAACTTCCTCATTAATTTAGAGAACATGACAAGATTTTAAAGCTGAGGTTCAGTCCACTCTGAACAACTAATTAGAGGTGCATTCCTCTTAAACATTATATCTATAGTTGTTTAGAAAATCACTTTATGATGATTGTTCTGAGAGCGAAGGGGGAAAAAAGACAGCCACTAACCTAAATATTGATAATCCAACTGGAATTCTAGCAGTGCACTCCTGAAAACATTGTCTTCATCAGCAGAAGACTTTATAAGCTTAATAGAAGCTTTGACAGAATTCAATCATCAAACACCTTGCATGCACAGTAAAAAACATCATATCAGAGAAGAAACAATCGTTCACCTATGAAAACAGAAATAAAGCAACAAACAGAGGTTATGATGTTATTGTTTCCTACCACAGCACCTAGAAAAGATAAAAACAAAAGCTCTGTATAGAGTAGCATAGTTACCCATGCATTCATTGATGAAAAAAGATGCATGCAAAATTAAAGCAAAGCAGGCCTATAAAAACCAAAAATGCACTCCATGTTGTTCTTTATAATCTCTTTTAACCTGAAAAAAAACAGCTCAAATTTAATGCTGGGAATATTAAATGGTACCTGGAAATTGGAAACATGGGACTCTTGACATGGCATATTCATGAAGAAACCCTGCCCAGAAGTTGTTTGTTGTTGGCTGCATTTCACCTGCATATTCTCCATTATTCTGCCTCTGAAACAAAAACAGAGCTTTTGTTTTTATCTTTCACCTACATCGGTTACATCATAACCTTGTTAAAATCTTCTTTAAGAGCATAAGAAAGTCTTAACAAATTTAAATGACCAGAACTCATCCTTCCATAATGACCATTGAAATGCATGCAAACGAAAATCAAAACTGAGCTCAATCTGAAAATCTAGAACTAAACTGAAACACAGCTAACCTGAATGAACCTAACTTTGGCATATAATCGAACACCTTGTGTGCAGAAACATAAAACAAATCTTAATTAGAAAATCTGAAAAGAAAGCAACGGAGGCTAATCATGTCAGCAAAAACAAAGAGTTAGACGATGGAAAACGGCAGGGATGAATTTGTACCTGAGGTGCTGAGAAACGTGGGGTTGGTTACTTAACACTATTTCGTTCGTCCATGTCGGGATTTATTCCTTCGTAATTACGGGTCGGCGCTGAAGATCTGGAGACGTCACAAAGGAATCTGGAGCAGAGAAGATTGTGTGTGTGTGATGGAATTATGTGGAAAGTAGAAGATGGAATTCTCAGGAATGGACGTGATTAAACAATGTTTACTAATGACCTTAGCAACAAATTTTTCCTAGCCGTGCTAACGACTCTAGGCTTCTTCCATCATGTTATCCTCCCATTCTTGTTTAGACCAGCTTCTCAACCTCAGCAATTCAATCAACACCAGCTTGTTTAGACCACAACCTGCAAAACCAGCTAAATTAAGCACCTAGACACCGTGTCTTGTGTACATGCATGAAAAGGCATCTAGCTTCATGCCGTTTAACTGAGACAGAGCATATGGCGCATGATCACTGGCAATAAATTCGGATCTGACGAAGTATAACGTTGCAGAAGCACCATCAGGTTTTTTTCATCTTCCCATCCCAGCTTTCATCTTTATATCCTGAATAATGCCATACAACACTAACTGATCTAAATATTCATTTATGAATCAAGTAAATATAACTGTCATTTTAGATAAACAGTGCAGTTGTCCAATTAAAGTGGAGCTTCTCAGTGAAAGAAACACCACAGATGAATTTTAAGCCGCGAAGGGGTAAAGTAACTTTCTTGAGTTTCTAGGCCAAAATTGTAGTTTTTCAAGATATACAGAAAATAATAATAATAATAATAATACCAAAAATAAAGACAAAAACAAAGAATTTGGAAATAATGCTAATCAGCTTCAATTTTTCTCGTGCAAAGATCAAATCAAAAAATATAATCATGACGTTGTATCAGAATTCATGTACAAAGGTTAACAAGAGTAAGCAAAGATGAAATTAAGGAACTTTGATGATGGTGAATTTAAGAATTAGTTAGAATCAAAACAGATTAAAAACTCACTGAAAAGACGGTAACACCATAAATTCACCTCCGTAAGGGTCCTTCCTTTCAATGTATGATCCATGTTCTTCAACAAACTTGACAATTAATACATTCTGATCTCCTATTGATCTCTGAATATGAGTTCTTGTAGTGTTTAAACAGGGCCTGAAAAATACGAAACTTGCCATAAGAGGTATGACCGCACCAAAGGTATAAGTAAAAAGTAGCGCAAAAAGAGAAAAATAATTAAATGGTATAGCTCTTAAGGACCTAGGCAGATAAAGAATCATAGAAAAGTAAGTAAACAATCAATAATCATATTCTTAGCATACAGTTCACAAGCATTAAATGCTTTAATAGTGCTAGAATTATCCTAGTCTTAACAAAAAGAATAAGAGATCAATACAATGGACAAGAAAAACGGCCGAAAATATTTGAGTTGATGGAGTATGTCAGTTTAGAGGGGAAGTTTCATGAATATATCCACATCCCAACCTTAAGCTCATAGCTTCTATCTTTGTACGCATGACGGTAATAAAAATGTGACATTATGGAGTCCCAATCAGCAATCTGCAAAACAATGAAGCATGCAGTTATTCACAAGCAATAAAAAAAGTCAGCGTACATGTGAGATGTATTATCATAGCAAAGTGTTGTATACCTTTACTCTCTGCATCGGAGTGCAAAAATCTTTTTCCAAAGATCTCCCAAATATTTGACTCGTACACATGCATAGGGAGATCCTTCATTTTGACTACAACATTAGCGTCCAACTCCTTTTTAAACAAAAACACAATGAGTTTGTATAGTTTTCTTCAGTTTCAGGCTCATGTCATTATCCAAAAGGAAAAAGGAAAGAAAAAGCACTTTCACCTCCCAGTATAGCTTCGCAATAAGAAGAATTTTCTGAACTCGAGTTCCTTATAAAAAGAACCATCGTCTGACTGTATATTGCGGGTAAGAAATTGTGATTAGTACAGTGCTAGAAATCTTAAACTCAAAAATGAACACATGAAGTAAATTTCAGCTGACAAAAAATACTAAGATGCAATGTCTTCTGATATAACCTCTTCTCATGCCTTCTATAGATGCATCAGAATTGTGAAGAAAATGACAAAAAAAGAGTACTCAAACACAGAATTAGAAACAAAAAAGGAAAAGCAATCAAATTATTAATTGCAAGCTCTTTATTTCAATCAAATAAAAAATACCATTAAAAGTTCCACATTTGCATAATAAAAGTAACTTCAATTTCTCAGCTACAATATGTAATGGAAACCAGAATGCAATCTTTCAGAAAGACCATTGAAATCATGCAAAAGAAAATCGAAACTGAGCTCAATCTGAAAATCCGAACTAACCGAAACTAATAGTTCAATCAACCAATAAAATGGAAGGCCATATATTTCGACAGCACAAAAATATGGGAAGCAGACCTAGAAGTAACAATAGAGAAATATACCTTGACCAAATGAGCCATTGGATCACCAAATCTAACTCTTTCTTTGAGCATTTTATTTCCTGACAAACAGAATTGTTAAGAGACAATCATTAATCAAATTATATAATCAAGCACAAAACGTGGGGTAACAATGGTGGACAGCAGCATTTTATGCTCAAAAGATATAAGTTAATACATTTGTATAGGTTTCTGAGAAGTAATTTACAATGACAGCAGCATACCTTGGGTTTCTCCTCTTTTTAGAATTCAAATAATCATCCTTGGACATTAACACACCTGTAACGATTTGGGAGAATGAAAAACTGTTGAGGTCATGGACATTAAAAAAATCAAAGGATTCCAAAATTTGATATCTTCCGCCACACTTGTCTTTTTGTCATGATATACCTTGAGGACCTCTACCATACTTCCACTAATCAATCAATTTCTTTAAACCTGAAAGAATTCTCTGGAAGGAATCAAACGGAGGTTATACAAAATCCTGTCAACAAAAACAGGGGGTTAGACGATAAATGGCTGGCAGAGATGAGTATGTACCTGAGGTGCTGAGAAATGTGGGGTTTACTTAAAATTAGATCTATGACTATGATCTATTCACGTACAAAAGGAGAGGCCTTAAGAGACACAAACGAAACAATTGGAAAAATTAAAACCCTCAAAATGGTGGGAGGAAGAACTGAGCCGCATCATACTTACAGCATCGCAAGAGATTTTGGATGAGACAAATTGTCAAACAGGTTCTATGCAACTAAAATCTTACAAATGAAAACAAAAACGATGCATGCAATGGATCAGAGAAACGATCAACGTTTGAAGTTTCAGAAAGATTCCCGAACCTTTATGACGGTTTTAGGTGAGTCTCATGGAACTTAAGAGATCACAAAGTGCTGAAATTTTAGAGCGATAGGAAGAAATAAAAACGGAACAGATTAATTAACAAAAGCATAAAAGACAACTGAGAAGTTTCACGGTGGTGCGGAGAAGATGGTAGAAAAGAGTACAATGTTCGGGAAGAATTAACTGAAGAAAAAGGGAATCGCCCCTTGAACAGTAAAAAAATATTATAAAAACAACGACCATGGTTCTCACTGTAGATATGGGGATCGCCCCTTTTAAGATTAAGTAGATAGATAGATAGATACAGCATACTAACCAGTGTGTAGAGAACTAGAAAAAAGTTCTATTACCTTGAATAAATTAGTGCTTCCATTCTCTGATATAAATCTTGAAAAGATAGAGGTTTCAATCTGCAATCACACCTTATGTCAGTGAAAATAAAGAGACAATAAAACAGCAGCTAAGAGTAAAAATTTGAAGTCATTCCTGAAAGGACACAAAACATTCTGAAACATATATTTGTCAAGCTGTGATGCCAGGCAGAATCTCACTCAAGATCAAACCCTCACGGCGCAGCCTCGCCTTCACAGAGAAGCCCCAAATCAAACCCTCATCTATCATATCAGACCCCAAAATTGTAGAACTACAATCTCAATCGATGGCTTGAGATTTTTGGCCTGGGTGGCGTCGGAAGGCACTTCCCCCCCGTCGGCGGTTTCTTCACACATCGACGATGGCAGCTGACGGGTGGGTTTGGTGTGATCGAAGAGCTGGGATTGAAAGGTATGCTGAATATTGTGTGAATGGAACAATTTTCTGATTCAACGAGTACTTTGTTCAATTGTGTGTTGTTTTTAATAAAATTTTTCTTTTGTTCTAAATTTGAATAGGCCTTTCATTCCTAGTCTGATGATCAACAATAGCACTGGTTGAAGCTTTTAATTCCCATTAATGGCATAACTATATAGTTTATTACTAAATTAGGACTCTCTTAAGTTTAAAATTATGGAGAATCTTCGTTGATAGGATTTTTTAGCGGTATATTATGCTTCTTATGAGTCGTTTGGTACAAGTATTATATGCGGTAAATTACAAATTCTCATATTTTGGAATTGGTGTGGTTGTTTGGTTTGCGTATTATATAGAAAATATAGAAAATGAAGTAATTTAAAATTCACAATTCTGCCAAACGTAGGAAAATTTTTACCTTACTCCACCTAGGTAATTTACAATTCCGCGTTTACCATTCTATTAATCGTTATTTTTCCAAAACAACGTAGTAAATTCACGGAATTACAAATTCCTACACGTACTATTTCTGCGTATTTTGTTAAAGAATTATAATCCGAGTAATTATAAATTCTGTGGGAACTTAATTCCCACATGAACCAAACGACCCCTTAGTTTGTTTGATTACTCAAAATGAGAAGTGTTCGAGAGAGTACTATGATGATGTTTATTTCTGAAATCCCTTTCAATTGCTCTAACTAATGTCTCTAAATATGATGTGTTTTGCAGCTGAATCATGACAAGAGTCCTTTCCAGCGCACATATGCTGCTCAGGTAAATTTCTGACATCTATTAATAGTTCTATGTTCCTAATGCATGCTGCTATGGTGTACATTTAGTAGCTCACTTGAAATATGATCACCATTAATGAAGAGGATGGAAATTTATGCTTACTCTTGTTAATTGTAGGGGTTGCTCTATGCAGGTACGTTTTTCTTATGCATATCCAAATTTTTACAAGAATGCCCTTAATATTACCAAGGCTAAAATGCTAACCAAAATGCAAGGGGGCATTTGAGGGCATTTTGGTAAAAATGCGTACCTGCATGAGAAAAACGTACTTGCATGGAGAAATCCATTAATTTTAATGTGTAGATAGTTGTGGGCTGCAATATTATCAGAACTGCCTCTGTAATGCATATGGAATTTGTGTGACTTTTCACTAGCAACAGGTGAACTAAATTGAACTGAACTTAGTTCAAATCTCAATAGCTTGAAGGCAATGGATTGTGATTTGGTGGATATCAAATTTAGTTAAAGTTGCTCTCTTGTAGTGAATTTTATTGGGTTGAAAGGTTGAACTAAAACTTACTTTTTTACTCCTTTGATGATTGTTTGTTGGCGGCATTAAGATATGAGGAATAGGCAGATGGTCAGGACACCGGCGTAGGAGTAGATTCATGTTTCCTAGATTGGCTGATTTTATAAAGTGTTTAAATGTGGAAGGTTTGAATGATACTACAAAGAAATCATGCTGATTTAGTATGTTTTAGATTTTCATGTTTAGAGACACAACTCATTAGAAAGCACATAAAACTGATCTCTTGGTTTGAAATGTCGCTTAGTGTGCTCTAGAAGGGGGATATTTTACCATATTTGGAAACATGAAATCGACGGTAAATGTTGTAACAAGAAAAACATATGCATTGCTTGTGCAGTTGTGTAGCTTGTTGATTCAGATATTGCAAACTGATACCTTTAAGGATCGATCTTGTTTCAGATGTTCATCATCCTTCCCTTTGCATAGTGTATAATCTCTTATTCATGTATGTGCAGGAACCAAGAAACACCGTAACGAGGGATGATTTCATTGGCGGTTATTGATGCGCAGAGCTGGAGATTCTTAATTATCTGTGTTGTTCTTGCAACCAAAGCTGAAGATTGTTGTGGGAGTTCTCTTGGAAAAGAAATTGAATGAATGATGTATTCTTTTGTATTATATATATTCAATGTTATTATTGACATTGATATGGTTGTGTAAATGCCGTTGTACTACATTTCCCTCTCTACCCACACAAATACTATGTGCAAATACAAAACACCTATGTACAGGTACATTTAACATTTTACTTTACTAAAATACCTTTAATGTAAAAAAATCCATGTGTACTATACAAATTAGAGTACCGGCTCAGCCTTGTTTACTACTACCGAAATCGGTAGTACTTGTACCAGACTAAGGCCCTGTTTGCTAGAGTTTATTTCTACCATGTACTGAACTAAACTGAACTGAATTGAACTGAACTGAATTGAACTGAAGTAAAAATGATGTATTGAAAAATGGAATTAGCATAACTGAATTAACCTGAATTTCATCAATTACATTTTCACTGAATTGAACTGAACTGAATTGAACTGAACTGAATTGAACTGAACTGATCTACAGATAAGCTCTTGCAAATAGGGGTGTTCATAACCGGGTACCCGCACTTTCAGGTACCCACACTACCGGGTACCCGCACCTTCGGGTATTTGAAAATGCAACCCGGAGTCCGACCCGGAAGTGCGGGTACCCGCACTATCGGGTACCCGAATAGTTCGGGTCGGGTACTGGGTACCTCATACCTGTTTATATAAATTTTACACAAAAAATATTGAGATTTTTAACCAATTTAAAAACCAAATTGTTGTCATAAAGTGCATAAAACCCAAAAAATATAAAAGTTACAAACTAAAATCACAGTCAAACCATATCCACCTTAAATTTGTATACAAATTTATTAAATTTGTAGACTTTTTAGGAATATTTTAGGAAAAAATTATTTTATATTATAATAATTTTATTAATTTATTAAAAATGAATAATATTTTATCGGGTACAGGGTACCCGGAAAAACCTATTTTTGAGACCCGTACCCGTACCCGGTTGAATGCATAATTATCGGGTCGGGTACCCGACCCGGATTTATTACTAAATACCCGGATATTAACGTTCAGGTTTCTCGGGTATCGGGTCGGGTAGTGCGGGTCGGATATTTTTGAACACCTCTACTTGCAAACAGGGCTACTCATTTTTATTCTTCATTTTTAAAACATTATCTATTTATTTAAATGATTTAACTTTCAATATTATTGGATGTTGTGGAATATATTGTGATTTATTTTTTGATTTTGGCATATGTATATCTGATATCTTTATTCTAACAAATAGCAGGGCTCCACCGTGCGTTGCACGGCGTATTTGAGCACTTATTAATTAAATTTTTGGTTATTATTAGATTCCATGCTTATGTAAATGATAATTTTATAAATTTTAATATTATGTTGTTTAAGTAAAAAAGAATATACATTTAGATCCTGTTGGTACAAACTTATATTTTACTGAACTAAATTGAGTTGGATTAAAATGAAGTGATAATTAATGTATTTTAATAAAGAATTAGTGTGACTAAATTAACCCAAATTTCAAATAATTATATATGAATTGTAGCTAAAATAAAAATAATATATTTTCATTTGTTATTAATGCATGCTCGTCATCATATAAAAGGAAATTTGATGAACTGAACTGATGAACTGAACTGAACTGAACTGAACTTTATTTAAGATGACTCAGATCCCTTGAAAATACAATTCAATTAAGATATACAATACAATTCAATTAAGATGTCAGTTTGACGTGGATACACATATGGAGTGAGGGTGTCAAATAGACCTTCAATATATTGACGCTCATGTTGAAGGCGTTGATTACTCTATTTACCAAATTTATTTTCACTTTCCTTTTGACATTAATAATGCAATTAATTTGTTTACCAAATTTATACTTACTTTCCCTACCCATTAATATTGTAAAAACTGACGCTTGTACATTGGAGAGCAAAGTTTAAAATATAAAATCAATCACATCTTTCAAATCTACATCAAATTGACGCTCAATCAAAGGTTGGCAAATGTATGCGATTTTACTCGTGACGTTCTTAGCATTGGAGATGCTCTAAATTCCTTCCCTTAATTCTTCTCTTGACTAACTTTTTCTTTCTAAATTACAAGAATATATCTTTCCTAATATTTTTGATGATCAAAATTTCAATAATATCATTACTTAACTTGCAACATATAGTGATATAAAAAATCTAAAGGCATTTTTGTGTAAGGTTGATTCTCTCTTTCTTTATTTTTACATAATTTCGAGAATTAAAATTTAAGAATAGATAAAACTTTTATATTTACATACACGAACATATAAATTATTCCAGCGACTCGAACATTGACACAAAGAAGAAAAAAAGACATGTACTATTCAAGTAAGTTAACTTAAGTAATATTTCTGTAAGGTATCCTATCTTTTCTGGGTCTGAGGCGAACGGAAGAAAAATGACCCTAAAATTAGACTTTTTAAAATTTGTGAAAATGGGGCCCAAAAAATAATTTTTTTTGGACCTTAATCATAATGGGCCTAATTTGGAAATGCCCAAACACACACCCATGGTCCTTGGTTTCAGATTTTTTTAATATTTTTAATAATTATTATTCATTTTTTTAAAAAAGGGCCCCAATTTTTTTTAATTTTCTTGGGCCTGAGGCAGAGACCTCAGTGGCCTCATGATTGGGCCGGGCCCGTAAATGAAGATATGTGACAGGATCTCGAAGACGAATCCGGATTAAAACGTAAATTGCATAAGAACGGTAAAGATTTGGAGGCAAAGCCTCAGAAGTAGATGAGAAAGAATACAGAGTTTGAGATGAGGAAAGAATACATTTCTTGATCGGATTTACACACAACGAAACCGATACTGATTCTATCTTCTTCTTCTGATTATAAAGGAAATGTGTTGCCTCTGCAATTGCTTCCTGCGTGCCTCGTTGAGATAATAGTCAGCTAAAATGAGTATTTTGCCCTTGGGCCATTTCCAAGATCATGACAATACCTCCCTGTTGAAATCAAGCTTGGGAAGATAAAAGAATTCTGCAGGAACTTGAAAATAATATTGCAGCAACTTGTTGAGTTCTTGATCAGCACCCCACCAAAAAAAAGTTCCATGCAAAATGAGCAAACCTTTATTGACTCTATACGGTGTATTCTAGGTGCCAAACTCAATATATCATCAAAATTTGCTTCCATGTTGACAAGTGCTACCAAACACCAATAATCACCATACTTTTGTGCCATGCTGACCAATGCTGTCATCTGAAGAATATGTGACAAGCGATTTCCCCACGTCGTAAATGGGAATCCCACTCAATCAAAACACATTTATATTTCACCTACAACTTCTAACTACTATAGAGTAGATAGTGGGAAGTAGGGATCGAACCACAAGGAGAAGGATCTTGTTTAGTGTTTTAGCAAAGATTATAAACACATACATATATATATATATATTATATAGAAAGCAAGGTAAATAAGGGGGGGTTTTGAGTTGGTTAATTACACTACGAAATAAAGCAACTATCATTAACTAAGTTAAGAGGAAAACACTAATATTGTGAGACCTTGGGAGGCAAATGACTTCAATTTCCAACTATCAACTTATCACCGGGCAAATGCTATTACAAAGGAGTTTCGACCATTTGTCAAGGATGAAAACATCTCATTCTCCCAATTGTAGCTAGAGAAGATGATAACACATCTCAAAGCTCTTATTGTTGAGTCACCTAGACGATAGCATCTAGATAGCTCAACAATGGTGTTAAGAATGGAGAATTGACAAGCTTACTCACATACCCACGATAACGAGAGCATACAAACAAGACATTTGATAAATATAAAGAACTAAGACGATGATAACATACAAATCTCAATTCATACTTGCTACTTCATGATGTTGGAGAAAACGATCACGTTCTACCCACAAATCTAGTTATTTATTGCTAACAATCATACGTCAAAAAGGAATCTTCAACTCAAGTATACAATCACATATTAGGGGGACCAATGGTAGCATTACATCCTTACCTAAAAACATAATTGATTGATCATGCAAGTTCATAAGATTTCCAATTCTAACAACTCATATTTATCATGGCATTTCTCAATTACAATCACTTAACCAAGGGGAGAGTTTGTCATCACTCAACCCCTTTCCATAGTCACTAAACTAACTACTTGAGATAACATTACACTACAATCCATCACCATTCCAAATTACCCTAGAATTACTCTAAAACTAGATTATCTTAACCTTATGAACTAATCTATTCTAATTAGTGACTATGAGGCATACAATTGATATAAAACACAAAGCCCATAACAAATTAAGCAAGATTGAACAATATTCATGCATAAGAATTCAAGTTCATCAAATGATAATCAAAATCCAAAGTTCAAGCATACACACCCTCAAAGTCTCAATGGGAAGTGAATTCAAATGCTCCCAAGATTAAACTAAGCTAATACAATCATTCTAATACAACATTACATCAACATCAAATCTAGAAGAAGAAAAATGGAAAAAAAGATCAAGAACAAAGGGAAAATAGGTTTTGGATTGGGGAACTCGTCCAAATGATAAAGGGATAAGAGGGGTATTTATAGCCCTTCAAAAAATGCTTCTTTGGCCTTTTTTCTGCCAGAAATCCGCCCATTTTCGCGGCCCGCGAGACCCATTTCGCGGCCCGCGAGATGCTCTGGCTGGTTGGCAGCAATCTTCTTTGCTTCGCCACGGATGAACCGTTGATCCGTTTTTGACGTTCTAGTAGTCCATTTTGTAGTACTCGAGAAGACGAAGCCAATGGTACCACTTATGCACTCCAATTCCTCTTGTAACATTTCCAAATTTCAGCTTCAAAACGTTAGTGCACAAGTCTTTCTTCAAAATGCAAGGTAAGAGAGATTTAGCCTTAATTCTTAACCCTTTGCACTAAATGCTACCCCAAATGAACTCTCAAATGTGCTAAAAGTAGAGTATATATTGGCTACATCAATATGCCTTTGGATTTCCTTTGTAATTGCATCAGATTGTATAATTCTTTGATGCAATCTGCCTTTGGATTTCCGCCCTTCCATCAAGAGCACAGTCCCTTCTCTATATACAGTAGCAACTTTATCCCAAGGATACAACAAACCCGAAGTTTTTGAAAGCAGCTCACATTTCCCATAGTTCCAAGAACGGCAACATGTAACAATATCAAGAAAAAACTCTTTACTCTGTATCAATTCCCATGCTACCAGCCAAATCGTACATTGATCATTCGAGTCATATTGAAGTGACTCATTTTGCAGCTGCTCAATATTTCCTAGAACTGGATAAGAGTTTACAGTCACATTGACAAGTTTTGGGGCCAAGACTGACTGATTCAAATTTGAAGCACCAAGCTCAATCAAATCATGCTGCAGTAACTTTGTAATTCTTTTTGTCCATGATTTTGGAACCACTCTGCTTAAAGTATGGGTGATACTATCCCATTTCAGTTCCAATACCTGGCCGAAAATTACCAGTACCCCTCTGCACAATATTCCCCCATTCTTAAGCCTAAGCTCGCCCTCGAGCTTGAATTTAATCAGTAAGCCATGGACTTTTATCGAATTTGCAGCAACCACATTAACCCTTGAAACATACACATAAGAACAGATGCAGCAATGTACCCGAAATGAGGAAGGTGCAAGCAACGTATTAGAACTGACATTTATGAAAGCTGGACTTTTCCATGCGATGAGCCATTGCAGAACACTATCAAACTTCAACCTCTTCAATGGTATTGTAGCTTCCTGTTCAGATTCATTTGTCATCCACTGGATGATTCTCCACTCAAATCCATGTCCCAACTTATGCAGTCTCAACTTATGCAGAACTGATGCAAAACTTGCTGCTACTAGTTGTTTCATAAAAAATCTGTTCACCGTTAATCTTTTGGCCGGATCCTTGCTTTTCCATTCTTCTCACCACATATTTCCGCACCCTGATGATCCCACTGGGAAGATTCGTTGATAACAAGGACGCAAACGATCCGAGATTCTAAACCTGAGCTAGCCCATTCTGAAAATGATCCAAACTCCACTCAAAGTCACCACTATGATTCATTTCTACAAGCTCCTGGAATCTACCCTGCATGCTATGGATTTCCCTTCTCCTTATTATGCAGCTTGACCTCAAGCTAATACATAAAGAAATTGAAAATATACCCACTCCAGAATAGTTGAGCTGCTGCAATAATCTTGCACCTTCATCCCAATACTTAAGCTGAATTGACTCAAAATGCAGATGATCAACTGGAAATGGATAGAGATGTTTCCAAACTCTCATGCCAGCTGCCCAGTTGGGAAATTCCAGCCACCCGACAACTTCAGCTTTAGAATCTGCATCGAGCACGTACTTCTCAGCAATTTTTTCCTGATGAATTTCCACAACATCTTTGTTTATGAGCTCCCAAAATTCACTTACAGATGCTAAGAACTTCAGCCACCTTAAGTCATTGTGGTCGAGACTCATCCAGTCCTTGTGAGTTTTACACTTATACATAACTTTTCTCCAAAAGTACTCATTACAGTTGTACATATTCCCTCCAACCATGCATATCAGACAAGTATCAAAATCATCATGCTCATCATCATTCCCCATTATAAGACAATCATCTTCAATACTTATAGCAGCAACATATTCCTTGTCCTTCACTGCAACCTTTCCCTGAGTGTGTATTTCACCCAAACTCTTATTATTTTCTGTAAAGATACCCGGATCAAAACAAAGTACAACAGACTCAGAAATTTCACTACTCCTATCACCACAATTCGTTTCGATACTCATGACCAGAGGCTTAAAACTTTCTGAAATTCCATTCAGTTTCACTTCATGCCCAGTCACTAAATTCTTGTCATCCATTTCAAAATTGTTGACATCAATAATCACAGAATCAATACCAAGTATCCATTCCCTATTAACAACACCACACTCTACCCCCTTAACACCAGTTATCACGGAAGACACAACTTTATCAACAACATCCATATCTTCACTTTCACAGCCTATGTTGTCAATATATGTGGAGTCCGAATTCAAGTACTGATCAATCAATGACTTGAAGTGATTTTCCTCATCAGCTTCAAATCCAGAATCATTCTTATATCTAATGGAATCAGAATCATCCTTGTCTGACCTAAATTCTTCATCATAAACTGGATATGTAACCTCTTCCATATCATTATCACAACACAAATAATCACAAAACATCTCACATATTCCAGGGTCAAAATACACAGACTCACAATCATTGCTATCAACATCTATATTCATCTCCCGAGGCAAATAATCAAGTAGAGCATCACATGATTTAACTACTCCATATTCTAGAGAACTTTTAGTATCAAACTGATATTCATCACATTCAGAAGAAATCTCATTCACCTCAAACTCCTTGGCATAAATATTAGGATTTTGAATACCACAAGATTTGAGGAGATGAGTTACCTCAGAGTCGGAAACTGGCGTCTGAGCTTTTTCGCCGGAGTGATCTAGCGGATGATCTCCAGCCGATTCCTCTAGCTCTGGCGTAGTCCAAACCTCAACGAACTCGTAGTCCGGAAATACTGGATAACTCAATTCCCCCGCGATTTCATCATCACCGAATCGATGAACAAGAAACTCTGTAAAATCTTCCCAAGAAGCAGAGTCAATTGCGAGTTGAAACATACGAAACCAAGTCACTGCTCGCCCTTTCATATATGGCTCCACCAGATTCACTCTTTGATCATTTGAAGTCGAATTCACTGAAAACAGTCGATCGAATTTCTCCACCCAAATTCTACGGTTCTTGCCACCAAAATTGGGGAAATCCGCCAACACACAACCGTCATCCAAGAGCCCCATTTCTTCACACACCAGGCCAAGAATTGCTTTGATACCAATTGACAGGATCTCGAAGACGAATCCGGATTAAAACGTAAATTGCATAAGAACGGTAAAGATTTGGAGGCAAAGCCTCAGAAGTAGATGAGAAAGAATACAGAGTTTGAGAGTTTGAGATGAGGAAATAATACATTTCTTGATCGGATTTACACACCACGAAACCGATACTGATTCTATCTTCTTCTTCTGATTATAAAGGAAATGTGCTGCCTCGTTGAGATAATAGTCAGCTGAAATGACTATTTTGCCCTTGGGCCATTTCCAAGATCATGACAATATGTTATGTTATATTCGTGTTAAGTTGGTATCACTTTAAGAATTCGTGGTTTAATTTGACCTAGAAAAACCTCCGGGCTGTGAATGTGATTGCAGAGGAGCTTTTCTGATTTTACTCCAAATATTGCAAATTAGTCCCTAAAATTTCACGCTTTTTTTCTTCGTCTACCTAAAACCCCAAACCCCAAACCCCCAACCCCAAATTCTCAGAGCTAGCTAGAAACCTTGTTCATTTTCGAAACCTTAATCTAAACGAAAACCGCCGTCGGAAGGAGAAATCATGGAGGAAGGTGCCGCAGAGGAGGTAAAGGCCGCGGCGGTGAGTTTCAGGGACCTGGGAGTGAACGAGCAGCTGGCGGAGGCGTGTGATAACCTGGGATGGAAAGAGCCTACGAAGATTCAGATTGAGTCGATTCCTCACGCACTGGAGGGCAAGGACGTGATTGCGCTTGCCCAGACCGGGTCTGGCAAAACCGGCGCATTCGCTCTCCCTATTCTGCAGGCGCTCATGGAAGTTCCTCAGCCTTTCTTCGCCTGCGTTTTGTCTCCAACTAGGTAATCCCTCTTTGCTTGGATTTGCTGGATTCGAAAAAGTCTTTTTTTTTTTTTTGGTGATTTTGCTGAAAAGTGGTGTTATTTTGGTTGTAGGGAGCTTGCAATTCAGATTGCTGAACAATTTGAAGCTTTGGGATCAGGCATAGGTGTCAAGTGTGCTGTGGTGAGTGTTTTGGTGAACTTTCGGATATGCTGGGTGAGAGATTGAATTTTCTTAATGTTAATATTCGGGTGTTTGGAATGCTACCAGCTTGTAGGAGGTGTGAGCCAAACTGACCAGAGCATTGCTCTTGCAAAGCGGCCCCACATTGTGGTGAGTTTTTCGTTATCTTATAGCCTTTGTGAGTCCGCGTTTGTGTTTATACTTTGAGTGCTCGGTTGGATTTGATTGTTTAAACTGTATGTGCTGCCAGTGTAGCTGATAGTTGTGTCTCTGATGTTTTAGGTAGCAACACCTGGTCGTTTGTTGGATCATCTCTCCAATACCAAAGGTTTTTCCCTGCGACTGCTGAAATTCCTGGTAAGATGTCCTCTACGTTAACTAAATTTAATATTCATTGTCTGCCCATTGCTGTGTCCTCTTTGCATCATCTCCAAAACAGTTTTCAAGATGCACGGGATAAGAATTGATTGCTTGTACACTAAAAAAATTGATTGATGCTGCTTTGATTGGCTATGGAATCAAGTTTTGTGTGCCTTGTTTGAACAGTTTTCTTTTTTTCATGTTAAACAACAGGTCTTGGATGAGGCTGATAGACTATTGAATGAAGACTTTGAGAAAACACTCAATGAAATTTTGGATGTGATTCCTCAAGAGCGGAGAACATACTTGTTTTCTGCTACCATGACTAAGAAGGTAATGTGATACTTACCTGTTTCATGCACTTGCGCTAAGGTTATTGTCTACCTTGATTACAATTGATTATGTTGTCATATCTATGTTTTACAGGTCAAAAAGCTCCAGAGAGCATGCTTAAAGAATCCAGTGAAGGTAATAATAACCCTTGTGTTTTCTACGGCGTAGTTATCTTTGGGAATGGAATTTTGACTTTATTCGTCTTCTTTTTTCCAGATAGAAGCTGCAACTAAGTATTCTACTGTCGAAACACTCAAGCAACAGTTCCGATTTATTCCTGCAAAATATAAGGTTTGGACTCCTGTCTTTATTGTCAAATTGTTTGTAGAGTTGTAATTCAAAATGGTATTAATGAACGTGCAGCTACTGTATTATGAGCCACGACTCTATAGTGATATAATGTGTCCCCATGGGATGAGATTGCACTGTATCTTGTGTTTTATTTGTGAATATTAGTAGTGGCCAGTGAATTTTGGTTTCAACTAGAAATTATCTTTGTTAGTATTAACTATTAAGAACTATGACCAAAGTTGTATTTTGCACACTTTAGAGCATAGCTTTGCATATTTAGGAGCTAGATAAATCTGTTGTTTTGATATCTTGAAGACAGATTTATGTCTTAAAGTCTCTAAATTAGGTTTATGATTAAGAACAGTTGTATGTGCTCATTTGACCTGTTTTTTAGGGTTGGAAGTGTAGGTAGCCTTATACAGGCTAGAAATGCTTTTGGCCCTTACCTTTTGTCCGTTGGATCATCTAATGTTTTTTTATAAATTATTTGCACTGATGTATAAATCGTGAGTGGCTGAGACTGGATCTTTTTAGTACTAACAAACTAGCACATTCAAGCTCTTGTATGTATTAGACTCGCGCTTGTGTTTCATTGGTTGTCTCATATGCTGAGTCAAATAGTAAGGCAATGTCTTAAACTTGTTTTGTCAAAACACATGCCATCATATATAATCAGATACCGTGAGCCTCTCAACTAATTACTATTGTTTTTTTCTTGCTAGTTTTAGTATGACTGAATCTTTTTTCCTTACCTTGTTTGTTGTTTTTCTCTCCCTCGCCTTAACTCCATTCATTCCAAACCTGCTTGATTTTTATGTGTAATGTTCTATATAGGTGTTGAAATTGAATTGGTTTCTGTGCAGGAGTGCTATCTTGTTTATATTCTGACTGAGTTGTCTCAAAACACAACAATGGTGTTCACACGCACATGTGATGCAACCGGTTTCCTGGCGTTGATGCTTAGAAATCTTGGCTTCATTGCCATCCCCATTAGTGGGCAGATGACCCAGGTCTTGACTGACTCTACGTCTCTGATTTCCTACCAAATTGTTATATGGCTGTCTTTTGGATTAACATTTTCACGTATATTGACAGGCTAAAAGACTTGGAGCTCTGAACAAATTTAAGGCCGGAGAATGTAAAATTCTAGTTTGTACCGATGTTGCCAGTAGAGGTCTCGATATCCCCGCTGTGGATATGGTTATTAATTATGACATCCCCTCAAACTCCAAGGTTAAGCTTCTTTCCGTTTGGTCTACCCTAAACTCTCTCGCTTATGTTGCTTTACTTCTGAAAGAATACTGTGAATGCTGATTCATTCGTAATGTACAGGACTATATACATCGGGTTGGAAGAACTGCCCGAGCTGGGCGATCCGGGGTTGCCATTTCACTGGTGAACCAATATGAGGTGGAGTGGTATATTCAGATAGAGAATCTCATCGGTAAGAAGTTACCTCAGTTTCCAGCTGAGGAAGAAGAAGTTCTACAATATTTGGCTCGAGTCATGGAGTCCAAGAAGCTTTCTATTATGGTATTTTGCTTTCCATTCAAAATTTAGTTCTGCTCTCTTCGTTTCTCTGCAAACCTGTTCTGTAACTGACCAGAAATTTCTCACTCGTACAGAAACTTAAAGAGGGCGGGAGGAAGAAACGAAGAGGCGTTGGAGATGATGCCGAGGAAGAATTGGACAGATATTTAGAAAAGAACAATGGAATGAGAAATGGTGGCAAAGGAAAGAAGTTCAAGAGATAAACGCCTCTTGAACATTTCATTATAAACATATATACGTCATTTATGCCTACTTGGGTGTGGGTGTGATTAGCAGGAGCTAGAATTTGCAGTGTTCAACCACTAATTGAATGACAATCTTCTAGATTTAATTTGTTGATGTATAATCATATTTCATCAGCTACCATACCTTCTGCAGTATCTTTGGCAACGGAAGCTGGAACTTCCAAATTTTAATGCAGCTGTTGATGATTTTTGTTTTCAATTATGATTACATTTTTCTCTATAGACCCACCTAGTATTGAGACTCAGGTGTTGAAAGAGTTCTAATGAATGTTTTTTTCTTCCAACCTGGAGATTTTTCCTGCTGTTATTACAATGAGCCTGAGCCTTAACCTCATACCTGTTGTACTTTTTTTTTATCCATTGGTAACTGATGATGCAAATTGATTGGCTCTAAGTATATAAATATGATTTTTACAGTTGCAGCTCAAACCTGATTTAATTAGTTGGTCACCATGAATTATATGATTCCATAACTTCTTGAGTTCGAAGTTCCAGTTTATTATTTCTGTTGTTTGGCTATTTGTTGTATGTTTCTAGGTGTGGTCCATCCAGTTAAGTCATGAGTTGCGGACATGCTTTCATGCATGTTTCCATTATGACAGCTATATAGTTAGATTTTAGCATTTAACATAGCAAGTTTCGCATGATATATATTAATTGATTTACCTATAATCCAGTGTACAAGAATGTGATTTTAGGGCTATCAAGGACCGAATCTGGTTAATTTTAAAACCATCCTTAAATCTCATTACAAGTCATACCAGATATAAATTTGTAATAATTTTAAAAGCTAACGCTAGCAGGTTTTACATGATATATTACTTGAGTCATGAGCCACCTGTTTTCTAATGCATAGGAAAGTGATTATCTCAGAGCTGTTGCACTGCCCCGCCTTAAAGTTTCAAATGTTGTCGATGCTAAAACTGGAAAGGTTGGTTTGTGCATTTTCTGTTGAATACTCTCTCCATCGATATAAGTGATGTTATTGTCTTTGCTTGAATCAGCTAATTTTGGACAAGCATGTTGTATGTTTTTCTGCCGTAATTTTGGCGTTCTGGTGAGTAAGGTATCAAAAGTAACGTGAGAACAAGCTCTGGTATGTTTTTAAGCAACGAAGAAGGGAGCTGTGCCATGATTCAGGTTTTATTATGTGAGCTCATCAAAAGTCTTTAGACCACTTTATAGTCAAAATATATTGATCATTAACCGTGTTGTAGATAAGTGGACGTTAACTGTTAATCTGGTCATTCATTTGTTGCTTTTTACTACCAGGCCATTGAAAATCGTGTACTCTCAAATACCTGTGGAGATCAGGGAGCTCATTCAAGTTCTGAGGTTGGTAGTTTGCTTATGGCTATTATATGTTCCACTTGAAGCACCAAGCTGATGTATTCATATAAGAGCACATGTATGATGGTCATTTCTACACAGCACATTGTGACTACTTCTTTGATAACATGTTGTGACTTCTTTCAAAGCCTGCTTTTGTCAAGTTTTATAAGTTTGCTTTCTTACCTTTTTCCTTCTGTTTTCTTTTTCACTGCATTCCATGAACACCTTAATAACATGGAACCAGAGACTGTAAATGCATTTTCTTCACTTTCTTCACAACTAGTAACCATTTGTACAACGTGAATTTTTTTCTGTTTTCTTTTAGAAATACAACTTGAAATAGTTTTGAAAACCTCTGTAATGAAAAAGCTAGGTGTATGATTTGTATGAATTTGTTTAAAACTTTTTCAGAGACCACATAACTGCTTTTCCTTGGTATAATTTCTGAATTCCCTAAATTTTATAATTTCTGACCTGTTCAATTGTGTTGGAGTATTCTGGCATCTATATCGGAAAAGTATAAGTCTATAGCGCTTCTGTACGTATCAGTGCATACTCTACTAAGACCATACAATCAGTACTTTTCTGCGTATGGTCTCCTGTATCTTTCCATCTTGTTTGTGTAACACGATCTAATGGTTAAAAGGGCCATTTACGCGTGAAGATTGGAGCTATCAACTTTTCCGGCTTTTTTGTGGGACATTTTTTCCCTTTTCACTTGATTTGCATTGTCTAACGTTCAAGCTGAAATTCCTCTTGCATAAATGAGACTGCTAGTATTGAATTCTTTCAGGCGGGTTAACAGAAAATGATTTCATACTAGCTGCCAAGATAAACGAACTTGATGTAAAGCAACTACTCAGCAGGAGAGCTGGAAGTAGTTGACAGAGAAGTATGTAGTTGGTAGGCATGAAGTAGCATTGTGTTGATGTATGAACATCAGATTTCCTTGGAAATATTTTGCCATACTTGAGTTAACTGAACCTTTTATCAGGGATTGAGGTTGCTTTCTCAGAAATTTGTCTTGTTCTACTGTGATTATTAATTTACACATACCTCAAAAATAAGCACCATGAAGTTACCATTCCAGTCATTTTCCAGATATCACCATGATATTACCATTTTCGCATGAAATTACTGATGCACTTATACATTTTTTCTCGACTCTCTCCAAATTGGAGCAATGCCTTTTCTGTTTTGGACCTCATTCGTCGTGTTGTTCTAGTCTATGTTACTATGATGGGAAATGTATACCTCATTCTCGCTGAGTATTTCTTTAGAACACTATGATTTTATCAATCAAAAGTTCATTTTGTAGCTCGAAATAATGGCGTTCAGCGAAGGAATGTAACCCACTGTACATTGGCATTCAAGAACATAACACACTGTACGCACTAAAGGAATTAATAATGGAAAGTACAAAATAAGTTTGAGTTGTTTTGCCAAATGTGCTGATTGCTACTGAGATAGAAATGAACTCATATTGATTTCCCTTCATACACAATGAACTCAAAAGAGTTGACACAAAAGAATCCTCGGGTTACTATTCTAAACTAACTGCAGCAAGAAACTAGTATAGAAAAAGCTTTTTTACAACTGGTAATTAACTAAATGTGCTAATTGCAACTAGTAAACTAGAAATATAAGTAGGAATCAGCAAATAAAATGTGTCAGGTGCATGTGGAAAACCTCTAAGGATCACGTTAGATATAACCAATAGCAATGGAAGCTCAACAAAATTATTTGGTCGCAACACTTTTCCGATATATGCACCAAAATTACCAGCTTTGTGCATTGGTTTTCCTAACCTTACCATCCTTACTCTTACTGAGTCGAAGTTTCCCCAGCTTATGTATGATTGATTATCTATCAGAAAAGCAAATCAATAAACATAAGAAAACGGTAATCCACAAATCACATTACTCACTTATACTGTTAAAAACAGGCAAGAGAACTTAAATTACTCATCATTGCATTCAACTAACTATCCTGCATATCTACATTCAAGAAGTTAAGTCAAGATTTTACTTATCTGTAACGTTCTTACCTGTGTAGAGTCCATTTTTTATTGGCTAATTTGTGGCAGATTCGATGTTGCAACATCGATTAAGGTTTAGCAGAAAAGTGACAGAAATTCCAACGCAGCTTTAAAAGGCAAGGAAATATTGTGCGTATGGGATTTATGGTAAATACATTCCAGCGAATATCAACAACTCAGTTTTACACTATGGAGATTTGATCAATGAGTTGGAGCCAAATCTTTCCATATTTTTCAGTTGGAAGATATTCTTTATTCCTTATCTTCAGAGATTTTGAGAATCAAATCAAACATGATTGAAGGAAGGAATTTGATGCCGTGAAGTAACCTCTTCAACCACGGCATTGAGCTATAAAGGGACATCAGCTGCGCTGCTCAAATTAAGGATTTTACACGCAACAATTCTGTCTTCAGAATTTGTTTTCAATCTTGAGCAAAAGGCAGCACAGTCCGTTTTACTTTATCACAACCATTTGGACGTGTGGAAGCCGGTGTGTTCGAAATCACCATAAAGCTCCTGGTGTGGGAGTGATCGTAGACTGGGGAGAACTAGTGGTCCGATTGGAGCGAGGGATCGCAACATCGAAGACTAGGAGAACTGGTGGTCCGATTGGAGCGAGGGATCGCAACCACTTAGAAATTGTAAAAGATAAGTCTGTAATCTGTCTTTTGACAATTTAGTGGAATGATTTCAACACAGGGCTACGGCCCCGCAGACGTAGGTGCATTGCACCGAACTGCGTGATCAAATCTGTGTGTCTTTTATTTTCTGCAAATTAGGTTTTTCATGTTGCAACATCGTTTATGCAGTAAAACCTAAAACACTGATAGTCAGTATTTTAGACAACTTATTTGATCTGAATCTGGTAGATAGTTATTTCATTTGGTATCAGAGCTGAGTCGCTTCTTTGTCCTCTTGCGAGGTGAGCGAGATCGACTATCTACCATGGCCAGGGAGGGAGGATCTATCTCTAGGCCACCACTGCTGAATGATGGGAATTATCCCTACTGGAAGACAAGGATGGCTATGTTTATATCCCAGTTGGATGATGATGCTTGGGATGTTGTTGAAACTGGCTGGGTGGCTCCAACTAGTGTAAATGAGGCTGGGGTTACAATACCTAAACCTGCTCCCTGGACTGAGGAGGAGAAGAAAGGCAAAAGACTGAACAGCAAAGTGATGAATGCACTGTTTCAAGGAGTTGATGATGATCAGTTCAGATTTATTTCAGGGTGTACTCAAGCCAAGGCAGCATGGGATGCGTTGCAGAAACGTCATGAAGGTGCTAAACCAGTCAGGAAGAGGATCAGTGGAATGATCAAGTCAGAATTTGAAAGTTTACAGATGATGGAACATGAGAGTGTGAATGAGTTCAGCATCAGACTTAAGGACTTGTCTCATAGAGCACATCAGTTTGGTGAAACATATACTGATGCTCAGATAGTGGATAAAACTATCAGATCTCTCCCTGATAGATTTGACAATACTATGGCCCCGTTTGGTACCGGCTTATTAACCAGCTTTTTTACTGGCTTTTACCATTGGCTTTTTTATTTGGTCAAACCGCCAACAAACACGGAAAAAAGTGTTTGGTTGGTGGCTTTTAACGCGTAGCTTTCCGCCAAATCTGACACGCTACTCAAACCAGCGTTTTTAGTTGGCGTGTGGCTTTTTACCATTATATTTATTTTTTTAACATTTTTATATATTTATTTAAACACTCGAACTCTATTCAACACTAATCAAATTTATCATCTTACCATTCCATACGTATATATGCAGTGTATAACACCCAAAATAAATCCAATAGGTAAATATCAATCGTAAACTCATTATAAATCAATTCCAAACAGCATATATGACCCCCAAAATAAATCAGGTATGTATGAATATTAATTGTGCAAAGAATCAACCATGATAATATATGCTATATTTATACGTATTATATTTGTAATTAATTTTTTTGTGTTATCCAAACGAGTTATATTAACTATATTCACGTATTTTTAAATGCTTAATATATGTATTTTTGTTTATTCACATTATTTAAAACTCAATTTTTCTTAGTCAAATGTAATTTAATTACGTATAAACTTGATTATATAATATTAGTTATTGAGATTATGTAATTAATAAATTAGATTTTGTTATTAAATTATTTAATTATATGATACATGAATATTATGCTAAATATGTAAATCCAATATAAATTACATTCGAATAAGAATAATATTGAAAACTATCATATATCACTTACTTAATGCTTAAACAGTTAATTGAATTTGACTTTATTCTTATATCTTTCATAGTATGATAGTTCCATTGGAAAATTGTATTGTTGAAAATAATTTTTTATTTTAAATAATTTTTTGAACTTTATATAATTTATTAGTTGGTGAGTGAAAATAAATTATTTAACATCATTTATAATAAATAATAATTCCAATACAACTTTTTAAAATTATTAGTAAATATTTTTATTTATGATTAGATAATTTAAATAATTGTATTAAATTTAATGCAAAATAACGATAATGAAATGTGCATTTAAGATGTAATCATGTCCTTATATGTCATTTTTGCATAAAACAACTAACAACTAATAGGTAACTTTACCAAACACTTTTGTAAACAGCTAGTGGTCAAACAGCTAGCATAAACAGCCAATCTAAACAGCTGGTCAAACCAGCTAATGAAAACAGCCAACAGCCAACAGCTACCAGCTACTACCAAACAGGGCCTATGTTAAATCTAGAAAATAATAATATGCTGGATGATATATCTGTTGATGACCTTCTGGGATTTCTGAAATCTACAGAAATGCTCCAAGAGAAGAGTAAAGAGAGGAAAACCATGGCATTTCAAGTTCGGCAATCAAAAGCAAAAAATAAAGTGGAAGAAACTGACTCAGGAGATACAGATGAGATTGCACTACTGACAAGAAATTTCAGCAAGTTTCTTCGAGGGAATAATGACAGAAAAGGGTATTTTAATAGAGGGTCTCAGAACCAAGGCAGAGACATGAATCAGTACAGGAATGAAGGATATACAGAGGATTATGGAAGAGGTGCTGAAGGGTCTAAATATGCAGGAAATCCACAGTGCAGGGAGTGTGGTGGTTTTGGACATATCAAGGCAAACTGTGCAAATCTCAGAACTCCCTCAAAGGCCTTGATTGCTACTGGAGGAACTTGGAGTGATGATGAAGATGATACTCAACCTGAGAAGCATGTTTCTTTTGGTGCTAAAGTCATAGATTCTGAACCAGCTGAACTGGATGATGAAGACCTTGATTTTGGAGGAGAAGTTGATCTACAAGCTGCCTATGATAGGCTGTTTGAGGCCTGGAAGAAAAGTGTTGAAACAATCAATTGTCTGACCAAACAAGGAAAGAATGATGACAACTCTAAGAACATGGTTGAAGAGGTTGAAGAACTGAAGAATAAAGTCAATACCATGATGAATGCTGCTCTAGTGGAAGAAGAAGCTGTGGATGAATTAACCAGGAATCTGGAGGGTATGACTAAGAGGGCTGTGGATGCAGAAAGAAAGCTAGAGGATATGATGAAAAAGATTGAAATTTCTGAAGGAAAGAAACCAGTGGACCAAGCAGCAGATCTGAAGAAATTGGAAACCATGACAAAGAGGGCTAAAAATTCTGAAGTTGCTGCTGAAATTCTTGAAAGAAAGCTAGAAATCATGACCAAGAGAGCTCTGGATGCTGAAGGAAAACTTGTCCAAAGCACTGCTGACTATGATATGATTGGAAAGAAGCTAGGGGCTATGTCTACTTGAGCTGAGGAGGCTGAAGCAACTCTCCAGAAATTAAACAAGGGTACTGCTCAACTGAATGATTTGCTGATCATGGAAAAAAATTCTGGAAACAGACAAGGTCTTGGTTTTATCCACAGAGCACCACTAGCCCCAAAAACTCAGGTCAAGAAAGCGATCTTTGTTTCAGCAGGAAGTCAGGAAGCATCCAGCTCACAATTCAACAATTTTAAGCAATCTCGTGTAATGACTGGGAGTGTCGATACTCAAACTCAGACAATCTTCAAGGCCAGGAAGGTTCCTCCCAGGTGTTGTTCATATTGCATGATGCAGGGACATGAGGAGCATCAGTGCATGAGGTTGCTGAGAGATATTATGCAGGGAAAACAATTTTCTTCATGTTACTACATGGAACCTGAGCAGCAAAAGAAGCTCACAAGAAAGGTGTGGGTGCCTAAAACCTCTCTGAATTGTCGAGTTTAAGGTATCCCAAAAACCTTACATTGTTGTATAGTTGCTTTGAAGTTTTGTTGTTATTTTGGTATTGTTTTGCTTTTACATAAACCCAAAACACAAAAATATGTGAGTGGTACTGGTTGATGCTACCAAAATCCGTCCGTCTCCCGGGAGTAGACGCTATCCGGGTCCCCTCCTTGATCAGCCCGCTTCAATCCTGCAAAACAATCCCCGGGAGGTGTCCCGGGGAAGAAGCTCCGGCGTGATGATGAGATGGGGATAGCGAAGAAGGAAAACGTACGGAAGGTGCTCTCAATATAAAGTAGAGAGATATAAGTCACATACCTTGTTTACTGTTTGAGACTAGTATTTATAGCCGAGCTCTACCTGCTTTGGGGATAAGGTGCAGGACCACTTCTTTTGTCATCATATGTCCTCTTCCTTATCCGGACGTACTATCCAGCGGGAAAGGTATCGCTTTGATAGTCATGGGCCGCGGACCTTTCTGGCCCAGCCGGATTCTGGGCCAGTATTATCACTAGCCCCCCAGACCAGTCATCCGGGTTTCATGACGCGGGGAACTGGTCTTAAATGCTCCCTCTTTGGTTGCTACTCTCCTGGTAGGTCCCATCCGTGCTAAAATGGGTTTCTGACGACGCTGCCTTTTCCTCTTCTGCATTGATCATTGTCTCGTTCATCGTGTCATTATTGCTTTTCCACCTTTTGAGGTGGCGGTTCCTATTCCTCCGTCTATATAAGGGGCCTGACCTCCTTCTCCCTAATTTACTTTCTGCAAAATTTCTCCAGACGCTCTGCTCATTCGCTCCTTCGCCCTTTCAGCCAAGTAAGCCCTATCTCCTTATTCTCTTCTTCTCTATGGGTTCCCCACTTCACTCCAACTCCTCTCTGGATACCGAAGAGTTTCAGAGCCCGTACGAGATCCATTTTAGGACTGTCGATAACCCTGTTTCCTCTCCGAATTCTTCCCTGGGCGCTCGTTCCGAGGATTCCGATATTCCCCGGGAACGAGACACCCTTGACTCATTCGCCCTGGAAGAAAAGAGTTCCCGCCAAGGTTGTTCTCCTGGTCATGCCCGGGAGGATTTAGGGGAGGAGGCTTTTGACGAAGGGCTCGGCGACGGTGTTCCCCGGGGGCCTACTCACGGGGTGCGCCCATTAGGGCTTAAGTATTTCGATGTTTCCGGGGACTCTCCTCCTATAGATAGGGACGTCTTGGATCTAGCCAAGCGATCCTTCATTCCTATTCCCCTTAATGCCTCCTTATCCAAGCTCCCCCCGGGGGCCTCCGAGCGAGAGGCCGCGTGCATCCCGCGTATACACTTTCAATACGGGCTCAGCCTTCCCTTCCCTCCTCTCTTCCTCGAGATACTTACTTTTTATAAGATAGCCCCGGCCCAGATGCATCCTAACGGGGTGGCTCTGATCTTGGCTTTCCTTCTCAACTGCGCTAGATGCGCCATTTCTCCTACTCTCCTCCTCTTTCGCTCTTTTTACGCACTACGGAAGGCGCACGCTTCTTTCCCGGGCGTCTTCTCCTTCAACATCCGTTCGGGGATAAAGGACTTCCTCTTGAGCAAACCCCGATCAGCCAAGGGGTATCTTTCCAAAGGCTTCTTCCTGTGCGACTCCCGGGTTTATCCCATGCCCGCCTGGAACGATTCCATTCTTCCAGAGGACAAGAAGCCTCTGTCCAACCTCCCTGCGGCCGTTGCTAGTGACCACAGTTTCCTCCGTCTTTCCCCCTTAGATATGGAGGTTTTTTATAAGAGTGGGAACGCGGGTTATTTCTGGCCTCGCGGGATTTACCCCAACGACCTCTTCACGCTCCCGCGCATCTCTGCGGTGTGGCCGGATGGAGGTGCCCGTTAAGACTTTATTTCTTATCTTGTTTTTTCCGAACTTTTTCTTTTTTTTTTTTTTTTTTGCTTGCTAACTTCCTTGTTTTCTCTGTTCCAGTTCAACCTTCCTTGCACGCGGACGTCATGGCCCCCACCGACAGGTCTTCCGGGGGTGATGTTCTAACGGGGAATGCTCATTCAGATCAACAAACTCCTTCGACCCCGCCAGTAGCTTCCCAACCTGGGCCATCTCCCCCCGAGAACCCCGCTCTTGTCCCTCAGAGGCCTCGTGCGCCGCCCAAGTCTCGCCAGCAGACACCCTCCGGGCCTTCTTCTGAGGCCCGTGCTACTCCCAGCTCGGCACCTACTCCCGGGCGTCGATCCTTCATCCAACACCCTACTTACAGCGGTGGGGCAAGCTCGCGGTTCAAACGTCCGCCTCCTAACGAGCTATCCGGGTCGCCCCCTTCCTCTCGTCAGAGGACCCACGACTTCCCTCCTCCTCCTCCTCCACGGGCTACTGCTTCCGAAGCTATCCCGGAAGAAAAAGAAGAGGTAACCGCTGTTCTAGATCTTTTTATCTAAGGTAATTCCTCCGTTTTTCTTACTTTCTTGCTTCTTCTTTGCAGAGCATTGCCTTTGCCGACGCCGTCCTGGCGGATTCTCAGTTTGCCGAGGCATTGAACCGGACCTACTCCAAATACAGCGCGGGGCTGTTTGCCAAGATGGAGAGGGAACTCCGCGAGACCAGGGAGAAGCTGGCCGGACAAGATGGCCTCGCGGTCCAACTAGAAGAGGCCAAAAAGAAGCTGGCTGACAAAGAGAAAAAGTTGGCGGAGGTGGAAAAGAAGTACTCCGCACTGAAGAAGGACAAGAAGAGCTCTCAGCTCGAGGCCTTCAATGCCATCACACAGAAGCTCCTCCGCTCTGAGGCATTCGAGAAGAAGCTGGAGGGGATTGCCGCTGCGGCCAGCGCGGACGCCTGTCATGAGATGTATCGGAGTTTGCGGGGTTGGTTGCCCGGGCCTGCGCGTCTTGATGCCCAGGCGTCCTACTATCGGCCCAAGGCCAATGACCTGTTAAACCATCGCTTCCGGGATCTTCAGGAAGCGAGTCTGGAAAGTTTGGTGCCCCAGCTGTGGCGATCGCTGGAGATGTCCTCCCGGGCTTCCTCTGCTTCTGATATCAGGAAGATGAAGCTCCCTGCAATCTGTGAGGCCTCCTGCCCCGACCCTGGCTCCGAGGACTTCAATGTTTATGGGGTCGTCCCAGAGACACCCCATTGGGCAGAGAACTATCTCGAATACTGCGCGGTGCCCGACAATTTTGGGTACCAAGCAGTTCAAGTCCAAGGGGGGGACTACCGAGTTGGCCTTGCTGCGGGTCAAGACGACCTTCTCTATCAAACCCGGAAGGCTACGCGGAAGGTGGGATACCCTGAACGGTCCGCTGATGAGCCCGCCGTGGACGCCCCTGCTTATGCCGGCCCTGAATGGACCACTGAGGATCTGGTGGAGCTGGAGAGGAGGTTCGAAAGAGCTCACGCTATTCCGGGAGAGGGGCATTCTACTGAAGACCATGTATAACTCTAGACTTTAGCCTGCCTTTTCCCTTGTAGTTTTCCTTTTTTAAGCCTTTTGTAGCTTTCCTTCCCCCGGGGAAGTGTATGTAGAACTTTGGCCTTGGTGCCTATTTTGATTAATGACAAGTTCTACCTTTTAATGATATTACTGTTTTTTTTTTGTAGTTTGAGCGTCCCTTAGAGGAGATTCTCCCGCATGGGCCCATGCCTTATGTTTTTCCTCATCCTGTTAGTTCTTCCGGCACCTACTTCTCTCTCCCCCGCGCTGGGTGCCTCCAATGCTCTTTCCTTCAAAGGAAGCTAGCCCATTGGCGGTTTGGAGGCGATCAGGCTAACCGGGCATTAGCTGAGGCGGGGTTGGAATGCTTCCTTCGAGAGTTTGGGTCGATCCGGGTGCTGGTGGCGTTTCTTAAGGCAGTTGATGCCAAGTTCGGGTCGTTGAACCAGTGCTTCGACCTTGCCTCTGATCATATGCGGGAGGCCCTGAACTCTCATAAGACCATAGCTGAGCTGCAAGCCCTTCACGATGACTCCCAGCATCGTACTACCAAAGAGTTAGGCATGGTGTGGGGTGAACTAGAGCGGGCGCAGGAGAAACTGAGGACGTTGGAGACCCGCTCCGCTCAGAACAAACTTCTCTGCGACTTTGAGAAGGAGAATCGGTCCCTTACTCATAGGAATAGGGTCCTCCAGGATGCTTTATTAATCACCCGGCTATCCTACCACCTGCTTGGTCTCAAGAATGGCTTAGTTGGGGTATCTCCTCTTACCGATATTCCAGCCGGGGTTCGCAGGACGATAGAGCGTATGGAGGCTAACCCGAAGAGGTTTGGTGAGGGAGCTCCTCATCATAAGGCCTATCTGGATGCTGTTGAATGGCATAATAAGATAGCCGCGGGAGAAGTTGAGCCCTATCCCTCCAGCCTTCGCCGAGTTCCTGCCCGTGTGGAGGTGGACGTGGCATACGAAAGGTATGAGGACATGACTGTATCTATTGACCCGGAGGAGGTGGCCCGCCGGATAAGACGCATCCGGGAGATTGCCGACTCTGGGGTCACTACAAAGGGGATTAAGACCGCCGAAGGTGCTCGTATTAGTCGGGAGGAAAAGGGGAAAAGTGCAGCAGTCATGTTTCCTAAGTACAGGTTCGTCACCTCTGCCGGGGTGAGAAGGATGCGCCTGGCGGAGCCGCTTCCAGAGGGATCTGTGGTCGTGCCTATCCCCGAACTGAATGAAGAGGATGCTGCGCAACTGGAAGAGGAGCTTGCGTGGAATCAAGCCCCGGATGCCCGTTTTGCCGAAGATCTCCTGTCCTCTCAATTCTTCGGAGGGGGTTTCCGCCCGGGCAACCCTGAGGGTGCTTCCGGGTCAGGTCCCAAGTGGGTTTAGTAGCAAATAGATAGGAATACTTGTATGTAAAATTCTATGTATCTGTTCCTTTGCAATTTGACCGCATGTTTATGCGATGTATAAATTTCTTATGTAATTTAACGATTGAATAAAATTGCTTTTCGAAAGAACCCTTCTCATTAACTCTTCCTTACAACACTACATTTCTTGGTCCCCGGGCTTCGTTCGAGCTCCGGGTCCACTCTAGCGGGGCACCCAAATGGGAGCTACCCATGGGTCCCTTTTTACAAATCCTTTCTAAACCCGGAACGAGGCCAGACGTTGGGTTATCTCTCCGGGCATATTCATGCGTCCGGGGGAGGTATATTCATGCCTAGCATATTCATGCTTAGCGTATTCACGCTTCCCGGGGGGCATATCCATGCCTGGCATATTCATGCCTAGCATATTCATGCTTAGCGTATTCACGCTTTCCGGGGGGCATATCCATGCCTGGCATACTCATGCCTTAGCATATTCATGCTTCAGTAGCTGTGGTACGATGCGGGGCGCTCTACTTCCCGAAAAACCTTCTCAGGTTAGCTACGTTCCACCTTCTGGGGATCTCCTTTCCCTGCTTGTCCTCCAGCACATAGCTCCCTCCCGGGTATGCTTCCTTGATCTTGTATGGCCCTTCCCAGTTGGGCGCAAGTTTGCCCTCCGAGGTTTGGTGGCTCTTATCGTTTCTCCTCATTACCCAGTCTCCCGAGGTGAAAACTTCTTTCCGCACCCTTCTGTCATGATACCTCTTTACTCGCTCCTTCACCTTGGCTTCCTGAAGTGCCGCATTCTCTCGCTTTTCTTCCAGGAGATCCAAGTCAAGGCGTCGTCCATCGTTTTCTTCTTCCGGGCGCTGGTATTGAGTTCGAGGGCTTGGGATCCCTATCTCTGCGGGTATTACTGCCTCTGACCCGTACACCAAGCCATACGGGGATTCCCCGGTAGCCGAGCTTTCCGTAGTCCTATGGGCCCAAAGAACGCTGGGTAGCTCCCAGATCCAATTTCCCCGCGCGCCTTCCAAGCGAGTTTTTAGTCCCTTGATGATGGTGCGGTTGGTGACCTCTACTTGCCCGTTCGCCTGGGGGTGGTACACCGATGTCAACTTCTGCTCTATGCCATACTTAACACACCATGATTTGAAAGGATCGTTCTCGAACTGCGCCCCGTTGTCTGTGACTATGACCTTCGGGATGCCGAATCGACAGATGATGTTCTTCCAGCAAAACTTGACGCAAGTTAGTCCCCGTATGTTGGTGAGCGGTTCTGCCTCCACCCATTTGCTGAAGTAGTCGATCGCCACAATCAAGTATTTGGCTCCTCCCGGGGCAGTCGGGAATGGTCCGACCAAGTCTATTCCCCATCTGCTGAACGGCCAAACTCCTGTGACTCCGACTAATTCTTCCCGGGGAACGTGGATTAGCGGGGCAAATGCCTGGCATGCCGAGCACTTCTGTATATGTTCTTCCGCATCTTTGAACAACGTCGGCCAGTAATACCCCAGTCTTAGGATCTTTCTGGCCACGGTGCGAGCCCCTTGGTGGCTCCCATTAGAACCTTCGTGCACCTCCCGGATGAGGTGTTGGCCTTCCAACCTTTCTACACACTTTAGTAACGGCTGGAGATACCCTCTTTTGTACAGCTCTCCTTCCTGAATCACATACTTTGGCGCCTTCACTCTTAGCTTTCGAGCCTGAGCCTTATCCTCCGGGGTAGTTCCTTCTTCTAGGTACGCCCGCATGGGCGTGATCCAGGACTCTTCCTCGTTCACCAGCATTACTTGATCGCTCTCCTGGTAGCTTCTTCTTCCCAGTACCTCCATG
This sequence comes from Cruciata laevipes, assembly GCA_963678965.1. NCBI lineage: Eukaryota > Viridiplantae > Streptophyta > Magnoliopsida > Gentianales > Rubiaceae > Cruciata > Cruciata laevipes. The sequence continues at coordinate 13,542,735 of OY787635.1, forward strand.
TACAGCTTTTGGTCGGGCTCAGGTTTTAATTCCGAAGAAGCTAACTTGCTTAAAACGTCTGCCTTACTGTTCTGCTCCCGGGGAACTTGAACCAAGTTGAAGGCTTTAAACCCGGCTATCAGAGGTTTTACCGTTTCCAAGTACCTTTGCAGGCTCCTTTCCCGGGCTTCATACTCTCCTTTTACTTGCTGCACCACAATCTGGGAATCACTGTGTGCCGTGAGGGTTTTGATTTCCATCTCCTTTGCCAACCTTAACCCCGCGATCAAGGCTTCATACTCAGCTTCATTGTTGGTTGTTTTGAAAGCGAATTGGACTGCATAGGGATACTCCTTCCCCTCCGGGCTGACCAACAATACTCCTGCTCCACTGCCCCCGGAGTGCGCCGATCCATCCACATACAACTTCCAAGTCAGGTCTGTCCCGGCCTTCGTTGTATTCTCCGGAGATTCAGGCATCTCCTGTTCTTCACTGATCCTTGCTTCTGATTCCAACAAGAAGTCCGCTAGGGCCTGGCCCTTGATCGCCCTCCTTGGCTCATACCGGATTTCATATTCTCCCAGCTCTATGGCCCATTTCATCATTCTCCCTGATGCCTCCGGCTTGAACATAACCTGTCTTAGCGGGTAATTGGTAAGGACCACTATGGGGTGGCCCTGGAAGTAGGGTTTAAGCCTCCTTGAAGCATGCACCAGAGCCAAAACCAACTGCTCCAACTCGGTGTACCGGGTTTCTGCCCCCCGAAGTGCCCGGCTAACAAAATAGACTGGGTGCTGCCTTCCCTCCTCTTCTTTGATTAGCACGGCACTGACCGCCTCCCGGGACGCCGCTATGTACAGGAAAAGCTCCTCCCCCGGGAGTGGCTTCTTTAAAGTTGGCAACTGTTGAAGATGCTCTTTCAGACTTTGAAACGCCTTCTCACATTCCTCGGACCACTCAAACGCCTTGGCCCTCCTGAGTATATTGAAGAAAGGCAACTGCCTATCTGCCCCCTTTGATAGGAATCGGCTGAGAGCCGCGAGAGACCCTGTCAACCGCTGTACTTCTTTCACTGACCTGGGAGAGGTCATCTTGGCTATGGCCTCCACCTTCTCCGGGTTGACATCGATGCCCCGGCTTGACACCATGAATCCCAAGAACTTCCCCGCACCCACTCCAATGGTACTTTTGGAGGGGTTCAGCTTTAGATTGCTCCGTTCCAGCTTTTCGAACATCTCCTCCAGGTCATTCAAGAAAGCCCCGTAAGCCCTGCTTTTAACCACCATGTCGTCAACGTACACCTCCATGTTTCTTCCCACTTGATCCTTGAAGAGTTTGTCCACCATTCTCTGGTACGTAGCCCCCGCGTTTTTTAGCCCGAAGGGCATCTTCTTGTAGCAAAAGGTTCCAAAATCGGTGATGAATGAGGTTTTCGCCTTGTCTGCCTCATCCATCTGCACTTGGTGATACCCTTTATGTGCGTCGAAGAAGGCCAGCACCGAATACCCCGCAATAGCCTCTGCCAGCCGGTCCAGATTCGGGAGAGGATAGCTGTCTTTGGGGCAGCACTTGTTCAAATCCGTAAAGTCAATACACATGCGCCAGCTTCCATCGTGCTTCTTTACTAAGACCGGGTTAGCTATCCATTCCGGGTAGATGATTTCCTCGACCACCCCGGCTCTCTCCAGCTTCTTTACTTCATTCTTTATAAATTCTGCTCTTTCCGGTGCTACAGGCCTTTTCTTCTGCCTGATGGGTTTAGTTGCAGGGCTTATGTTCAACTTGTGTACCCCCAACTCTGGTAACACCCCCACCATGTCCTCCGGGCTCCACGAGAATACTCCCTGATATTTGGCCAAAAGTTCCTTTAGTGCGCCTTTTACTTCCTCCGGGAGGTCTTTTCCCACCGTGACCGTCCCTTTGTCCGCCACCTGCATCTCCTCCAACTCCTGGCGGGGAACTTCCCCGTGTACCACCCCTACTGCTTTCTTTGCGTCCAGCACCGCCGTCATCATGCAACTTCTTGCGACTACTTGACTACCCCGTACGACCGCCACACCTTGCGCAGTGGGGAACTTCATCGTCAATAGATACGGACAACTCGCTGCCCGGGCTTGAGTTAGCCATGGCCTTCCTATGATCACGTTGTACGGCGAGGGTGCATCAATAACCGCAAAGTTGCATGTCACCGAGACCCTTTTGCTCCGGTCCTTCTCATCCACCATACACACTGCGAGGGGAATAACACCTAATGGAACTTCGGGTTTGCCCGTGAACCCCGACAGGGGAGATAGGGGAGGTTTAAGGTTCTGTCTCCCAATTCCCAACTGATCGAAACAAGAAGCGAACATGATCTCCACGCTGCTCCCATCGTCCACAAACACCCTTTTGACCAAGAAGCCTTCAATCTCCGCCGTTACCACCATCGGGTCAGAATGGGGTATCTGCGGCGGGGCTGCATCCGCTTCAGAGAAAGTGAGAGCTTCATCGGGGCGAAACCTTTTCCCCTGAACCTCCCCCGGGGGAACATACCGGGTGCGGGCCCGGATAGCGGAAACTGACTGGCATGCTTCTCCAACTTCTCCACTGATTACGTTGATCATCCTGTTGGGTATTGGGGCCGGCTCCACTGCTTGAACCGGTGCAGCGGCTATGGCAGGCCTCCCTGGGGCCCTGTTGCCTTGGTTGCCTTGGTTTCTCCCGTTTCCTCTCCCCAGGTTAGGCCTCCACCTCCTGCGGGGCGGCTCCTGAGGTTGGTCCCGGGGATTCTCCTTTTTTGCCTCCGTTGCTACGCAATCTCTCAGCTGTCCCCGCTCTATCAGTTTTTCTATCTCGTTCCTCAGCATCCTACACCCCTCTGTCGCATGCCCGTAAGACTTGTGGTAGGCGCACCACTTGTCCGCGTTTTCCCTAGACGGGGTCCCATGGATAGGCAACGGATCCGGGAACAGATCCTTGTGAATAGAATGAATCTCCGTCCGGGATTTGCTGAGCGGGGTGAAACTGTCCGCCCTTGCCCGGTTTGCTGTTGCGGGAGCGGGGTCTCTCCTACTTGGGTCTGCCACTCTCCTTCTTTCTATCTTGTCCGGGAGAAATCCCCCAGATTCTTCCTTTCTCTTTCGCGTGGCATCATTAACCGCGCAGTATAGTAGCACCACCATTTGCAAGTTGTGAAAGGTTTCCGGGATATTTTCCATCAACTTCTGGAACAACGCCATATCCCTCAAGCCGTTTATAAACCCGCTAATCACCGCCTTCTCCTGCTGCTGCCTGTCGACAACCTTCATGCTATCGTCCATGTACCTTCGATAGTACTCCATTGACCCTTCTGCGGCCTTCTGCCGGGTAGCCAAAAGCTCGGTCAACTGCTTCCCTTCCTTCTTTAATCCAGCGTATCTGAACAGCAAGGCCTTAGAGAAATCATAGTAATCCCTGAGACTTTCTCGAGGCAAGGAATCGAACCATGAAAGACAATTTCCTCTCAGGTAACAGCCCACCAGCTTGCATCTTAATTCCTCCGGGAAGTCCCGTGACACCATCAGGTTCTGGTACGTCCTGACAAACTCTTCCGGGTCTGTTTCTCCATTGTATGTTGGGATTCCCTCCGGGGTCCGAAGGCCCGGCGGCCATGGGTACGCAAGCACTCGAGGTACCCAAGGGGAGGTAGGTTTAGCTCCGTTTCTTCCCACTAGTTTGTCTAGTCGAGCCTCCAAAGAGTTGGGGTCCTGCTGAGCCACCTGATAGCCCCGCATCCTATCGTCCTCCCGATAGTATTTCTCTTGGTAACCATAGTTCATCCCCATTGATCCGTGCATGGGCAAGGAATACTGGATCGGGTTCCCCTGGGTTCCAGGGGCCTGATAACCCAACGATTCCACCGTCACGGCTGGCAGGCCATATCCAATTTGTCCCGCCCCCCAGCTGGAACGCGGGTAATAGGGTGGAGCGTGTGGAACCAAATTCGATTGTTGTCCCGTGGCCATTCCCCCTCCGACCCCGAGACTTGGAGGGAATGAAGGTGGGACGGTGGAAGAGTTCACACGCCCCTGTACCCTTGGCGGCTGAACGACTCCGTCCAGGTCGATAACCTCTCTTTGGTACCCCCGAAGAGGTCCTGCCTGGTCTCCCCCAGGCTCCCTCCGCCTACGATTTTCCCGGGTAGAGAGTACCCACTGGCGGTACAACTCCTTGTTGGCTCTCATGAATTCCACCGCCGCCAATTCTTCCGCCTCGGCTAAGGATTGCCCCTCCTCCCGGGCTTCAGGTCCCTGGGTCTGGGGACTGCCTCCCCCGGCGGGCCTTGGTTCTTGCTCCTTCTGGTACTCTCCTTCCGAGTCAGCTTCGTCGGAGGCCGTTTCCACATGGCCATCCTGCGGTACCCCTAGCTCCCGCCGGTGTCTAGCCTCCTCCTGCAACTGCCTCAAGGTTACCTCATCCCCCGGGGGTGGAAGAGAACCTCCCCCTGAGGGTGCCGCATTTTTCTTCGGGCGCCCGCGCCCTCTCCTTGGCGACTCCATCATGCGAAGGTGGAAGGGTCCCACCGGGCGTGCCAATTGATGCTACCAAAATCCGTCCGTCTCCCGGGAGTAGACGCTATCCGGGTCCCCTCCTTGATCAGCCCGCTTCAATCCTGCAAAACAATCCCCGGGAGGTGTCCCGGGGAAGAAGCTCCGGCGTGATGATGAGATGGGGATAGCGAAGAAGGAAAACGTACGGAAGGTGCTCTCAATATAAAGTAGAGAGATATAAGTCACATACCTTGTTTACTGTTTGAGACTAGTATTTATAGCCGAGCTCTACCTGCTTTGGGGATAAGGTGCAGGACCACTTCTTTTGTCATCATATGTCCTCTTCCTTATCCGGACGTACTATCCAGCGGGAAAGGTATCGCTTTGATAGTCATGGGCCGCGGACCTTTCTGGCCCAGCCGGATTCTGGGCCAGTATTATCACTGGTACTGGGTGGAAACTCTGAAAGTGCTGGGAAAATTTTCGATGTTGCAACGTGAAACCCTAGAGAGCGGGTTTGCTGGTCAGACTGTTTTTGATGTTGCAACATGAAGCCCTAGTTCGCGCGTGGATAGTTAGTGGCGAGTGATGAACAGATATGCGGGACTAGTACTATTTTCCAGCTGACTATTGGCATTCTATTGGAACACAAACTCAGCCCTCTAGACTCTCAATCTCTCTGGAATCGTCTTCCGCTGTCTATAAATTTCTCCAGAGATATTTTGCTGTGTTTGGTGTTCAAGTTCTTCTCGGTCATCAGATTTTCGTCACAACTCGAAAGGTATTGGCTTTGCATCTGAATCTTCGTGGTTGAGTTTTGTTCGGGTTTTCGAGGTGGTCGAGTATATTGGAGTTTGCTGTTGTATTTTGATTTGGGAGTATATTATAATGGATGAGTATAGCTTTTGTCAGTGCAGTAGGTTCTGTCTTGGCCCTAAAGGCAGACAATTACAAATTTTTGGGGAGCAAACCTTAGGGGTTGTTTCACTCGTTCCGGTGTTACTTTTACCCTGAACCCAATCGATCCGAGAACTTCCCGAGTCTGGCCTAGATGTGCTCCCTGAGGATTTTTTTTTCCAGCCCTTGGATCAAAAAATGAGGCAAAGTTGGCTGCCTATACTGAGAAGATGAGGACCGGAAATTTTGTTAAGGATTTTGATGATGATCTTGGGGCAGGTAGGACGTAGCCAGGCTGCTACTATGTTTACTCACTATGAGCCTACATTTGTGAGGGAGTTTTACAGTAATCTTCAGGCTGATAATGCTATGGCTGGAACTGATTGGTTTGGCAGGGTGTATTTCAGAGGTCAGATACATGTTTTCACCCCTGAGAAGATTAATGAAGTTCACTATGGAATTGGGATAGGTGCATTGGGGAAGTGTATTTTCAGAAGATTTCATCATGCAGCTAAAAACTCCAGAAAGTCTGATGTTTTGCCGCATCTATGCCGCTGCCTAATTACTGCCTTGCAAAGAGAGATGAAGTTAAATTATCATATGGGTCAGCTGGACTTTCATTCTGAGATGGTCAAGAAGCATAGTGATGATCAGAAAAGGTTTTCGGATCTTGCAGCTCAGCTTAAGAAAGGGTCCTGAGTTCTTTTTCCTGCTGCTACAGATGCTACTGGAATTAAGACCTCTTCTAGACCTAAAAGACCAGAGCTTCTACCTCAAGTCAGACTGTCATCAAGAAATCCAAGTCTCCAGCTGCCAAGAAACCTAAGCCTACTGCTGTTATGAGGTCCAAGAGGAATGTTGTTTCTGATTCTGAGTGAGTTCAGTTCTTTGTCTTTGGCAGTTCATGGTCCGAGGGGGAGTTACTTTTGGATTTATGTGGATTTTATTATTGGATGACTGTATTTGATTATTCTCACTTTCTGCTACATTTTTGATTTTCTGGATTTGGATGGATTGGTGTGTTGAAGTAATGCTATGACTCAGGGGGAGTTCCTTGATTGATGATTTTACTGAGAAGTAGCTGTTTTGTTTTGGCGCCATCCAAAAGTTGTTTACGGTCCACAAATTGCCAAAAGGGGAGATTGTAGAGTCCATTTTTTATTGGCTAATTTGTGGCAGATTCGATGTTGCAACATCGATTAGGGTTTAGCAGAAAAGTGACAGAAATTCCAACGCAGCTTTAAAAGGCAAGGAAATATTGTGCGTATGGGATTTATGGTAAATACATTCCAGCGAATATCAACAACTCAGTTTTACACTATGGAGATTTGATCAATGAGTTGGAGCCAAATCTTTCCATATTTTTCAGTTGGAAGATATTCTTTATTCCTTATCTTCAGAGATTTTGAGAATCAAATCAAACATGATTGAAGGAAGGAATTTGATGCCGTGAAGTAACCTCTTCAACCACGGCATTGAGCTATAAAGGGACATCAGCTGCGCTGCTCAAATTAAGGATTTTACACGCAACAATTCTGTCTTCAGAATTTGTTTTCAATCTTGAGCAAAAGGCAGCACAGTCCGTTTTACTTTATCACAACCATTTGGACGTGTGGAAGCCAGTGTGTTCGAAATCACCATAAAGCTCCTGGTGTGGGAGTGATCGTAGACTGGGGAGAACTAGTGGTCCGATTGGAGCGAGGGATCGCAACCACTTAGAAATTGTAAAAGATAAGTCTGTAATCTGTCTTTTGACAATTTAGTGGAATGATTTCAACACAGGGCTACGGCCCCGCAGACGTAGGTGCATTGCACCGAACTGCGTGATCAAATCTGTGTGTCTTTTATTTTCTGCAAATTAGGTTTTTCATGTTGCAACATCGTTTATGCAGTAAAACCTAAAACACAGATAGTCAGTATTTTAGACAACTTATTTGATCTGAATCTGGTAGATAGTTATTTCAACCTGCAGTTTCATCAAAAAGAAGAAAAGTTTGCTGATCATATTCGTCGATATTTTCCTGAGGTGAAAAGGGAGTACTATTTTGCTGTTAAGGCTCTCACTAAAATCAATGTGCACAGTGAAGTAGAATACCAACTTAATGACCTTAAAATCTAAAAACATTGAAGAAGCCCCTCAATTCAGCCAGTTTAGGTAAAATCTCATCGAAAATCATTCCCTTGAACTTGCGGAATGAAACCACATAGTTGTCACATAAAAGGACTAAAGAAGCATAAGCAGGCAGCACTAACTTCGGCTTACTCAGAAAAATTATTGGATTCTGAGAAGGTTTAAAAAAGATCCTGCAACAAACAATTAACTAATCCGTAAATCAGAGCCTGGAATGGAAGCTGTTTACTTACTGCTGACTTGATTAGGTGTTTTCTGCAGTGTAGTTACAGGCCTCAAATTCAAGACCACAATAATAGTTCTTCAATCTGTCTGTCATATTTCAATATCAAAGAAAGTACATGTATTCTTGTTATCTAAATGGAATGGACCAATCTTCTTTCGATAATCCTGAATTTACTACCTGTGCTTTCTTTTATATCCTCCTCAAGGAACCGACTATGGTGCAAGTTCAACAAAACTGTTAGTTATAAGCAATAGCTATGGAAGGTCAACAAAAATCTTTATTTGATGAACTAGCGTGGAGAGCGCGTGGAGGACTTGGCACACATACTTCTAGAATATATCAAAATTGTCATTACATAAACATGATTATCTATTCAGTTTTTCACATCTTTACACAAAGTTGGAAACATTTTTCAAAAAAAATTGTATAGGTAGCTTTTGCAGATGGGTGGTTCTATTTGCACTCCCCCTTTTTCTATTTGCACCCCTATAAAATAGGTATGTAGTGTTTGTGGGGGACAAGTAATACTTTATCACTATCTTTTAATGATTAGTCAAACATGCTTATCTAAAAAACTATTATTTATATTTTTAATTTATACTATGTATGATTTAATTATACAAACATTTTCTTACTATTTCCGTCCTGAGTTCGATCACATTCAACGTTTTTCTATATTAATTTTTTTATTTAGTATCTTTAATATTTTGTGTTTTTAACTATGTGTTGATTAAATTAAAGGGTGGTTCTATTTGCACTCCCCCTTTTTATATTTGCACCCCTATAAAATAGGTATGTAGTGTTTGTGGGGGACAAGTAATACTTTATCACTATCTTTTAATGATTAGTCAAACATGCTTATCTAAAAAACTATTATTTATATTTTTAATTTATACTATGTATGATTTAATTATACAAACATTTTCTTACTATTTCCGTCCTGAGTTCGATCACATTCAACGTTTTTCTATATTAATTTTTTTATTTAATATCTTTAACATTTTGTGTTTTTAACTATGTGTTGATTAAATTAAATTATTTTCTATGTTAAATAATTATTTTCAAGAGAATTATTTTATCGTGACTTAATATCATTTGTGGATACAGAATATTTCAGTATATTTTATACTGCAACACTCAAAAAATTTCATGAAATTTAAACCAAATGGTAAAATAAATATTTTAGTATTAAAATAATATGTACGGCAAAAAAGTGAATTATAGACTTCATATGTGGATAAAGAATATTTCAAAATATTTTATCTTGAATTGTAAAATAAATATAGTAAAGTCAAAGAACAAAATTTTATATTTTATATAGTAAAATGTGGAAAGAACCACGCACGCATATCCATTCAGACAAACTTTACTTTTTTACCAAACTTTACACTTTTTATTGTTACGAGATTGTTTACACCCCTATTTTCACTAGGGTGGGAGTGTAATTAGCAACACCCTTAAAGATTTGTGTGCATTTCCAACAACTTTGTACTCACAAACCGACGCAAGCAAGGGAGATATAGAAAAAACTGTTTCGGCAGTATGCTGAAACCAAATAATATTTTGAGAAAAGTAGAAGATAAAACCAAAGAAAAGTAGAAGCCGAACAAAAGATAATTGAAATTCACTTTTATAATTTTTTTAAAGCTCCTGGAATGCAAAATTCAAATTTGATCAGTGAAGAAATAAGAGCAGCAAACCAAATTCTTCCCCGAATCCCCCTAACATTTTGTATTAATACTTCATCTAAACATTTCAACATACTCATGTATATGATAATCACTAAGTAAAGGCCAGAGTGGGCATCAACAAACTTAAATGATTAACATGTAGGCTAAATCAAGGTAGGAACAGAAAATACTAAGAAGAAAATAGAAGGAAAGTTATACTTTTAGGTAGAGAGGATGTTCTAGATGTGTCAATTTATAGATGCATTGTCTAATGGTAATCAATGTGTGTTTTGGTTTATGTTACTGAAAAGACACAACTTTACATGTATAAATGATGTGACTTTTCAATAAGCTAAGAATTTCATACCCTATGGGTATGTGCTTATCCTACATTGGCTTATGATAATCGGTGGAAGTGCTTGCAGTCCCCTATTAGTTAATACTTGAGTCCAAACTTTTTGTCACCCATATCAGAATATCTTTTCAGTACTCTAAAATACAAGATTTATTTTTTACTTTTTTAATAGCTACAAGCATTTTTTAAAATTATAATTAAAAGTAAAATAATAAGAGATTAATAAAATAAACTAATCATATAAACATGATATAAAAAACTTTTCTACTACGGCCGTATTACCTTACAGGAAAATTTCTCACCTTTAAAAAGACTATAATAATTCTCTTTATCATGATTGAAATAAATAAAGTATAATACAAATGATCTCCAACAAAAATGGTGAATTATATTAAGATTTGTTAGTTGTAGCTGAAAATAAATACAATAGCAAAATGTCAAATATAGGGGGGTCCAATAGGATATTGCCTAGTGTGAAGAGTATAATCAGAAATTGACATGTCAGAACTTTCACACAAAAATGTTTACTTTTTGTATAGATTCGGTCATCAGCTCGTCCATATAATAATTTAATCATAAGAAACTAATAATTAAGCGATTAAATTGGATGAACCGAGTTGGACGAAGCAACTGACTTACTTTTTAATTTTTTTTAAAACAACAAATTCTCCTTTCATTCATTTCATGGATTTGAAAAATATCCAAAATTTGAAAAATATATCTAGAATTTGAAAAAATATCCAGAATTGTTTGACAAATAATAAGGGAAACAAATTTAAATTAGAGAGTTATATGACTACATGTAATCAGAAAATTGACCCTCAAAAAATTAAAATTATGACCAAAACATGCAAGAGTAGTATCTTGGTTTTGATTTATGAATTGGTATATTTATATGCAGATTGATTTTTGTTTTATGAATAGGTTTATCATGGCTAGGTGTACCTTCTGAGTTCCAATTACCTTCCTATAATTAATGAAAAATGTTGAGTTATCTTGGTTTTGATTTATGAATTGGTATATTTATATGCAGATTGATTTTTGTTTTTGAAAAGACACATCTTTTTGTTTCTTATATTTATTGAAAAGGTATGGGGTGTAGAATTACCAAATTACCCTTGCTGGAAGATAAGGAGAAACTTTTTTCAAAGTATTCTCATTATAGTTTTGGTCTAGGATAAATGGACATACAGATAATCCAACTACTGTGCCAAAGCACGTACAGTGAAGTAAAATACCAACTTAATGACCTTAGAATCTGAAAGCACTTAAAACATCTAACAGATAAAAATCATTCCCTTGAACTTGCTGAACAAAACCACATAGTTGTCACATACCGGCATGCAACACTGAATTCTTTGCATGAATGTAGCTAATTTCTTAAAATCTGCCTTTGTAAGAATCACAATCAAATCTACAGACGGACATAATATGACATAATGAGAATCAGAAAACAGAAAACAATCCCTTTATGAATTGACTAAACTACCTTTTCAACCTCACACAAACACAGATACGTTTGTTACAACCTTTGAGTTTTATTATATGCAGTGTAAGAATGATAGCTGAAAACAACTAAAGAGATTAGATGTTATTGACTTTACTACATAATTGAAACACAACCAAATCCATATGATAGCACTAAATAAAATTTAAGCTTGAATCAGAAATTAATTGTGCAAGGTGCATGAAACTAGCTTTGACAACTTCACAGGTCAAATCGCATTAGGTAAAACTAATAGTTATCAAAGGTCAAAGCAAAAGCAACAATTTTTCTACATACCGAAAACAGCCTTTATCAGCTTTCTGCCAAGCCCTTGCACACAAGATCCTATATTCAGTGAATAGGAAAAGTTAACATTGGCATTCACAAAAAAATGACACAGTGAAGGAATTAATAAAAACCAAGATTAAAAAACTAGGTCTAGATCATATTACCAACAAGGAAAGAGCAAAAATTAATGTTTGTGCCAAATGACTCGTACTATGCATTTGCTGTACAATGTACTCGACAAACTCATATGCCTTTATCCTATGAAATGGGCATCTTGACCCCAAGGTCAGTTCTAGTATTTTGAATCAACTTTATTATCCTTCTTAAATTGCAGAGACAGAGAAATCACGTATTTACTACATCAATATACAGGCCAAAAGGAATAACTTCAAGTTGTGATGTTATAAAATACAAAGGGGTGAAATAGAAAATTCCCCAATCTTCCAACCATGGCCATTTGCAGGGAAAATCAATGATACAAAATGTCACTGTTTATCCTCCAGCACCATGTAAACCTTAACAACCAACTGTAATCAGAATTACACGAAACAGTATCCCATTCAACCCAAAAATTATAATTATGCAGATTACATTCAACAAACAGTATCCCATTCATCCAGTTCACGCCAAGTCAAGCACAAGGTCCGTAAAGTTGAGAATATTGGTCAACTGCTTCAGAAATTATCCTCATTTGCTGTCCTGAAACAATTACTTAAGTAATTAAGCTAAATGCAGATGGTCTGAGCAGCCATTGATATAGGAGGTTAATAAAGTTAGAAGAGAGGTTAATGGATCAACTAACAAGCAGTAACATCATTATCTCAATGGGAATCACAGGATATATTAGTTGAGAATTTAACAAAGGGGAAAGAGCAGTATGAAACATCTTAGAACATGCATATAAACAATTAGGATAACAAACAAAATAGTGACCACACTATTCCAAAATCTAATAATTATGTCAAAATCGCTACTTAGGAGAATTTTCACATATATCTGAAAACAATGGCATAATTCTCTAACAGAAATATATTCAAATGCCAGGATGCTCCTTCATCCTGTTTCAGTCATACGTATTAAAGTATGGTGAGTTCTAGCCTTCAAAGGATCTTACAGTTTAGTGCAACTTAAAAAGAGAATCCACTCTTCAGTGAGCTGAATCCATCAGTATTAGGTGTTGAACTTTTTCAATCAGACAAATCTCACATAGTGAAATATTTCACACAGTCGAGAAGCTATCCAATACTACCAGGCAATCGGGATGGCTCCAACGAATAATGACATAATGCCTAACATCATCTAAAAATTCCCTTGATCATGCATTGCAATTTAACATAGGATTCAAGCAATATTATCGACAATAGCACTGCATCAGTTTATAGAGCTAGAAATTCATAAAGTAAGGCATCACAGGTATGGAATTATCACCAGGAAGGGCACATGGAAGAATGGCCTCAACTGCTAGAGTTGATGTAAATATAATATTTCATAAATATTTTTTAAAAAAGGAAAAATCAAAAACCAAGATTACTGATTTACAAGGGGTATATAAATAGAAACAAAAGCATATCCAAATGAAAACAGAAAAAGAACTAGTGGCTATACATACAATCTGGGATGATCCAGGCACAGTCAGAAAACATGGTTATGGGCTGATCTCTCTTCACCTCGTCTTGCTCGTTTCCAATAGAATGATATTTCTTGGTTTTTAAAGAGTAATAAACCAATCCATCTTTGTAAAACTTTGGAAAGTAGATTCTATCAGCCGTGTCCAGTGTTTCTGCGACACAAGAAATAGTTGACGTCGAACTAAGATACAAACAGTAGCCTCTCAGTGAATCGATTTCTTCCCATTTCTTTTGTACACCGTCACGAATCTTGAAAGCTCGTACCCATGATTTTGACTTTCCTTCATCATAAATATATACTGATACAAGTTCTCCACCGCATTCTGTTAAATAGTTTCGTGTATAAGATTTGCAAGGACATTTGAGTTCCTCCACCTTCCATTCAGATTTTCCTTCCTCTATATTAGGCAATCGAAGACGAGCAAGCTTGTTCTTGCTCTTTTCATGACCCAGATAGTAACAATCTTCTCCTATCACAACTGGACTATTGCAACTTGCTTCGAACTGAACTACCAATTTCCAGCAAACTGCTTTTCCTGCTTCAGCGGTAGCGCCTAGTTCAAGGAGCGAATCATGTCTCCGACATAGTAGGGACTTTGCCAAGACTGAGCTTTTTTCAGAAGAGACAACAAATGTTAAGCTTGAGATGCCATAGCCACCATTTGTATCGCTGAAGCCTAGTGTTTCAATAACTTGCTGAGTGAGGGGATTGAGTATATAGCATGAATTGCGATCTCCATCCCATTTGCATGAATAGCGCGGACTGTCATCTTTAATCAGAAGCCAACCCTCTCTGCAGCAACCAATGCTTCTGCCTCTCACTTGCTTTGGAGTTTTGACATGGACTTTTCGATTGATGTTGGAGTCAATGATGCAGTAGCAACTTTCCACACCATCCCTGTGTATCAAACAGGGACGGAATTTATTCTTCCTCCTCCTTGGAACATCACTTGCAAGTTTGTTGACGTTGAGAAAATACGTGTAATCAACAAAAGAAGACACTTTTTCAGCAATCAATTCGATCAACTCTGGCTGCAGATCACAGAAGGAGGTAAAATGCATCCTAGTAAGTCCACCTTCCATAACCTTATGTTTCTTTAAGCATGGCTCCATTGTATTAAAGCAGTTGACATCAGCTGATCCATTTTCCACAACCTTGGCTTTTTCTGAACAATGCACTGCAGAATCGATGACATAAGAAGTATCATCATCAACAACTGTATGTTCGGGCTGGGGAGGCATAATCCAACAAGGGCGACACGACAGTTGGTATGGCCGTTTGAAAGATGCATATGAGGTTACTCTCCCATCCTCCATTCTGTATGAGAGGAACCGCTGGCGTACATCATCATAATAATATATGAAACTCCATTTCCGTTGGGCGGATGATGCAGATGATGACAAGGAATAACTATCTCCCACAAAAATAGCCCCTCCTTTCAAACTTCGCACTGGGTACCATAGTCTCTCACTGAAATCGAACCTAAAAACACTAATATCCGGAAGTTCTTGGCAGGGTGCGAAATTGACACATATCAGATAAAGATGGCGATCTTCCCATGGGAGCAAGTGGAAAATAACTAAACCATGTAATGGTGGCTCACGATTTTGTTTTAACACAGTGGTGCTGCAAATATCAGATGCACCAACACTTATCTCTACCAGTGCATTAAAGCAGGTTGTCAAGGCATAAACTTTACCTTTCAAGCTCACAGGATCATAGATGCGGAAGTATCCGCCATTGTAACCGGGCGATTGAGCTCTGATGCTTTCTGTGTAATCAAAGCTCCTCCATCTTCTTCTTCTCTCTCCAACGCGGCAGAATGTGAGAAGATTAGAGTTTATGTGGAATAAAAACACCACACAGTTGGGACTTTCCGGCGAACATGAAATGACGCCCCTAAAGGACCCATCTTTTGTCCACAGAGGCAGCTCAATCGATTCCTTTGTCGCCGGATTCCAAATCGACACCCTACGCGCCACAAACTGATCCCGCTGGAGTAAAAGTAACCGCCGGCCGTCGGGTGAGCAGCATAGAACATCGGCGTTCTTCAGTTCCGGCACTTTTCTGGACTCGCGGCCGACAAGTCCCGATGGTGAAACCTGGCAGAACGTTCGGGCTGCGGTGAAGGCCTTGTACTCGTAAACAAACCAGGGATATGAATCCGCCGGCAGCGACTGATCGGTGTATTCTTCGCCGGACATGCCGTTTTATGTTCTTGCGGATGAATCAAATTGGATGAAACTAGCCCTTTGTTTGCTAGAGTTTTTATAGATCAGTTCTATTTAATTCAGTTAAATATATGTAATTTTATTTCAGTTCAGAAAAATATATTTTTTCTTCAGTTCAGACAAATAATTTTTTTAATTCAGTTCAGTTCAGTTCAATTAAATAATTTTTTAATTATAAGTTACACTTTACTATAGATAAAAATGATAAATATTTAGATTATTTCAGTTCAGTTAAATGTATTTAAATTTATTTCATTTTAGTTAGATATATTTGAAATTATTTCAATTCAGTTCAGCAAATTTAAATTTACTTCAGTTTAGATAAATATATTTAAACTTATTTCAATCCAGCTCAGCTCAGCAAGAAATAAGCCCTAACAACCAGGACTTCAGTGTGTTTTATTTTATTTTTTAAATATGTTATTTATTTAGAGATATTCATGTTATTTAGGATATATGTACAGTTGTACACGTGTGACGATTATATTCTAATCCTCGCATTGTTTTATATTTTTAAACTAGCATAGTATAAGCTCAAATTACTTTGTACTTTTTCTATCTCCATATAAATTATACAAAATATTTTTCACGCTATTAAAACCTAACTTTGACGGTTTATATATCTTTATTATAAATAAAAATAGATATTTAAATATTATATTGTGAATAGTTACATGTATAATAATATTTTTGCTTATATATCTATTAAAAAATAAGGTCAAAATTTGATGATAAATAGAGTTAAAACTAAAATGTGCCATCTAATCTGGAATGGATAGCTTACCATTACGTGTGAAGAAATTATTCTGTATGATAAAGTACTATGTAATTCAAGTGTATTTTACCTAATTGGCTTAATTAAAAGTACTATCTCGAGATAGCTTGAATGTAAAGTGATATCACATGACTAATATAAAAAAGGAAAAAAGTCAAAATTTAGACAGTTGATATTTTATGAGTATCGGTGATATGTTATCATGTTATATATTTGTTGAATTTACCTTACTTTTAAATATAGTATTATTTGATGTTGATTTGTTTATGTTGATTTTTTTTGTAAAATGTACATTTTAATAATATTTATAAAAAATGTACCTAACTTTTCGATATTAGTATTTGTGTTAAATCAAATAAAAATAATTAATTTGAAAGCCTCCACCACTCTTTTGTAACTCTTTTTTTTTTCTGATCAGTAATTGTGATGTTTTCAAACAACATTTAAATAAAGCTTATATACCATTCTTAATTTTTATAAAATCACACATAGGTAACAGATAAAATAATATGATCTTTATAAGTTGCTCCGTAAAACACCACCGAAATCTAATTTTGAAAAGAGTAATTCTCCTGTGAGGCAGCCTCACCCATGAGGCAAGGCCAAATAAGGAAAATTTCATTGCTACCACCTCATCATAAATCACTACCACCTCATCAAACCTCGACGACACCTCATCAAAACCTTTGTGTCAATTCATCAAATCTCACAAAAAATAGTGTTTACTTGGTCCTGCCTCTTGGGTGAGGCTGGCTCACCCAAGAATTGGTCTTTTGAAAAACTTAGATTTAGTATAAGTATGTATAATATTAAAATAAAATTAATATGGTTTAGTAAAGTTGAGTTTCACTTATCATTTTTTACCAAATTAAAATAACATATCAATGAGTTTGGGAAAACCGGGACTGGAGATCAACCAGCTCTAAAAGTACACCAAATTAAGAAAACGTTAGCTAATTAAATTATCTGGAGAACCTTAACTTCCTCATTCTTAAAAATGAAAGTCAGATGCAAACCATTCAACAATTATAGTCTAAAGCTACTCAGTAAAGCAATGAAACCATTTAATAAACTGCAACCAAACAAGATAGCACAAATGGAGATCAGAAAACTGTGTGCATTTCCAATGCTCAAAAATCAACATAATAACTGCATGTTGTATGTTAGAGTACAATAAGATCATTCAGAAGCCAAAATATATACAACAATGAGTAATATATATGCTGTGTACCTAGGGTTCAATAAAAAGGCGGACATCTCTATAACATGATTCACCTGTAGAAATATTATACATGTCGTAAATTTATAAGCACGTCATGCTTACGTATACATATAAAATAGCAAATTATACTTAAAAAAAAAAATCCAACTTACAATGAAATATTAGCGATCATCAAAAATCTTGGAAGCCATATATATCCTCTATATATTGGAAGCAATGTTGTAGCATTAGCAAGAATCAAGTTGAGAGATAGCAATGTTGTAGTCAGGCTCACGTAGAGCAAGCGCCAGTACCCGAAGAAAAGGAGCTCTTCCGCCGCCCGTTTCCGACTCCTTCACGCTACAAAGACAGGAATTATTGGCACAACCGAGATTCGTATAAATTGAGAAAGAAAATTGATTGATTTTTATATACATAAATTACTCATGGCATGAAACTGAAGAGATTAACTAATGACATGGGATATGAAACTGGGAAAATTAATGAATTAATGTTATGAAAATAATGACATGAAACTGAAGAAATGAACTAATGGCATAGGATATGAAACTGGGGAAATTAATGAATTAATGTTATGAAACTGGGGAAGAGGAACGAGAATGAGATTAATAAATTCAACGAAATTGAAGATGAAAGAGAAAAGAGGAGTTGTGAATCGTTAGAAACCGAAGGGTTTTGGCATTTTGGTAAATATAAAATTAAGAAATAATGAATTGGCCTAAATTGATGAGGTGTGATTGAGGTGTCACTTGAGTTGGCATGCCACATGTCAGCATGTAGAGTAAGTTTTGTTAAAAAATACTTGTCTTTATATATACTAGCATTGTCAAGTCGCACAAGGTGCGACCCTTGCCCAAATAACAATATATAAATAAATAATACACGTAATATATGGGAAAGTTAATATATTAAAAATAAGTGATTAAATATGTGTATTCATACACTGTTTAATAAAATATGTAAACAAAGGAAAATGCGTGTGATGGATATTAAAATCTCAATTTTACATTAGACATAACAAAACACCTACTTTTAAATATGAATTTAACAAAAAAATTCATTTAAAATAATTTGCTACAATCATCCAGGTAATTTATTTTAGATTTATTTGTGTGTACGTAATTTCATATTTCTTTAACATTATGTAACTATAAAAATATTATGTAATTAATTATATACAAACATTACAATTTTATAATGATATGGTGAAGCTCTTTTGAAATTCAAACATTTATGTGAAGACCATGCATTATAAATGCTCAATATTAAATTAAATACATAAATGTAATAACGGTTATAGAATTTAATGTTTATATAAACTCAATGAATTAGAAGTAATTGTGATTAAATGCATAATTTTTTATACACATTTAATCCAATTAATGGAATGTAAATGGTCTCTAATTTTTTATTCTAGAAAATGTGTTCCAAATAATTGAGTATTTTTATTTTTTTTCTTCTGAATGTATTTCAAGAATGTACATCTCATTTTAAGACTATCATGCCATTTTCTTGACCTTCAATAAACACAAATGAATAAAATATCTAAAACTTTTGAATTCAAACATTTATTGAACAGATAAGCTAATTTTTATGGTAGAAAGAAGATTATAGTTGGAGCAATATCTTCTCTGTTTAAGTTTTAATATATCTTGAGAAATTAATAACAAAGTTCACCACACACCAATAAATTAATAAAATTTATACATTGGCAACATCTGAAATTTTTATTAAGAATTTCCAATATTATGAGTTCAGCAATCAAAAAAATATAAAAACTATACAAAGTACTCAAAAGTCATAACTATGAAAACTAATTGAAAATTCATGGTCAAAATAAACTAATTAAAAGAGAATTTTGTATCTTTTTGAGTACGTATTGAAACTCCAGTTCACATCCAAAATTTGATTTCATGGGAGAGGGATTATCCGAAAATCTTGTACTATTTTGCCATGATGGTAACCTGGAAAAATTAGTTCTTTCAGTTTGAATATCACAAGTTTAAGTCAGTAAGAAATATTGCAGGATATTGCATAAGGAAGAATCGTGTTGTAATTTTAAGATTTTTCTCCTCTTGAACTGAACTTGGCAGTTATTGAAGTAAGATTAAAAAAAATCCATGCTAGTTGACCAAATGTAATATAGATAAATTCCTTGATATGCCAAATTTTTAACCATACCAAGATAGAAATATTAAATCACCACTTATTCGTAGCAAATTATTAGACTAAATTTTGTATCAACACTATAACGTTGTATTAGAGAAGGAACAAACTATATCTGTTAAAATAAACCATCTTTCTGCAACCAATTTAGACCATGCCTTTGCACCAAAAGTTGCAAAAGAGAGCACACCATCAATAAGTATCAGAGTATGTACCTAAAACAAAAACCATACGTGGAAAACAAAAACAAAAATCAATATATCAAATTACAACGGAAGTAACATGTTGAATTTGTACGTATTAGTTAGTTTGACAGGAATTGTATAGTAAAATCATGACTTGACGATTATTGAACCATTCGTTTGAACAAAGCTCAAATTTATTGGGCATAAAAAAAACAACAAAGGTGCCCATAATTCAAATCAACATACCTTTACTGAACGTGGGTTATTCCGCTCCACCGCCCCGCTGAACCACATAACCTGAACACAAATTAGAAGGAAAAAAACCGGATCCCATGTTGATGTTTGGTTTCAGCTTTGCTCAATTCGAATAAATAGATTGTGATGAATATAAAACTGATGAGGAGGGTGATTAATGACATTGAAAGAAATTTAAAGAAAATGAGAAGTGCAATAGATGGTGATCGGAGGTTAATTTGATAGAATTAAGGTGTGGAAATTAATTGGATTTTAAAGAAATCAAATAAACTGAATAAGGAGAAGAGCTTTTGAACAAAGTAAACAAGAAGAAAAAACTGAAACGGGAATTTGTTGTGAATTATGAAATTATGAGAATTAAATTGAATTAAACAGAAGGAGAAAAGGAAGAGGTATGTTCAGTTTACAAAACGTGTGTGAGTAGAAAATTAAGTTTAGAACTAATGAGAGAATTATGAGGTTAGTAATTGAAAAGAGGAAGATGAGAGAATTATTAAGGTATTAAACGCCTTTAATGAATGATGAAAATGCATTCTAAATTGAAGAAGGAGAAGAGGAAGAGGAGGAGGTGTGAGAGAGGTTTGAATGAAAGTTTTTTATGGAGGAAGAGGAAGAGCAGGAGATTAGTGAATGTTTTAAAAGTTTTATGGAGGAAGAGGAAGAGTAGGAGATCAATGAATGTTTTAAAATATTTAAAAGAAATTTTTAATACAAAATTAAGTTAGGTAAATAATGGGGTGGGCCAGGTGCTTATGTGTACATGAGGTGTCTAATGATGTGGCATGCCACATGTCAGCATTTAGAGTATGTTTTGTTAAAAAAACTTGTCTTCGTATATATAGTTAGACTAGCATGTTAGATCACGCAAGGCGCGATCATGGCCCAATTTACAAATTCAGATAATATCGTGAATATATAATTGAAAACATTGTTGTATATAACATTTATCTTAAAGTGTAATTTTTTTTGAATAATCTTAAAGTGTAATTGCATTCTAAATGTTTGGAAAACACGGAATTTAGTTGGTTTAATATAATATAATAATATGTTTAAAACAAAATTCTTTCATAGATTATTTTCAAATAAAGTAGATCTAGTATAAAAATTAGAATTGTAAGACACAAAAAATATTATTTTGGATAAGTTTGGTTCTTTACCACTTCACTAACTTTCATTATGGTAAATTTCATTTTTATTTTTTTAGATGTTATGTTTTCATATAAATTAACCTCTTAGTAATTAATTTTCTAAATTATTTTTGGGGAAATAGGTGCTTAAGTTTTGAAAGAATAAATGAAAGCATAAAATTACTAAAAGTGCCTCATAGAAACTTATAATTTTAACAAATTTATCCATGATAATTTGTTAAGCATATGAGCATCTACTTTATCTTTTTGGCATAAAAGCAATTTAGTCTATAAACATAACTTCCCATCTTTGAAGAAAGGTAGTGTCACTTTACTCACTTGTTTATCTATGCTCCGCGGTACGATGAAAATCACATCTTAAATCAAAGAATATTTAAACACCTCTCAAACCTTATAACATGAAATACTCTTGTTTAGTGATCATTCAAATATAAAGCTGAACTTAACCTTTCAAGATAGAAGAAGAAGATAAAGGCTCATCACTCATCAACTATATAATGGCTACCAAATAAAGATTAGGTTTTACATTAAACATGCGTTTTCAAGGGATATATAATCTAGACAAATCATATTAATTCTAATAGTTGGCTTGAGTATACAATTTGAAAACAAAGAATTATAATTGCTTGTGTCGCATCTTGAATGAGTGGATTTGCATCACCGTGCAATATATATATCAGTAGCACCAATTCATCGAACTACCAATTCATCCAACCTGCACATTTTCCGTCTTCCCAATTTTATAAGCTGCTTGATAAGTTGGCCAAATTCTTGAGACAAAAGAACAATCAAAAGAATTAGGAATGGATGAATTAAATTTAGCATATAAAATTTGTTTGAATTTCAAAAAGAAAGAAAGAGTTTACCTTTACTAATGAGTGATGAGAAGAAGTGAGATTGTAAGTCCTATTTATAGCTACGGGACATGCCAATAACCCTCTGGAATATGAAAAATTACTCTACAATTTCATAAATATTATAAGGGTTGTAAATTGCAATAATTGCATAAGTTTTATTGTAAAAATAAATTGATTTAATAACAAATTATGAGGTTAGTAATTGAAGGAAGATGAGGGGGTTATTGGCCATCAAATAAAGGGTAATGAATAAGGGAATTGAATTTAAAAAAAAAAAAAAAAAAAAAAAAAAAAAAGAGGAAGAGGTGTCTTTTGTTGAGAAGATTAATAACATGAATGAAACTAAAGAAAATTGAATGAAATCAATAGATTAATTGAAGAACAAAAGAAAAAGGAAGATGAGAAAGTGCTTCCGGTCTAGAAATTGTAAGGTCACAAGGAAAAATAAAGTTCATGAAATAATTAAGAGAATTTAAGAAAAAAAAATTGATGGGGATTAATGACATTAAAGAAAACAATTGATTAATGGACATGAAATTGAATAGGTGAGGAGTTAAGCAAAAATGGGAGGAACTCTTGTGAAATTAAAGAGGTGAGGAATTAAGTTTGTGAATTAATGGGATGAGTTAAAAATGAGGTGGAGGTGAGGTGGCAGATGTGGTGTCCTGCCACATGTCAACAAGAGAAGTATGTTTTGTTAAAAACTCTTGTCTTCGTATATATAGTTAGATATATATACTAGCGTTGACAGGTCGCGCCCAGTTGTTAGTTTTTAAATTTTACATGTATTATTATGGCCAAATTACAATTTAAAATGTAAAATATATAATTGTTTCGCATACAAATTTTAAACGAAAATAATAATTTGAAAAAGTGTTATGATCATTCTTTGTAACTCTTTTATTTGTTTATGTAATCATGCACTAAATATGAAAAAATAGTATATAATATTCTTACATTTGATATTGTAGCAATTGTTTATTTAATATCTTATTGAGTAAACTATAAATTGTAAATGTCTAGTACTATGTTGAGTAAATTATATCAATGCAGAAATGATTTTGGAGTTTTACAATTCATTTATTCATATTAGTTAAATTGAAGTAATTAATATGAAGAAGGCCATAACGGTCAAAATTATTTTTAGTGTAATTATGGTTATACAATATTTCTAATATTTTCTACGTTTAGATTGAAATCGCATAAAAGAATTTGACGGAGATTTAACGGGATGGAAGATAAATTGTATAAGACAAAGAGTTGGTTTTGGTTTAGAAGCTAAAACTCTTTAGGCGTTATTAGGTGGTCTTGTTTTTTAATGTGGATAAGTAGATGTAAGCATCTTTTATTTTATTTTTTAAGATAGATAAAAGGCCTTATTCTTTCAACCTTATAGGTGGATTATTTATGTTCAATTAAGTTCAATTCACTTTAATTAAAATTAATTAAATTAAATTAGATGAATTCAGTCACGCTGATTACTTTAGTTTTATCATATGCATAACACATAACATGGTGAGCAAAAATGCATTCACAATCAATGATGTCACTAAGGCACTGTTCTACTATATAAATTTAGTTTTTACTAAACTGAACTTAAGTAAATTGAAGTGGAACTCGATGGAACTGAATAAACTGAATAGTTATAAGACTACATTTTGCAAACTAAACCGGAAAAATTAACTGTATAAAATACAACTATAAAGAGATCAGTTTTGTATACAATCATGAACCTGGTTTACATGGAAATACAACTACAATCAAGTTGCTCCGTTAAATGTACGCCAATATCCGCCACCAAATCGCTTTGCGAGATCGCCGAACACGTGATTTGCAAAGACATCAAGGCTAAACGCATCCACTCCGCCACCGCCATAATTCTTTTAGATGGAAATTGAGTAGCTTTAAGACTAATTTATAGCCTGTTAAGGAGATTGAAGAAGAAGAAGAAACGATGGATTAAATGGAGGTGACATTAAGAGGGGATTAAATTTGAAACTGATGGATGTTAAGGAAATTGAATTGGTGTAAAAATGTTTATGATCACTGCAATTTGCTTTCCATAAAAATGTTTATAAATATATTTATGATCACTGCAATTTGTTGAATGAATTACAACATAGACATGCCATTACTGAGATTAAATACTGGATATTAGCAAAGTTCATTATAGGAATAATTTGGTGGATTATAGCAATTGTTCAGTACAAAATAATATATTTATTACAAGAGCATATTTTCTCTAGTAGAGTTGATATATATATATATATATATATATATATATATATCAGTTTAGTCCAATTTGTATCTTACTTTTTATAATTATGATAGATTTAAAATAAATACTATCTCTGTTCTAACTGTTTTTGCATAGATAAATAAAAATATTATCGTATCTAATATTGTTGGAATCGTCATAACATATAGTTTATTAATATCAAATTTTTATATATTTATAACTAGCATGTTAGATCGCGCAAGGTGCGATCATGGCCCAATTTACAAATTGAGATAATATCGTGAATACATAATTGAAAACATTGTTGTATATAACATTTATCTTAAAGTGTAATTTTTTTTGAATAATCTTAAAGTGTAATTGCATTCTAAATGTTTTGAAAACACGGAATTTAGTTGGTTTAATATAATATAATAATATGTTTAAAACAAAATTCTTTCATAGATTATTTTCAAATAAAGTAGATCTAGTATAAAAATTAGAATTGTAAGACACAAAAAATATTATTTTGGATAACTTTGGTTCTTTACCACTTCACTAACTTTCATTATGGTAAATTTCATTTTTATTTTTTTAGATGTTATGTTTTCATATAAATTAACCTCTTAGTAATTAATTTTCTAAATTATTTTTGGGGAAATAGGTGCTTAAGTTTTGAAAGAATAAATGAAAGCATAAAATTACTAAAAGTGCCTCATAGAAACTTATAATTTTAACAAATTTATCCGTGATAATTTGTTAAGCATATGACCATCTACTTTATCTTTTTGGCATAAAAGCAATTTAGTCTATAAACATAACTTCTCATCTTTGAAGAAAGGTAGTGTCACTTTACTCACTTGTTTATCTATGCTCCGCGGTACGATGAAAATCACATCTTAAATCAAAGAATATTTAAACACCTCTCAAACCTTATAACATGAAATACTCTTGTTTAGTGATCATTCAAATATAAAGCTGAACTTGAGTTTTCAAGATAGAAGAAGAAGATAAAGGCTCATCACTCATCAACAATAAATATTGAATGAAATCGAAACAATCCTTCCATATCCCCTGTATTAAAAACCATACATTAAGCACCACTTTTAACAACATTAAACCACGCCCTAAATTAAGTTTGAACTTAATTTTAAAAAATGTTACATGTATGAATGCACCCCTCCAAACGCATATAAATACCACACTCCAAGTCTCCCAATTTTCACATCCAAATACAACTCAATTTACTGCCTTCTTAACAATAACCTTACAATTGAAGAAATGGCTCGATCTTGTTTTGCCGTCTCAACTCTCTTTGCCATTGTATGCATAGCCATTTGGGCTCCAGCGCCTTGCTCCGGCAACCTCGTCAATCCCACGGGTGGATTGAACTTCCTAGGCTTACCATGGGGTCTACCATGCCTTCAAGCGGTGCTGGGAACCGAAGGATGTGTCGAAGAACTGGTGTCTTCGTTTCTGAGCCTGCAACCACAGCTCATTGGACCTCAGTGCTGCAAGGCGGCAATCTCGGTAGAAGATGGTTGCTGGCCGAAGATCTTTCCCATGAATCCGTTCTTCACACCATTGTTCAAGAGTTTCTGCGCCACAAAAGTCCATCTCCCTCCATCTCCCTAGATTGCTAATTTCCAACTATCTCTAGTTTAGTTTATTAATAATTGTTGGGTACATGATTTTCATGTTGAGAAAGACAGGAAATTAATGTATGGGCAATCTTACCCTTTGGATTTTGAATTGAAGAAAAATAATCGTTTTATGTCTTTGATCTAGTGAATTAAATTCTTGTTTGCATACTATACAGTATACACACTCCCAAAATTCTTGTCTAGCCGCCCCTCTCCCAAAATCCTCCCATAATGGGGAGACGGGGAAGCAATCGTTCTTCTGTTTATTGTTTTTAATACCATTGAATAAGTGTGTTTCAATCCACATAATATGTTCTTCGACTAGATCTTGATTTATGTCGAAGTTTTGTTCTCGATCCAATTATAAGGATCGTGTTTTATGATTTGTGTCTATTGTTCTGATCTGATTATACAGATCGTGTTTCCGGTCATGATTTCTGGGTTTCAAGGTGCTTGCAGTTTGAAGAACATTGATCATGTTTTGGATCAAGTGGTGTTGCGGTTGCATGTAGTAGATCCCTGATTGGCGAAGTGATTGATGCGGGAGACGCTCCTCTATGCCAAGCAGATGTGGTTTCAGCAGTTATTAGATAATATCCCTGAGTGCGCTATTACACTTTTTATTGGATCTCTCAAACTGTAATAGTACAGACTTGTTACTATAAGTCTGGTTGACATTTTGTTTGGTTGTTCTTGTAATAGACTAGTCGAATTGGATTTCAATTCCACTCGTTTCTGGGCGTTTCCCAGTACCATGAAAGAATTTCTTCAAAAAAAAAAAAAACAGTACACACACTTAAGTTTATGGCATATAGATTAACAAAATAAGAAATGAATGAAGAAAATTGGATTAATTTTAAAAGTAATAATTTAGACATTTTCTTTCTATATTAAGGGAGTTGTGTGCATCTCTATTAAAATTTATTTTTCTATAATATCTATATCTTAATTTTTTTTTGTCCTTATATTTATACTGAGTCCATGAAATTGTCAAAGACGCCTACAGTACTCCTACTAGAGACAAGAGATGATGCTGTGATTAAAAGAGAGCGTTTTTTCATCTGGATTGGTAAATCAAGCCCTGTATTTTGCTTACTATCGCCCTGTATTTATACAAAAATACAATATTTTACCTTATAAATTTAATTAGTCCATTGTTACTATTATTACTTTTAATATTTACCAATTTTAATTTTAATCAGGTGTTTACTAATTTTACCTTTGAATTAAAAGATTTATGTATTTATACGTATTAGGGCGTTAGTAAGTAAAATATAGGGCGCTATTTAGCAATGCCTTTTTCATTCGTCTAAACATGTCACCACCATATATTTTGAGCCGATTTTCACCCAGATTTCACTATTAAAAGTTTTGGTGATTGACTAATAATTTTACCAGCAACATGACAGATTGATCCAAAACTTCATGAACAAGAAACGTTGACCAAAAGAAAAAACAATGAACAAGCATCATATTCATGACCCTATAAAAAAGCTTTAACTTTGCTCCATTAATTCAGTATTACACCCAAGAAAACAGAATTCCCAGATGGAGAAACAACCTAGCACTCTAGCCAGACTTAATTCCAAAGGTTTATTTGGTATTCTAAAGGAAGCCTTCAAGACAAGTGCCAGAAATGGCAGGATCTCGCTCTTCATCATCACAATCATGCTTTCATATTGCACCTCCATGGAATTCACCAACACCTCCATCTTCGTCCCCATCGCGAACGATTTCGGGTCCCACGCTACGATCCTCGCCGGCGCACCGTTCTTTGATGCAGATCCAGCAGCAAAGGAAGCTTTCTTTAAAGACTTCAGCCATGGTGTGACCTACTTATTCTCGTACCTGTGTTTTTTGTGCCTGGTTTTGGCCCTTTTGGTGGCGGTTTCTGTTCATTCATCGTTTGCGGCGCATACCGGAAAAGCCATGAGCTTGAAAGAAGTGTTTTTTGGGATCAGGGGAAGGTGGAAAAGGGCGTTGAAGACATCCATCTGGATTGGGATCATCAGCTTTGCATTTGCAGGCCTTTTCTTCTTAGCGTTGGTGTCAGTTTCAATCATGGCTGATCAAGGCTATGTTTTGACTGCTCTCAGCTGGGGAATGACGATTTTCGGCTCTGTTTACGCAACTTCTCTCTGTTCTCTGTGGATGGTTGGACTTGTGGTTTCTGTGATGGAAGAAGGGTTTTCTGGGCTGAGAGCCATTGTGGAAGCAAATGAGGTCAGAAAGGGGAAAAAGTTGCAGGGATTTGTGCTGATGGGGATCATGCTGTTGGCAAACTGCGCAACTTTCGGTTTCAAGGTTAAGTTGCTACCTATGAACTTGCATATTTCTAGGGTTTCTGGTGCTGAGAATGAGAAAATGGGTCTCGCGATGAGTGTCCCGATGAATTTGGTGTACTGCGTGTGGATGTTGTTCGTGTTCGCGGTGTTCACCGTGTATTACCATGAATGCAAGCAGAGGAAGATGGAGGAGGAGACTCGGGCTCTCTATGCTCCTTTTGGTGTTGTTGATTTCTAGCTGCCCCGTTTGGTTTGTATAGGATTCTCAATTGGTCTAATTTACATATTGTTGTATAGTATGAAGTCAGTGAAATACTCCATTTAAATTTAAAAATAAAACATTGGCTTCACAGAAAGTTGTCAGCTATATGCTTCTAATCAAAATATATTGTAGTGATGAAAGATCAAAATAACATGAAATGATTACTATATATATATATAAATTACATGAAGATGAAGAGTTGTTGAGAAGATTAGTAGCATGAATGCATTAACTGAAAAAATGGAATCAATTGAATAATGAAATCAATGGATTAATTAAAGAATAAGAGAAAGATGATAAGGTGCTTCCGGTTTAGAAATTGGAAGGCCACACAAACAAAAATAAAGTTCAAGAATTAATTAAGAAATTAAAGAAAAGAAGAATGAATAGATGATTAATGCATTAAAGTAAATAATAAATTAATGAATATGGAATTGAAGAAGGTGGGGAGTTAAGAAAAATGGAAGAAACTTTTATAAATATAATTAGTGTGTGAATTAATGGGATGGGCTAGATAATGAGGTGGAGTTGGGTGGTTGATGATGTGTCCTGCCACATGTCAGCATGTGAGGTTAGTTTTGTTAAAAAACATTGCCCAAATACTGATCGATATATATTACATACATTATGAGAGTCGAATTAATATGTTTAAAGTACGTGGATAAATATAAATGTTTGTACATTATTTAACTAATTATGTGAAAAAGAATAATGCACGTGGTTGATAATAAAATCTCAGTTTTACATTAAATATGATAAAAAGTTACATTTTAGTAAAAATTTAACAACGGTATTCATTTTTAAGACGATCATGTCATACTTTTGACCTTCATTAAATTACAAATGAATAAGATGTCTAAAACTACTGACTTCTAACATTTATCCAATAAACAAACAACTTCTTAGAAAAACGATTATAACTTAAGCAAATTTTTTTTGTAGTTTTAAATATATCAAGGGGTTAATAATGAAGTCCGTTGTTAACTTCTGAATTTTTAATTAATAATTTTCAATATCAAGAGCTGAACAATTAAAAAATACAAATTTATACAAAGAACTGATAAGTATGACAAATAATTCTTGGGTGTCAAGTGGTAAAACACTTGTAGAATTGCCCAGAGGTCCTGGGTTCGATTCCTGCTGGGGTTATTGGGGGTCCATTTGGATTATTACCCAATTGTTTTTTTTAAATGACAAAAGTAAGTAAATACATGATCAAAACAAACTAAAGGAAGTAAATACAAAAGTCTTGTATATGTTTGTGCACAACTGAGAACTCTATTTCACATGCATCCAAAATTATGTTTTATGGGTGATTTTCATATTCAATTGTACACCAATTTGATATCTCACATCCATATTCGAGTGGTATGACCAGAAAAAAATATTAGCGAATAGTAAATATTGAATGAAAATACTATAGAAGGAATTTGAAAATACCTTTGTGAACCCCAATCACACATTATCCAACGCTATCAACAATTTTAAAAATAATAAAGTTTATAATAGTCATAAAAAATCCATGATAACATGAGATATAGTTAAAATACCTTAAATAGTGAATTATCACATGCACGTATCATGTAGTCTCACAATCTAGAATCGTGTAAATACGAGGTTGTGCTCCTGTAAAAATCAAAACAAAAAGTTTCATCAAATTTCGAACAAATAAAAAATAAATTCAACACATTCTTTTCCAAAACTATAAAAAAGGGGAAATTAAATTTAAAAATAAAACATTGGCTTCACAGAAAGTTGTCAACTATATGCTTCTAACCAAAATATATTGTAATGATGAAAGATCAAAATAACATGAAATGACCACTATATATAGATAAATTACATGAAGATGAAGATGAAGAGTTGTTGAGAAAATTAGTAGCATGAATGCATTAACTGAAAAAACAGAATCAATTGAATAATGAAATCAATGGACTAATAAAAGAAGAAGAGGTGTAATGGGCCTGGTTCAGTGGTAATCCACCCTCTCTATAACTGAGAGGTCCAAGGTTCAAAACACACCCCTGATAAAATTGCGAATATTTGAGCAATTATTGTCAGGGTCTACCCAGCGTAGAGGGGCCGATGGTGGTTTCCCAGGGGCCGTGTTGGTGGCCCCCGCTGTGATCTCCCATGCTGCAGGTGGTGACTCATGATGGTGCGATCGGTGGTTCCGGCTTCGGTGGTTCGGTGGCTCGTTGGTGCAAGCAGCTGGGTCCTTCAGGAGGACGTCTCAGATCTACGTGGATGGAGCGTGTATAGCTTCACTGTGCTTACATGGATCTAATGTGGTGTCTCCTAGTTAGTCCTAGATTAGGACGTGTATATGTAATAGGTAGGTTGTAATCTATCTTGAATTCAAAAAAAAAAAAAAAAAAAGAAGAAGAGGAAGATGGTAAGGTGCTTTCGGTTTAAAAATTGGAAGGCCACACAAACAAAAATAAAGTTCAAGAATTAATTAAGAAATTAAGGAAAAGAAGAATGAATGGATGATTAATGCATTGAAGCAAATAATAAATTAATGAATATGGAATTGAAGAGGGTGGGGAGTTAAGAAAAATGGAAGAAACTTTTATAAATATAATTAGTGTGTGAATTAATTGGATGGGCTAGGTAATGAGGTGGAGTTGAGGTGGCTGATGATGTGTCCTGCCACATGTCAGCATGTGAGGTTAGTTTTGTTAAAAAACCTTGTCTTCTTATATATAGTTAGATATATATATATATATAGTTAGATATAAAATCTGAGGAAACAACTTTCCAAATACTTATATATGTACACGTGTGATGGTTTCAGATATATTGTATATTACAAATGATATATTAAATATAAATGTGGATTGTGTGGTAAATAATTCAACATATATATATATATATACTATTTCCCACAAGTATCACGAGCCCATGCTTTCGTCATTTTAGGGATGCACATGACAGGAGTTGTCCACATATTTTTATATCAGCTCTACTACAATTGTACTAGAGAGTAGAGACAGCCTAAATTACTGGATCGGAACATGTTTGACATACATCACCGAGTTATCTCATCTTCAGCATCACTTGCCAGACCTGCTCGAGGAGTGCTTGCACTTTATGAAGATCGAAGAGCTCTTACACTTTATCAAAAAAATATGGTAAACAATATGAATCAAACCTCACTCAATTTGCAATTCTTGTTTTGTAACTCATCTCTTGAATGGATTACCGAAAATTGTTGTTCACATAAGTGATGGTGGAGATGAACACATTGTTATCATGACATTATTACCCTTTCAAATGTTTACAAACTTGTAAGAGAGAGTCTCATGTGAGCCTGTCTAAAGGTTAGACATTTGATATTCATATAATTTCATCATTTGATAATCTGTTGATGTTGATTATGTTGTGCATTTATTTGTTCAATTTATATTATTTTCAAGAGTAAAATCCATTTTTGATCATCAAACTTTCCCAAAATTCCACTTTTGATCACTCAACTAGGTTTTACCCAAAATTGGTCATAAAACTTTATAAATGGTTCAAATTTGATCACTCACGTTAACTGAGGTGTTAAAAGGCTAACAGAGCAATTATTCTCGAGGGTAAAATTGTCATTTCCATAAAATTTAATAAATTTTTAAAAAAACAAATCTGTAAACAAATATTCTCCATCCTGTGTTTAATAACATATATAAAAAATATTAATAACATTGGAGAATATTTATTTACAGATTTTATTTTTTAAAAAATTTAATTTATTAAATTTTTTGGAAATGAGAATTTTACCCTCGAGAATAATTTGCTCCGTTAGCCTTTTAACACCTCATTTAACGTGAGTGATCAAATTTGAACTATTTATAAAGTTTGATGATCAATTTTGGGTAAAACATAGTTGAGTAATCAAAAGTGGGATTTTGAGAAAGTTTGATGATCAAATATGGATTTTACTCTATTTTCAATGGTTATCTTAACATAATGCTTTAATTCCTCTTAAGCATTGCCAGTCAGTCAAATATCAGCCATTGGATCAAATCAATGGCTGTGATTCTTCAACAGAAATCCCCTCCTATTTCTCAGGAATTCCTTCAGCCTTCCAATTCCATACACACGATCCGAAACGGAACCGTCTGCGTTTCTCCAACTCCCACGTTCGATCAAAACCTCCAATTACAAAATCTACTCCACGTTTGCCTAAACTCTTTGAATCATCTCAATTCAACTTCAGCCAAAAAACTTCAAAGAAATCGGTGAGTCATCTATATTCTTGGAATTAGGATTCAATTCGCATATGTGTAAAAGTTTATGAATTGTATGATGTTGAAACAGACTGCATACAAATCAATAAATCAATCGGTGAGTCAAGCTTCGTCCTTTTTGAATTCGGTTGCAGTTCGCATTTGTGCAAGCGTTTATGATTTGTATGATGTTGAAACGGAATGCATTCTTTGGATGCTGAATCTGAATCAGTGTGTTAATTTCGGTGGCTCCGAACTTCCAAGGTTTTCGATTTCATATTTTCTCTGTTTTCACAGTCTGTTTGTAAAAAGGATATTTGAATTGTAGTTTTCTTGAACATCCATTCTTTCTGTGTGTTTTAAAATGGTGTTTGTGATTTGAAGGTTATTTTGCTTGATCTGTTGCAAAGATTGTTGTTTTCTGAGTTATGATATTCTGGTTGCAATTTTCGGGTTTTTGTTGTTCAGGTTTGATGGGATGAAAATGTTAGGCGGAAAAAGACTGGTTTTCGTCTTGGAGATTCTCTGAACAGAACCATGTGGAAATCCCTAATATGTGCTTTGAAAGCTTCCGGCCGGTGAGAATTCTGAACATAAGGCTTCTACTCTTTCAAATGACTGTAAAGAAAGCAGTTGCGGATTTCCTTGTTAAAAATAAGAGAACAATGTTCAACATTTATTTATTGTTTAGGTTTTATTCTGTTTTACACCTTTATTAAGTGAAATATAAACATCTTAATGTAGTCAAAGAAGCATCAAGAGCAGTACTGGACACGAAGGGATGATCATTACAGTTTTGTTTCGGTTAAGGAATTCTTGAATGCATTTAAATCATTTCACGTTGGTGAGAATATAATTTTTGAGCTTGTAGTTCCTTTTGACAAAAGTAAGAGCCTTCTTCATTAATCAAGGAAAAGTATGGTGTTAGCAAGAAAGAGCTTCTGATAGCTTGTTCATCCACATAATTCATGCTTCTGAAATGGAATTCGCTTATGCATTTTGAGTCTTCAATGTAAGTTGCATTTCTTAATTTATATTTTGTCTCAAAGATAAAGCATTCATGCAAGAAAGACTTTTATATCGTGTTTGGTTTGAAGAAGAAAGCTCAGCAGATGCTGCTCGAAACCTGCCTTGTGAAGTTGTACGGCCAGCAACAACATTAGTATTTGGTGTCTTCAAATGCGTACTGCTATGGAAACTCGATCTTTTTCAAGCTAATAACACTAGAGGATATATAAGCTTTGTATGTACTAGCTTGATTTGTTATTGCTACCGAAGAATGCTAATGAATCATGTGAATCTCATCAGCAAACTTCTGAAACCAGTTCTTCGATCGATACTTTACTATATATATCTCTATAAATATATATATATATATATATATATATATATATATATATATGTTGATGTGTTCTTTCCTGGATGGAGTAATTGGTTTTTATTTGAATGTTGTATAGTGAGCTTAAGTTTGAACCAAGAATATGAAGTAGCTATCCTCAAATATCTACAGTGAGCTTAAGTGTTGTAGATATTATCACTGTTAACTTCTTGTAGTATGCAGTATGTATTAAATTCATAAAATTCTCTACTGATATTGACATTGAATCTGGGTTCTATCTTTGCTTATAACAATTCAGCAAAATGATAAACAAAAAGTAGTCCAAAATTAAGCTTATTAATGACATAAAAAACGTATACATGAAATAATAAATAGAGTTCTGAATGGTTAATGTGTGTCATCTTATTTGTTTGTAGAATTAATACTGTACGTTATAATATTTTATTTAAACCTCAAATATAAGTATATAACCCAACTTGTGTACTTCAAAAAATATCTATGTCTTATCAAAGATTTCATGTTATATATGTAAAAAATTGATTTATGAAAATCAGAATATTAATACTAAATTTTAAAAGTAAACTTTACATTTTTATTAAATTAAAAATTCTAATTTGCAAAGTTACCGTGCATTGCACGGCGGGCATTAAAACTAGTTAAAAGTAATTCTCCTGTGAGTCAGTCTCACTCATGAGGCAAGGCTAAATAAGAAAATTTTCATTACTACCACCTCATCATAATTCACTACCATCTCATCAAACATCGACGCCACCTCATCAAACCTCGGTGCTAGTTCATCAAACATGTCATCTCATCAAAAACTTTGTATCAGTTCATCAAACTTTACCAAAAAGAGTTCCTATCAGAGTTTATCTGTAGATCAGTTCATCAAACTTTGTCATCTCCTAGCTTTGCTTTCTCATCCTTCCTATCGCCTTCACGTTCACACTCCCAGCGCTGTTCCCAGCTCCAGCGTCGTCTCCGGCGATGGTGATAATGCCACCAACCTGAACTGCCGCCACGCAGTCCGCTCCACGAAGTGCCACGTGTAACCCCTCCACATCCTGCTCCGCCTTCTTCTCGCCTGATCTTCAGTACCTTGTTGTTTTGATCCACCTCGACTTCGACAGTTCGACCACGTCGAGCGAGATCACGTGCTCCGACATCCAGTCTGCACGCACCAGCTCTTAGAGTACATATATCAAATCCAGTTCCAAA
The DNA here is from genome assembly GCA_963678965.1 of Cruciata laevipes. Taxonomy (NCBI): domain Eukaryota; kingdom Viridiplantae; phylum Streptophyta; class Magnoliopsida; order Gentianales; family Rubiaceae; genus Cruciata; species Cruciata laevipes. The sequence goes on from OY787635.1 coordinate 13,577,922, forward strand.
TAACAGGAAACCTAGGAGAAAACTATGAATTTACGTTGTATTGGGTCAGAACTCACCCATTATTCCTTGTACTTAAAAGTTCTGCAACAATGCATCAATGCGAATTCAAAAAGGCTAGGGTTTCAAGCTCACGGCCATCTGTTTGTCGGTGGACACTCTTCAAACAAGCATTTAGGCACAAAATTGATCATCTTTTACTCCAGAATTTGTGACAATGCCAGTGCCCGTAAAGTGTTCGACAGAATGCCCCAGAGAAGCGTGGTAGCCTGGACCGCGCTGATTTCCGGGTATTCCCAGCATGGAGAATGGGAAGAATCCCTAGGCGTGCTCTACGATATGCACAGAGAAGGCGTAAAGTTCAACCAGTTCACTTACGGAAGCGCCTTGAAAGCATGCACTGGTTTGCAGTGTCTGAACAGAGGAACCCAGGTTCAAGGGAGCGCTCAGAAGAGTAGGTTTGTGGAGAATGTGTTTGTTCAGAGTGCTTTGGTGGATTTGTACTCCAAATGCAGCGAAATGGAGTACGCTTTTCGTGTTTTCGATTCCATTCCTCAAAGGGACTTGGTTTCTTGGAATGGAATTATCAGTGGGTTCGCTAACCAAGGCTATCATGATGATGTATTTTTCATGTTTCGACAAATGGTAAGAGAAGGTATGTATGTGTGTTTGTGTGTGTGTGTGTGTGCATTCTGAACACAAAAGCCTTTTGTATTTCCCTTGTTTCAGTGTTTGTGTTCTAAGTGTGGCTTTGTGTATAGGTTTTTTACCAGATTCCTTCACTCTTGGAAGTCTTCTGAGAGCCTCTATTGATGGCGGCGGAGTTGGCACGATACATTGTATTTTGATTCACTTAGGTTTCGAGTCGCATAATACGCTGACAGGATCTTTAGTTGACAGCTACGTAAGATGTGGAGGCATGGATGAAGCAAGACAGGTTTACAAAAACATGAAGAACAAAGACATCATCTCATGCACCGCCTTGATCACGGGCTGCTCCCGGGAAGGCAACCACCGCATCCATGAAGCAGTTGAGCTCTTCAACGAAATGTGCCAAACGCGTGCCAGACCGGACAATGTGATGTTCTGTTCACTTCTCAGTCTCTGTGCCGACACAGCTTCCCTGTGCCTGGGAAAACAGGTGCACTGCAGTGCACTGTGCCATCAGGTTCACATGGATGCACCAACTGGTAACGCTTTACTCGACATGTACTCAAAATCGGGAGATGTTGAAAGTGCAAAGCGAGTTTTTGAGGAAATGGAGAAGAATCTCATCACATGGACTTCACTGATCTCTGGCCTGGGAAGAAACGGCTATGGAAATGAGGCGGTTTTGCTCTATGAGAAGATGGAAACCGAATGTGAATCGATGAAGCCGAATGAAATTACATTGTTGTCCCTCTTATCAGCATGCAGCCATAGCGGACTAACCAGAGAAGGGTGGAGATGCTTCGAAAAACTGGTTCAAAACCATGGCATTCAGCCAAAGTCTGAGCATATTTCTTGCGTCGTGGACTTATTAGCGCGATCTGGATATGTAGAGGAAGCGTATAGTCTGATACGCAGCTTGAAAACTGTTCCTGATGCATCAGTTTGGGGTGTGATTCTCAGGGGTTGCATTGCTTCTGGGAACATGGTCATTGGAGAAGAAGCAGCAAGGAGTTTAGTTGCGATGGACCCGAAGAACTCTGCAAACTATGTGAGCATTTCAGGGATGTATGCAGATGCAGGCTTTTGGGACAGTTCGATGAAGGCTCGAGAGTTCTTGCAACATAGGAGTCTGCTAAAAACTCGAGGATGTAGCTATGTATGTAAATGACACAATGTAAATTTTCTCATATTTGATTTTGAGGCACCACTGCTATTTAATAAAGTGCTGAAATACACCACCAATCTTTTAAAAGCTCAAAAGGCACCTTAAACTATTGATTTATTTCAAAACTATTGATTTTACTTTTTTTCAGGGCAAAAAAGTAATTATTTACTATTGAACCTAAACAGTAATTATATACATTTTAAAAGCTCAAAAAAGTGAATAATTATTCACTAGTAACCTAAATACACAAAAATTAATCTCATAAAAATGTGGAGTAGAGAGTAGTATTATAATGAGACGGTTTCGGTTTAGACATTTCTTCATTTAACCTTATCTTTCTTTCTCTTTGCCAAAAAAAAAAAAAAATCATTTAACCTTATCGAAAATATTAGGAAAACTGATGTTACGAAAAATCTACAAAACTTTGCACGATGATATATTTATCATCTATCATAAATGAATTAAATTAATAAAGTATAACACAATACTATATTGATTTTTTCAAGTTGACCATGAAAATTTTGACCATTAGTGAACACATATTTGTATCACTGGAAAAATGAAAAAAAATAATATCATGAAAATTGATATTACGATCCATATACAAAACTTTCTATGATGATAATATGAATTTAAAAATAAAGTGAAACACAGTACTATATTGACCTTTAGAGCATCCACAATGGTAAGCTACACAAGTGCATGTAGTTTTACTTGCCATGTCAACTTTTCAATCCAATGAGTTGGCAAGGTACACACCCCATTAATGGTAAGCTACATTCTTGTATAGCTTGATAGGTTCCACTTAAATTTATTTATTTTATTTTTTTCTAGAATGCAAATACATTTAATTAACAATAAAAATAAATAAATAATTGAAGATCTACCAATAATTAATGAAAAATCACTTTTATTTCATTAAATAAATTAATTTTAGTAAAAAAAGAAGTAATTAAATAAATTTAAGAAATTTCACTTCGAGTGTTGAGCTCAAAACGTTTACATATATGCTCCACCAAGTCTGACTTAAGTTGATGATGCATTTTTTTAATCTCAAATTGTTGCATCCCGAGCCATATATTCTTCAAAATTGGTATTTGTAATTTAATTTAACTTTCGAGTTGAACTCTATTTTTAATAATAAGTTATAATAAAAATATTTGAATTAAACGTAAAATTAATTTCTTATGGTAAATAGTGAATCAAATGCAATATATTTGCATGTGGAATATATACATACGCAGATGCAAAATACATAGAACATATATAACGCAGTATAACACACAATATATACACAACTTATATATTATACAAAGAGGTAAAAGAATATATACACACCAAATTTGAACATTGATAACACAATTTAAACAAGTATTTAATGCTTCAAACGGCAAGCTATGTCGCTCACCCGAGCGACTAGCTGACATTTAATGTCTCAAAAGCTACATGCGTGGATTCTGCAACAACGCCTAGCTACATCGCTTCAAATTATACTAAATTGCACAGCGACTCCAAAATACAACCGTTGTGGATGCTCTTAGAGCATCTCCAATGGCAAGCTACATGATTGTGTAACTTGTCTTGCCATGTCAATTTTCAAGCTAATGACATGGCAAGCTATACACTTTAACAATAGTAAGCTACATTCGTAATAAATTCATAGGTCCCACATATTTCTTTATTATTAAATTATTTTATATATTATACTTACGAATATTTTAAAAATTGAAGTAAAAATAAAATATAATAAGTAATATTTATCAAATAAAATATCAAAATTAATTTCAGTTTAGGAATTAAAACAATTAAAAATATCATAATTATAATATTCAATTTTTATAAAGATTCGAATTTGAATATAACCATATTTTTCTTATGAACATTGTTTATTATTGTAAGAAATTATTATGTAATTTTATTCCATCCTATTTTATAATAATAATTATTTTAAATAATAAAATTAAATAATTATACAATTTGAGTTATATATAGGTTGAATTGAATGGAATTATAATTTTCAAAATATGTTGTTTTATTTAATTTATATAAATGTTTTTTATTCTATATTATAATATTATTTCACGAATAAATATTATATAAAAATTAAAAATATGATTTTATATGCATCAAATCATGGATGTATCGATGCAATGCATATATATACTTTTTTACAGCAGCCATAAAAGAATTGATGCAATGCAACCAAAGACGTGTTACTTTACCTCTGCATAAAATATCATGAACATCGTACGCGAATGTAAAATTTCGTAAATTATGAATGGTTTGGTAAACAAATCTCTCGTAGATAAAAAATAAGTCACAAATGTATACCGTATCGATAAAATAAAAATATTAAATGCAGCAGTGTTGCTTGGTAGAGCAGTACTGCTTGAGGACAGCTGTTGACATGACAAGAAACAACGGTGTAGCAGTACTGCTTGACGTTTGTAATATTTGCAAGCAACTCCAAAACACAACCATTGGAGATGCTCTTAGTGGACACACATTTTTTTTATTCGTATAGTCTAAAATAGTTATTTGAGTTTTGGAAAATCTTACCAACTTACAAGGGTGATAATGTTATTTCAATGATATTATAGAATACAAAGAGTAAAATATCGGACTAAAAATACAAAGTTCCTATAACTCGTGTACCCAAAATGCTGTTTATTCTCGCACAAATATGAGGTGGAAATGCTATTTTTATTAGTTCTTACAATTTGCAAAGAACACGGGTGAAATCACTAAGGGGCGAGCGCTTTAAATTTAACAGTGCTAGGAAATATGAAATAAAGGAAAAAAGGAAAATCACTTAACTCAGAAAAGATAAGATTTAAGCAAAAGAGATGATGAAGAATCAAACATGTTGCAGGGACAAGTCAGTGATGATGAGCAACGGAATTAGATACCAAACTTAAACTAATTAAGCAACAGCAAATCACAGGCACTCTTTGAACTTTTAGCTGATCATATTCATATAGTACTTGAGAAGATTGAGTACACTGAGCCATGTAAAATGTCATAAATAAAGTATGAACAAATCAAATAACCTGCACCACAATAGCTTCCAAGTAGTAATGGTACTCGAGAAACAATCTCGTACTCGTGGAGATGGCATACATCAATACTGTTCGTAACCAACATTCATGAATGACTTTAAGCTTAAACTCTTTTTGCCCTGAGCGAACAATTCGTACGCGAACGTGACCATCCAGCCACTCCCCACCATGAGCACAATGATCACAATCTCAGTTGCCATACTCATATGATGTCTCGTCTCGCTAGGCTCAAGCGTAGCAAGGGAAATCGCGTAAGTAATGGCAATGGTAGTGATCGACAAGCACATCATTGTCCCCAAAAGTGGCACCAGGTATTTGCTAGGGATCCCTGATCCCCGAATCAGGAGTATGATTGTGCTCAATGCTGAAACAAAGGCCATAGTGTTTGCCTTTAACAGATGTCCATAATAAGCTGGATGCTTCTGTGCCATTACAGCTTCTCCTACGCGATGAAACCTCTCCCCTTCCACTGAATCATCCTGCCAGACCCCTCCAGGGGGGCTTAACCCGGCCTGGAAAGCCATGGTTGCAATGAGAGATGCCACAACCATGATTGCTTCTCTGCTCTTTTCGTACCACTCGCGCTGGCTCGTATTCCAATCGACTGGAGAGCGAACGTCCTTTCCCATCATAGCTTCTGCACTAACAAGGGAGCCTAGAATGTCTTCGTCTGCATTTCCCTGAGCCAGCAAAAAGTCTAATGCCGTTTTCCCACCCGCGCTCTTCACATTCACCCCGACTTCAGTGTTTTCTAGCAGGAATAAGGTAATCTGCACTTTGCACATGTTTCTTGACTTGGTTAGATCATGATGACCTTATAATATGATTCCACTTTCAAGTCAAACACACTTTGAAAATTTCAGTTCGGTATTGGCAGTTTCCCAACAGAAATAGCATTTATGATTCACCTTTGCCTTAAGGGCAATGGGACCAGGAATCAAACCTCAGATAGTGACCATGCTTCTTGCACCACTTTGTTTGCAGGCTCGGATAGGTACATATCGAATTAACAAAAGGAGCTAACATAAACTTCATTAGTTTTAGGTTTTCCAATTGAGGTTAACTCATTAGTTGTCTAAAGCCAAAAGATTAAAATAGTTCAGCTCATAATAAGAAAACAATATTACTACACAAACATGTCTCTTCATATGGATAAAGAGAAGATATGATTTAAAATTGAGTACTCCCATATTGTAATAATTGAGCGACACTTCAGAGTGACTCTAACGTCAGATGAGCACTCAAAATTTTTAGATTTCCACACCCAAATCTTAATAAAGTAAGTTTTTTGAAACATACGGTTACAGATTCAGTGAAGCCAATGTGGTAAGAAGTTGTCAGTTAGTTATCTTGGATTCTTGATCCTAAATTTTCTTAAAAACTGTTTCTTTCTTTAAGTAATCCGATGGCACAGCAGTGAACAAAACCTTAAGAGCTAAGAAAGAAGGTGTCGGCAGGTTTTCCTTGTCACAGATGTGTGGACGAAAACGTAAGAACCACTAAAAAAACAAAAACAAAAGTGGAAAAAGAAATGGCACCTGCTTGTGGTAATAGTAAACGGCGAGATGCAGAATGGTCAAACCGTCCTCGTTCTTGGCGTTGAGAAACTGCGGATCCTTCAAAACGCCGGCCAAGAACTTCAACGCGTCCAAATGATTAAACTTGACACACAGATGCAAGATGGTGCCGCCGCCGTCGGCCTTGTCCAGTGCCGCCTGGAACACCACCCGCACCAGCATCTGCAGGATCTCCATCTTCCCGTACATGGCCGCCAGATGCAGCGGATTCCGGCCGTCTCGGTCCCGCGCGAAGCACATGTAGTAGGACGCGCTGAACGGCAGAAGCTCCCGGACGAAGCCGACGTGGCCCAGCATCACGGCGATGTGGAGCGGGTTCTTGTCCTTACAGTTGAGGTTCGTCCGGTCGAGAAGGCTCGAATCCTGCTGCAGCAGTTGGAACAGCGTTGGGACGTCGTTGTTAACTGCAGCATCATAAAGCCTCTTCTCCATTAATCAATGGCTTTTAAGCTTTGGCAAAGACAGGGAAAGGAAAGGAAAGGAAAGAAAAGAAAGCGTGCGGTAAAATCATCCACGAGCTTCCTCGCAGATTATGTAGACCCTGTTTTTTAACGTATGGACTGGAATTAAAGAAAGAAATCATATGATTACTGTTTACTGTGGTAGATATTTGAGATGTTAGTGAGTTGGCAGCGCATAATCTATCATTTCAAAGGTGTCCCTTTATGAGACCTCTATTATTCTGCTTTGTCTTATTATTACTTCTAGAATATAAAAAAGTGGCGTCCTCTAAATGGAAAGCCGGGAAAATTTAGGACACTTTACGTTAGATTTTCCACACCCGGGTAAGGACTTTTAACTGGTTTTGGAACAGTAAATCACACTTTGGTTTGACATTTAATGGTGAATTGTGAATTATGACATTTAATAATAAGCAGTTGAACCCAACCCATTAGTATTAGTGGGGTATTACTATACTAAGGTGTTTTTTTTAAATTCACCATGAGTCCATGCCACCTGGTCTGGTTTGAAGGGGTGGGGTGGCCGCGTGGGGTGGCAGGGATACCATTGTATTATTATAGAATAAAATAATCGGTGCAAGTGAAATATTGAAAAAAAATTCTCGTTTACCCTGAGTTCTTGTGTATGTATTAATATGTCCCTCAGTTTTTAGAAAGTGCTAATATACCTCTGGTTTGCAAATTTGACTGAATTTTGGTCGATCAAACATGTCGATTTGTAAAGAGAAAAGCTTACAATGCAGCATTAGTGCGGCGACAAAAGAATTAAAAACGAAATACCCTAAATTTTGAATTTTAAAGCACATTTAACACACGCGACACACGTCATTTGGTATAAAAATGACCTTAAAAATTCGTCATTGGATGATTTTGTGTGTTCAAATCGATTTTGGTCGGCAAGAAAACACTCTAGAATTACAACAACAAAAAATTTCGTCAGTTCATGGGCATATCAGCATTTTACAAGAACTCAGAGGCATATTAATACATACCCTAAGAACTCATGGGTACATGAGGGTTTTGCTCTGAAATATTTTTTACTCTATGTTGTACTACTACTCAACCCATGCATGTTTAAAAGCACTCTTATTGCTCCTCCTCTGTTATTTCGTCACGGTTAATTAATTTTGACGTCAACTTTGATCATTAACAATTTTAGTTACATAATTACATTTATTAATTCATTCAGTCCATCTTTGCTAGGGCTTATTCCTTGCTGAACTACTGAACTGAATTTAACTGAACTGAAGAAGTGAAAATTAATGTGTTGAAAAAAACATACTGAATTAATCTAAATTTCATAAAATTACATTTTTATTGAACTGAACTTAACGGATCTACTGATAAGCGCAAGCAAACAAGACCTGTACAACAAAAAATAACTAGTAATAAACCCTTTATATACTAATGCATTTCATTAAATATATCTATAATAAAGTCAAAGAATGTAATTTCTACTATTATGTATTCAATGTGAATTTCTATTATGCACTCTATTTGGTTTGTTAATATGACAGTTTAAGGTATTAGAAACACAATAGTATTTCTCAAATCCACACAAAAAACCTGTTGTAAGCTGAGGAGGGGATTAGTTTCAATTTAATTGATGTCCAACAAATTTGAAATTAAAGTTTTTTATAATTAAAGTTTCAATTAAAGTTTTTGTACATTAATATAATTAATAATAAACTAATTAATTATATAAAAAACAAAATGATTTGAACTAAATTGAATTGAACTAAATACAGCGAACAAAAATAAAATAAAGAGTCTCTAAAATAAAACATATTTAATTGAATGAACTGCAATGATCTACTTAGGTCCTGTTCTCTAAAACTTATTGGAATATTTTTTAGTTCAGATGAGTTCAGATAAACTTTTATTAGTTCAGATAAATGTTTTTTAGTTCAGATAAGTTCAGATAATCTTTTTTCAGTTCAGATGAGTTCATATAATCTTTTTTCAGTTCAGATGAGTTCAGTTCAGCAAACTTATTTAGTTTTCAGGTAAGTTAAGTTCAGTAAAATTATTTGTATTTTAGTTCAATTCAGTTTAAATCAGTTCAATATTTTTATATTTTTTTCATTTCAATTCAGTTCAGTTCAGTTCAGTTCAGTTCAGTTCAATATTGTATATTATAATAATTTAAATAATGCTAAAAATATTTTTTGATATTACTAACATGCGTCGTAGACCTTCTTCTTTTGAGCTTAATTGTTCATATCAGTTCAGTTCCATTCCGTTTAGTTCAATTTCAATATGATTTGATGAAATTTAGATTAATTTAGTCACACCGATTCATTTTTTTTTCAATACATTAATTTCACTTCAGTTTAGCTCAACAACAATATAATTTGATACAATGAATTAAGATTAATTTATTCATACCATTTTTAACACATTAATTTTTACTTCGATTCAGTTCAGTTTAGTTCTGTAAACTATAATTTGAGGAAATTAAGGTTAATTTAGTTAAACTAATTATTTTTTCAACACATTAATTTACACTTCATTTCAGTTTAATTCGGTTCAATTCATCATAAAATAAACTCAGTTCAGTTCAGTGAATTGGAGTGAAATGCCATTTGATGAAATTCAGGTTAATTCATTCATGCTGATTCTTTTTTTCATTACATCAATTTTCACTTCAGTTCACTTCAATCCAGTTCAGTTCAGTTCAACAAGAAATAAATTCTTTTGAACTCTAAGTTATACTCAAATTATTAAATTTCAAATATTTTAAAAATGTCATATTTATTTCAATTCAGTTCAGTTCAGTTTATCTACATTAGTGCAACTCAGTTCAGTATATTTTAATATCAAATGTATTATGTTATATTTAGATTAATAAATTTCAAATATATGGGAAATGATCATATATTTGAGTTAGTTTCAATTTAGTTCAGTTCAATTTTTTTATATATATATATATATATATATATATATATATTTCAATTCAGTTAGTTTTTAAGTTCAAATGAGTTCAGCTAAAATTTTTAAGTACAAATGAGTTCAGCCAAAATTTTTAAGTACAAATGAGTTCAGATAAAAAAAATTTAGTTCAGATGAGTTCAGATAAAGTTTTTTAAGTTCAGATGAGTTCAAATAAAGTTTTTTAAGTTCAGATAAAGTTTTTAAAGTATAAATAAACTTTTTTAAGTTCAGATAAAGTTTTTTAATTTCAGGTGAATTCAGATAAGTTCAAATACTGTGAAGAGAACATAACCTTAAAACCATGAACGGAGTTGCCTGCATCATCCATTAAAGAGTAAATCTTCATCTGTTACTTGTACGTAGTTCCATTCCACCTTTGCCTCTTCAATCCATGCTATATTTATACGCTTTCTCGCCGTAAAAACCATTTATTCAGTGTTCATCGCTGCCAATTTTAGTGCTTTATTTCCCTAATTCACTTGTGCATCCCAACTGTTCGATAAAATGCTTCGACCAATATTCCATTTACATCATGCCCTACTTATGCAACCCAACTATTGGATAAAATGCATCAACTAATCTTCCTTTTGCTTACTGTCTTAGATTTAAACATTATCCCACTCTGTATCTATTACGATTCATGAATTTTTCAGTATGGAAATCTTTTGTTTTTCCGAAGAAAAGCTTTAGTAATGAAAATTGATTTTCTGGTTGTTCAGTTTCTTACTGCAAGTTCATATGGAACCCAAACAACACAGATTAATCCTCTCATCCAATGGCATCACATGTTTATGTTTGAACCCATGAAATGTAGTGTGGATGCTTTACCATGAATTTCTTTTTTTATAGTAGTATATTCAGAACCCTCATTTTTCCTGGTAATATCCCTTACAACATTTTTTCATTATTTTCCTTCACAACATATGGAAACTAGAAAGTTAAGCTTTTCGTGATTACAACACAAGCAACTTGACTCTGTTGGAGAAATTGCTAAGTAACTGTTTAATCTTCAAGATACCTTAAAGATTTTGTTTCCCATGGAAATTTTGTTTTGTTGAGTCGATACATTAATAGTGTAGATTTTTATTGTTAGGTGGCCAGTAGCTCACTGGTTTGATTTCCCTTCTTTATGGCTTAATCTGTTTCATCTAGGATATATTGTAGGATGCTTTTATGTTAATACTACAGTGGGGTATGATGCTCAAAGAATGAAAAGTTTTTATATACAAGGGTCTTCAAAATCAAATTCTACACTATTCCACTTAGACAGGGTCATGAAGGTATGTTTTGTGGAAGATTTATTCTGTTCGATGTATTAAGTTGAATCCCTTTTCGATTCCAACAGTTTTTGCTACAGAGCATATTAAATAACTTAGAAGATAATGGCATATTATGGTGTCATTACGCTTATGCACTATTCCACTTAGACAGGGTCATTAGGTCAACTTAGAAGATAATGGCATATTATGTATACATTTCTTGTCAACTCTAGATACTTACTCCCTCAGTACTAGGGGTGAGCAAATAAACCGAAAAAACCAAAACCAACCAAAAAACTGACCAATTGTTAGCCTGACTGTACCAAACAGTTTGGGAATGGCTTCCATTTTTTATTTGCCGGTCATCTGGATACAGTAACAGTTCTGATTTCCAAAACCGATGGTTTAACCCAGGACTCATTTTGTGTCTATTTGTAACGGATATTTAGTTTTTATCCTAATATTGATTCTGTTTTTCTCTTGCTTAATTTAATTTGTTATCTAGAGTGGTTTGTGGTGTACTCAAATTTTGACGTGGCTTTTTGTTTCTTTACTCTCTAGGTACCAGTCTACTCTCTATGGTTCCTTTCAGACAGTAGAACTGATTGAGACCATTATGAATTATCAGGTGATATTCATGATTTTACTATTCTTTTTGTCTCTGGGTAAATTTATCTCTTAGAAGATTTACTGATAATGCATTTGTGAATCCAGGAAAATATAAGACGGTTTGTCTGCATTATATATGATCCTTCTAGGTCAAATCAGGGTGTCTTGGCTTTGAAGGCCTTGAAGCTTTCAGATTCTTTCATGGAGCTATATCGCAATAACGACTTTAGCGGGGAGCAGTATGTTTTATTATAAACTAGTGCATATCTTTAGTGTTTTTACTTGGACATCTGTTTATAGGTTCCCTAATTTTCTCTTTATACTCTTCTTTGCTTAGGTTGAGAGAGAAGAATCTTTCATGGGTTGATGTCTTTGAAGAGATTCCTGTATGAATTTTCTACCTTGATTTTCCTACATGTGAAATATTTGATGATATATGTTTATAAGAGTTCAAGAATCTTCTGTTTTCACATGTTCACATAAATGTTATCCTCCCATTTCATAAATCACAAATATAAATCACAAATCCTAAATTGATTATGTGCATGGAATAGAAGAGTCTTTAAAAAATAGAAATTACTCTAATTTTTATATTAAAAAATAAAATACGGATGAAGTACACACTTTTAGTTGAATGATCTGGTTTTCACAGGATTTTTCAGTTGTAAAATTTACTGTATGAGTTGAGGGTTTGAATTATGGTTCTACCGTTTACAGATAGAGGTTTCAAATTCTGCTTTGATCAGTGCTTTCATGACCGAGCTTAAGCCTGAAGCTCATGTTACCCAGGTAAAAGTTCAGGGTTTTAGTTAGGAGTAATTGCTCATATATTCCTGTTTCCGGATATCTTACCTTCAATTGTCTGGCAGTGCGATTATGATAGGCTACAGTTGTCAACAAACTCTTATTTGGAGAGGAACATGGAGTTCATAGGTGTATGCTTGGATGGATGACTATCAGGAGGACCAGCACGAGGTGAGTTTTTCTTTTATTCCAAATTGTAAATATCTGAATGGTTGTTTGAAGATTATATTGACGATTACTGCAGTTACATACCTACTCCCGGAATCTGGCGCGCCAACAAACTTAACAACAAGCATGGCTTCAGAAGCAAAGGTAAAATTTTCAATTTGTGTAATTTTTTCAAGTTTTTGGACACTAGATGAAATAGGTTACAATCTTTTAATGGGCACGAAAGAGCTGAATTGTGTATAGAAAGAATAAATGTTAAGTAAAAATCCAAACTAATGGTATTGGTGAAGTTGGATCTTTGTCTAAAGTCACCATCTGGATATTCCAGATGAGCATTTATCTCTAGTTTTGTGTGGGAGTATATAGAAATTCATTTTTTATCTGCATTCAGTGCTGTCTTGTAACTAAGTGTGAATTTCATATTCCCTTTGCAGGGCTGAAAATGCAGCTCGAAGGGCTGCAGGGGAGGAGCCGAGCCATTACCTGAAGAAGATTATTCAAACCCTCTCTTTCAGACAGCCAATGAACCATCACGCCTGCCTAGCTTTCCCCTTACTAATCAAATTGCAACTTATTGCAACCAAATTAATGGGTATGTGGCTTTTAGACCTACAGTTTAAACGTTATGTTTTTGTTTATATAATAACTGTTTTGTTTCACAGTAATATAAATAGATAATTTAGACTAGAATTGAAATCTGGCTACCTTAGAAAACTTACTAATGTCTGGCTAGAAGTTTTTATATGCATTTTAAGTCAGCACTTCTATTAGAAATGACAGTTCTTTCTCTTTAGTGAAAGAAAAGCTTTAGCCATGATGTGATGTATTTAAATATGTGGTTTGAACTATGAAATGCTCCAGTTTGTGTATAGATTTGATTTTCTCCTGATTCTCTGTCATGCTTTTATATTAATTTTGTTACTAATATTACTTTTGGATTCACACTTCTGTTTGGACATATATCTGTTTATTAGCTTTACCTTTTTCCTCCCTTTGGTGGCTGAGTTCTGTCTAAATTTTGTCTTCTAGCATGTAACTAACTTGTTTTCTTAGATGCTAGTTGAATGTTTTTGTTTTATCACTGGGGCTAACTCATCGGATATAATTTGTAGGGCTGTGGGACAAAGCTTCAGCTGCCTATCTTTGGTGAAGGCTCTGAATGAGAGCTGAATTGTTTGTCTAGAGTGAAAAATTGAGCTGGGGGCTGGTTTGTAGTTGGAAATCGAATTGGGACCATTTTCAGAACCCTCTTCACATCCTCCTTATCAAGCTCCATGCTCAACCCCCTGGAAATCTCTACACCGACTTCCACATCTTCCACCAGCATCTTCGAGTTGTAGCTCTGGTCAGCTGCAATCGGCCACCCGATGATGGGCAATCCCTGGCTCAGGCTCTCCATGATCAAGTAAGATACCCACAATGGCTCAAAAATGCACCAACAGATTTGTTTCTCCTACTGTGGTGCCCATTTATACACCAGCAAACCTTGGTTTTTCAGTGCCATTCTCTCTTCAAAACCTTTCTGGAGGCCTGCTCACCCGGAGGAATAGCTTTCCACTCTCTTCAAGCCCTTTTGCCAGCGCCATCATCTGAGATGGGCTAATGCTGTTTTGCGAACCGAATGAGATGTAAACATCCGAGCCATCTGAGTGTGAATCCAGCCATTCCATTTCCGGGCAGTGCGATATACCGGAGTTTTTCTCGAGCTTCTTTGGTTGAAGCAGCGGTCCGATACACCAAACAGGGAGTTTAGTTTCTGAGCACTTCTAAACCGAGCGGTTCGATTTCTTCGACAGTGTTGCATAGCCATCCGGTTGATTTCAATGCCTTGGCTAGCTGTGGCTGGAAAAACCTCGACCATTCGTCAGTTCCATCTGCAGCAAGGATAAACCTATGCAGCTGCTAAACGGGGAACCGGCATGAAGTGGGAAAACCCGGCACGGTGAATTCATCACCATTAATGTCATGATTTTTAAGAGGATTTCCTGATGTACAACATATCTATATTAGGGAATGGAAAATACTATGTTTGAGATCGGAATGTTTCTTAAGCCAACTGTCTACATCTTTTGCATGGTTCTTTACTTGAAGGAGACACTTCATTGATTCAATATCCTGCAATATGATTTGTGCAGTTTGTACATTTAATTGAATTACCATTAGTCTATTGAGAATGTGCAGATGAAGGAGTCAAATGATGGTTGTTCAGGAAGTTGCACGTTTTAGTAATCATAAGAGAAGAGAGTTACAGAAAACAACTAATTGAAGTAACTAAAACATGTATACATTACACAAGTGATTGAAATTCACAATCAAATTGTTTATTACACAGCAAGATGTACAAAGAAATCAAAGTCACTGCATTTAACAACGCCGTGCGGTGATAATGGCAGCCCTTTCTTTCTGGGAAATTGCCTTCCATGCCGGGGGAAGGTTATCTACGCCATGGAAAAACTGGGTTTTCTTCATCACTTCTGCGAACATGTCAACGGGCTTCTTCTTTGCAGCTGCAGATTGCCTCTTTTTTTCCCTTTCTTGAACATCTGCTTCTTCTCTTTTTCTTTTCAGATTCTGCATTTTCTTCTCTTCTTCTTCTCTTCTTCTTCGTTCCCCTTCTTCTCTTTCTCTTTTCATTTTTAGACGATATCGCTCAAACCTCACTTCTTCTTCCTCTCTTTTTCTTTTCTGAAACCGCTCATATTCTTCTCTTCTTAATTTCTGAGATCGCAATTCTTCTTCTCGCCTTTTCTTTTCTTCTTCTTCTCTTTTAATTTTCTCTTCTGCTTCTTTTTCACTTCGCTCTTCTTCTCTTTTTCTTTTCTCTTCTGCTTCTCTTTTACTTCGCTCTTCTTCTCTTTTTCTATTCTCTTCTGCTTCACTTTCTCTTCGATCTTCTTCTCTTTTTCTGTTCTGAAATCGCTCTTCTTCCTCTCTTCTTCTTTTCTGAGATTTTTCTCGAGACAGGAGAATGGAGTGAAAAGCTTGACGCTTTTTGCCATCGGAGAGAAGATCGAACGAGTCTTTCAGTTGGCGGAACTGCCTGTTTGCTTCCGCGGCTTCGCTCTTGGGACGTTTGTCAGGATGAACTCGCAACGCCTTGGATTTGTAGGCCTTGATGATATCCCGTTTCTCCAGCCTGATGCCTTCTTTTCCGGTGGGAAGACCCAGAATCGAATAGTGATCAACGAAGCCCTTCATCTTTCAGAGCTACTGGATGATTTGGGAAGATTGAAAGAAGCAGATGTTCAGGAAATTTGGGAAGAATAATGAGAAATCAGAGAGGTAGAGAATGGAAATCGCTGATCGAAATGGGTCGGGAACGGAACAAGGAATTAGAGAGTTTGAGAGAGAATGAGAGAGAATGAATCGGGGAATGAGAGGAAGAACAAGAGGGCCTATTTATAGCCCGTTCAACGATGTCGTTTGGTAACGCGTGGACAGCAGATAACGCGTAATAATTACGTTTGTAACCCTCTGATGATGCACATATAAGGGGTAAAATAGACATTTTCTGGAGAAGTTGGAAGGAGTCAAATTAGACCGTTAGGCCTGTGGGTCCCCACGTTCCCAAAACTGAAATTCTGCCTCTTCTTTACTTTTCAAAATCATCTTTTCTCTTTCTGGGCAAATTGAAATTCTGTAACTCGAGGCTTCAGATACAATACTAGGGATATGAAGCGGGCAAGAAATCGACCCGGAAATGAAATTGGGTCAAGACGCCCATTTCATCGGAAAAAAGGCAGTACCCGGTGAATTAAAACCACCACATCACACCACCACCGCACACCACCACCGGTGCACCGCTTCATCACCATAGTCCCAAAGCTAAGCTCCTGGCCACCCGCCCAAAGTCAGAATTTTCTCTGCGGTCCGGTTAGAACACTCCTTAGCTCTAGGTTTTATTTAATTCTTGTATTATATTTAAATTATTTTGAGGTTCAGCACTGGATTTTATTCATCTTTGTATTGATTTTCCCTGCAAATCGCCATGGTTAGAAGATTGGGGAATTTTCTATTTCACCCCTTTGTATTTTATAACATCACTGGGTTAATCTAATGGATGCGTGAATATATAATAACTTGAAGTTATTCCTTTTGGCCTTTATATTGATGTAGTAAATACGTGATTTCTCTGTCTTCTGCAATTTAAGAAGGATAATTAAGTTGATTCAAATTACTAGAACTGACCTTGGGGTCAAGATGCCCATTTCATAGGATAAAGGCATATGAGTTTGTCGAGTACATTGTACAGCAAACGCATAGTACTAGTCATTTGGCACAAACATTAATTTTTGCTCTTTCCTTGTTGGTAATATGATCTAGACCTAGTTTTTTAATCTTGGTTTTTATTAATTCCTTCACTGTGTCATTTTTTTGTGAATGCCAATGTTAACTTTTCCTATTCACTGAATATAGGATCTTGTGCAAGGGCTTGGCAGAAAGCTGATAAAGGCTGTTTTCGGTATGTAGAAAAATTGTTGCTTTTGCTTTGACCTTTGATAACTTTTAGTTTTACCTAATGCGATTTGACCTGTGAAATTGTCAAAGCTAGTTTCATGCACCTTGCACAATTAATTTCTGATTCAAGCTTAAATTTTATTTAGTGCTATCATATGGATTTGGTTGTGTTTCAATTATGTAGTAAAGTCAATAACATCTAATCTCTTTAGTTGTTTTCAGCTATCATTCTTACACTGATATAATAAAACTCAAAGGTTGTAAAAAACGTATTATGTGTTTGTGTGAGGTTGAAAAGGTAGTTTAGTCAATTCATAAAGGGATTGTTTTCTGTTTTCTGATTCTCATTATGTCATATTATGTCCGTCTGTAGATTTGATTGTGATTCTTACAATGGCAGATTTTAAGAAATTAGCTACATTCATGCAAAGAATTCAGTGTTGCATGCCGGTATGTGACAGCTATGTGGTTTTGTTCAGCAAATTCAAGGGAATGATTTTTATCTGTTAGATGTTTTAAGTGCTTTCAGATTCTAAGGTCATTAAGTTGGTATTTTACTTCACTGTACGTGCTTTGGCACAGTAGTTGGATTATCTGTCTGTCCATTTATTCATCAAATAAAGATTTTTGTTGACCTTCCATAGCTATTGCTTATAACTAACAGTTTTGTTGAACTTGCACCATAGTCGGTTCCTTGAGGAGGATATAAAAGAAAGCACAGGTAGTAAATTCAGGATTATCGAAAGAAGATTGGTCCATTCCATTTAGATGACAAGAATACCTGTACTTTCATTGATATTGAAATATGACAAACAGATTGAAGAACTATTATTGTGGTCTTGACTTTGAGGCCTGTAACTACACTGCAGAAAACACCTAATCAAGTCAGCAGTAAGTAAACAGCTTCCATTCCAGGCTCTGATTTACGGATTAGTTAATTGTTTGTTGCAGGATCTTTTTTAAACCTTCTCAGAATCCAATAATTTTTCTGAGTAAGCCGAAGT
This sequence comes from Cruciata laevipes, assembly GCA_963678965.1. Taxonomy (NCBI): domain Eukaryota; kingdom Viridiplantae; phylum Streptophyta; class Magnoliopsida; order Gentianales; family Rubiaceae; genus Cruciata; species Cruciata laevipes. Next base: position 13,596,068 of record OY787635.1, read on the forward strand.
TAGTGCTGCCTGCTTATGCTTCTTTAGTCCTTTTATGTGACAACTATGTGGTTTCATTCCGCAAGTTCAAGGGAATGGTTTTCGATGAGATTTTACCTAAACTGGCTGAATTGAGGGGCTTCTTCAAGTGTTTTTAGATTCTAAGGTCATTAAGTTGTTATTCTACTTCACTGTGCACATTGTTTTTAGTGAGAGCCTTAACAGCAAAATAGTACTCCCTTTTCATCTCAGGAAAATATTGACGAATATGATCAGCAAACTTTTCGTCTTTTTGATGAAACTGCAGGTAAGAACGTTACAGATAAGTAAAATCTTGACTTAACTTCTTGAATGTAGATATGCAGGATAGTTAGCTGAATGCAATGATGAGTATTTTAAGTTCTCTTGCCTGTGTTTAACAGTATAAGTGAGTAATGTGATTCGTGGATTACCGTTTTCTTGTGTTTATTGATATGCTTTTCTGATAGATAATCAATCATACATAAGCTGGGGAAACTTTGACTCAGTAGGGATGTAAGGTTAGGAAAACTGAAGCTGATTAGCATTATTTCCAGATTCTTTGTTTTTGTTTTTGGTGTTATTATTATTTTCTGCATATCTTGGAACACTATAATTTTGGCCTGGAAACTCAAGAAAGTTACAAGTTACTTTACCCCCTTAGCGGCTTAAAATTCATCTGTGGTGTTTCTTTCATGGTGAAGCTCCATTTTAGTTGGACAAATGCATTGCTTATCTAAAAAGACAGTTATATTTACTTGATTCATAAATGAATATCTGATCAGTTATTGTCGTATGACATTATTCAGGATATAAAGATGAAACCTGGGATGGGAAGATGAAAAAAACCTGATGGTGCTTCTGTCTCAGATCCGAATCTATTGCCAGTGATCATGCGCCATATGCTCTGTCTCAGTTGAAAGGGATGAAGCTAGATGACTTTTCATGCATGTACACAAGACACGGTGTCTAGATGCTTAATTTAGCTGGTTTTGCAGGTTCACAGTTTGGTCTAAATAAGCTGGTGTTGATTGAATTGCTGAGGTTGAGAAGGTGGTCTAAACAAGAATGGGAGGATAACATGATGGAAGAAGCCTAGAGTCGTTAGCACGGGGAGGTGAAATTTGTTGCTAAGGTCATTAGTAAACATTGTATTGTATTCTGCATCTTTTTTTTTTTTAAATATGAGGAATTGAGATATTGTCAAGTATGTTTCCTTATTATAGTTCTATCTTATTCCAATCTTGTTATTACTATTTCTCAAATCCATTTCACATTCCTAGTAAATTATAAAATGAGTCAAATAACACGTATGGTTCTGTACCAGACTTCTAGATAGCTGTATCAGTATGCTATCTATAATCTGCTATGTTAAGTAGATCTTCAATTCTATTATGTGACTGCAAAGAGTCTGTGTGGATCAATCATCAATTATCCGTGAGTTCACATTTTCTGCAATCTGCAGTCTTTCCTGTCCTTTCCAGATATTGCAACAACAGAACAGATTAGCTGGAAGTCTTTACAAGCTCGAGTGATTTCCTTTCCAACTTCCACCGACTGATTCTGACAACCACCTCTCAAAATTTCCATCTGCTATGGTTTTATTTTAAGAGTGTAAGCTGGTACTACCACAAGATCTATTAATTAACATTAATCTACTCCTGCTCCCTTGGTCTGTGCCAATTCTCTCTTCTAACTTTATTAATCTCCTATATCAATGGTTGCTCAGACCATCTGCATTTAGCTTAATTACTTAAGTGATTGTTTCAGGACAGCAAATGAGGATAATTTCTGAAGCAGTTGACCAATATTCTCAACTTTACGGACCTTGTGCTTGGCTTGGCGTGAACTGGAATGGTCTTTGACTTTTTAAAGAGGCTAATAGTATGGTTGACAGAGAGGTAATTTACACTTGAAATGTAGAACTAGTAATTTTGGAAGCTATAATCCAACAAGGATCAAGTGTAACAGAAAGGTATACATTACTAATGGGTTGTTAAAATATAACGTTCTTTATGATTCTTGTTTTTAAAAATAGCAGATTCATGACCTTCAGATTCATGGTGTGGCTGCAGGTATTAAAATCTGTTGCAAATTTATTGTGAATAAAATTTTGGTAACTTAGTTACTATTTGTTACTAATTAGCTTTTTGATCTTAGGGGTTGTTTGTCTTAATTTTCTTCTCAAGCTATGCTGTGTAAAGTGATCACGAGCTTATTATTTAGGTCTTACTTTTTAAATATATCTCTGAGTTTACAATCTTTATTTTTTTGAATTGAATAACGTCTTTTCTTTGTTATTTGTATTTAAATTCAAATATTTACTACATAATTATAATTTTTGGGTTGAATGGGTAACATTGTCCTAGGTCATTATTTATTTATGGTTAAAACTGAATCACAAAATTTCTTTGTAAGGAAATCATCACATAGATCAAAATTTCCCTTGTTAGAAGTCAAAAAGCGTCAGAAAATGTTGACAAAAATGCGATTGCATTCATCCACCTTAGATTACGGGTCAATTAGTACAAAGCAGATTGGATGTTGAGAGTGAAAGACGGGTGAATGCTTCAAATAGTTGAAACAGACTCCAATGCCTACTCATTAAAAACTGCTAAATTATTACAGTGATATGGAATCAGAGCCTTAAATTATTGCTATGTGTAATAAATACAAAGGTAAGAATATGATAATGAGAATGTGTGTTACTCTTTCATTGATTTTGAGAAGTATTTATACTGTACAAGCTGTAGACTAAATCCCACTACAGAAGGGATAATGTGAATCAATTAGAATGATTCTACATATTAGAAAATATTCTACGTACGAACCTAGACAGTAAAGCATGAATCTAGACTATACTAGAATGGTAACAAAATATACAGCTAATGCAAAATATACAGCTAATACAAAATATACAGCTAATACCCCCCCACAAGCTCATGACCTGGACTGGACATGAAGCTTGGAACGAAGAGTAGAGAAATGTTGATTCCCAACGGCTTTGGTGAAGATATCTGCAATCTGATTAAGAGACCGAACGTGACGAACAACAAGATCACCAGAGGCAACTTGTTCCCGAACAAAATGATAATCAATCTTGATATGTTTGGATCGCTGATGAAAAACTGGATTAGCCGTGAGAAAAGTAGCACTTAGGTTGTCACACAAAAGAATGGGAGGCGGTTGAACAGAGACATGCATCTCCTGAAGAAGTTGCTGAAGCCAGATGAGCTCAGCTGAGGCAAATGCAATGGCTCGATACTCTGCTTCAGTGCTAGAACGAGCAACTACTTTTTGCTTGCGAGAGGACCAACTGACGAGATTGCCACCAAAGAAGATGGCAAAACCATGTTGCGATCTGCAGTCATCAGGATCAGATGCCCAACCTGCATCGGAAAAAGCGACAAGCCGGGAGTCACGAGCCTTCTGAAGGACCAAGCCAGAAGTTATAGTACCCTTGAGATATCGAAGGATGCGTTTGACCGCAGACCAATGATCCTCAGTAGGAGAATGCATGAATTGACACACTCGATTGACAGCATAGGAGATTTCCGGCCGAGAGATAGTGGCATATTGGAGAGCACCAACAACACTCCGGTAAAGGGAAGGATCCTGAAGAGGTCTACCTGCCGCAACTAAACGAGATCCAGGTTCAGCTGGAGAGCAGATAGGTCGAGCACCAGACATGTCACTACGCTCTAGGATGTCACAGATAAACTTCTGTTGAGAAAGTTGGAGTGTAGAGCCCTGTCGAGACACTTCAATACCCAAAAAATAGTGAAGAGGGCCTAGGTCCTTGAGGGCAAACTCACGATGGAGAAGAGCAACAAACTCATCAATGAATGTGGCATGGGAACCAGTGATAACAAGATCATCCACATAGACAAGCACATAAACAACATGACCTCCAGACTGTTTGACAAACAAAGATGGATCAGATATGCATGCCCGGAATCCATGGTGCACAAGAGCTGCAGTCAACTTTTGAAACCAAGCACGAGGGGCTTGTTTTAGCCCATAAAGAGCCTTCCGAAGCTTGCACACATGTGTGGGTTTATCAGGAGCAACAAAACCTTGCGGCTGGTCCATAAAAACTGTCTCTGAGAGATCTCCGTGAAGAAAAGCATTGTTGACATCCACCTGGCGAAGAGGCCACCCAGCAGAGACAGCTAAACTCAGCACAAGACGGATGGTAGTGGGTTTGACAACTGGACTGAAGGTATCAAAGTAGTCAACGCCAGCTTCCTGATGAAATCCTTTGGCCACGAGTCGCGCTTTATAGCGCTCAATAGAGCCATCGGCCTTTCTCTTGACCCTGTACACCCACTTACAACCAACCACATTAGAGTTCAACGGGCGAGGGACCAAGTCCCATGTCCCATTAATCATTAAGGCATCATATTCATTTTGCATAGCATGCTGCCAGTTTGGGTCTTTGGCAGCTTGGTGAAAAAGTTTAGGTTCAAGAGAGGCTGTGAGAGCTGTAGGAAGAGGATATTTGGTGGATATGTGAGCTTTGGGTTTGAGAGATTGAGTAGCGGAGCGAGTGGTCATAGTATGAGTGGAATTGTCAGGTTGACGAAACCATGTAGGAGCATTGTGGTATGGAGATGGTTCAGTTTGAGGTATAGATGGTTCAGTTTGAGGTGGAGATAGAGAGGAAGATGGAGAAGGAGAGTAAGATTCAACATCAGATTCCGATGAAGACTGAGCCGATGAAGCAGAGTCAGAGGAGGACTGTGGAGTATCATTGGGTTGTGGAGGTGGAGATGTACTAGGAGCTGGATTGGCAGCTTGACTGAGAGGCAAGAGAGGGATTGTTTCAGAAGAGGAATAGGAAGACGATGGTTTTTGTAAAGACATCTCTGGATAGGGAAAGACAGATTCATCAAAAACAACAAAACGAGAGATGTAGGTGCGAGAGGTGGGAAGATGGAGGCATTGATATCCTTTATGTTTAGAGCTATAACCAAGGAAAATGCAAGGAAGAGAACGGTATTCAAGTTTGTTGGCAGTATAAGGACGGAGGAAAGGATAACACAAGCACCCAAAGGAGCGAAGGAAGTTGTAGTTAGGAACAAGTTGTAGTTAGGAATCTAGACTATACTAGAATGGTAACAAAATATACAGCTAATGCAAAATATACAGCTAATACAAAATATACAGCTAATACTATGTAAGCTAAAAACTGCTCAGGCATTCTGCAGCGTAGTTGCAAATTTCTCCAAGACCGTAAAAATGGAACTTAAAGATTTACAATATCAGTCAAACTTGGTTATGATCGTATTTTGAGATCTGAGGTTTTACTGCCTTTGGATGATTGAGCAGTTAAACTAACATCTACTTTATGCAGCATGGAGGAAACCTTGTAATACGTACCAGCCGACAGGTTTATTCATGAGGTGGCATTAATTAAGCTTTGGAAGGCTCCAAAATATGGTGCTTAGAGTCTTTGATCGATCATACAATGTTAAAGTGTTTGTGCAGAAGTGTGCTGTGCAGGTTATAGTATTATCTCTGCCTATTTAAAGATAAAATAAGTTAGTAGAATGGAAATTGGCTGAAAAATCAAGGAAATTTGACTGAAAGATCATGAACAATGAATGATCAGGCGTGCAAGCACATTGAGTATTGGTTAGACATGAAAGTGACAAGATCAAAACTAATACACTAATGATCATGCTTAATATGTAAAAGATCAGGCCTGAAAATGAGAAGATCAAATCATTGAATCATCAGACATTTGATTAACATGCTCAGAAGTCATGTTAAGGCATAAATAAGATCAAGCATTAAAGTGAAAAGATCAACAATATTAGCTCAATGATCAACCAACGAAACCGTAAGCAAACGAAGCTGCAGTGGGCTCATTTATAATCCGAAGAACTTCAAGTCCGATAGTTCACATTAATACTTCATATTCATAGTTGGCACTACGTAATTGTTTTCAAACAAGAGTTAGTGCTATGACTGTTATCACAATCGTTTGGCCTTTTCTTATTTCTTGGATGATAGCCATAGGGAGGATTTCCTTTCTGGTTTTTCTCTATTGCATCATTCAAGCCATCAACTTGTGTGGACTTGTTTTACCTTTCATTTTAGGACAGGTCATGGATATGTAGTATAATCACAGCTTTGCTTTAGCTTAATGATGACCCTTAAAATCTCAAGTTTCGAAAGTTATCACAAGAATAAGGTAGACCACCACGGTTGGCATACGAAACACGATCCATGTTGGAAAACATTCTAAACTACATAGGAATAAGCAAAACAACCAAATGATTATCAAACTGATTCTAACAAAACAATCATCTTGAAAAGAAAAAAAAATCAAACCTTCCTGTTTTCCAATATAAAAGAGATGAAATCATCCATAGCTCGAACCGAAGATCCCTTGTATCCATCCTCTTCCTTAACAGAATCCCTGATCAGCTCTGCAATATCAACCGCCTTCCTCTTCATCTCCTGTCCCTCATCAAGAATCATTTTCAGAACCCTCCTCACATCCTCCTTATCAAGCTCCATGCTCAGACCCCTGCAAATCTCCACACCGACTTCCACATCTTCGAGTTGTAGCTCTGCTCAGCTGCAATTGGCCACCCGATGATGGGCAAGCCCTGGCTCAGGCTCTCCATGATCGAGTTCCACCCGCAATGGCTCAAAAACGCACCAACAGATTTGTGGCTCAGAATCTCCAACTGTGGTTCCCATTTATGCACCAGCAAGCCTTGGTTTTTCAGTGCCATTCTCTCTTCAAAACCTTCCGGCAGTCATTCTGATCGGAAATTGCCTTTTCGGTGGAAACCGACAGGAGGCCTGATCACCCAGAGGAATGGCTTTCCACTCTCTTCAAGCCCTTTTGCCAGCGCCATCATCTGAGATTGGCAAATGCTGTTTTGCGAACCGAATGAGATGTAAGCAACCGAGCCATCTGTGTGTGAATCCAGCCATTCCATTTTCTCGAGCTTCTTTGGTTGAAGCAGCGGTCTGATACACCAACCTGTAATCACCCCTTATGTTAGTGAAAAGAAAGACACAATGAAACAACACCATGTGCATTATTCTAATATCCCAAGAGCAAAAATCTGTCTAGATTGATTACTTTTTGATTATCTAAGAGCGGCAGCCAGAAAACAAACAATTACTTACATTATTATGACGTCGACTGACAGAAATTGGTAATACATTTATTAGCTTGCCCAGCAAACAAAGATCTTCCTGCACAATCCCATCAAGAACATAAAGTTCAAATTAAGGAGATACATTGGAAATACATTAAGTCATAAATAAGGAGACAGAAAGCTCAGATGATCATGAAAGTTGATACAAAAATTATTATTCTGTTCATCATTGCATACAATACAAGCCAAAAAAAAAGGATTAAGTATAGTTGTACAGAAGCGCTATAGACTTATACTTTTCCGATATGGATGCCAGAATACTCCAACACATTAGAACAATTTAGGGAATTCAGAAATTATACCAAGGAAAAGCAGTTATGTGGTCTCTGAAAAAGTTTTAAACAAAACCACACACCTAGCTCTTTCATTACAATGATATTCAAAACTATTTTAAGTTGTATTTCTAAAACATGACATCAATTCTTTGAATGACAAACAAAGTTCTAGCCAACTTAAACCCTAGTTACTAGTTGTACAAATCCCCGTTGTACAAATAGTTACTCGTTGTGAAGAAAATGCATTTACATTCTTTGGTTCCATGCTATTAAGGTCTTCATGGAATGCAGTGAAAAGGAAAACAGAAGGAAAAAGGAAAAAGGTAAAAGGTAAAAAAGCAAACTTATAAAATTTGACAAAAAGCAGCCTTTGAAAGAAGTCACAGCATGTATCATACATATTATCAAAGAAGTAGTCATAATGTGATGTGTAGAAGTGATCGTTTTCATACATGTGCTGCAAATATTAGCCTTTTCTTATGGAAATGTTAGCCATTATATGAATACATCAGCTTGGAGCATATAATAACCATAAGCAAACTACCAACCTCAGAAATTGAATGAGCCATCTGATCTCCACAGGTATTTGAGAGTACACGGATACGCGATTTTCAATGGACTGGTAGTAAAAGGAACCAAATGAATGACCAGTTTAACGGTTAATGTCCACTTATCTGCAACACAGTTGATCATCAGGATATTTTGACTATAAAGTGGTCTAAAGACTTTTGATGAGCTCACATAATCAAACCTGAATCATGGCATAGCTCCCTTCTTCGTGGCTTAAAAACATACCAGAGCTTGTTCTCACGTTACTTTTGATACCTTACACACCAGAACACCAAAATTATGCTGGCAGAGAAAACACACAACATGCTTGTCCAAAATTAGCTGATTTAAGCAAAGACAATAACATCACTTATGGATGGAGTGAGTATTCAACAGATATGAAATGGAACTGACTAGAAAATCTTCAGCATTATATAAGGGCTAATAGAGCTTATCGCACATCAAATTCAACACCACCATTCGAGCATGCGGGGTCCACTTTAGGACACAGTAGTAAGATCAATGAAGGAAAAAAAGTTTATCAATTCCAATCATCAGCAACAACCAATAACTCAAACTGATGTTGGTGAAAAGAAAGAGCACTGTCAAATAATCAGAAAATGCACAAACCAACCTTTCCAGTTTTATCATCGACAACAGTTGAAACTTGAAGGTGGGGCAGTGCAACAGCTCTAAGATAATCACATTCCTATGCATTAGAAAACAGGTGACCCATGACTCAAGTAATATATCATGTAAAACCTGTTAGCGTTAGGTTTTTAAATTATACAAATTTATATCTGGTATGACTTGGAATGAGATTTAAGGATAGTTTTAAAATTAACCAGATTTGGTCCTTGATAATCTCATAATGACTTTTATCAATACAAGTATGAGTACCAAATTAATAAACAAAGCAAGGTTAATAGTTTCATAAATGATAAGATACCTTTGGAAAGTATGTCTCTATCATAAAACTTCAGCAAGAACCACTAATTTTAGAAACAACAAACAAGTATAGAATTACTGAATTTCATAAAAACAAAATTGATGTTACTGTCAAATAATCAGCTGTGCCAACTTTTCCAGTTTTTAGCATCTACATCAGTTCAACTTGAAGGCGGGGTAGCGGCCCAATAGCCCTAAAATCAAATTCTTGTACCCTAGATTATAGGTAAATCAATTAATATATCATGCGAAATTTGCTATGTTAAATGCTAAAATCTAACTATATAGCTGTCATAATGGAAACATGCATGAAAGCATGTCCGCAACCCATGCCTGAACTGGATGGACCACACCCTGAAACCTACAAGAAATAGGCAAACAGCAGAAGTAACAAACTGGAACTTCTACCTCTTCGAACTCAAGAAGTTATGGAATAATATGATTCATGGTGACCAACTTATGATTTCAGGTTTGAGCTGCAACTGTAAAAATCATATTTTTATACTTAGAGCCAATCAATTTGCATCATCAATGGGGGAAAAAAGTACAACGGGTATGAGGCTCAGGGGATCAGGCTCAGAGTAATAACAGCAGGAAAAATCTCCAGGTTGGAAGAAAAAAACAATCATTAGAACTCTTTCACACCTGAGTCTCAATACAGGTGGGGTCTATAGAGAAAAATGTAATCATAATTGAAAACAAAATCATCAACAGTTGCATTAAAATTTGGAGGTTCCAGCTTCCATTGCCAAAGATACTGCAGAAGGTTTGGTAGCTGATTAAATATGATTATACTTCAACAAATTATATCTAAAAGATTGGCATTCAGTTAGTGATTGAACACTGCAAATTCTAGCTCCTGCTAATCACACCCACATCCAAGCAGGCATAAATGACGTGTATATGTTTATAATGAAATGCATGGAAAGAACAAGATGAGAGATGATTAGAAAAATTCTGTATCCAATGCACAGAGCTGAAAGGAAAGCGCACATACATACCCAATGCGCAAAGCTACAACATTGGGAGTAATCTGGCAAAATAAGGAAAGAGCCAGTTCTATCTACAATAGCTGCAGACAATAGATTAATTTAAATGTGAAAGAAACCAAAATATCTTATTGCTAGTAAGGGACAGCTTTGGAGTTATTATGTAAACAGTGATGGCTTTGTAAGTTAAGTATAGGTAAGTCAGTGGACCTCGGAAGAAGAAAAAATGGACTCATCTCAAAACTACATTCATCGATCTGAAGTTCCAGGAAATAAGCTGATTTTTGCATTCTTACAACATTTCATTAGCAGCAAAATAGTTCCAGTTGAGGCTTATGGGTTACAGGTTAAGGTTCAATTTAAGGAAATATCTAATTCATTATAACCATTAGATTGTGTTACACAAACAAGATGGAAAGATACAGAAGCCTATGAGCAGAAGAGTACTAACGGAATGTTGTACTGAGCAGAAAAGACTCGTAGAGTATGTACTAAGCAGGAAGGAACACAGGGAGATTTTGACGGCACCAGATACAGATTCTAGAAATAATAATTACCAGTGCAAATTGTACAATCTTCATCCGACCAATTCCCCTTATAAACACTAATGCACCGATATCCAACCGTTCCACCTGCAAAGAACTACGTTGTAATGCAATACATTACAGAAAATATCAACTGAAAAAAAAAGGCAGGAGCTTTTTCTCTCAATGGGGACCAAGCAGGCATATTGTGCTGCAAATGATGCCTCAGTAAACGTTTCATTAACTGAACAGACTATTGTTCTTATGTAGGACTGCAACCATCCATCATTACCCACAAGGATTCATAAAAATAGAACATATCATGTGATTTAAATAAAAACTTGATAGTAAGATATTGAGGAAATTATTGACAAAATGCCTACTTTTCTAGTCCCTTTCACAGATTTGATCTTTTCAAAATCACCTGATTGTTAAAGCCTGTCTAACAATTGAGAATCCACAAACTGTAAATCAAATAAGGTTGCTGAAACATGAAAATGTAATAGAAGTGGTTGGACAAGTTTGGGGGTCGCTCATACAGCAATCAAGATGTATAGATTCAGCAAAAGGAAAAAAAAAACAGAAATAGATGCAAAAGTATGTAGGGAATGAATTATGAATATATTATAACTGCTCAAATGAATTGTAGCTCATTATGTATACAAAGATCTATATGATAATTTGGAAGCTAACTAGCTAAGTTATTCATATTTAACATGAATACTATCTAACCATACAGTGAACTAATTAAACCTAGAAGATGAATCCGAGCCCTGGAATCTATTTCTTTGGCCTTCTGTTTCTGCCTGATTTTTCAGCAACTAGTCTGCTGCTTCTGGTTAGGATGGTGATGAGTTAACCGACGCCAGCCATCGAAACCAAGAAGTCATCAGCATTGTCATCGAACCACGAATCTGGAACATCAAAAATCAAGTTTGGATCTGCCAAATCTTGCCCTTCAAAATAAAATGGATTAGAGGCTTCCCCTTGGCAGTCAGCAACATCAACTAATTCATCCTCAATATCTATGACCTTTGGCAAATCAACAACATAGTTTTGGCTCATCGTCACCACACCACTAGTAGGCATATCCACACCATCATCACAATCATCAACCACATCCTGATGTTGGCAGTCCTCATTTCCAAAAGGCGCATCAACCAAGTCACCATCAATATTAATAATCTCTGGTTCTGGCACATTCACAGCAGCTGCAGCCCTTGGGTAGTCCGGCATATCCACCACCTTACCAGCATCTACTGCTTCATCAACCTTTTTATTGAATCTTCTCGGCTTCTTTCTAAGGTGCTGATATTCTCCTACTGTAGAAAACGTGTGCTCCCTTTTGATTTTGCAGATCACCAAACTATCACAGTTCTTACCCTTGAGCTCGGGATAGGTGTCTTGGTTAATAGAGTACTCCATCATGGTCCACTGACCTAGTGTTTGGGTTTCTGGGTCAATTTCATAAGTGAAGGACTTGCTGTATCCTATTACTTGGTTCTGAGAATTGCATAGCCTCGTGAATGAATTTTCCGACCAACGCCCAATTCCAGCACCTCTTGATTTACGCTTTGTCCCGACTTTGCCCACATTTCTTAGGCAAGTGAAAGCATACAGAAAGTAGCAAGAATCATGTCGAACTCCATATTTATCTACAAAGATTTGCCACGGAAGTTGATCTCCAAAGATCTCCCACGGAGTCCCATAGTCCCCATAGATATCAGCATCAATGATGTAATCACATTCACAGGGGATTCCTAGAATCTTGTTCTTCAAGTAGATACTAACACATTCATCCACTGTTGGTTCAAATCTCAACCCCCCCATTTCAATTTCCTGGTTTCCTAAACTCTTCAAATTCTTCCTACCTAGACCTTTGGGTGCGCACTAAAGTTCGAAACTAATTGAAACTTACTGAATTTTAAGGTTCCAAAAATCGATTTATCAAACTCAAAAAATTAGGGTTTCAACAAACGAATTTACACAAAATAGAATCCAACAACGACGTTAGCAAGCACAAACAATAGGGTTCCAGAAAAAAATCACAGAAATTTGAATTAGAAAACGGTGTCCCCAAACTCGAAAATTAGGGTTCACAAAACAAACAAAGAAATGTGAAAAAACGAACCTTGAATCAATGTGATAGCTTCCAGCAGTGCTTCGAATCAGAGAAATCAATTCGATCTCTTCTTGCAGTTTTTCGGATCAACAAAGTCGCTGATCGAAATGGATCGGGAACGAGGAACGGGGAACGGGGAACGGGGAACGAGGAACGAGGAACGAGGAACGAGGAGGGATTTCGAAATATCAGAAAAAGCGAGAGAAGTGAGAAATCAGAGAGGTAGAGAGATTTTGAGAGAGAATGAGAGAGTTGAAATGGGAAATCCCTAATTTCTAATTAGGGGAAGAACAAGATGGCGTATATATAGCCGGTTCAACGACGTCGTTGGATAAACACGTGGACAGTAGATAACGCGTGAAAGTTACATTAATAACCCTCTGTACCTCAGTCTGGGCACATTTTTAGGGGTACATTAGTAATTGTCGGGAGGAGTTGGAATGGGTCATAATGGACCGTTAGGACTATGGGCCCCACGTTCCCAAAATTGAAATTCTGCCTAATCTTCTTCTTCTCTTTTCAAAATCATCTTCTTCTCTTTTTTTTCTTGCAAATTGAAATTCTGTAAAACTGGAGGCTTTATGTAGACACAATTACTAGGGATATGAATCGGGCAAGAAACTGACCCGAAACTGACCCGGAACTGACCTTCTTGCACTGCTCATCGTGCCGGTTGAGAGATCTGTCTTTCGCGTCGGCCCCGTCCTTGTCTTCCCGGCCTTTGACGTACGTGTTATCCACCGTCGCGCCCTCCTCCACGAAGCAGAGCGCCACCGTCTTCCCGATGCCGGAATCGCCACCGGTTATCAGACCTACCTTACCCTGCAATTAACACAAGAGCTGAGTTCTTTAATTCATGCGGGCCAGATTAAAAAACATACTCGGAGCTTGTTTGATGGCTTGTAGTCGGAGCTAATGGGGCTGGGATTTGGGTTCATGGCATGCTCGACTCCGGGTTGTTTCTGTGAGGGGAATCCTTGCTGCCCAGATGCCATTGCTGAAGAGAATATGGTTTTTCTGGTCGAAGATGGTCAAGACCCAGAAAAAGGCATATGAGTTTGTCGAGTACGAGTCATTTGGCACAAACGCGTATTAATCTTTTGCTTGTTCCTTGTTTGGTAATATGATCTGGACCTAGCTTTTTAATCTTGGATTTTGTTAGTTCCTTCACTGTGTCATATTTTTGTGAAAGCCAATGTTAAATTTTCCTAGTCACTGAATATAGGATCTTGATCTTGTGTGAAAGGGGCTAGGCAGAAAGCTGATAAAGGTTGTTTTCAGTATGTAGATAAATGATGTTTTTGCTTTGACCTTTGATGGCTTTTAGTTTTACCTAATGCAATTTGTCCTGTGAAATATGCAACGCTTCATCACCACTAGTCCCGCAGCTGAGCTCTCCTCGCCACCCGCCTCAGTGTTTATAATCACATCTGCTACTGATCTTCTTCTAATTTGTAAAGAATGCAGTATTATGATTTTTACATGACATGATTGAGTTGAACATAGTTTGTGTGTGTAGTTGGAGTTCATCATAGCCAAATGTGCTAGTTTTACTACATACATAGTTGGAGTTCACTTGATAAAGATCAGATCAATAGTTCACCAGATAAAGATCAAGTGATTTCTGGTGAGATGTAGATGTAAAAGTGGGCAGTCAGCTCTGTTTGAAGTCCCATCAAGTCATAACTTTCAGATGCAATTCACCACTTAAAAACATTCAATAAGTCACCTGCAAGATGAGTTCATCCAAGAAGTGTGTTTCCCTTCCATTGAAATACAAGTAAACTTAACCGAACCCCCAGGCACTGTATGACCTCCACACTTTGTAGACAAAATGAGTCAAAAACAGTGCGAACACAGATCATACTTTTACTCAGAATATAGCCATTCATATTATCAGGCACACAAATTATGTACTACTAACTTTTGCAATTGAAGAAATCACTGATCTTTGGTCTGCAAGCCTTTAAAAGACAGTTAAAATTACCGGTCTTTGGAATTAAGTGCTCAAAGACACAAACCAAACGTAAAACTTGATGTGAATGGGCATAACATCACAACGCACAATGTAAGGCACATTCTCTAGCTGCATCCCATTGTTCATCACTGAAGGTGTGGCCATGACAATCTTCGGCTGCTTGTTTCATCAGCTTGCTTATTTCCTGTAATTACACGTTCATCGTCCCTTTCTTGCGTATCACTCTCTGGCTTTCCAGTTACATCCTCTAGTCTTGATTCAGTTCTCCAGGGAGGGGTAACACAGTCAGAATCTCCAGTTGTCCTTTGTACAGGATCTTTGTTTGATCTCATGGCTGTTGAAGAACCAACTCTCAAGTTTTGGAGAGTGGCAAAGGACTCCCTCATTGCAGACATTGCTTCAAAAAATCGTGTGCATGAAGCTAAAGCAACAGGAATTGGACGAAGCATTTCCTGTTAGACAAACTCTCATGTTAGATACTGCATAAATGTGTAAAAGATAAGCAACAAGTGATGTAATGCCATGGTAGACTGAGGTTCTTGGGAAAAGTTAGCAAGCACTTGAGCAGTATGAACAGATAGCAAGCACTTGAGCAGTATGAACAGTATTACACTGGCGTCTACAGTATAATTAGTAAAATCAAGGAATGCAGGTGCAACTGCCTTTCCATTCTTTTAGGCGAGGGACCAAAAAACAATTAAGGATTCACAATACTAAAAAAGCTAATCAGATTCCGAAATCTTGTGGAGGTTATAATACACAGAAGAAGGCTCCTTAATCATTCTCCATTCAAGCTGAAAATGACTTATATTTCTAATGCGGAAATTTTGACTCTGAAAACATGAACAGCATGCATGTGATCAAGTGTAACTTCTTTTCTTATGTTCTAGACCATTTAAAGGCATAAAGTTCAGGATACAGTACCTACAGCTCAGTCACAAGAGCCTTCTTTGTTCATGTGCCAGTTTGATGAGAAGTTGTGATTATTCCAATGTTTAAGGTAGGCAAAATTTTCATCACACTCAAAAAAAGCACATGTACTCAGGTATTCATGGATGACATTATATTAGAATAAAAATTCTAAAACAATAAGCCTCACCAGTCGAATGGGTATCACAAGTACGAAAGCATTCAAATGGAACAGTTAACATTAACATTAGTCGAGAACATGAAACAATTGGTTGACGTAGTTCAACTTCTTTTGGAAAAAAGAAACAAGCGGACAGGGCCATTAGAGGAATGTAAAGACAAATTGAAGAAAACCTGGTTAAAGATGAGAATGAAGGGAAAATTTAAATTTCGGGCCCAAATGGGCCCCAGCATCAACTAACACATACCCCCCATACTGACGGCGGTTCCTTAAAGTTCTGAGTCCACTGAAAATCTGTAATCGATGCTGTCAAGGGGCCATAGTCACTGGCAGCTTTCATCAAGAGTTCGGAAAATTGTTTCTGCCAAAATGGAATGAAAATTTGACAGCCAACCCAGTCAGTCATCATCAAACTGAAAGTGCAGACTGCAGAGACCCTGTAGTGTACGACACTGCACAAAATACGCTAAATCATCTAATCATAAATGTGACTATCTATAAACAAGAATTAGAGTATATGTTTATCTTAAAAGTTCTTCGGCTTAATCTTTTATCCTAATTCCTATAGCTGAATATTCAAGTCATTTAACTGATGAGATTATATTAATTTTTACTCTTAGCATGCACCACAAAAGAATGTAATCACCATCCATTTAGTTTCTTCTCAAGTGCAAAATATGATTTATACTAGTATCACAAAAGGTACTGCAGGGACAGTAAATCAAGACAGGTGATAGGAGCAATTTAATTAATTGTAGATGAACACAGCGGTTTTCAACATCAACCAACAAACCTGATATTCAGCCTCAACAGGAATGCAATCCAATGAATATGGTTGCTGCAGTCGAGCTATTATTCGATCCTACGTAGAAAATATATACAGAGATGAAACACATATAGGGAAGGATGCATGACAAATCTTAGATGGAAATACCATAGAGAATAGGATTCATCATAAACATGCAAAAGTGGTCCTACAGAATTAATAGTAGAACAAAATTACTAGACAGTGAAAGTTTCATATTTTTAAGCAGTAAAGGCCTCCATCAAAGAAGTTGACAAAAATATGATTCTCGTAGACAAAAAATGCCTCTTTGTCAGGATTTGAAAATAGCACAAAATAATAAGTGCAAATGATGCAGAACATCTACTTTCACAACAGACATAAGGGCATGGAAAACCGACCAAAGCCAAGATGGCTTACCTTGTTCTGGATGACATCTTTGAGAATGGTTGTGATCCGAGACAGTGTCTCAATCTTCTTTTCCATTTCACTCACATGCGTGAGATGAGCAACATTTTTATCCTCCTACAATGACCATACAGATATGTTAGTCCGCTAAAAATTGAAAATCGTCACACAGCACACAATGTAACTAGAAACAAAAATGCAAGGAGCCTAGGAAAAAACCAATACTTTTCGTCCTTGAAGCTCGACTTGCAAATCTGCGATTTTCCTTTGCACGGAAGTCAGCTCCCTCAGAACCCTGATCAAATCATCACCCTTCTCAGTTGGGGAAAGGGATTGAATGTCTTCCTACTCAAAATGATACAGAAAATATCAATATCAAAGCTTCAGATGGGTAAAATTGAGCTAGAAAACGGTAATCGACATGGGCAGTAGAAGATCTAACTGGGAAGAAAAAGAAATGAGACCTGAGAAGGCGGCGGGGCGACGGAGAAGCCGAGGTCAGCGGCGATGGAAAGGGCATCACACATTCCTCCGACGCGTCTCACAGCCTTCCTTCCCACCCATGAACTATCACTACTCCCCATTGCCATATTTTCAGAACAAGAGGAAACCAGCCTCCTCACTCCCCGTTCAAATCTTCAAATCCGCCTTCAATTTTAAAATTTTGGCCCTCGTTCCCTAACTTTTGAAAATTTTCTGATTTCATCCTATGAAAGCCAAAAAAAACCATTTATATGAGACGCAAAATGTACAAGTTGATTTTTAAAAATTGAACAGGGTTTTTACATCATCGATATCTGTAATTATATGTAAATTTAAATTAGAATTATTATTTTTCGCAAAAAGAACTTCTAAGGTGAACATCTACAAAAGTGAACAATTATATTTTGAAGTTCATGAAAATAAAACCTTCTTGGTCAATATATACAAGAGGTAACTTCTTCTTTAAAAACTAGGGTTTAGAGTCGTACAATATCTTGCCGCAATACCATCGCGGAAGTTTCGATCTGATACAAACCATCATCGGTGTTAAAGCTCAACGCCTGCGATCATCTCGGCGTAGCACACCACGTCGGCGAATTGTAGCACAACATCGGCGAGATCAACACGTTCGGCATGTAAGCAATGGCATCAAAATATGGTGATCTTCGTCTTACGGCGGGGGAGGAAGAGGACCTGATCGTCACTGATCGGATTCCTCGAGAGAATCCGGGCGCGACAGAGCTAACCCTGATCGGGAAGGTTTTGGCGCCGCGTCGGATCCCACATGAACAGCTACAGAAGGTATTTAAAGGAGTTTGGAACGTCCCGGCGCTAGAATGCAAAACCCTTGGTCACAACATCTTCTCGTTCGATTTCTCCAACGTCGGCGAAAAGGTGAGGGTTCTGCAAACTCAGTCATGGATATTTGATATCTATTTGATAGTGTTTCGCGATCCGTTACCTTGCATGATCCTGAGCCAGATGACGTTTGATACAGTTCATTTTGGGTTCATGTGTACGATATCCCGCATGATCTACTCAACGTTCTGATGGCGGAGGTGATCGGCAACAAGATCGGGAAGTTGGTGGACATGGAGAAGGATGAAGATGGAAAGCTAAGAGGGAAGTATGTAAGGGTTCGATATGAGATCAATATCCTAAAACCCTTGAAGAGGAGCATCCCAATTAGGGATTTAGGGTTGATTGTGAGATTGCCGTTGAAATTCGAAAAGCTACCAACTTTTTGCATGTTTTGTGGCATTATCGGACACGGCCATAATGCTTGCAATGAGTTTCACGCGGCACCGGAGGAGACCAGGGAGCATGACCTTTACCCGGAGGATTTCAAGCAATGTCCATTCTCGTCGCCATTCTCTCGGGATGCATCGGGTTTCCAAAGTTATGGCGCGTGGAGGTCGACTGGTAGCGTGCAGGAAGTGATACTAGGTCGCGGCCATCTAAGGGGCGCAATGAGGAGACACAGCCAGTTCAAAGCCACTGGCTAGGCCGGTGGAGACGCCGACAGAAATGATAACACCGAGCCAAGATGGTTTATTTCAAGCATTAGCACTCGTAGGGGAGAGGAGTGATATGGTTCGTGAAACCTTTGAACAAAGGTTGCTGGACTATTTTGATAAGGGGAATGCAACAAGATGCATCAAATTCGCCCATGAGATGGGGAGGCCGGTGAGCGAGAGACTGGTGCTAGAGGCACATCGCCGGAATATGGACAAGGAGGTGGAGCCGGAACAGTTGGTGAGGGTGAAGCAGGCACTAGTTCAGCTGTACTGGGAAGCAAAGAAACCGACTCCAATGGACATCGAGGGACCGGCAATGAAGTCAACACCGGTGGAGGCTAGGCCCGGGGATGAGGACGGAGGGAATGTGGAGAAGGGCCCTGCAAACAAACCCAGGCCACGGGGCGGCCCGCTGGATGGGATTGGGAGAGGACCGCTGCAGGATGGCTCAGTTAGGGATGGGTTCGTTCTAGATCTGGGGCCGAGCAGGATCGGGGTCGGGTCGGCGCCAGGACGGGGCGACCTGCAACAGAAGGTAGCTGGGGACGGGATCAGGCTCGGGCTGGACGAGACAGTGAGCAGCGCTGGCTCTGGACCGGTTCCGGGACTGGACGGGGCAGTGAGGGGGAGAGACGGACCAGGGTGGGATCTGTTTGGGGACGGACCAGGGCGAGTTATGTTTGGGGACGGGATCAGCCTAAAGGGCCCTAGGCTGGGGCGAGGGACGGACTAGTCCCACTCCGGGAAGGTTCAAGAAAAATAGGGGACTGGAGGAATGAGGTTGAGGAAATAATGATGGTTGAAATGCCACGTGAGGAGGGAGAGACAGCACCGATGGTGGGGCTGCAGCCATGGGACCATAAAATGATTAATGTTGTGCAGGGCCTTCGATGCCGAGGGGGAGGTGGAGAACGGAGGTCCGGGAATGGTTTTTTCAGCCGAGAAGAGGGCGACTTCACCACCACGGGGCAGCAAAGAAATTCTCGATGATACCTCTAAACCCTTTTCTAGTTTCAGCTCCGGTTAATCTTGACACTCAGGGCAAGCTATTGGAGAAACAATACGCGAGGAAAGCTAAGGCAGTATTGACGAAGGGGAGTCGAGGACGGGGACGTGGACGTGGCCGTGGGGCATTGGGACGAGGGGAAGTGAAGAGGTAGTGGGGGCACGTGATATGACTCAGTGTATGGAATCTGGATCAGCAAATAGGAAGCTGGATTTGCTGGATCAGACAGAAGAAGGGGACGGAAGTTCGGGAACCAAGACACAAAGGGTTAGCGAATCAGACGCTTCCCTGGATAGTATAGTTCTCAACATTCAGGCGGCGACTGGCGAGGAGGCCTAGTCCCACCAGGGACCATGAGTATCATCAGCTGGAACTGTCGTGGTGGACTGAGGAACTCTGACACTACGACAGTTCGAGAACTACGCGCTCTGGTGCGCTTGAAATCTCCTTTAATTTTATTCTTTGTGAAACAAAATGTTCTAGTTTGGATATTGATAGATTAAAATTTCAGTTAAATTATGAGGGTGTAGCAGTAGATGCTCAGGGCCAGTCCGGGGGATTAGCTATGCTTTGGAAAAAACAAATAAAAATAGAGTGGCAGTCTTCTTCTTATTACTTCATAGATGTTATGTCTTTTATTTCTAATGTAAAGGTAAGAATTACGGGGGTGTACTATGAACCAAATCTAGCGCTACGTCAGCAAGCATGGAACCGGTTCCGTGAGTTGGAGAGAAGGGGTGATATCCCTTGGCTGTGCATGGGGGACTTCAACGAGGTGTTGACGCTGGAGGAGTTTGTGGGAGCCGCGCCGAGGTCGAACATGCTTATTGAGAACTTCAGAGACGCCTTGAGATATTGTGGATTGATGGAGGTTCAGGACGAGGGGTACAGTAGCTCTTGCTTCACTTGATTTCGGGTTCGGAGAGGGGAACCAACGGTGAAAGCAAGACTGGACAGAGCAACGGGGAACCACTCTCTACTGAATGCTTTTCCGTGGTCCTCAACTACGGCCACGTATATGCCATCCTCGAATCATATGACAGTACTGATTCAATTGAGACAGAGAGATCCATCGGCCAACAGAGTCAGAAAAAAAGGAGATACAAGTTTGAGGCTTTCTGGGTGAAGGCCAAGGACTGTGAGGTTCGAATCAGGGAGTCGTGGAGTGATGAGAACATCCACCTGGCTGATAAGCTAGAGTAGTGTGCAGAGTCTTATGGATTGGAGTCGGCGATCCTTTCCAGCTAGCGCCAAATGGATAGAGGAGCTGAAGAAGCTCATCCATGATAGGGAGGATGGATCGGGCTTGGTGGACCACGAGGAACTATTTTCTTTGAGACAGGAGTACAGTTTCTTGCAGGAGGCAGAAGGAATCAAATGGAGGCAACGAGCGAAGCAACACTGGTATCGGGAAGGCGATCGAAATACCAGGTTCTTTCACAGGTTCGCAACAAACAGGAGGTCGCGAAACCAGATTGTGGGACTCAGGGATTCCTCGCAGGTTATTCGCACGGATGTGGACAGCATGGAGAGAATCATCGTGGACTACTTTGGGGGGCTGTTTTCCTCTTCGGAGCCTGATGAGGGGAGGATGGCTCAGTTGTTGGATCGTATGCCCAGGAAGGTCATACCAGAGATGGATGCAAGGCTTTCGAGGCCGTATATGGAGGCAGAAGTGTCCAAGGCGGTGAAGAAGATACATCCACTTAAGGCCCCTAGGCCAGATGGTATGAGCTCTATCTTTTTTCAGAAATTCTGGCATATTGTTAAGAATGATGTAGTCGCTTGTGTACCAGATTTTCTGAATAAGGAGGATTGGAATCCGAGGATGAATTACACGCACATAATCCTCTTGCCGAAAGTACAGCAGCCTGAGCTCATTACTTAGTTCAGGCCTGTAAGTTTGTGCAATGTGGTGTACAGGTTGGCCTCGAAGGTGGTGGCGAATAGGGTGAGGTTGATTATTGACAGCATTATCTAGCTATCATAGTTAGCTTTTATCCCCGGAAGGCTGATAACGGATAATGTGTTGGTGGCTCATGAGATTCACCATGACATGAAGGTGAAAACGAGAGGTATGGGAGGAGAAATGAGCATCAAGCTGGACATGAGCAAGGCTTTCGACTGGATATAATGGGTATTCGTGACGAAGACGCTGGAAAAGATGGGATTCCCGCAATCTTTTGTAGCGACTATCACTCAGTGTTTGTCATCAGTTCCGTTTTCGTTCATACTAAATGGGGAGGATTTTGGGAAGCTATCGCCGAAGAGGGGCATCAGGTAGGGAGATCCCCTTTCCCAATACCTGTTCATAATATGCTCGGGGGTGCTTTTCATGTTGCTTTCGGACTTGGCAGCGGCATGAAGGATCAAAGGGGCATGTGCTTCGCCCATCAGACCACGGATATCTCATTTGTTTTTTGCAGATGACACTCTCCTTTTTGGGAAAGCATCATTGGAGGAAGCACAAGATACAGTGGGCGCTAACTCTCTATGAGTCAGTATCAGGCCAGAAGATCAATGTGGATAAATCGGGAGTACTCTTCAGTCCTAACACGGCCGTGGAGCTCAGACCCAGAATATGTGAGATACTGAAGATTCCGGAGGTGGAGGCACATGAGAAGTACCTGGGGTTGCCTACAGTCATTGGCAGGAAAAAAAAGAGAAATATTCCAGGGTATTAAGGATCGCATTCGACAGAAGATCGATGGGTGGAATGAGCAGCATCTATCAAAGGCGGTGAAGGAGATCATGATCAAATCGGTGTTGCAGGGTATACCCAGCTACACGATGAGTTTCTTCCAGCTGCCAGGCTATGTGGTGGATGAGATTCATGGCCAGTTGAGCAACTTCTGGGGGGGGGGGGGGTGTAGGTCCTCAGAAAGGAAGATCCCATGGGTGGGATGGAGGAAGATGTCCAGATCGAAAAGTAAATGGGGCATCGGCTTTCGGGACATAATGGCTTTCAACCAAGCCATATTGGGGAAGCAGGCATGAAGACTACTCACGCAGCCGGAGTCTCTACTGGCCAGAGTGATGAGGGGTAAGTATTACAGGAATGGAGATCTACTTTCTTCGGACTTAGGGTCACGGCCGTCGTGGGCATATCGCAGCATCCACGGGGCTTTGGAGCTAGCTTGGAAGGGGTGTAGGAGATCAATTGGGTCAGGACGTCAGACTTCGGTTTGCAACGATCCTTGGATTCCGAGAGTGGGGGGCTTTATGGTTCAGGTTCCGCATCGGGTGCCAGGCCATATTGCTCGAGTGGCGGACCTTATTGATGTGGATACTAGATGGTGGAAGCCGGGCATTCTGGAGACCTTGTTTACGGAGGAGGAGGTGGGGTTGATCAGGGAGATGCCGCTTCGTAACCTGAACTCGCCGGACAGGTGGATATGGCATTTCACGAATCCGGGGAAGTACACGGTGTGATCGGCCTAATCCATTGCGGTAGAGGCAAGGATCGAACAACCGACGACAGATGTAAGGTCACCGGCATTCTGGAATCGATTTTGGAAGTTCAAGGTTCCAAAGAGGGCTTTGCATTTTGCATAGAGGCTTTGTAAGGACTCTCTTCCGACGGTGGCTAACCTGAGGCATTGAGGAGTGGAGGTAGACTCGGCGTGCCTGTTCGGTTTGCAGGAGGAGGACTCGACGGCTCACTTATTCTTCGACTGTGATTATTCCAGGACGGCGTGGGGAACGGTGAATCTATGGTCGAAGATTGAGTTGGCTAGGAGGCAGCGAGGGGACGCTTGGTTCCGGGAGATCCTGAATGATGGAGATGATGAGATCTGTGCATTGGCGATCATGGTCTGTGACGCGTTATGGTTCCAAAGAAACAAGAGGATCTTCGAGCATACTCAGTTGGCGGCTGGGGTGGTAGCGGCGGGTGTGGTGGCCAATCTGAGGAACTACAGGGCAGCCTAGAATTGGAGGGAGGAATCGTCGAATGCTTTGTAGCCACAGACTCTGCTGAGACCGCCAGACCCTGGTATCCAGATTAATTTTGACGCTGGCATACTGAATGGGGATGCGGGTGTTGGTGTGGTGGCTTTGGACCAGACAGGCCAGTTTCTGAGAGCGGTGGCTAGGAGGTTTCAGCACGTCAGTGATCCGGCTTTGGCTGAATGCTTAGCCTTGGAAAAGGCGCTCATGTTGGCCAGGGATTTGAACCAGTCGGGGATGAAGCTGGTGGGGGATGCACTCCAGGTTGTTCAGATGGTGAATCAGGAGATAGATTGCTCGGACAACTGTAGGGAGACGGTTTTGAGGGTACGGAGTTTGCTGGAGAATAGTACTTAATTATGGCCCTTTTGGGTTCCACGTAGTCAAAATTTTATAGCTCATTCTCTAGCTAACTATGCTAAGTCGAACCCCCTGATGTATGATACTTGGGATTCACTCCCGAGTTTCCTGTCATTTGTTTCTGGACAATTTCCAAAACCCTGAAGTTGAATGGAATAATTACATTTTTCAAAAAAAAAAAATAATATATATATATATATACAAGAGGTGGTCTCTAAGACGACCGTCTATACCATGGATTGATTTGTAAATAGAGTAATATATCAAAAATGCGGAGGGACCAATTTGCAATTTTTGAAAAGTTAAAAAAATCACGTGCTACAGTAATTTTGCGCGTGTACAATTTTTGCTACAGTGCTGTTACAATAACAGGGATTTAACCCAAAACAAGAACTTGTAACTTAGAAAATAACCATTATAACATAAAAATGGGGAATTTAAACCAAAACCTAACATGATGGATTTAACCCAAAACCTGAAGTTGCTACACAGTAACATGAGGGATTTAAACCGAAATATGAACTTGTAACTTAGAAGATGACCATTATAACATAAAACATAGGGAATTTAAACCAAAACCTAGAAGGTTTTTATTATCTAATAAACTGAACTTGTAACTCAGAAGATGATCATTATAACATAAAATATGGGGAATTTAAACCAAAATGTGTAACTTAAAACAAGAGAGTTTTAAAATAAAACATAATGAATTCAAACCAAAACATGAGTAATTTAAAACAAAATGTGTAAGTTAAAACAAGAGAATTTTAAAACAAAGCATGAAAGATGAGTATTGATCATCTAAAAACCTAAAGTTGTAATTTAAAAGATGGATTTTATAACTTAGAGAAATTCTCCTGTAGGACGGTCCTTTCATAAGCTATGGTCAGACCAAGGACCTAACTGCAATTTATAGGAATTATGAGAAATCTCGCGGGCCAAAAACGGGTCGAAAACGGGTTATAAGGAAAATGGGTCAGATTGTAAAAGCGAATGAAGAGAGAGAAAAGGGGTTGCAACTGCGCATCGTTCTTCTTTCTGAATTCCCCAAATCCAAATATCGATTTTGAAGCAGATTGAAAAAAGAATTGCAGCTAAAAATCCGACGAATTGATTGGGGCGAAAAGCTATCGAGAGATTGATTCGAATGGATTCCGGAAATAATGGAAATCGATTCGATTACAGAGCAGCGAATGCGATCGCACAATCCTAATCTATGACTGTACATGAACTAAACTTTATGTTGTTTGAATGGTAGCTTAATTCACATGTATGAGTGTTTAGTTCGGGTGTATGAGTGTTTAGTTCGTATATATCAATCTTTAGTTTGAAGGTTTGGTGAAAGTGAAACTGCTTGCTCTGTGGGGTTACTCTTGTGTAGCATATCACTCACGATCATCCGCCGAAAATGGAGTGATTTCAGCTTGGTGAACGCCCTCCCGATTTCTTCCACCCAGCGAGTCACGTAACCGCCCCAGTCCTCCGGAATCAAATTAAACATAGCGGCGCGTGGCTTGCCTTTCAGCTTCATTGACTCAAGATTCTGGAACCTCCTCGACAGCTGCTGCGGGGTAGAGGTGTAGCAGAGCGCCATGGTCACGTGCTTGCGCGTTAACCTTTTAAACAATTGAACTAAACATTATTATGCAAGAACTAATTTAGAAAATATATTAATCATTAGACATTTCAAATCACTAAACTAATGAGTCATATACACGAAGTAACCTCTTAAATCACAAAACTAAGGACTAAACATTCAAATCACTAAAGTAACGACTCATATACATGAAGTAACATTTCAAATCTCTAAACTAATGACTCACATACACGAACCAAGTTTTCAAGTTATAAAACTAAGGACTCATATACACGAACTAACATTTAAAGTCACTAAACTAATGACTCATATACCCGAACTAACTCTTAAAATCGCTAAACTAAGGACTCATATACACGAACTAACCTTTCAAATCACTAAACTAAAGACACTCATATACCCGAACTAACTCTTAAAATCGCTAAACTAAGGACTCATATATGCGAACTAACCTTCCGAATACACTAAACTAAAGACACTCATATACACGAACTAACCTTTCAAATCACTAAATGAATGACTCATATACACGAACTAACCTTTAAAATCGCTAAACTAAGCACCTATACACACGAACTAACCTTTAAAAACTAAGCACCCATACACACGAACTAACCTTTAAAATCACTAAACTAATGACTCATATACCTGAACTAACTCTTAAAATCGCTAAAAACTAAGGACTCATACACACGAACAAACCTTTAAAATCACAAAACTAATGACTCATATACCCGAACTAACTCTTAAAATCACTAAACTAAGTACTCATATCTGCGAACCAACCTTTCAAATCACTAAACTAAAGACACTCATATACACGAACTAACCTTTCAAATCACTAAAATAATGACTCATATACCTGAACTAACTCTTAAAATTGCTAAACTAAGGACTCATACACACGAACTAACCTTTCAAATCACTAAACTAAACACACTCATATACACGAACTAAGGACTCGTACACATGAACTAACCTTTAAAATCACACTAAACTAAGGACTCATGTACACGAACTAAAACTAATATAATTTTTTTTTAACATCAAATTAATTTAATTTTATTGGGCATAAAATCACCACTACCTACTATTTCTGAATTAATTGAATGCTTGGACATATAGGATTAGGAGTTAATGGAAAGGAATTTCTGGAAAGGAAACCCCAACCTATAATCAAAGCTAAAGTCAATTCAAAAGGAATGCACAGCACACTGCACAAAAGCAGCACACGCGCACATTTATGATCCACATCCAAATCTTATAACCCGACTTCATTAAAAGTCCGACCCGCGAGGTTTTCATAATGTTTTAAATATTTGCATCATAAGTCCCTCCGTCCATTTTTGTTATATTTCTTGTAATTTTCAGTATATAGTCTTATCATAAGGTTATGATAGAACCGTCCTACCCAAGACTTTGTATATAACTTAAAATATGAGTATTTGTTTTTATAAAAAAATTCAAAAAACAAATTCAAAAAAATTGTTCAGCGTTACTGTTCACTGGAACTGTTCACGCGCGAATTACTGTAGCGTGTGAAAATCCTAATTTTTCAGAAATTGTAAATTGGTCCCTCCTAATAGAAAGAGCAATATGTTCAAATATAGCTCATGGTCACCATAAGATATGTTTGTTGCTCAATATTAAGTTGGCGGCTTAGAATACCTAGAAAATAGAATTCAGATAGCTTTCTTTTAGTCCCATAAAAATTTTTGCTTCTATTTGGTCCCATAAAAGTTATTATTGGTTTTATTTGGTCCTTTGGTTAGTCAACTAACGGAATAGTAGTATTGACTAACGGAATTTCTTAAATAAATTACACAAATACCCTCCATTTCTATTAAAATATCAAATTAGCAATGTAGTTTGTGAAACATTTAAATAAATAATTGGTCTAACAAGCTTTATTTTTATTTTCATAAACACAAGTCCTAATTTATTTTAAATCTAATATCTTTAATTTCAACATCAATCACGTTCATATTTTCTTTTCCCTCACTATATCCGCTCATATACAATCACACAGAGTTTGAATAATTTTAGGTACTCTCTATGAGATTGAATATAAAAAGAGATTCTTTATGATAATTTTACAAATATTTTGTTCTTATTTAGTGCTTCTATGACTATTAGCATTTATTTATTTTATTAGGGTTATTAGAGTAGTCTCAAATTTTAATCATCCATAAATTTTAGTTTTGTTCTTTGAGGTAGAATTTATAAATTTATTCGATAGATTAATTTTAATGAAATATAATTTCTAAATAAGAACTAAGTTAAGGATAAGTCTTGGAATAGACCGTCTATATTCTGATCAAAATATAGACGGGACTGATATGTTAACTATACAGACACGGAGGGACCAATTTGCAATTTCTGAAAAATTAGGATTTTCACGCGCTACAGTAACCCGCGTGTGAACAGTGCCAGTGAGTAGTGCCAGACCTTCATGTTTGAACATCCAGGTTCCATGTTATAAAACTTTCATGTTTCGTGTTAAAATCTTAATGTTTCGTGTTAAAACATTCATGTTTTAACCTCCAGGTTCCATGTTATAAAACCTTCATGTTTCGTGTTAAAATCTTAATGTTTCGTGTTAAAACCTTCATGTTACATGTTAAAAACTTCATGTTTTAACCTCCAGGTTCCATGTTATAAAACATTCATGTTTCGTGTTAAAATCTTAATGTTTCGTTTTAAAACCTTCATGTTACATGTTAAAAACTTCATGTTTTAACCTCCACGTTCCATGTTATAAAAGTATAAAACCTTCATGTTTCGTGTTAAAATCTTAATGTTTCGTGTTAAAACCTTCATGTTACATGTTAAAAACTTCATGTTTGAACCTCCAGGTTCCATGTTATAAAACATTCATGTTTCGTGTTAAAATCTTAATGTTTCGTGTTAAAACCTTCATGTTACATGTTAAAAACTTCATGTTTTAACCTCCAGGTTCCAGGTTATAAAAGTATTAAACCTTCATGTTTCGTGTTAAAATCTTAATGTTTCGTGTTAAAACCTTCATGTTTCGTGTTAAAATCTTAATGTTTCGTGTTAAAACCTTCATGTTACATGTTAAAAACTTCATGTTTTAACCTTCAGGTTCCATGTTATAAAATTGCATAAAGGTCCCTCCATGTTTTTGTAAAATTGCATAAAGGTCCCTCCGTGTTTTTGTCTAAAATTTTCTAAAATTGCATAAAGGTCCCTCAGTTTTTTTGTCTTATACACTATTTACAACTTAATCATTGGTCTATATTCTGTCAGAATATAGACGGTCTACTCAGAGACCGACTCCTAAGTTAATTACCCTAATTAAAAAATTTTCTATAATGTTAGTTAACTTATATGTTTCAAAAATTACAAGACTAATTTGATATTTTAATAGAAATGGAGAGTATTTGTGCAATTTATTTAAGAAATTCCGTTAGTCAACACTACTATTCCGTTAGTTAACTAACCAAAGGACCAATAATAACTTTTATGGGACCAAATAAAAACGAAAATTTTTTATGGAACTAAAAGAAAACGATTTGAACTTTTATGGGACCATTAGGGTAATTAATTCATAGAAAATAAATCCAAAACATATTCAATAATATTTATTTTTATTTTTTGCAATCCATTAATAAGGAGGGATTAAAGCAACCATATGACAAAAAAAAAAAAAAAACTCAATGGGAGTGAAACCTTAGGATAATTTTACCAGATCATCTCTACTCTGTGGAGACACATGATATGAATTTGAAATGCCTTTTATTGAGTAATAAACAACTATACAGTGAGGTTTCTCCTATCGAATCTCAACTCCCAATGGTGCTTCAAACCACCATGATCAAAAAATCTCTTTTTATGTTCTGTGAGCTGAGCACCCTACTGCTACATTGAAAAGACCAAATAGCACTTTTTATCTCTAAACGCTATAGACTCAAGAGTATAACTAAGGTACAACAGCAGACGAGCTAGCCGGACATCAAATTATCTCCTTTTGCCGCATCCACTTAGTAGCCGACCACTTCTCTCCTGCCAGGACTTCACATCCTCCATGTACGCTATTAGGGTCTGATTGCCCATCGAGACCCTGACACAATAACACCAAAACTCCATTCAGCAAGCTAAAATTCTACACAATTGCTGTGTTTTTTAGAATGCCTAAATTTTGTTAAATCATGCAATGCTGTCTACATGGATGTAATTTCTCATCGAACATTAACATTTCATTAATGAAGTCAGGTATAATTTGAGAATGCCGGCAACACAATTTTACATGGCTTGTCAATTGAACTAAATGTGAGGGCCATATCAGATTATCACATCAATCTTTACATGTATTAGAGAGAGATTGGTGAGAAGTTGAGAAAACAAACCATGCTCCAGAAAAGTACAGCGTCTCCTTTATTAGGCTTCACAGACAAGCCTTTGAGCATTTTCCCACCACAGCTACATTCCCCAGTACCAGCCTGATTTCCATTGGGAAAAAAATCAAAATAAATATCTTAAAACTGACAAGCAGGATTTTGCTGATATATTGTCATGTATCATTCAAACCAATGATGCTTCAAACTATCTGTCAAAGAAACCATTGGTCATTAAAAGACGTAAATCTACTACTTAACAAAACCTTCTACACCATTATAACTCATCTCCCTGGTGAACTAAAGCTTTGCCTGCCACAAATCTTTTGCAGACAAAGTAAACTTAAGATGTGATCATAAGAAAGAAGTAAAGACCTAATGAAAACAAGATACCGACAAGACATCACATTGGAGTTAAAGATCTTATAATGCTCAAAACTATATAGAGTATTAACAATTCCACTACTTTTGTAGCATCTCAAGTAATTATATTGACTCACTCAGCCCTTTGACCAAGTTAAAAACTTAAAACCACAACACTCCATTCTTAAATTAATCAAATCCAAACAAATTCTTCCCAATCTTGCAACGCATAGGGTAGAACTATCAATGTGTACAACAATATTTCACACATAATTTCAGATGATGATTATCAACACACTGGCACTGTTCGTATCGTAGATGTAATATCAGTTCGTCTCGCATTCAGTTTGCGAAAACAAATCAACAAATCTAACTTTGCTATTCAGGCAGAAGTATCTATGGGCACAGCAATATATAGCACATGCCAGGTGATGAGAAAGTGAATCTATCTTTGTTCCTCATTGAATAAAAATAGTAATATGCGCAAATATATTTCGTGGGTCAACACCAGATATGTTTGTCGCACTCGATATTAAATCGAGGCGTAAAGAAAACCTAGAAAATTATTTCAAAGTAATATTTGTAAAGATATTTAACATGGTTTTAAATTTATCATATAAAAAAAAGCAGATTTTTTGGTCCTTGATAAACAATATGATGAGTTTATCAATACAAGTATGGAAAAAAAACATAGCAAAAAAGTATGTGTCTTTTGTATGAACACTTGTTTGGATATTATGGAAAAAACACAGTTACAAAATAAAATAAAAACAGCTTCAACACAAGTGAGATACCTTAGGGAAGTATGTCTCTCCCCCTTCAACATTGTCACTTAAATACATGAGCACTGTTGCCACTCGTTGACCACCACGCTTCAAGTTAAACTGAAACAAGAGGTGTCATATAAGAATATATATGGTAACAACTACGAAGTAGGCAGAACAGGTTTAACCAAGGATTAATCCACGGGACAATAAAGAACTGCAGCCTGCAGAGAACTTACAGTATCGGAGAAGTAGTCATGATGTGGTCTGTAGAATTGTTCTTTTTCATACCTGTGCTGCAAATGTTAGCCTTCATATAAACACATCAGCTTGGTACTTCAAAGGGAATACCTAATAGCCATAAGCAAACCACCAACCTCAGAACTTGAATGAGCTCCCCATTCTCTACTGGTATTTGAGAGTACACAGATATGCGCTTTTCAATGGCCTGTAGAAAGACAAAAGGTAACAAAATGAGTGGCCAGGTTTATAATCTGTGTATTTGCAGGATATCCTATAATTATGTGTATATTTCTGATTGTTTTCTAACCTTTACGTATGCCAACATTGGTGCAATACTTAAGGTTCATAACAACAGTAAAAGGGGGAGTCAAACGCACACAAATTAATCTCAAGACAAATTAATCAAACCTGAATCATGGGATAGCTCCGTTCTTCGTGGCTTAAAAACATGCCAGAGCTTGTTCTCACGTTACTTTTAATACCCTACACAACAGAAGGCAAAAATTATGTTGGCAGATAAAACACACAACATCCTTGTCAAGCATGGCACTTTAGTGAGGGTGGCAGAAAAAGAAAAGGTTATACAGACCTATGTGGATAAAGATATTATTTATAAATTTTGAATATAATTTCAAAGGTAACTACACATACGATTATAGTATTTGGTTTTATTTAAGCATAAGTTTTAACAGTAATTTTGGAGATGAAAATCCAAAAAACACTACTGTCCCTAATTAAGGTTCTCTTTTTTTGAGCTGTCCAATTTAAGATTCTAATCTGTCTTACTTCTCCTCCACTAATACATATTGCATTGCTGTTAATCTTTTTCAATCCCACTCTTATTTCTTTGTCACAATTCCTTTGTTCGTAAAGCCTATAGCCAACATCCGTAGACCCTTAATCATGGGTGGAGTGAAATTTTGCATTTTGTCAAGTGACTATTCAAAAGGATGAAATGGAAGTGACTAAACTCACTAGAGAATATTCAGCAATAAAAAATAAAAGGTCAATATTTTTTGAATGGGATAGAGCTTATCGCACAGCGTCCACTTTAGGACACCGTAAATAAGATCAATAAACGAAAACATTTACGTATCAATTTCAATCTTCAGCAAGAACCAAAAATTTGAGACCATGGTAACAAGTATAGAAATTATTGAATTTCATAACGATCAGATTGATGATGGTGATAAAAGAACACTGTCATCTAATCAGAATATTCACAACCCAACCTTTCCAGTTTTAGCATCGACAACTGTTGAAACTTGAAGGCGGGGCAGTGCAACAGCTCTAAGATAATCACATTCCTGCACATTAAAAAATAGGTGGCCCATGACTCAAGTAATATATAATGTGAAACTTGTTACGTAGTTTGATGCTAAAGGAATCATAATCGAAACATGTACACAATTCATGTTGTAACCAAATGGACCACACCATGAAAGCTATAACGAATATACAAAGTACAGAAATGAAAAAATGGAACTTCCATACCTCGGAACTTAAGAAGTTATGGAATAATATAATTCGGGGTTTCCAACTAATTATTTCAGGCTTGACCTGCAATTATGAAAACTCATGTTAATAACTGAGAGCTAATCACACTGCATCATCAGTTATCAGTGGAACAACAGGTATGAAAAACAAAGTATTAAGAACAGGGGAAATCTTCAGTTAGAAGAAATAATTTCTTTAGAACTCTTTCACAAATGAGTCTCAATACTAGGTGGGTCTAAAGAGTAAATTATATTTAAAATTGGATCCAAAAAGCATGAATGACTGCATTATAAAATTGGAAAATGCAGCTTCCTTTGCCAAAGATACTGCAGAAGGTCTTGTAGCAGATAATACTCCAACAAATTAAATTTAGAAGAGATTGTCATTCAATTAGTC
This sequence comes from Cruciata laevipes, assembly GCA_963678965.1. Classification (NCBI taxonomy): domain Eukaryota; kingdom Viridiplantae; phylum Streptophyta; class Magnoliopsida; order Gentianales; family Rubiaceae; genus Cruciata; species Cruciata laevipes. The sequence continues at coordinate 13,629,448 of OY787635.1, forward strand.
TTTAAACCTCTCAAAACTAGCTCCTGCTAGTTACACTCACACCCAAGCAGGCACAATTGAAGTGTGGTTATGAGGAAATGCATGAAATAAACAAGGTGAGATAATTAGCCCCCTATATAAAAGAAAGGAAAGTGCGCATACATATCCAATGCGCAAAGCTACAGCTTCTTTGTCATAAGCCCAATGAGAGTAACCTGACATACAAGAACAAGATTGTTGTCAGATTATTACCCGAAAACAGGTTTATATCCAAAATTGTATAAAAATGAAACACTGTGCATATTTCCATAGCACAAAATCAAGGAATGCTTTTGAAGATATGATCTCTCTTATAAAGTGAGACAAATAACATTCATTATTACATAAACAAAATAACTTGTGTATAAAGGTTAACGAATTAAGAACAGAGTCAGTTCTATACATAATATCTGCAGACAAGAGGATATAAGCCATGACTATTGAAATGCACAGGCAAGGGAAATAATAAATGTGAAAAACACTCCAAAATATCTTATTGCTGGTAAGGAAAAGCTATGGTGTTAGAAATGTAAAAATTAATGGCTTTATAAGATGGACAAGTGAAGGTAAATTAGAGGACCACAGCTGAAAAAAACTGGACTCGTCTGAAAGCTACAGTAGGAAAGCTACATTTATCGATCTGAGGTTCCAGGAAATATGGCTTTAAAATCTGTTTGGGTACTGTCTAAGGAAACATATTATCTCTTGAAGATTCACCAACACCATGAAATTACTTGGACTTTACAATACAGAAAATTAATTAATTTAAGTGGGCAGTGATGTAGTACACAAAATAGTTCCAAAATTCCATCAGCAACAAAACAGTTTCAGTTGAGACTTATGGGTATTAGGTTAAGGTTTAATATCTAATTCATTATAACAGTTAATTGTAGTACACAAACATGAATGGAAAAAGGTACAGAAGGCTATGCGCAGAAAAGTAATGACTGTGATGTTGTATTTACACCAAAAAAGATTCATAGAGCTAAGCACTAAGCAGGAAGAAAGACGGGGAGATGCTGTCATGTGTTTGTTGTGTATCATGCTAATATTGATTATAATAAAAATCCCAACCTCTTCTCAGTGAACCAATACCATAGCTAGTCTGACCTTCAAGGGTTCTTCTCAAGTGTGATGCCGAACCTAAAAGGTAAAAGACAAATATTTAGAGAGCAGTTCGTTTAGCAAATAATTGAGGCTTACAGATTGATTGGAATGATTCAAAACTAGTGCATCCATCATTTAAAAAACTTAATGTGTATTACCTTAAGCAAACATATACTTAAGGCATGTGTTGATGAAAGAAACCCAGGAGAATTCTTTTTATAGCAGATCTAGCTCTAAGGGGGCAACAAATTAATATAAGTAAATTAACTATAATGTTTATTGGGAAATATCACTTATATCCAACTTGATGGAAAAAGTCAGGAGTGTAGCAGAGTGTTCAGAGAAGGCAATGCTAAAGGTTCTATGAGTATTTATCATAGAAAAGTGAATCTGTCAAAACTTCAGGAGGGTGCGAAAGAAGACACGATACAACTTCATATCAACATACAGTTTTCAGATACGTAAATTAGATGAGTGCTAGAAGTAAAAGCATTATGCATCCAGAACAGTGTTTTAATTTTCGAAACATAAAGGACCTCAGTTCCTAGCCAGCCGGACTCTCTGATTATTTTTGACAATTTCAAGCTGTCATTTCACTACAAGTTATAGAAAAATTTATTAAAGATAAGAACAAAATTATACCTTGTTGCATTTCCAACATGCACAGAAGAACACAAAGAGTGATTAATCGGTCGAATTTGACCAAACTTACAAAAAAAATGTTTTCAATTTTATAATGCATATTGAATGCCTTGAAGCACATTTTTCAAAGTTAGCACGCAAGCTAGTGATTTCCATTCTAGTGGAAACATTATAACATAGAAACAAAACAACTGAAGACTTGAGATGTTAGATTATTCAACCATAAATTGAAGCAGCAGTTCACAACATAAGCATTATAATAGAGAAAATTGATAACTTTTATCTGCCAAACTAAACTGGTAATTGAGATGACATGCTAACAAACACGTGAATATATATAGACACACACACACATACATCAATTTCAAAATACAGTGAGAAATCACAAATTTTAAAACATTCCAGATATTAGTTTAATTATAAGCATTGGAATGAAGAGTAAATAGCATGGATATAGTAGAGAATGCAATAAACGATGAAATAATATTAAGCAAATAGGATAGTGGAATAATGCTAGATATGAGTTCAAGGACATCTACCGTATGAATCTTCCAACTTTCCAATGAATGCCAATTGTAGCAATGCTCCTGCATAATCAATTTTTTTAAAAAAAATCAGCACTGATGTTTATACAAAGACTTGTGTTCTGCATTTTTAATTATAATTCCACGTCACTGGAAGCCCAAAAAAAGGAAGAAGAAAAATTGACTAGGCATGACTCCCCTATGAATTTCAAATGTTAGAAACACACATTATTATTCTAGTCCCCACACCAACCACATTATTCAATATTCATTGATCTCTGAATGTTTGCCTAAGACACCAAGTGTGTACTAAATGAAAATTAAACACCAAAGGATCATTATCCACCCTTCATTCCAGATGGCTACCGATATCAAGATCAGCTAATCACTGCAGCTAGGACAACTCAGCATCATTAAAAACCAAGCAATTCTGGAACTTAACTAAACCTCCTACTTCATTTGGAACCAATCCAGCATTTAAGCATGTGAATCACATTTCTAAGCCATATCAAAACCCTCTGACTTACTAATCACCAAAAAAAATAAAACCTTTTCAGAGCTGGAATGAATCAGCATTTTCCAATACTTTTTTATTTAAAAAAACAAATTTCCCCATCCGCTCTGATCATGAAATTACCAATTTGCATTTCTGTTTCCTTGATGCCATTTTTGTACAGACAGAAAGAGACGACAGGAAAAGTGAAGACAGTTACAGGTTGCGGTAATTGGGGGAGCAACAGAAGAGCGGTTAGAGATTGTACCGATAATCATTCCGACAGCGACGAATGTGAGCAGACCGAACACGATCCTCATTCTGCTGGAAGACGCCATGGTAAACCGCGTACGTTTTCGAAAATCTAGCGAAGCTGACTGATGACTACTTGTGACTCCTTCGTTGAACTTTGAGGACGCGTGTGTTTGGGTCAAAATACTGTGTCGGAGCAAATGAGAAGACGTACTACATAGTACCAAAATTATTTCATCATTATTCCTCTTTTTTCACTTTTTTTTCTCATATTCCAACGCCCAAACATTAATTTATAGCCTAATCCATCAGTCACACCTAAAACCATTTAGTTGATTTCTTAAAAGTCAAATTGAACCGGGTTGACCATTAATATATATATATATATATATATATAATTGATGACATAGTAGGTATATTTTTAGATTCATCATATCACATATTTTCAAATTAGAGATAATTTTATAGATACCCTCAGCCTTCGCAAAATGTCAAAAAGACCTGCTAACTTTTCGTTTTTGCTTTGTTCGGACCCCCTCTGGCTAACTAGGTCATTTATTCATTAAAAATAGTTAAATGTTGGGGTATAATAGTAATTTCAGGTTTAATTTAATGGAAAAAAGTGTAACAAGTGGGTTTGAACCTAGGTCTCCCAAAACTACAGACAAAACTATTACCACTATGCCGCAAGGACTTCAAAACGCTCAAAATGGTAATAAAGTCCTAATATTTTATCTTCGTGGATATCATACATTATGCAATATTTTGAATTTTCATCAAATTTATTGTTTTGAAAAAATATTGGTTTGATATGTATTTATCTGGTATAAGGTTTATGAGTGTTTTTTTATCATCATTAGCATTATGTACTTTAAAATATAAGGTGAACTTTAAAATTTCAATTTATTTTGTTGGTCACATGTATTTTAAAAAGTATATGAGATGAAAATATGTAAAGATGACAATATAAAAATATATATATATACAAAAAATTATAATTAGAAAATTACTTTTGTAATGACATATAAAATGTAAATAAATTAATATGATGGATTAAATGATTTTTACATATGACACTATTCTTAAATATGATTTATCTTTCTAGCAATGGTGATCATGGGAAGTGAAAATTTAATTTTATATATAATAATATTAAAAATTAATATTTGTTTCCGAGATGTGAACGTAACAAAGGGAATGTGGGAGAATTTGATTCTCTTTCCATAACTAGCCAAACACCCAACTTTTCGGAGAGTCCGGATCTCATGTACCACTGTTTCCTCAGCCGACCCTGTACCACCCCACAAACGCAACCTTCCATCCCTTCAAAAATCCTTTCACTGAAAGGAAACGGTGATAAAAAAGGGAAAAGAATAAATAAAATTTAAAAGGACCTAAATTAAAAAATTTGTACGGGGTCTCAAAATGTATTGGACCGGCCCTGAGTTCAGGTATTTTCTTACATAATGATTGTCAAGAAAATTGGAGCACAAGCCTGAAAGAAGCATATCAACTTAATTCAAGACTTCTATGTTCATTCAAAGAATTCATTTCGTTTCCGCCCCCATTTTAATTCATTTTTGTTTCAATCCTATCTATTGCATGCCTAGGTTGAAACAAATTGCATGGTCGAGCCATGGTTTTGGTTCATTCATCTCTCTAAGAATACATGAATTTATTATCCGTTAGCCTTGGTTGGTGCATGGGAATATGCATTGACCTATATAGCCTAACACTAGCTTGGTTGGTGTTCATGAGGTTTTACCTTGTTTTGGGTGATGTTAACAAACTCAAGACCACATTTGGCTTTTTTAATTAGAAAAAGTTCCTTCGTACCCTGCGTTCTTGTGTATGTATTAATATGTCCTTCGGTTCTTGAAAAGTGCTGATATACTTTGGTTGGCTTTTTAAACTTTGATTGCATTTTTGTCGATCAAACATGTTGATTTGTAAAGAGGAAAGCTTACAACTGCAGTATTGGAGCGGCAGCGAGTAAACTAATAATGGAATACCCAAAATTTTGAAATTTAAACCACGGTTAATTCACGTGACAGAAGTCAATTGTGACAAAAACGACCACCAAATTCGCCATTGGGTGATTTTATTTTATTTTCAAAGCGATTTTGCCCAACAAGAAAACACTCTAGAATTACAGAAAAAAATCTTCGTCGGTCCAGGGACATATCAGCACTTTACAAGAACTCAGGGGTATATTAATACATACCCCAAGAACTCAGGGGTACACAAGAGTTTTGCTCTTTTAATTAATACTAGTTTTATTGTCCGCCGTGCATTGCATGGTAATTTTTCTGAAAAGAACATGAAATTTACAGAGAAATGAAAAACTTGTCAAAAGAAATGCACAAATTAATTAGGAGGAGATTTTTGAAATACAATAGCAGCAAAATAAATGTGTTGCAAAATAACTCAAAGTTATTTTGAGTTTTGAAGCATAAGTAGATTTGTTTTCGTCATAAAACACAACGATGTTTGAGCTGTCAAATTTTTCAAGATCAAACTTAGAGAAAGAAAACTGACCTATTTAGACTAAGAAAAGAAAACATCCTTATTTCTGTTGACTCAATATATATGAAGCGTATGTAAAGGCAGTAGTAGGTAGTGGTGTCGATTCGGGTAAATAGGTCGGTTTCGATCTTCCAAAAACGGGTTCGGTTAAAAACGGTTTCGGTTTGAATCGGTCATTTTTTCCTATTCGGTCAATATCGGTCAGGTCGGGTTGATGTCGGGTCGGGTTTATTCGGTTATTTTTTCTTTTCCGGTTCATTTCGGGTTTAAATAAATATTAATCGGGTCGGTTTGGTTTGGATGCTGATGTCAATACGGGTCATTCGGTCGGGTTGAAACGGTTTTGGGTCAAAATATGTTTGGTTTTATAAAGTTCATTTACATGTTTTTTGTTCTTTGTCGCCGAATTTGATTTTTCATATTTATAGTTTGATTCATTTAAATCGATATCTTTTCTCGATCTCCATAGTAGATCGAGTACTTTTGATTCTTTTATAGATTAATGAAATTACTAATTCTTGTTGATTCATCTGATACTTTTGTTTTTGATCTATAATAGATCATGATTTTGTCTACTTCTTGTTATTTAAATGTTTAATTTTGCGATTCCAATGTGTTTATAGTTTGATACAAAATCTTTATAATTTTGACCACAATCATCTTGTTTATGGTATTACAGATGTTGTGTGAACCCTGATTAAAAATGTAGATTGTACTTAAGATGGAGATCCATGTCAAGTGATTAATTTCATGATTAACAATTTAGATTACTTTTAATTATTTTCCTCTCTATATGAATTAGTAGTAAAATTGCAAATATGTAACACAAAAGTCGAATGTGTTAATGTGTACATTTATTTTGTTAAAATTGAGTAGAATTGTATATACAATATGTATATTTTATATTTTAACTATTTACTATCAAAATTTTAGTTTAAATTAATTGGTAGGAACTAGGAAGTTTGAAAGTTTTATTTGCTTAGTAGTAATACAAACTTTAATTACATTTATAGGAATTTTCCATTTTCTTTGGTTGATTGAATCGATTGATTTATGATGGTTGTTTCTTGGTTTGAATCGGTTTAGGTCGGTTACAGGTCGGGTTGATTTCGGTTCGGTTCGGTTCGGTACCGTGCAAATTTGGATATCGGTTGGGTTTGGATCTAAATTCTCGGGTCAGTTCGGCTTTCAGGTTGAGTTCGGTTCGGGTCGGTTCGGTTCGGTTCGGTGACCCATATCTCTCGGGTTATTATTGGATCGGTATTATTCGGTTTCGGTCAGTTTTTCGGGTTCGGGTCTGAACTGACAGAACTAGTAGTAGGCCTTTTAAGTTTTAGTATTGTTGTTTTTTATGCTTTAAAGGCTCTAGGCCTAGAAATTGTACCTTGGTTTCCTATATTTTAATTAAAAGTAGTGTTCCCTTTAAAAAAACAAAAAAAACATATATGAAGTGTGAGCTTCTCCACACTTTCTCTACACCAGCTTTCCATGCATTAAATCTGCTTTGTCAAAGCAAATTTGGATCTGTCTTAATCTGTGTATTATCAACATTTTTTTTTTGAAAAATTCATTCATGATACTGGAAAAACGCACAGTAACGATTACAAGTAAAATCAACATCTAATCATCTAGCCTATTACAAGGCTAACTAAATCATATGCTAACCAGACTCATACCGTATGTACTATTACAAATTGAGAGATCCAATAAAAAAGTTGTAATACCGCCCTCGAGGATATTATTTTGCAACCGCTAAGCAGAGAGGAACGTCTCCCGCATCAAGAAAAAAAACACAAGATCTATATGGGGAAATGATTGAAGAAGAAGAGGGGTTTTTTTTTGCAACCGCTAAGCAGAGAGGAACGTCTCAAGAAAAAAAACCCCCTCTTCTTCTTCAATCTAAACCACGATCTATATACTTCAAACTGTAAACACCTTGAAAATCATAGATCACGAACGGGAACACGATCCACGGCCTGTCCAACCAGATCAAGAACTATAAACAAAAAATCTAAACAAAAAAACCACGACCTGTCCAACCAGATCGGGAAGAAAAACACCGACGAACAGCTAAATTATGGATCCAGCCGATAAAATCGAGAACAATTTCATTGTGTGAATCACACATATTCAATGTAATAAACAATCAATAAACGGAAAATCAGTTGTTCCCCATGGGGAGATGGGGAAATGATTGAAGAAGAAGAGGGGGTTTTTTTTCTTGAGGGCGGTAGGGTTTAGGAGGTTAGGTTTTGCACTTCTACTTGTATATTATTTTTATTTTTTTGATAATACCATATATATATATATATATATATATATACTTAAAACTGAAGCAAATACATTTGACAACAAAGTAGTAGCCCTAATATGTTCTGAGTTCACCACTTGTCTTATTAACCTTGACTGCTCTGAACTCCATGTTTGCTTGTTCCATGAACCTCCTGATGTCCTGGTTCAGAGAAGCTAACTGCCAAGGTGGCTGACTGTCTCTGTCAATTAATAAATTTTCTAATAACAGAGAATCAGTTTGTATTAAAACAGGCACTTCTGAAGCACTGGATATGTGTTGCAATGCCTTCCAACATGCATACATTTCTGCATGTAAAGGGGGAAAAGCTCTGAACTTTTCCTCTCCTTTGAAATCTTGCAAATCTTGAGAAGTCCTCAGTTGACAACTCCATGCTGCTGCTGCTAAACTTGTTTGTGCTTTGAAAGCTCCATCAAACCTTATTAACCAACCCTGAGTAATAGTAGGCTGTATCTGATTAGCTTCCTGCTGAGGCAGCCTAACATCTTCAATATCTTGTATTGATCCTCTTACCATTACTCTCTGTTGTTCCTCTGCAGCTTGATTTACTACTAGAAATGGTTCCTTTTGTATATTCTCAAAAACTACACCATTCCTATCCTTCCAAATACACCATATAAGACAAATGCTTAGTGTGATATCCTCTGAGCTTGGAGCATTTTCAAACCAATCCCAAAACCAAGTCCTGAAATCTAAATTTGGAGTATTCTGAAAATCAAAACCAAGCCTAGACAATCTCCATATTCTTCTGGATTTTTCACATCCTATAAAAAGATGTGTAGTGTCTTCTTGAAGCAAATTGCACCTCCTACAAATAGGGGATGTAATGCATTTTCTGAAATACAAAAAGGTTGTTGTTGGCAACCCAATCTGTAAAGCACGCCATACACCTGCAATTATCTTAAGTGGTAAATTTAAACCCCATAACTTTGATCATCTCCTGTTACTTTGAGTGACTGGGTATTGTGAATGAGTCTGCAAACTCCTATACCCATCCTTAACATTATATATCCCTTTCGCTGAATTTTCCCAAATGAGAGAATCTTTCTGTTCAACTAGAACTGGAACATGAATCTTGACAATCTCTGCTATTACATGAGGACTAAAGAGAGCCCTCAACAATGGCATTCTTCACTGTCTGTCTTCTGTAATCAAATCCTTAACTTTAAGATTTGAATATGAATATATAGCTTCCACCTCTTCTAAAGGATTTATAGTACTAGGAATCCATTGAGCTTGAACTGGTATAATGTCACCACTTCCTAGTTTCCACTTTAAATCCTTTCTTATCAAATCTAGCCCCCACATTATTGACTTCCATCCCTAACTGTCCTGACCTCTGCTCTTTACCTTATAAACCTCTTGATGCTTACAATATTTCTGAGTGAAAGTTTTTGAAAACAGACAATCAGGACTGTCTATAATCTTCCATGCATGCTTTGCCAAAAGAGCTCTGTTCATAAGTATAGCTTTCCTCATTCCTAACCCACCTTGAGTTTTTGGCTTACACATCTGATCCCATGACATCCAATGTAATCCCTTTCCTTCTATCTTTCCTAAGCAAATAAACTTTGTTGTCATACTGTCTATCTTTTTCAATATTGATGTTGGAAGCTTGAAAATTCCCATTGGATATATTGAAATAGAAGACATAGTATGCTTTGCTAGAGTTATCCTTCCTGCAAGATTCAGAAATTTTGTCTTCCAATTCTCAAATTTATTTTTGATCTTGTTGACTAACTCACCAAATACTTTTGCATTTCCTTCTGAAAGATTTAAGTTGATTCCCAAATACTTTGACCCAATACCTTTACCATGTATGTTCAAAGTATTTCTTAGATAATTCTCTTCCTGCTCAGAAATATTTGGACTTACTTGTAATGAGGATTTAGCAAAATTTATCCTTTGGCCTGAGAATCTTGCAAAGTGATCCAATTTCACTGCCACTAACCCCACTTTTCCTATGTACATGCCTTTCATAAATACTGACTGATTTCCTTCTATGAGATTTGACATAATTTCACTGCCACTAACCCCACTTTTCCTTTTTTCTTTTTCCTCAAAGTTTCCATCATCTCATGTGCTAGAAGAACTTCCCCTATGTACATGCCTTTCATAAATCCTGACTGATTTCCTTCTATGAGATTTGACATAATTTGAGCTAACCTTGAGGCAATGACCTTTGCCAATATCTTATACTTTACATTGCATAATGATATTGGCCTATAATCTTCCACCATCTTAGCATTATTTTTATTTGGGATCTGAATAAGAAAAGTAGTATTCCAATCATGTGGAATCTCCTGACCTACTAGGATACCTCTGATTGTGGCTAAAACCTGGGTTTTAATCACCTCCCAATGAGTCTGATAAAATCCTGCTGGAAGACCATTTGGCCCTGGAGATTTCCAAGGTTTCATACTTTTTAAAGCAACATAAATATCATTATCAGAGAAATCAATACTCAGCAAATTTATCTGATCTTGATCTAAACCTTGAATTGTGTGCTGCAACATATCATGTACCTGTATGGGGTTACTAACCTGAGGTGGGTATGATTCTGGTGTACATAATAAAGATGTGTAATGAAGCTGAAATTGTGTTTGAATCTCAGCCTCTTCAGATAACCAAAATCCCTGCCCTGACTGTATGCTTGTAATTTGACTTCTGTTTTTATTTATTGTAGCCCATTTATGATAAAAGGCTGTATTTTTGTCCCCCAGTTTACCCCAATTACTTCTTGATCTTTGCTGCCAATAGTCTGCCTGTCTATCTAAGAGGTCATTCAGAACTTCCTTTAAATGCTCTCTTCTTCCTGTCTGTGAATCAGATTTTGACTAGCTTGTACTGCTTGCAAAACATCTGTGACTTCCTTAATTATTTTATCCAATGCCCCAAAACTTTGACTGCTCCAGTTATAAAGATGAAGTAAACTGCTTTTCAAAAGCTTCGAAAGTTCCTGAGGCTGTTGCTGCTATACTTTCATGACAATCTGTTTGGCTGTATCTGTATTTGCCCAATGAGCTTCATACCTCCTGTACCAATTTCTTTTTCTGATTTGAGGCTTAAATTCTAAGACAATAGGGCTATGATCAGACTTAACTATAGGTAATGCAGTTTGTGAGAATGAGAGGGAATTTAGCTAGCATAGTAGAGTTAGCAAATGCTTTATCCAATCTCATAAATACAGTATGAATCTTGTCTATTGTTGCACCAAGTGAACCACTGCCCTTGATTTGGTATCTCTTGTACTTTCAAATAGTTGAGTAGAGATACAAATTCCTTAGAATTGTCATCTTGATAGAAACAAGAACGACTAGTCTTTTCTGCTTCACTTATGACTTGATTCATATCACCTATAACCACTAAGAGATAATCCAAAATGCTGGGGAGATGTCGCACGCTCTCCCAGACTTGCATTCTTGCATTACTAGTAGGATGTCCATACATAAAAAGCTGCAACCATTCTACTCCTACATTGGTTGAGCCCTTACATAATACATAATTTAAACTACTGGAAATCACAGACAAAGATACATCAGATGTCCATAACACAACTAAACCTCATTCAGATCCTAGCGGATTCTTCACAAAAGAGGAGACAAAATATGTACACTGCTGCCAAGTCTTCAGATCTTCTTCCTGCAGCCTAGTTTCCATAAGAAAGAACACCTCTGGTTTATGTTGCTTTAGCAGACGAGCAATCATCTGCCTCGTAGAGGTATTATTCATACCTCTACAATTCCAGCTCAGTGTCTTCATGGACTGTTCTCTGACCGTTTTGGGACGGCCAGCTGAGACCTTTCCCTTCTTAGCATCTCTCTGAACCTCTCCATTTTCTTCTCATCCTCTTCAAAGTTCCACAATGAACTTTTCACTGTTCCAACCATTTTATCAACATTTTCCCTTCCTCTGATCATATCCTTCTTATGCATACTGGATGCAATGTTTAAACCCAAACCCTTATTCTTGCACAATTTCCCCTCACCAATCTTGATTCCCTTTTCAGCTACCTTCCCAATCTGTAACTTCTCCCTCATTTCTTGAGCTACATCTTCTTGTTTACCCTTGCCCTTAGCATCAGAATAAGATTGGAATTCTTTCTGACTCAGACACTGCTTCTTGTAGTCCTCTTTCACCCCAGCCCTACTTTCAAAGTCTGCAAGTCCTACTTCATGCTTAAACATCTGTTTGTTGCCAGAACTATCCTTTATAAAGTAATTAAGATAACCATCCTCTAAGTCCCAGCACCTATACAACTGATTTTTGGGCATATCTAAGGTAGTAACAAAAGCATCCTTTTTCCCTCTAATAATATAAACAGGAGTTTCAATAACAAGATTTATTGAGGAAAGTTGTGAAGAATTACCATCTTCCTGTAGGTCTTCAAAGTTCTTATCATGCCTTCCTTGTGTTTCTGATGGAGGATACCATGTGACTGCTCTGATTGTATCCACTCCCAAAGACTGCTTATCATTTCTACCTCTCTTACCACCATACTCATTAACAGACAGCTCAGCAACCTTGTTTCCTTCCTCTGGAACCATAACTGTCTTAGATCCAGACTCAACTTCTTCTCCCACCTGTTTATCCTTTTCTTCTGTCTCCTGACCCACAACTTGATGGCCTGAATGATTCTCCTCAAAATCCTCTTCCTGTAGTTGCAAATCCCCATCCATTTCTTGTACAACATAACCATTTGGTAATCCAGCTGAGTTTTCATTATTATCACCATCATGTTCTTGCATGTTTTGATCCCCTCCCACATTTGGATTTTGTGGAGGCTGACCAAAATATGGATCAAAATGCTCCTGCTGAAACTGCCCTCCTTGACCACTACCTCCAGCTTCCTGATGGAACTGAAACTCTTGTTCATTAAGGTCATCATCATTGCTCATGCTGAAGAAGAACCCATCCACTATGTTCTCATCTGGGGTATCCTCTGAAGTAATCACTCTGGAAATCAAGGAAACCATCTAGAAATCTTGTTGATCTCTTCTGAGGTCTATGAGCATGAGTTCTCATGCATGAGGGAAACATCATCTTAGAATGATCAAAGACCAATCTAGTCCCCCTCTGAGCACTGTGCTCCCTTATCTTTCTTTCCAAAAACTGCAGTAACCTGTGATTGTTATCTATTGGGCATCTATTCATTAAATGCCCAATCCTCCCACAACGCCTACAGAACTTATGAATCCTCTCATAACGACATTGTATCCAGAATCTGTGATTATTAGGCATACAGATATAAAACCCCGGAATCAAAGGATTATTAGGGTTTATTAAAATCCTTGCCCTAAGATATCTGATGTTGATAGAAAGCACCACATACAACTCCGCATCTACTCTTTCACCAACCCAATCCACAATCTTTTTAGCAGCTTTCTTTGCAAAACAACCTCAAGATTAATGTGAATAACAATTCACCAAAATCAACTATAAAATTATTATGGATCCTCACAGCAATCATCACCTTCTCTACACCAACTCTATTTAAAGCTATTCCCGCCCCCCACCTCCTTACTGCCATCATTCCTCCCGCAATTGAATATGGGGAATTATGCAGAACAACTAACATCTGTTGCTTACTATCAAGCTTAAGAACATAAAAGTTTTTATAGCGATGCTTAACTGATGAGTAATCATGGTTGCATGCAATTATCAAGTTGGTGGTTACAAGCATTTACCTTGGAGGTTACAAGCATTTACCTTTGAGGTTACAAGCATTTACCTTGGTGGTTTATGTTTTAGGAGTTACTAGCATTCAATCTAGTTAATGTGTTATAAGTTTTCGTAAGTTACAAGCTTAGAGTATGGCATTTGTATTGCCTCATAAGTTTTACATTAAGTAGGATGTTATTTCTTCCTTTCAATTGTTCTCTATAAATAGGAGCAATATAAATCAGAAAAGCTGAATCTTTTCAGCACCAAAAATTCTCTTGTCTTTGTTCTCTCTTTTACTTATTCTAGCCATTTACGATCTTGTGTTCCAACAAGTGGTATCAGAGCCACGGTTCTAAATGGCTAGTGATAGATCAAAGTCACCGGAGAAACCAGAAGGTTCACGCACGGGCCAACCGAGAGGGCGGAGTTCGACCAGAGGTCCGAAAGCTCGAGAGGTGGTGGTGCAGCAAGTGTTGAGGGAGAGTTCCATGGTGTATCCGGTTCTTACCCGCACAAACTATGCAGATTGGGTCCTAGTCATGAGGGTGAATTTGCAAGCACAAAGTTTGTGGGAGGCTGTCGAGGACGGGGACGTGGAGTACCGTGTGGACAGGCAGGCCCTGGCCGTGATCCTGCGTGCCGTGCCACCTGAGATGCTGGCCACGCTGGCGGTCAAGGACACAGCCAAGGAGGCTTGGGACACGATAAAGATGCAACGCATGGGCGTCGAACGTGTCCGGGAGGCCAACGCGCAGAAGTTGCGGACGGAGTTCGAAACCATCATTTTCAAAGATGGTGAGAACATGGATGATTTTTCCATGAGGATCACGAGCCTGGTCAACAACCTCCGCACGCTTGGCGACACAGTGGAGGAGGCGACGGTCGTGAAGAAGTTTCTCCGCGTTGTGCCAAGAAGGTACTCGCAAGTGGCGATAGCAATTGAGACGCTGCTTGACCTAAGCATGTTGTCGATTGATGAACTGACCGGTCGCCTACGGTCGGTGGAGGATCGTTTTGGATCCTGTGATCAAAGCGACAAGGGTGGTGCCAAGCTGCTTCTCACAGAGGAGGAATGACGCTCACGCCAAGGCCACAAGGAGAAAGGTGACACTTCTAAGACTGGCGGAAGGGGCCAGGTCCATGGCAAGGCAAAGGGCCAGGTCCGCGGAGAAGATCAGAAGGGAGGCACCACAGGGACTCGGGGAAAAGGTTACAAGAAGGGCAAATGTCACAATTGTGGTATTTATGGCCACTTTGCTGCTGAGTGTCGCAAGGCAAATCAAGGGAAACGGGATGAGGCACATTTGACCGTGATCGAGGATGATCAACCGGCGTTGTTGATGGGATCAGTGGTTGAGGTGTTTCCCCAAAACATCACTTGGCAGGCGCCAGGAAGCCAATGTGAGGAGGTGCTCCATTGTGGGAGTCCACCGACAGGGTCGATGATGAAACTGCTGACGAGGCCGTTGACGACATGTCCAGTTGCTGTTCCAGTCGCGGTGAGGGAGATGCATGATTATGTATTTCTCAATGAGGAACGTGTGGTTCCAGTCTACACAGGCGAGGGGGTGTGGTATCTCGACTCAGGGGCGAGTAACCACATGACGGGCAAGAAGGAGTTGTTCACATCACTTGATGAGACCGTCAAAGGCATGGTCAGGCTAGGTGATGGTTCAATGGTGGAGATCTGTGGCCGAGGTGCGGTGATGTTCTCGTGCAGGAACAAAGAGCACAAGGTTCTGACGGATGTGTATTTCATGCCCAAGTTGAACAGCAACATAGTGAGTATAGGCCAACTCGACGAGAATGGCTGCAAGGCAGTGATCGAGAATGGGGAGTTATGCTTGTTTGATCATGACCGTGTCTTGTTAGCACGGGTGGCACGAAGCAAGAACAGGTTGTACATCTTGACGATGGACATGACCGCACCGGTGTGTTTGTTCTCCAAGAAGGATGATGTTGCGTGGCTATGGCATGCACGTTACGGGCATCTTAACTTTCGGTCGTTGCGAAGACTGGCGCAAGGGGACATGGCCGATGGGATCCCGCTGGTGGAACATGTTGAGCAGTTCCGTGATGGGTGTGCCATTGGCAAGCAGCATCGGGTCGCGTTCCCACAGTCCTCGGCGTACTGTGCTGCTCACTGCTTGGAGATGGTGCACATGGACTTATGTGGTCCAATCACACCAGCCACACCTGGAGGAGCCCGCTACTTCTTGCTGATTGTGGATGACCATAGCCGCTATATGTGGTTAGACGTGCTCAAGACTAAGGACCAGGTTCTTGGTTCTTTCAAAAAGTTCAAGGCACGGGCTGAAGTTGACCATGGTGGCAAGCTCAAGGCGTTCCGATCAGATCGCGGTGGGGAATTCAATTCCAAGGAGTTCCAAGACTTTTGTTGCGACCATGGCATAAAACATTGCACCACGGCACCGTACTCACCGCAGCAGAACGGTGTGGTTGAACGGCGTAACCAGACGGTGGTGGAGATGGCACGTTGTTTGCTCAAGAGCATGGGAATGCCATCAATATTTTGGGGAGAGGCGGTGAAAACCGCCGTCTACATCTTGAATCGAGCACCGACAAGGAGTTTGGATGGTAAAACGCCTTATGAGGGGTGGCATGGTCGCAAACCAAATGTTCATCACTTTAGGACTTTTGGTTGTGTTGCGCATGTCAAGAAGGTTGGTCCCGGTGTGAACAAGATGGCTGATCGCTCGACCTCGATGGTGTTCATTGGTTATGAAGAAGGTGCTAAAGCTTATCGTGTGTACGATCCGGCAACAAAGACCCTTCATGTTAGCCGAGATGTTGTGTTTGAGGAGCACAAGAAGTGGGAGTGGAAATCTGAGGTGCGTGATGAAGGTTCAGCCACAGATGACATTTTCACGGTGGTGTACACAGAAACAGATCAGGAGCAGGCAGTTCCATCACCAGGACAACAACCAGGTGACAGATCAGATCAGACACCAAGGTCTGGTCGTGTTGGCAGAGTGGAATGGGCTACCCCACCAACGCATGACGATGCATTAGACACGGATGATGGTGTAACCAGGTACCGGAAGGTGACAAACATCTACGACATGACCAAGGAGATGGACATGGACATGTCTGGTCTTTGCTTCTTGGCCGCGGAGGAACCCAGTAGTGTTGATGATGCTTTGGGCGAGGTATGCTGGAAAAAAGCTATGGATGATGAAATCAAATCCATAATCAACAATGGGACGTGGGAACTAGCTTCCCTTCCTGGTGGAAAGAGAGCCATTGGGCTCAAGTGGGTCTTCAAAGTGAAGAAGGACCCAGTCGGCAATGTGGTCAAACACAAGGCTCGTCTTGTAGCAAAGGGCTATGTTCAGCGCCAAGGTGTGGATTTTGACCAAGTGTTTGCACCGGTGGCCAGGATGGAGACAGTCAGGTTGCTGTTGGCCATGGCGGCGCAACAGGGCTGGGAGGTACACCACATGGATGTGAAATCAGCTTTCTTGAATGATGATCTCAATGAGGAGGTTTATGTCCATCAACCACAAGGTTACGTGGATCCGAAGAATCAGCACAAGGTGCTCAAGCTACACAAGGCTTTGTACGGGTTGCGACAGGCGCCACGAGCTTGGAATGCCAAGTTGGATGAAGCGTTGCTTTCTTTAGGTTTCCAGCGGTGCGTGCTGGAACATGCAGTGTACCGGCGGACTGGTCAGGGGACAGGTCGACAGCCGGGTCTACTGGTCGGAGTTTACGTGGATGATTTGATCATCACGGGAGCAAGCAGTGAAGAGCTGGTTTTGTTCAAGAATGAGATGCAAAAGTTGTTTGATATGAGCGACTTAGGTCTCTTGAGTTACTATTTGGGGATCGAAGTCAAGCAAGGCGAGAAAGAGATCACTTTGTGCCAAAGTGCTTATGCAACTAAGGTTCTAGATGTATGTGGCATGGCGAGCTGCAATCCATGTGCTACACCAATGATGAACAGGTTGAAGCTGACTAAGAAGTGTCCCGGAGATGTTATTGATGCAACTAGGTACCGCAGCGTGGTGGGAAGCCTGAGGTATTTGTGCAACACAAGGCCAGATATCTCTTATGCCGTCGGGATAGTAAGCAGGTTCATGGAGGGACCCAAGGCACCACACTGGGCAGCGGTGAAGCAGATTTTGCGCTATGTGAAAGGAACTGCTGGCCTTGGATGCTGCTATAGGAAGACGGACATGTCCGTGGACAGGTCTGCTGGTCCGGGCCTGGTCATGTTCAGTGATAGTGACCTTGGTGGCGATGTGGATGATTGCAAGAGCACAACGGGGTTAGTTTGTTTCCTCGGTTCTAGCATCGTTTCTTGGATGTCCCAAAAGCAGAAGGTGGTTGCATTATCATCTTGTGAGTCAGAGTATATTGCAGCAGCAATGGCGTCATGTCAAGGTGTTTGGATGAGCCGTTTGCTTGGTGAGCTCACCAACCGCGAGCCGAAGGTGGTGGAGCTGTTCGTGGACAACAAGTCTGCGATTGATTTGAGTAATAATCCGGTGCATCACGAACGAAGTAAGCACATTGATATTCGTTTTCATTTTATTCGTGAATGCATTGAGAATGGTTCGGTTCAAGTTCGACATGTTGCCACGAACGACCAGTTGGCTGACATGTTAACCAAACCGCTCGGGCGAGTCAAGTTCGTGGAGATGAGGCTCAAGCTCGGGATAGTCGAGGTGGTTCCATGCAACATGGTTAAGGGGGTGAATTGATGAGTAATCATGGTTGCATGCAATTATCAAGTTGGTGGTTACAAGCATTTACCTTGGAGGTTACAAGCATTTACCTTGGTGGTTTATGTTTTAGGAGTTACTAGCATTCAATCTAGTTAATGTGTTATAAGTTTTCGTAAGTTACAAGCTTAGAGTATGGCATTTGTATTGCCTCATAAGTTTTACATTAAGTAGGATGTTATTTCTTCCTTTCAATTGTTCTCTATAAATAGGAGCAATATAAATCAGAAAAGCTGAATCTTTTCAGCACCAAAAATTCTCTTGTCTTTGTTCTCTCTTTTACTTATTCTAGCCATTTACGATCTTGTGTTCCAACATTAACTGTTACCTGAAAGTCCACCCAGTAGGTTTGAACATACTGTTCCATCTTCCATTCAGTAAACTCTCTCTCTCGTCTAGCCATACCGCCAAAACACAGTTCTGCTCCTGTTCTACCACTACTTCGATATCTTCTTGATCGATTGTTAACTCCCAACCCATGCGAGACTGCTGAAAGATATTTGCCAATGTTTGAACTGACAAGCTATTATCTCTCAACTCCTCTGAGTAATCCGGTCCCATGTCTGAGAAGGCCTTCATCGAAAATGGTTCTGACAATCTACCCTCTATCTTCGCACAAAATTTCTGAGAATTTGATTTTTGAAAGAAGTTTTTTGAAGCGTTTTCCTTGAAAATTCCAATTGAGGGCAATTGATTCTGATTTGGGAAAGGATGTTCACGCCTCTGATAAATATTTATGCCCCCAAGACCATCATTTATTTCCCTTCCCAATACTTCCTTTCCACTAAATGCAGCCATTTTCTTGTATTAATTTAATATTAGAACTCTTCCCACCACTTTCTCTTACTCCTTCACGAGAATTCCAATTCGAAACCCTAATCCAAAACCAGATGTGCAAATTGCCTAACTTTCTTTTTTCAAAACCTACCAAAACAGCTTTCCAAAACTAACCACTGATCTTCCTTGTTTTAATCAAATCATTGAAAAGATCCACTTGCCTTAAACCGACAATCGCCTCTTTTTCCACACCTAATTTTCCCAAGTTCTGGTTTTTTTTTTTTGTGAGAAAACTATGTGACTTTCTGATGATGCTGAATAATTGATCTACCAGCTCCCATGCCAACTTATTTGTGTTGTAACTGCCAAGCTTGAAGGTTTGCTTGGAACCCTAGCTCCCTTTTATGCGAGGAGAGAAAACCCGTTTTCGCACCAAAATCGCACCTTTTTCGCACCTAGTTTAGAAAGTCAACTTTTTTCGCACCTACTTGTGTATTATCAATATGGCTGAGTGAAGCTGTCATGAGCAAGATTGTTTTTTTTAGAAGCAGAACGATGAGAAGTCTTCAATGAAATACTCAAGCCTAATAATTAAACAAGAGAAGTAAACTGTCATTGGATCATTAATTAAATAAAGTTCAAGAAATAATTAAGAAAATTAAAGAAAAAGAAGGATGGATGGATGATTAATAACATTGAAGTAAAGAATGGATTGTTGAATATGATACAACTAGAAAAAATGGTGTCTGTTAATACACAGTTGTGAAATACACATATAGACACACTTTTATTTTTCCCAACCCCTTGTTAATGCGTTGTGTTTGCCGATGTTATAATAAGTCTAAAGTGTTAAAACAAGTAATTTTAGACCTGAATAAAATAAATAAATATATACAATGATGTTGGGATAGATAAATGTTCTCACACAACATATTGTATATATATATACATATATATATATATATTAATATAATACATTTCCCAATTACTGATATATAATATAATACATTTATTGTGAGAGTTGAATTAATATGCTTAAAATTAGTACTCCATCTCTCTCAACCAAAACTACTTATTTGACTTTTCAAAGTCAAATTGAGCCGAATTTGACCATGAATATATCTATTTTACGTTTTAAATTTTGAAAGAAAAATGATGATTTGAAAATATGTGATATAATGAATATGAATATATATATATATGTATACTATATCAACTCTAAACATATATTAGTAAAATTAATAGTCAAAGTCGGTTAGGTTTGACTCTGAAAAAGTCAATTAATCAGTTTTGGCTAATTATGTGAAAAGGGAACTGAGGGAGTATGCATTAATACATGATTTAACTAATCTCTAAAGAGAACTAGAATAGTTATTCGTTTTAAAAAGTGTGTGGGATAAACGACGTCGTTTTGTAAGCCATCAAACTAAATTTGGTTGGGCGTTAACCTTCGACAAAAATGTATTATGTTACGTAAAAATATCAATGTGTTGGTTATTTACTCAATATTATATCCGACTAATTAAGGACACAAAATATGTGTTATCATGTTATGTATACATCCATACTAAAACTACCAATTTTGGTTATTTACTCGATATTTTTAAGCAATTTCTCTATGCAGGTCCATTTTTCTCTTGCAGGTCTGTATTTTTACCATAATGCCCCTGATGGAACCCTATGATTTCAAGCCCATTTTTTGCCTTAACAATATTAAGGGTATTATGGTAAAAATACGGATCTGCAGGAGAAAAATAGACATGCATGAAGCAACCCCCATATGGCGTAGTTAACAAGCTGTTCTATACACAGATATCCAACGATGATGAAGAGAGGCAGTTCCCCTAATATGCATCTGGGTTTTACCGGGATTCGAAGAGCTCGAAAATTCGATGGTGGATGAGGAAGATGGCGACTCTCTGGCTACAATCTACAGCAGCGGACATGAAGGGAAGGAGAAATGATGATGGAGAGTTGATGAAATAGGTAATTAGGAACAAGAGTTTAGTTGGTATGATTATTAACCTTTTTTTTACTTCATTGGCCCTGTTTACTAGAGCTTATTTTTTGCTGTACTGAACTGAACTGAACTGAAATAAATTTAAATTTACTGAACTGAACTGAAATAAATTTAAATTTACTGAACTGAACTGAACTGAAATAAATTTAAATTTACTGAACTGAACTGAATTGAAATAATTTTAAATTTACTGAACTGAACTGAACTGAAATAATTTTAAATATATTGAACTGAACCGAAATAAATATAAATACATATTTATATTATTTAAATATAAATACACGTTGAGGTGATATAATTTGAACTGAATTGAGTTAAATATCATCAAATTATAGTGCAGATGATATGAACTTATCTAAACTGAACTGAATTAAACTAATCTAAACTGAACTAATTCCAAATTGTCATGTAATGTAGACATATTACATTTGGTATATTAAAGAAATTTATTCAGTTGAATATCATAGCCATGTATTTTTCAGGGGATATGAGTCATTGAGTTGTATATCATAATATTATTATATTAAAGAGGATTGAGTTACTGAACTGAACTGAACTGAACTGAACTGAACTGAAACGAACTGAACTGAACTAATTCCAAATTGTCATATAATGAAGACATATTATATTTGGTTGAGTCAATTTAAATGAATCACGATTCAAATAATTATATTGGATGTATAAAAAGTAAAGGTTATGGTATATTAAAGAAATATATTAAGTTGAATATCATAGCCATGTATTTTTCAGGGGTTCTGAGTCATTGAGTTGTATATCATAATATTATTATATTAAAGAGAATGTGAGTCATTGAGTTGTATATCATAAAATTATATTTAAGAGGATATGAACTGAACTGAACTGAACTGAAACGAACTGAACTGAACTAATTCCAAATTGTCATATAATGAAGACATATTATATTTGGTTGAGTCGATTTAAATGAATCACGATTCAAATAATTATATTGGATGTATAAAAGGTAAAGGTTATGGTATATTAAAGAAATATATTGAGTTGAATATCATAGCCATGTATTTTTCAGGGGATCTGAGTCATTGAGTTGTATATCATAATATTATTATATTAAAGAGGATATGAGTCATTGAGTTGTATATCATAAAATTATATTTAAGAGGATATGAACTGAACTGAACTGAACTGAAACGTACTGAACTGAACTAATTCCAAATTGTCATATAATGAAGACATATTATATATGGTTGAGTCGATTTAAATGAATCACGATTCAAATAAATATATTGGATGTATAAAAAGTAAATGTTATGGTATATTAAAGAAATATATTGAGTTGAATATCATAGCCATGTACTTTTCAGGGGATCTGAACTAAATTGGACTGAACTGATATGAATTGAACTAAAATAAAAATAATGTATTTTCATTTGTTATTAATGAGTGCTCATCATCATATAAAAGGAAATTTGATGAACTGAACTGAACTTAATTAAATTTAAATTTATTTAACTGAAATAATTTTAAATATACTGAATTGAACTGAACTGAACTGAAATAAATTTAAATTTACTGAATTGAACTGAACTGAACTGAAAAAAATTTAAATTTACTGAACTGAACTGAACTGAACTGATCTACAGATAAGCTCTGGTAAACAGGGCCATTATACTCTCTGAATTTTCCATAACTCTATATCACATCATTGTTATTATTATTGTACCGTCTATATCAAAATTTCAATGATGGCCTGCTGAAATACTGCGTAATGTATTAGAAGTACTTAACCATTTAAAGATTGTGAGGTAGGAAATTAAAACAATTAAGTCTTTTACACATATACAATTATACCAATGCAATCCTGTTATACATATCTTGTGGGTTTGTGTTGAGATAATCTTAGTATAGTATTTTGTCATTTTTGAAAAAAATATTCAATGATGGATTCGATTAATGTAAAGAATGTATTTCAATTTTTGAGTTGTTTCAATACTGCAGAGTTTCGACTTCTAATATTAGTGCGATTAATCATATTCATCAATTTTTGATTAGTAGTGTTTACATGTTTGATTTTTATTAGATTTTTTTTTGTTAAATCTTGGTATATATTGTCAACATATTAGTTGGTTTCGACTAGGATGTAAAATATGCGTAGATTAGTTCAAGAAGTGCCCAAGTACACCGTACAACGTGCGGAGGAGCCTTGCTTGTTATGTGAAAAGGGAATGCACGTGGTAGATATTAATATCTCAATTTTACATAAACATGATAAAAAGTTACTTTTAAGTATAAATTAAACAAAAGTATTCATTTAAAAAAGCTCATTGCATATCAATCAGGTAATGTGTTTTAATTTTTTTATAACATCATGCAATTAATGTAAGTGGATAAATTAATTTAAAGTGAGTTGCCTCAATTTGTGACTGGGAAATGACAATTCTCTCATTTAGAAGGATGAGAATATTTTTCAAGGTGGTTGATGAACAAGGTTATGGTTTTTTTTTTTTTTTTTGGTTAAACCACCAAAGGTGGAGGGATTTATATAGGCTTCCCCATGCCTTATAAATAAACATATTAATAAAGTAGAGATACAAAAACCACTTCAATGAAGCGGTTATAGTAGAAACCTAAAAAAAGAATCTACTTGAAGCTAAGCATAGCTTCCAAAAAGAATGAGCTAAGCTAAATATTTACTAAAGTAGAGAACTCATTCTATATAGCCAGAAGTTCCATATCAAAAGCTTTTGGAAAGTACGACTGGAATTCCACTTGCTTGTTAGTGAATCCGAAGCGCAAGGCAACTGAGACACAAGGCAGCCTATGGATCAGTCATAGTTTCATAGAAAAGCTTTTATCATTGGGAAGGATGTCACCAAAGTTTTCTGAAAATCCAGAAGTAGCAATGAGGTGAAGCTCAGAGTTGTATCTGTCCATTTTTTCCAGATTGAGAAGGATACCAGTATAGTTGGGAAGCCTCATTGATGATAACATCAATGAGCTTCTTTATCTGCAAAGAACATCAACATTAGTTAGTAGCATCCATTCTAGAAATTCTAAATGAAGGAGTCCCCATTTGATCTAATCGTACCATTCCTTGAGTAGCATTAGGAAGGGAACCAAAGTTAAAGAGAGCATCATTTTTGGATAACAGACACAGTTTGGCCATTGCATCAGCAGGTAAATTTGCTTCTCTATGCACATGTTGAAGAGTGAATGCAGAGATACACTGGTTTACAAGATCAGAAATGTGAAAAAATTCCCAGTGTGCAGTGCTAGGATTGAGAATAGATGAAATAGCATTTTGACAGTCAGATTCTGTAGTGATGGTTTCGGAGAAACCTTCAGCTATAGAGACAGCAAATTGAATAGCTATGATTTCAGCATGAAGAGGAAAGGAAGCAGAGGTATATGATGTATGACCAGATATAAATGCTCCCCTATTGTCTCTAATGATAGTACTAATGCCAGCTTGGAGAGATAGACTACACCAAGCTGCATCAACATTAAATTTAAGTCCAGACAAAGGCTTAGTCCAAGCTATTTTAAAAATTCTTGGTTTGGGTGGCCTTTTCAAAAGAGGCAGAAAACTATGATTTGCAATATTAGCATCAATTGTCGAAGAGATGTGAAATGGTTTAGCACAGAAAATCATGAAAAATTGATCCCTTATTTGCTTGAGAATATGAACTGAGGAAGGAGGGACATTTTCATATAGCCATTTGTTTCTAGATTTCCATAGAACCCAACAGGTAATAGATGGAGTGAGTCTGATAATTAAATTATGCAGAGCACTTAATCCATTAAAATTTAGATAAAAAGATAACCTTTCCCAAATAGATGAAAAGTTCCTATCAGAGATCCCCATAAAAGAATGCAAGTTTTTCCAGATTTTTAAATTGAAATCACATGAGTTGAAAAAGTGGTCAAGAGAATCCTCCTGATTGCATTTAAAACATTTAGATGCCAAACAAATGTGCATAGATTTCAAAATATTGTCAAATGGAAGAAAAGAATTTATCAGTCTCCACATAAAGACAGATATTTTTCTCTCAAGTCTAGGGTTCCACAGATGATGGATGGACAAGATATTACCCCTGGTTTGTGTTAGGTTCTTGTATGTAGATTTAAAAGTGAAGTTGCCCTTGGTGTCCAATTTCCAAATCAATTTGTCATCTCTGTGAACCTGAAGCTGTGATTCCTGCAAAAGAAGAAGAGTATCAGGAGAAAGAAAAGTAGATAGCTGTTGCATGAAATTTGATTTATGATGAATAAAATTAGCAACAGTGCTATCTAAGGAGAGGGTAGTAAGAGCAGGATCACAGACATCAATTAAAGGTCCAATATCCAGCCAGTTGGAAGTCCATAAATTACAGTCACCCTTCCCAATAATGACTCTAGAATGAGATTCAGCCCAGGCATTGACACTACAAATCCTTTTCCAGTTAGGAGAGGATTGAGAAGAAGCTGGTAAGGATGCAATTAGGTGAGTCCACAGAGCCTGAGCTTGTTGGAATTTCCACCATAATTTGACTGAACATGTTTTTATAATGGTGTGAATAGAACTGAAACCTAAACCATTTTGATAAATAGGAATGCAAAGGTCATTCCATTTCTTCCATGATTTTTTTGGTTTCTGCTCATATTCACCCCAAAAAAAGATGCCCAGTTTCCTCTCAATTTTTTTGACTATCTGCTTAGGAGGCACTATGACAGACCAGATATGTTGGGGAATGGAATACAGGCATGAATTAATAAGGGTAATCTTACCACCAGTTGAAAGCCATCTATTTTTCCAATTATGCAATATTTTGTCAAAAATTTCAAGCAAAGGATGAAAATGAACATTCAGTGTCCTGCCTCTATAGATAGGAACACCCAAATACTTAAAAGGAAAAGATCCAATTTTCATATCTAAGGTCCTTTTAATTGAATTTATTTGAGCAGTGGAAGCATGCTTGCAGATAAAGAGATCACTCTTATTATAGTTTATTTTTTGACCAGTTACTTCCTCAAATTTTGATAAAAAAGCTTTGAATCTAATCAAAGTTAATTTATCAGCATTAAGAAAAACCACTGTGTCATCAGCATAGCTTAGGTGAGAGATTTGCAAAGCATTACCAAGAAGATTGAAATATTGTAACTTGCCATTTTGAAAAGCAAAAGATAGACTCCTAGTGAAAGCTTCAAAGAAGATATTAAATAGAAAGGGAGAAAGGGGGTCACCCTGCTTTATACCTCTTGTTGGTTGAAAAAATCCAACTGGCTTACCATTGATAGGGACAGAGAACCAGGCCTGTGAGAGATTTTGCATAATACTAAAGATAAATTGACCATGAAAACCAAATTTCATTAGCACAGCCTGTAAAAAATGCCACTTCACCCTATCAAAGGCTTTTCTAAGATCAAGTTTTATAATGCAATTAGGGTGAGTGTTTTTTCTGTTTAAAAATCTGATCATTTCTTGAAGGAAGATGACTTTATCAGAAATGTCTCTTCCTTTCATGAATGCAGATTGATGAGGGGAGATGATTTTCGACATCAATGACTTAAGCCTTTCCATAAGGAGTTTAGAACAAATCTTGTTCAAAACATTAGAAAGGCTAATAGGGCTGAAGTCATCAAATGACACTGGAGTTTCTTTTTTTGGTATGATAGTGATCCATGTACTAGCAATTCCTCTGGGAATTTTTTGACCTTTTTGAAATTCAGAAACTGCTGTAAGGAGATCAGATGCTATAATATCCCAGGATTTAATAAAAAACTTTGCAGTAAAACCATCAGGGCCTGGGCTACTATTTTTGTTAAGAGCAAAGACTATCTCTTTTAGTTCAGGTAGAGTGACTGGACTTAGCAGTTTAGCATTTTCATCAGCAGTAACTAATTTTGGGATTTGACTAAGGAAATGAGATTGGAAGAAATCACTATCCTCAGGGCTATCATCAGAGAGAAGATGTTGATAATATACAATAGCTTCATTTTCAATATCTGCTATATTATCTAACCAAATAACATTAGAGCTTTTGATTTTAGTGATATTCAGCCTGCTCTTTCTTTCTTTAACAGAGTTATGAAAGAATTTGGTATTATTGTCACCTTCTTTGAGCCACTTAACTCTAGCTTTCTGTTTCCAGAAATGCTTTTGTTCATTTACTGCTCTGAGTAATTTAGCTTTGGCAATTTTTAGTTTTAAAAGCTCCTCAGGTGAATTGTTAAGGTCATAAGAGATTTCTTGTTCCTCTAACTCACCCTCAGCTTGTTCTACATTTAAATGAATATTGCCAAAATGCTCTTTGTTCCAAATTTTGAGGGGTTTTTTCAACCTTATCATTTTAAGGTAAAAACCCAAGAGACCAGATTCAACCATAGGCAAACTCCAGTTTTCACTGATGACTTGGTTGAATTCAGGTCTCTTATACCAAGTATTAAGGAACCTAAAAGGTCTAGGTGAAGATAGAATGGAGCTACTAATGGTAAGGAGAAGGGGATTGTGATCTGAAGTAGCTCGATTTAATATCTGGATAGAGGATGCAAGGAATTTGGAATTCCACATGGAAGTACATAATCCCCTGTCTAATCTTTGTCTGGTGGGAATCCTTCTCTTATTGGACCAAGTGAAGAGATTCCCAACAGTATGGATTTCCTCTAAAGCTAAGGAGTTTATGGAATCATTAAAATCTCTGATACTGCCTAATTTAGGAGAAGAAGGGCCTCTATATTCATGAATATAGGTGACAGCATTAAAGTCTCCAATAAGGAGTGAGGCAGAATGAGCATGAGCAAGAATGGAAGACCAAAGATCTTTCCTGCCAGCTTTAGTTCTAAGACCATAAACAAAGAAAGCATCCATGTCATTATTAAGTGGAAGACACCTAATACTAACATGCAGAAATTGTAAGTGATCATTTAAAAGGGAGATAGCTATGTTAGTGGACCATAACAACCAAATTTGACCAGAAACTCCATACATACAGTTATCAAATTGAAGTAGTTGTCTATATATGTCACAAGTGGAATTATCATGCTTGGTTCTATAATGCAAATCAAATCAAATTTGTGCCTAAGGTTTAAGTTAATCAATCTGTCCAGAGATGCTTCCATCCCTCTCAGATTCCAAACTAAGAATTTAGAATTGATGTAATTCATAGGGAAATCTCATTTGAGCTTTTTGACCTAGTCATAATCCTATTTAACTGAGTTACATAGGAATCATTTTTAGGTTTATGAACTTTTTGACCTTTTTTTTGATTTTTTCATATGTATATCTATCTCAGTGGTGCTCACCTGGGATGGATTTACCTCCTCATTAAGAGACTGATGATCTCCAAGACCTGAATCCTCTTGATCTTCAGTGTCATCATGAGATGATAGGACATGGAACCTGTTATGAAATTTTTTCTGCTGGGACAAAAAGAATTTTTTAGCAGCTGAAAGAGTATTGAAAGGGGAGATATTCTTACTCTGCTTTGTCAGGGAGAGAGAATCATCTTTAACATGAAGTTTCCCTTTCCCTATATTTTGGATGGGGTCAGAACTGGGAGTTGAAAAATCATTCACTCTGCTAACATTTTTGACAGGTGAGGAGTGATGAGATTCCATAGTTTGTTGAGGAGAACCATAGATTGAGAGTTCTGGGGAGGAATGTACAATTCGGAGCCCAGCTGATAGAGTTGTATCATTGACTTCTAGAATCCCAGGAAGAGGATTTGAAAGCTCGTGGTTAGTAGCCTGGAGTGTTATAACATTCTCAGGAGTCACAGAGTTCACCTTATCCTCAGTAATCATTTGAGCAGGGCATACCTCAGGAGATACAAACTGCTCCTGTGTGACACTAACAACTGGAGGTTTGGGAACATATATTCTTTTTTGGTTTCTGGTGCCTATTTTTCAGATGGAAAACAGGCTTTTGAAGTGCTTTCTGAGCCCTAATAGTTCTTGCTTTTTCCTGAGTAGATATACCAGATGGACCAGCATTCATAGGGTGAGAGTCTCCAGCTTTAATAATCTGAGTTGGTACCATGAATTGCTCTAGAGGAGAACTGTCTGAATTTTTACCACTATCATTTGAGTCCATTTGAACAGGTTTTTTGGATTCAGGGTGAGGACCATATCTAGGCCTCGTTTGGCAATCAGCGTTTAGCTGTTAGCTGTTAGCGGATTTTATTAGCTGTTAGCTGTTAGCGGATTCTATTAGCTGTTTTGACTAGCGGTTTGACTAGCGTTTTGTACATTAGTGTTTGGCAAATAACAATTAGCTGATAGCTGTTTCAATGCGTTAAATGACTGAAATAGACATTAGTACAATTTATTATTAATTATTGTTTTAGTGTTTTGCTTGTTTATCGAAAATAATTATCACTTATATGTTTATTTATTTTTATTATTTAAATTATTGTTATTTATTATAATATATCTACGTTTATTTAAACAAATATTTTCAGAATTACATTACATAAAAAAATTATTTTGATATATATTTAGCATGTGCCATTTTAATTTCAATATTTATAATACTTCAAAAATAAATTAAAAATATTGAAAAATGTACGTACGTACGAAAATATCTATATATTGTGTACGTATGAAAAGTTTTGGCAAAGTTGAATTATATATATATATATATATAAATTATTAGTTTTAAGGAAATTTTGTGAGAATAAGGATAAAAAAGATATTTTGATATATTGTTTTGTTTAATTTTTTGTAAACGCTGCTCTTTCTAGCGTTTCAGAAACGAGAGGTTTCATCAAAACAGCTAATTAGAAAAAGCTTTTCACCAAACACCAAGAAGAGCTGATTGACCAGTCAACTGTCCATATTTAACCCAAAAAGCTAAACGCTCTTCAAAACTCTCGTCACCAAACGGGACCCTAGGCTTCTTAAGCTCAGGATGAAGATGGATGCATTGGTCCATAAAATGACCAATGCATTTACAGTGAGAACAATAATAAGGGAGGTCCTCAAATTCAATTGGAACTTTAACAACACTATACTCCACCCCCTCATCCTCAATACCAATTCTAATATGATTAGGCAGTTTAAGTTTAACATCCACCTCCACACATATCTTTATAACAGAAGGCCTAGATAAAGTAGCGGTCGCCACATCTATCTTTATGAATTTGCCTATCTGATTACCCATGGACTGAATCATTGTGTGATTATAAAAGAAGATTGGTACCTTGGGGATATTTACCCAAACCGGTACTATTGATGACTCTGCTTCTGGAGAAAAGTCCACGGTCCATTTGAGCACTTTCATCGCTGCACCAGAAAAAGTCCAGTTTCCTTTGAGCCACAGCCTCGTGTAGTCCTCTTTGAGCTGGAAATGGATGAGGATGTGTCTGTAGTCGATTGAACCGAGTTGGTACTTGCCTTTGAAATCAACAGACTTAAAAGCTTCCTGAAGGACTTCCATAGATGGTTTCCCGCGGGCAAACTTTCCGACGAGGGCATTTTGGTAGTGAGAAGCGAGAGTTTCCGCTTCTTTTCGGGTCACAATACAAGCTATCTCTCCCTTGTAGAGGGTTTTGGGTATAATTTCAGGGTTTGAGGAGAGAGAGGTGCTCAGTAGAGGAGGGCGATTAGCAAGAGCGTTGAGAAAGGATTTGTCTGGGGTTCTTCCGCCGCGGTGAGGCGGAGGCGCCGCCATGGCCGGGGAGGAAAACAGACCGTTTCGGACCGTTGCTTGTCAGAACGGATTAATTTTGGTAAAAAGTCGTTGGCTGAAAAGATGAAATTGGCTGAAAAGTGAATAGTAAGAAAATCGCACCTTGAGTGTGTGAAATCGCACACACAATGAGAGTTTTTTGAACTGGACTCACTCGAACAAGGTTATGGTTAATCTAGAACTTTGACAAAATGTTGTAACCATTGTTTAGATGTTTGAATTTAAAAAGGCCCTGTCCAGTTCAGCTTATTGGTTCAACACTTTTTACCCTTCACCACCTCTTCAACACTCTTCACCACCCTTTAGCACTTGTCACTATTCACAGACATGAATTGTTTTAATTTTATTTTAAAAAAATAGAAATGATTTTTCTTTTGAATTAGTTTCAATATGTTTTGTACGAATTAATCATTCTTCAAATATATAGTTTCATAATTATTAATCATTTTTCAAAAATATATAAATAACGATTTCGTACTGGTAAACCAAATTTATAAATAAATATTTTACAACTATTGCAGACATATTAGTACTTCCAATAATATTACAAATTATATATACTACTAATCGCTATCATCTAATGATTCATTTTCGCCAACATCACTACCTTCTAAATCACCACTTTCTGAATGCCAAATTTGCAAGGCAATACTCTCACGCACTTCATTCATAGCAGCTTTTCGATCATCAGCGTACAAACCTGAATCACTACTTCCTTCACTCTCATGATGATCTAACAGGGGAATGTCTAGCATTCGAATGAAGTTATGAAGTGTGAAACATGAAGCAATTATTGGTTTTTGGGAATCAATGTCAGTTTGAGACATTCTTTTTAAGATTTTCCGAAATCTCCTTCTACTTTCATTCTTAAAGAAGAATGTCATTTGTTAAAATGTTCTTTCATACCTTGAGGTGGTGCGTTTCTAAATTGCAGTAGATGCCTTCGATTTATTCCATCACTATATGGAGCCAAGTATCCAAGGGTGTTTGGATATCCTGAATCTACCAAATAATATTTTTCTACATAGATTGACCAATACGTAAATACATTATACATTATTATTTGTTAGGTAAGTTGATGTAAATTAGAAATATTACCTTCCGGCGGATGAGGAAAATAGAATTCTGGATTACCCAATGCATCTTTCTATACTGGTGTGTCGTGGGCACTTCCTTCCCATCCCACATGAATATATGTGAAGATTTTATCAAAAGAACATAGTGCCAAGACATTTCAACTTTTTTTACCCTTGCGACGGAAAAAAGATGGTTTGGGGTTTGGGGGTAGATCGCCGATTGTTCTGTTTCGGGGGAGGAACATGTTTCTCCTAAAGATAAGATAGGGGTTTGGGGTTGGGTATGTTTTGTAATATCCAAAACATTCAAGGGGCTGTGAGAAAAAAACCGTGGGATAAAATTACATGTTTTTAAAATAAAATTGTAGGATTAATGTAATTTTTTTAAAATATTGTACCTAAATATAAAATTAATATTAATAATATATAGATGGATTATACATATAATTAATTCAAATGCTTTTACAGTTATTGTATTGGATATTATTTTATGATACTCTTATGACTAATTAAACTTTTGTTCAACTACAAATTGTTTTTTTATTCAACGCATTTCAAAATGTAACATTGACATTATTTTATTAATCACAACACATAATTATATATCATACAATTTTAATTCAATTTCAGCACCCTTCAGCACCCTTCGGCACTCTTCAGCACCCTTCAACACCCTTCATCACCTCTCAACACTTTTCAGCACATTCTTAGCACATTTTCATCTCAACTGGACAGGGCCTATGATGCTACCAAAATCCGTCCGTCTCCCGGGTCTTGACGCTATCCGGGCTTCTTTCCGAGCAAGCCAGCACCAACCCTGCAAAACAATCCCCGGGAGGCGTCCCGGGGAGGAAGCTCCGGCGTGATGATGAGATTGGGATAACGATGAGGGGAAAACGTACGGAAGATGCTCTCAATATGAAGTAGAGAGATATAAGTCACATACCTTGTTCACTGTTGGAAGCTAGTATTTATAGCTGAGCTTTGCCTGCCTTGAAGATAAGCTGCAGGACCACCTCCCTTGTCATCATCTGTCCTCTCTTGTCCACTTTCTTGTCCGGACATGTCTCTAACCGGGAAAGGTTCCTCTCTGTTAGTTCTGGGCCGCGGGCCCTTTTCCTGGCCCAGCAGGGCTCTGGGGGCCCTTTTCCTGGCCCAGCAGGGCTCTGGGGGCCCTTTTTCTGGCCCAGCAGGGCTCTGGGGGCCCTTTTCCTGGCCCAGCAGGGCTCTGGGCCGGTATTATCACTAGCTCCCCAGACCAGTCTTCCAGGTTTCCTTGACGCGGGAGACTGATCTTACATGCTCCTCCTTTTGCTACCTCTTTTGGTGGGGCCCCTCCCTGCCATAATTGACTTCTGACAGCACCATCTTTTCCCTTCTGCATTAATCAGTACCTTGTTTCCCGTGTTATCATTGCTTTTCCTCCTTTCGAGGCGACGTTTCCTATTCACCTCCTTATATAAGGGGCCTAACCCTCCTCACTGAATTACTTTCTCCACATCGTTTCCAGACGCTCTGCTTTTCCTTAACAAGTAAGCTCTAACCCTCCTCCTCTGCTTCTTCCGCTCCTCTTTCATCATGAGTTCCCCGCACATTGCCACTTCCTCCCTTGATACCGAAGGGGTTCAAAACCAATTTGAAATTCAGTTTCGAGCCCCCCACCCCATTCCTTCTCCGGGTTCCTCTTCGAGTACCCCCTCTGAGACCTTCAGCACATCCCCGGAGCCAATCGGACAGAGTGCGTCTGCCTTAGATGGGGCGGGTTCATCCCCCACACAGCGTTCCCATCTCCCCCGGGAGGATCCAGTTGGGGAAGCCTTCGATGAGAAAGTCGGCAATGATGCTCCCCGGGGTCCTACCCACGGAGTAAAGCCTTCTGGCCATCGGTTTTTTAATCTCCCCGGGCCTCCCCCCTCCTTAGATAGGGACGTTCTAGATTTAGTTAGGCGTTGTTTTATCCCTTTTCCGTTGGATGCATCACTATCAAAACTTCCCCCGGGGATGTCCGAGCGGGAAGTGCCTTGCATCCCCCGGATTCACTTCCAGTACGGGCTCAGCCTTCCTTTTCCTCCTCTTTTTTCAGAAATTTTCAACTTTTATCGAATGGCCCCGGCCCAGCTACACCCCAACGGAATTGTACTGGTACTGGGCTTCTTACTTAATTGCGCTAGATGCAATGTTACCTCCTCTCTCCTTCTCTTCCGGTCCTTTTATGCCCTCCGACGCGCTCATGCGTCCTTTCCGGGGGTATTTTCTTTTGTAATCCGTTCCGGGACGAAGGACTTTATGAGGGGTAAGCCCAGATCCGCCAAAGGGTACCTTGCGAAGGGTTTCTTCCGCTGCGATTCCCGGGTGTATCCAATGCCCCCCTGGAACGATTCCCTCGTTCCTGAAGACAAGAAACCCCTTTCCTCCCTTCCAACAGACCTCACCAACGATCATAACTTCCTCCGTCTATCTCCCCTAGAGATGGATGCTTTCTTTAAGACTGGGAACGCGGGCTATTATTGGCCCCGCGGGATATACCCTGAAAAACTCTTTTCCCTTCCAACCGTCTCCGCTGTGTGGCCGGCTGGAGGTGCATATTAAAGGCTTTATTCTTTATTTCCATATACATATATGTGTGTTTTATTCTGATCTCTTTTTTTGTTCTACCTGACTTCAGTTCAGCCTACTCTGCACGCGGACGCTACGCCACTCGAAGAGATGCCTTCCAGGGATAACAGTCAGCAGGGGAATCCTCACCGGGGGCTGGTCACTCCAGCCGAGCAGCAAGCGGCATCCCCAGTCGGGGTGGGGGCTGCCGAGAATCCCGGGTTCATTCCCCAAGGGACCCGTCAGCAACGCCCTTCCTCCCAACCAAAAGCCCCCGGGTCCTCTCCTACCTCGGGGAGGAAATCTTTCGTCCAGCACCCGACATACAGCGGCAGGGCTGGTTCCCGCTTTAAGCGGCCTTTAACCGATGACAAGGAAATTCCTCCGTCTTCCCGTCAGAGGTTGGAAAGTGCGACCCCGCCGCCGCCTCCTCCTCCCCCTGCGAATTCTCCTTTAAGGGATAACTCTCAAGCCATCCCCGAGCAGAGGGAAGAGGTGCGCTAACCTTGTTGCTTATTACTACTTTTGTCCTCCATCCTTCCGGATGATCTTAACTTTGTTTGAATTTTGTAGACCACTACTTTCGCCGACTCTCTCCTGGCGGACCCTCAGCTGACGGACGCGCTCAACCGGACATACTCTAAGTATAACGCGGGTTTGTTTGCTAAGAAGGAAAGGGAACTTCTTGATGCCCGGGAGAAGTTGGCCGAGCGGGATGATCTGGCCGCCCGACTGGAGGCTTCTCAGAAGAAGCTAGCCGAAAGGGAGAAAAAGCTTTCTGAGAAAGAAAAGAAGCTGGCGGAAGTAGAGAAGAAATATTCTTCTCTTAAGAAGGAAAAGAAGGAGGCCCAGCTCGAAGCCTTGGACGCTGTGGTTCGAAAAGTTCTCCACTCTGCCGATTTTGACAAGAGGCTAGAGGGCATCGCCGCTGCTGCCAGTGCTGATGCCTGCCATGAGATGTATCGCAGTCTGCGGGGTTGGCTTCCGGGACCTGCTCGCCTTGAAGCACAAGCATCCTACTATCGTCCCAAGGCGAGCGATCAGCTTAACTACCGCTGGAGGTCTCTTCAGGAGGCCAACCTGGAGAATCTGGTACCCCAGTTGTGGGATTCGCTGAAGATGTGTTCCCGGGCCCCTTCAGCCTCGGACATTAAGAAGGTCAAGCTTCCGGGGGTCAACGAGGCTGCCATCCTTGAATCCCCTGGCCTGGAGTGCTTCAATTCCTACGGGGTGGTCCCGGAGACGCCTCACTGGGCCGAAAATTACCACGAGTTCTGCGCTATACCTGACAATTTTGGGTATCAGGCCGTTGAGGAGAGGACGGGTGAATACGTTGTGGGGCTTCCCAGGGGACAGGACGACTTGCTCTATCAATCCCGAAAGTCTACCCGGAAAGTGGGATTTCCTGAGCGCCTGGAAGACGAGCCAAAGGTGGATGCCCCTGCTTACTGCGGTCCCAACTGGTCTGACGCAGACGTGACTGAACTGGAAAGGAGGTGGAAGGGCGCTCATGCTACCCCGGGGGAAAGAGGCCCTACCGAGGATAATGTATTCCTCTAGACTCTGGTATTTTTTTTTTTTGTAGTTTTAAGTCTTTTGTAATCTTCCTCCCCGGGAGGCACATGTAGAACTTGGCCTTGGCGCCCATTTTGATTAATATAAGTTCTACCTTTTAATTTGATGAAGTTACTATCTTTTGTAGTCTGAGCGCCCCTTGGAAGGAGATCTCCCGCGGGGATCCATGCCTTTTGTTTTCCCTCATCCTAGTTGTTCTTCCGGGACTTACTTCTCTCTCCCCCGCGCTGGGTGCCTCCAATGTTCATTCCTTCAAAGGAAACTTGCTCATTGGAGGTTTGGAGGCGATCAAGCTATCCGGGCCATGTCTGAGGCTGGATTGTGTGCGTTTGTTCACGAGTTCGGGTCCATCCAGGTATTAGTATCATTTCTTAAAGCTATTAAAAACAAATTTGGCTCGCTGAATCACTGCTTTGACCTAGCTTCTGATCATATGCGGGAGGCCCTAAATTCCCATCAGACCATCACCGAGTTGCAGGCCCTTCAGGACGATTCTCGTCATCGTACTGCCAAGGAGTTAGGTATGGTGTGGGGCGAACTAGAGCGTGCGCAGGAAAAACTTAGGACCTTGGAGACCCGCTCCGCCCACCGGCTTCTCTGCGACTTTGAGAAGGAGAACCGGTCCCTTACTCATAGGAATAGGGTCCTCCAGGATGCTCTACTAGTCACCCGGCTATCCTATCATCTGTTGGGTCTCAAGAATGGTTTAGTTGGGGTGTCTCCTCTTACCGACATTCCCGCCGGGGTTCGCAGGACGATGGAACGCATGGAGGCTAACCCGCAGAAGTTTGGTGAGGGAGCTCCTAATCATAAGGCCTATCTGGATGTCGTTGAATGGCATAATAAGATTGCCGCGGGAGAAGCCGAGCCCTATCTTTCTAGCCTTCGCCGAGTCCCTGCCCGGGTGGAGGTGGATGTGGCGTACGAAAGGTACGAGGACATGACTGTATCCATTGACCCGGACGAGGTGGCCCGTCGGATAAGACGCATCCGGGAGATTGCCGACTCTGGAGTCACCACAAAGGGGGTTAAAACCGCCGAGGGTACTCGTATTAGCCGGGAAGAGAAGGGTAAAAGTGCAGCAGTCATGTTTCCTAAGTACAGGTTCGTCACTTCTGCCGGGGTGAGAAGAATGCGCCTGGCGGAGCCGCTTCCAGAGGGATCCGTGGTCGTGCCTATCCCCGAACTGAACGAAGAGGACGCTGCGCAATTGGAAGAGAAGCTTGCGTGGAATCAAGCCCCGGATGCCCGTTTTGCCGAAGATCTCCTGTCCTCTCAATTCTTCGGAGGGGGTTTCCGCCCGGGTAACCCTGAGGGTGCTTCCGGGTCTGGTCCCAAGTGGGTCTAGTAGCAAATAGATAGGAACACTTGTATGTAAAATGCTTATGTAATTGTCCTACCATGACTATGACCACATATTCATGCGGTTTGTAATTTAAAGAGGATTGAATAAAAATTGTTTCTCGAAAAGACCCTTTTCATTAACTCTTTCCTGTAATCATTACATTCTTTGATCCCCGGGCTTCATCCAAGCTCCGGGTCCACTCTAGCGGGGCACCCAAATGGGAGCTACCCATGGGTCCCATTTTACAAATCTTCCTTTCTAAACCCAGGACGAGGCCAAACGTCGGGTTATTTCTCCGGGCATATTCATGCTTCCGGGCGGGGCATATTCATACCTGGCATATCCATGCCTTAGTAGCTAAGGTGCAATGCGGGGTACTCTACTTCCCGTAAAACCTTCTTAAATTAGCTACATTCCATTTTCTGGGGATCTCCTTTCCCTGCTTGTCCTGCAGCACATAACTCCCTCCCGGGTATGCTTCCTTCACCTTGTATGGACCTTCCCAGTTGGGTGCGAGTTTGCCCTCCGGGGTTTGGCGGCTCTTATCGTTTCTCCTCATTACCCAGTCTCCTGGGATGAAAGCTTCTTTCCGCACCCTTCTGTCATAATACCTTTTTACTCGCTCCTTCACCTTGGCTTCCTGAAGTGCCACTTTCTCTCGCTTTTCTTCCAGGAGGTCCAAGTCAAGGCGCCGTCCATCGTCTTCTTCTTCCGGGCGCTGGTATTGAGTCCGGGGGCTCGGGATCCCAATCTCCGCGGGTATTACTGCCTCCGACCCGTACACCAAACCATATGGAGACTCCCTAGTGGCCGAGCTTTCTGTAGTCCGATGGGCCCAAAGAACACTGGGCAGCTCCCAAATCCAATCTCCTCGCGCGCCTTCCAAGCGAGTCTTTAATCCCTTGATGATGGTACGGTTGGTAACTTCCACTTGCACGTTCGCCTGAGGGTGGTATACAGACGTCAACCTCTGCTCAATGCCATACTTGACACACCACGATTTGAAAGGATCATTCCCATTGTCTGTGATTATAATCTTCGGGATACCGAATCGACAAATGATGTTCTTCCAGCAAAACTTAACACAGGTTAGTCCCCGTATGTTGGTGAGTGGTTCTGCCTCCACCCATTTGCTGAAGTAATCGACTGCCACAATCAAGTACTTGGCTCCTCCCGGGGCAGTCGGGAATGGTCCCACCAAGTCGATTCCCCACCTACTGAACGGCCAAGCCCCTATGACTCCGATTAACTCCTCCCGGGGAACATGGATTAGCGGGGCAAATGTCTGGCATGCCAAGCACTTCTGTACATGTTCTTCCGCGTCTTTGAACAACGTCGGCCAGTAATACCCCAGTCTTAAGATCCTTTTGGCCAGGGTGCGAGCCCCTTGGTGGCTCCCATTAGATCCCTCGTGCACTTCCCGGATGAGGTGTCGGCCTTCCGACCTTTCTACACACTTCAGCAAAGGCTGGAGACACCCTCTTTTGTACAGCTCTCCTCCCTGGATCACATACTTAGGCGCCTTAACTCTTAGCTTCCGGGCCTGAGCCTTATCCTCCGGGGTGGTTCCTTCTTCTAGGTACGCCCGCATGGGCGTGATCCAGGATTCTTCCTCGTTCACCAGCATCACTTGATCGTTCTCCTGGTAGCTCCTTCTTCCTAATACCTCCAAGTACAGCTTTTGGTCGGGCTCAGGTTTCAATTCTGAGGAAGCCAACTTGCTCAAAACATCTGCTTTACTGTTCTTCTCCCGGGGAACTTGTACCAAGTTGAAAGTTTTAAACCCGGCTATCAGAGGCTTCACCGCCTCCAAGTACTTTTGCAGGCTCCTTTCCCGGGCTTCGTATTCTCCCTTTACCTGCTGCACCACGATCTGGGAATCACTGTGTGCCGTGAGAGTTTTGATTTCCATCTCCTTTGCCAACCTTAATCCCGCGATCAAAGCTTCGTACTCAGCTTCATTGTTGGTTGTTTTGAAAGTGAATTAGACTGCGTAGGGATACTCCTTCCCTTCCGGGCTGACCAACAGTATTCCCGCTCCGCTGCCCTCCGAGTGCGCCGATCCGTCCACATATAACTTCCAGGCCGGGTCCATTTCAGCCTTGGTCATATTCTCTGGAGTATTAGGCACTTCATGTTCCTCGTTTATCCTTGCCTCTGATTCCAACAAGAAGTCCGCTAAGGCCTGGCCCTTGATAGCCCTTCTTGGCTCATACCGAATTTCATACTCTCCCAGCTCTATAGCCCATTTCATCATTCTCCCTGATGCCTCTGGTTTGAACATGACTTGTCTTAGCGGGTAATTGGTAAGGACCACTATGGGATGGCCCTGGAAGTAGGGTTTAAGCCTCCTCGAAGCATGCACCAGCGCCAGTACCAACTGCTCCAACTCAGTAAATCGAGTTTCTGCCCCCCGAAGTGTCCGGCTAACAAAATAGATCGGGTGCTGCTTTCCCTCCTCTTCTTTGATTAGCACGGCACTTACCGCTTCCCGGGATGCTGCTATGTACAGAAAAAGTTCCTCCCCCGGGAGTGGCTTCTTTAAAGTTGGCAATTGTTGAAGGTGCTCTTTCAGATTTTGGAATGCCTTCTCACATTCTCCGGACCACTCAAACGCCTTGGCCTTCCTGAGAATATTGAAGAAAGGCAGCTGCCTGTCTGCCCCCTTTGATAGGAACCGACTGAGAGCCGCGAGAGACCCTGTCAACCGCTGTACTTCTTTCACCGTCCTGGGGGAGGTCATCTTGGCTATGGCCTCTACCTTCTCCGGGTTAACATCGATGCCCCGACTTGACACCATGAAACCCAAGAACTTCCCCGCCCCCACTCCAATGGTACTTTTGGAGGGGTTTAGCTTTAGATTGCTCCGTTCTAGCTTTTCGAACATCTCTTCCAGGTCATTCAGGAAAGCTCCGTAAGCCCTGCTTTTGACCACCATGGCGTCGACATACACCTCCATGTTTCTTCCCACTTGGTCCTTGAAGAGTTTGTCCACCATTCTCTGATACGTGGCCCCCGCGTTCTTCAGTCCAAAGGGCATTTTCTTGTAGCAGAAGGTTCCGAAATCGGTGATGAAAGAGGTTTTCGCTTTGTCCGCCTCATCCATCTGCACTTGGTGATACCCTTTATGTGCATTGAAGAAGGCTAGCACCGAGTACCCCGCGATAGCCTCTGCCAGCCGGTCCAAATTTGGGAGAGGGTAGCTGTCTTTGGGGCAACATTTATTCAAATCTGTGAAGTCGATACACATGCGCCAGCTTCCATCGTGCTTCTTGACTAAGACCGGGTTAGCTATCCATTCCGGGTAGATGATTTCCTCGATCACCCCGGCTTTCTCCAACTTCTTTACTTCATTCCTTATAAATTCCGCTCTTTCCGGGGCTACAGGTCTTTTCTTCTGCCTGATTGGTTTCGTTGCCGGGTTTATATTCAGCTTGTGCACCCCCAACTCTGGCAACACCCCCACCATGTCCTCCGGGCTCCATGAGAATACTCCCTGATACCTGGCCAAGAGTTCCTTCAGTGCGCCTTTTACTTCATCCGGGAGGTCTTTTCCCACCGTGACCATCCCTTTGTCCGCCACCGGCATTTCCTCCAACTCTTGCCGGGGAACTTCTCCATGTACCGCCCCTACTGCTTTCTTTGCGTCCCGGACCGCCGTCACCATGCAACTTCTCGCTACTGCCTGACTTCCCCAGACGACCGCCACACCTTGCGCGGTGGGGTACTTCATCGTCAACAGATACGGACAACTCGCTGCCCGGGCTTGGGTTAGCCATGGTCTTCCTATGATTACGTTATATGGCGAGGGTGCATCAATAACCGTGAAGTTGCACATCACTGAGACCCTCTTGCTCCGATCCTTCTCATCCACCATACATACTGCGAGAGGAATAACTCCTAGGGGTACTTCAGGCTTGCCAGTGAATCCTGACAAAGGAGATAAAGGGGGTTTCAAGTTCTGCCTCCCAATCCCCAATTGATCGAAGCAGGAAGCGAACATGATCTCCACACTGCTCCCGTCATCTATGAACACCCTCTTGATCAAGAAACCTTCGATCTCCGCTGTTACCACCATTGGATCGGAATGGGGTATCTGAGGCGGGACTGCATCCGCCTCAGAGAAAGTGAGAGCCTCCTCGGGGCGAAATGTTTTTCCCTGAATCTCCCCCGGGGGAACATATCGCGTCCGAGCCCGGATAGCGGAGACTGACTGACACGCTTCTCCGATTTCTCCACTTATCACGTTGATCATCCTGTTGGGTACGGGGGCAGGCTCCACTGCTTGGACTGGTGCGGCGGCTATGGCAGGCCTCCCCGGGGCCCTGTTGCCTTGGTTGCCTTGATTTCTCCCGTTTCCTCTCCCCGGGTTCGGCCTCCACCTCCTCCGGGGCTGTTCTTGGGGCTGGTCCCGGGGATTCTCCTTTTTTGCTTCCATCGCCACACAATCTCTCAGCTGTCCCCGCTCTATTAATTTTTCTATCTCGTTCCTCAGCATCCTACACCCCTCCGTCGAATGCCCATAAGACTTGTGATAGGCGCACCATTTGTCCGCATTTTCCCTAGACGGGGTCCCCTGGATAGGCAACGGATCCGGGAACAAATCCTTATGGATAGCATGGATCTCCGTTCGGGATTTGCTGAGCGGGGTGAAACTATCCGCTCTTGCCCGGTTTACCGTCGCGGGAGCAGAGTCCCTTCTACTTGGGTCAGCCGTCTTCCTTCTTTCCATCTTATCCGGGAGAAATCCCCCGGATTCTTCTTTTCTCTTCCGCGTGGCATCGTTAACCGCACAGTACAGTTGCACCGCCATCTGCAGGTTATGGAAGGTTTCCGGGATGTTTTCCATCAACTTCTGGAACAACGCCATATCTCTCAGGCCATTTATAAACCCACTAATCACCGCCTTCTCCTGCTGCTGCCTGTCGACGACCTTCATGCTGTCGTCCATGTACCTTCGATAGTACTCCATTGACCCTTCCGCAGCCTTCTGCCGGGTGGCCAATAGCTCGGTCAACTGTTTTCCTTCCTTTTTCAACCCGGCGTATCTGAACAATAAAGCCTTAGAGAAATCGTAATAATCTCTGAGGCTTTCTCTGGGCAAGGAATCAAACCACGAAAGACAGTTCCCTCTCAGGTAACAGCCCACCAACTTGCATCTTAATTCCTCCGGGAAGTCCCTTGACACCATTAAGTTCTGGTACGTTCTGACAAACTCTTCCGGATCTGTCTCTCCATTGTATGTTGGGATTCCCTCCGGGGTCCGGAGGCCCGGGGGCCATGGGTACGCAAGCACTCGAGGGACCCAAGGGAAGATGGGTCTTGCCCCGTTTCTTCCCACCAGTTTGTCTAGTCGAGCCTCCAGAGAATTGGGGTCCTGCTGCGCCATCTGATAGCCCCGCGTCCTATCGTCCTCCCGATGGTATCTCTCAGGGTGACCGTAGTTCATCCCCATTGATCCATGCATGGGCATGGAATACTGGATCGGGTTCCCCTGGGTTCCAGGGACCTGGTAACCCAGCGACTCCACCGGCATGACTGGTAGGTCGTACCCAATTTGTCCCGCCCCCCAACTGGAACGCGGGTAATAGGGGGAGCGTGTGGAACCAAATTCGATTGTCGTCCCACAGCCGCTCCCCCTCCAACCCCGAAACTCGGAGGGAAAGAAGGTGGGACGGTGGAAGAGTTCACACGCCCCTGTATCCTCGGCGGCTGAACGACTCCGTCCAGATCAATAACCTCTCTTTGGTACCCCCGTGGAGGGCCTGCCGGGTTTCCCCAGGCTCCCTCCGCCTACCATTTTCCCGGGTAGAGAGTACCCACTGGCGGTACAACTCCTTGTTGGCTCTCATGAACTCCAACGCCGCCGATTCCTCCGGCTCGACTAAGGATTGCCCCTCCTCCCGGGCTTCAGGCCCCTGGGCCCGGGGACTGCCTCCCCCGGCGGTCCTTGGTCCTTGCTCCTCCTGGTACTCTCTTTCCGAGTCGGCTTCGTCGGAGGCAGTTTCTACGTGGCCATCCTGTGGTACGCCTAGCTCCTGCTGGTGTCTAGCCTCTTCCTGCAACTGCCTCAATGTCACCTCATCTCCCGGGGGTGGAAAGGAACCACCCCCTGAAGGTGCCGCGTTCTTCTTCGGGCGCCCGCGCCCTCTCCTTGGCGACTCCATCATGCGAAGGTCGAAGGGTCCTACTGGGCGTGCCAATTGATGCTACCAAAATCCGTTCGTCTCCCGGGTCTTGACGCTATCCGGGCTTCTTTCCGAGCAAGCCAGCACCAACCCTGCAAAACAATCCCCGGGAGGCGTCCCGGGGAGGAAGCTCCGGCGTGATGATGAGATGGGGATAACGATGAGGGGAAAACGTACGGAAGATGCTCTCAATATGAAGTAGAGAGATATAAGTCACATACCTTGTTCACTGTTGGAAGCTAGTATTTATAGCTGAGCTTTGCCTGCCTTGAAGATAAGCTGCAGGACCACCTCCCTTGTCATCATCTGTCCTCTCTTGTCCTCTTTCTTGTCCGGACATGTCTCTAACCGGGAAAGGTTCCTCTCTGTTAGTTCTGGGCCGCGGGCCCTTTTCCTGGCCCAGCAGGGCTCTGGGGGCCCTTTTCCTGGCCCAGCAGGGCTCTGGGCCGGTATTATCAGCCTAAGTGGTGAAGTATTGGATCTCAAAAAAGAATCATGCAATTAATTATATGTTATTTACTACAGATGGTGTAGCCATTTTGAAATTAAAAAAATATGTGATGACTACAGAAAGTAAATGGTCAAAATATTAAATTAATTACATCAATGAAATAAGGGTTCTAGAATTTACTTATAATTTGAACTTAATAATGTGCTACTTAATAAAATAACAAATATAACCCTTACAAACTGGCTTATGCCTTTTTTCTGTATTTGCTCTTTAACAGGCTTGATGAGCCTAATATAATCCTCCTATTCTTAAGGATGGTTTTGCCCAAATATATATATATATATATATATATATATATATATATATATATAAACCCCTTTCACATATAAGAAGTCAATACGTTCGCATACTAGTTAACGCTAATTGACCGGTTGGTAGACCAAATGGGAGTTCGCCTATATCGCAAATAGTAAATCGCCCATATAGGCGATCTCCCATTTGGTCTACCAACCGGTCAGTTAGCGCACTTCATATTTGCCCCATACTGACCGAGGGGCTTATGCTATATACTGGGTTAAAAGGGATAAATGAGCCCGCTGATTAGAAGGTACTAGCCCATTTACTCGAAAGAGCAGGTAAGCCTAATTGGTCAAAGGCACGATTGGAAAATGAAATAGTGGCGAGACCACGATTAATGGTACCAGACCGAGAAAGAAGGATAGTGGCTTCTCAGAGAATAACCTATAAATAATGTTTTATGAACTGGCCTCTAGGCATAGTTTTATACAAATTGGAGAGGAAGATATTTCCTTCTGGGACTCAAACTGGTTAGGGATTGGATCATTGATTGATTTTTGGAATGCAAATGTAGACATACCTGATTCTGATCTCACTGTTAGAGAATTCTTCTATAATCAGGATGATCTGGCTAACCTCTTGAGTGCAGGATTTAGTGATGATATTAATGTGCTCATAAGGAAAAACTTTGCATTATATGAAGGCTATAAAGATTTACTAATCTGGAAGCTGGGACC
The DNA here is from genome assembly GCA_963678965.1 of Cruciata laevipes. NCBI lineage: Eukaryota > Viridiplantae > Streptophyta > Magnoliopsida > Gentianales > Rubiaceae > Cruciata > Cruciata laevipes. The sequence goes on from OY787635.1 coordinate 13,674,437, forward strand.
AAATGGTAATTTCTCTATGGCTTCTGCTTATGAAATACTTAGACCACAAAGACTTAATGTGCCATCATTTCAACACCTCTGGTCTAAGTTTTTACCTAAGAAAATATCTTTTTTCAATTGGAGGCTGCTAAACCGAAAGATCCTCATAGCTGAGATATTACAGGAACATAGCTTTAATATGCCATCTATATGTTGTTTCTGTAAAGCTGAATCTGAAAACTTGCACCATATATTTCATAATTGTGATGTACAAGCAATTTGGAGAGATATGCATGTACTGTTGAATATTAAACCAGAAAATTTTTCTTCATTGTGGAATAGAGTTTTTCATCTTTGGAATGTTGAAATTAATTTTGGTTTAATGAGATTGTGTGCTAGGTTAATACCATGCATTTTAAACTGGGTAATTTGGTGTGCCAGAAACAAATACCTTTATGAAGAGAAAAAACCAAAGATTGTTACCATGAAAAAAAGGGTTTTGGAAATATTGAGAAATATTATTAAAGCTCACTCTTTGAAATAGAAACCGTCTGAAATGGTTAATATGCATACAGATTTGATTGATTTGGCTCCGGTAAGGCCTCAATTGCATGCACTAACTATGCGGTCAAATGGAGTATTCTAAGGGATATGTTAAAGATTAATACAGATGGATCATCCCTTGGAAATACGAATCATGCTGGAGCTGGTCTAGTTATCCGAGATGGGACTGGTAGAGTTGTATTGGCTCAGTCCATCTATCTAAACAGAATTGACAACATGGAAGCAGAAGCAAGGGCACTGAACCTTGGTTTGCAGGCTGCATTTCACCATGGCATCTTGGAGATCCAGGCTGAGATGGACTCTATGGTTCTCTTGAAAATCGTTTCAAGAGAACAAAAGGCACCATGGCGTTTGATCCCTATTCTCAGAAACATTTGGAGCCTACAAAGCGAAATGCAGGTACATTTTAAACATGTTTTTAGAGAATCAAATTCAGTGGCAGATGCATTAGCAAAGTTAGCAAGTACTTCTAGAATGACAAATTCTTTTGATCATGATAACCTGCCAAGAGAAATTAAAGGATTGGTTCATTTAGACAGTTTAGAGACCCAATACATTAGATGTTTAAAATAAATTGCATTAGAATGGGTACTGCTTTGGTTTGTTTTAATATGCAGATTCGAAGATCTGGAAGAGTTGTAAAAATTGGACAAAGAAATGTGAGTTGGGATCAGGTGTACTCTTCTACTATAATGAATTCAATATGTTTTCCAGTGGAATACTTTTACTGGTTTTTTCCTTTTGTGTCACAGAGAAATCACAAGGCCCTAGGGCCTTGTGTTCAACATGAAAAGAACTCCATTGATTTACCGGTGCATCTTAGATGGAGCTATGTTTGCTGCTGGTTTATCCACCCGACATGATCACTTCTATGGAATACAGAAATCAGTTTACATGATCATCTCAAGCTAGCTTTTGATGTAAATCATCTACTGTATAAAACCTTCTTAGAACAGTTAGTATTTTCTGATCACATTCAAGTGGCTAACATGTGCTCTGTCAAGTTTAACCTTGATCATCAGAAACTAGCTCCTTGCAATGTTATCCTCATCGTGGCAAACTTGTTGTTTAGACTGGATAACTGGTCGAACACTAACCTGGATCGGTTGAGTAGATATCGATTATAAAATACTAACTTTAGACTCAAGGTACTTGTAAACTCCCAAGTTTTTTCATCCCAAAAAGTTGGGGTTTTTCTTGAACCTCAAGTTTTTTCATCCCAACTTATTGGGGTTTTTCTTGGACAATTTGTAAAGTTTCAAGACTTTGAGCTACTTATGGTTAAGGGAGCCAAATAAATATCCCTCCAGCATTGTTGTTTTAATTTTTTTTTAATAAAACCTATAAATAATGTAAAGAAGCCTAATGAAAGGTACGCATTTCTGAACTGGTAAATTACTTTCCGACTAGGACTGATTCAAGAATCGAGGTTTTACCCCGGATCATTTACGGAGCTTGCAGGAAGTCTTCGGCTGTCAAACGGGGATTATCAAGGCGGTGGACGGTCAAATCACAACAAAATGAGAGACAGTTGTGATTAAATACATGCTTTTCTTTTATACTATTTCAATTAATAAAATGTAAATGACCTTCAATTTATGATTCCATAGAATGCATTCCAATTTATTAATGGTCTTTTCTTTCCTTAGAAAACAAACCTCCCATTTCAAGAATGCTTACCTAATTTTATGGATAGATATGCATTCCATAATTCCATTTAATCCAATTTATGCAATATCATTTTGAACTTAATAGGTAACACGATCATGTCATATTCTTGACCTTCAAAAAAATACAAATGAATAAAATGTTTGAAATTGTTGACTATTTTTAAGTATGAATTTCTCCGCCAACGCGATCTACCCGGAATCACACCATTACTCTACCCAGAATCACCTTTCAGCAAAAAATGAATGACTCGGGACAAGGAGAACTGAATATATGGCGTTGGCGAATACTGATCTATAGATATTCAACCATTTGTGGGACGAAAACACATAAAATTAAACTCACAGGACGAGATTAGGAAATTAAGAATCAAAACCGCCGGGTATCAAGCAAGGGGACTCCCTGTCCCCTTTCCTCTTCAATATGTTTTTCAGATAGGAAAGCTTGAATATTTCGATATCCCCAGAGGTCCTGCCTCTATCTCCCATCTTAGCTATGCAGATGACAGTGTCATCTTCCTCAAATCCTCCAAAAATAACTTAACTAGAATAAAAGATTTCTTGGTCATCTTTGAACAAACCACGGGGCAGAAGATCAACTTTGAAAAAAGTGACTTCTACCTGGGTAAACATGCTTCTATAGCTAAGATTAGGCAAGTTCAGTCAATTTTGGGGATGAAATAGGGAGTCCTTCCATTTAGATACCTTGGATGTCCTATTTTTACAGGGAAGGTTCTCAATTCCCATTTCCAGCCTATGTTAGAAATGGTGGAAGGAAAACTCCATAACTGGAAGAATAGGTGGTTATCCACAGGTGGGAAAATTACACTCATAAAATCATGCATTTATTTTGTTCCTCAACATATTTGGAGTGTAATGATCCCGCCCTCTAGTGTCATTAAAACTAAAAGGCTGGAAAAATTGATGGCTTCTTTTTTCTGGGGGGAAACTGAACTGAAACCAAAGAAAGTGTGGAGGAGATGGAGTGAACTCTGTTACCCAGATGATAAAAATGGTTTAGGTCTTAGGTCCATCCACACTATCCTTCAAGCTTGCTCCCTTAAACTCTGGTAAAAGCTCCAAGAAGGAAAAACCTTATGGTCTCAGTTTATCTGGGCCCTACCACCTTCGGCAAAATCATCTCAAAACTGGAAGAGAATTACCTCTGTAAACACCATTGCAGAGAGAAACTCAAGAGTGATCCTTGGTAATGGCAGTTGTAACTTCTGGAGTGCAAATTGGTTAGGAACAGGAATACTTCTTGATAAATGCAACCCTGACCTTACTTCCATACCAAGGGATTGCACAGTTCTATCCTTCCTTCAGAACAAACAAGTATTACTCCCAGATATCTCTTCTTTCATTTCTACTGATGAGCTGTTTGCTATCCAGAACACAAGCACTGCTCCACACAGGTTGGATAGATTGATATGGAAACCTGGGAAAACTGACTCTTTTTCCTTCAAGTCTGCATACAATCTCATGAAGCTCACCAAAGGTTCTATCTCATGCCTCACTAAAATTTGGAATGCTAGATTGCAAAAGAAAATATCTGTATTTATGTGGAAACTTGTTAATGTATTTCTTCCCTTTCCAAATGTGCTGAGAAGAATGGGTTTTAACCTTCCATCAAAGTGTCCTTTGTGCAATAACTCTGAAGACACTCTTGAACATTTTTTCAATGAGTGTCAATTTGTCACTCTTATTTGGAGTTAGGTCCACTATATGCTTGGTATTAACGATGCAATATTTGAGTCTCTGTGGGATAGATTGTCCTATTATTGGTCTGCCTATGATCACACAAAACTGCACTCTACTCTCTTTCAAATTCTTCCCAGTCTTACATGTTGGATAGTCTGGAAGATGAGAAATGCATGGCTGTATGATAACCTAGCTCCCAGCCCAGTAAAAGCACTTGCTGAAATTAGAGAACATGTCTTTTATATCTTTACTGCAAGGCCCCATTACTCTAATTGTGTTTTTGATAAGGATTTAGCTGAACATGATTTTTTTCCTCTACTGCATAAACCTCCCAAACCTAAACTTGCACTGATTAAATGGTCCTCTCCCCAGTTTGGATTGAAAATCAATGTTGATGCATCATGGCATTTAAATGGCAAAACTGGGATTGGTATTATAGTTAGAAACTCTAATGGAGACGTTTTGGATATTTTGTGCAAATTCCTTCATACTAAGTCTCTCCTGGAGGCAGAGCTCATTGCACTCAAGGAAGGGGCCACGGTTGCTTCTGCTATTAATATGCACAGTGTAGTTGAATCTGATTGTATATCCGCTATTAAGAGTGTTAGCAACCCTTATCAAGCCCCTTGGATTTTATTTGACCCGTGTGATAGTATATCATGCCTAAACCCTTCTATATCTCACACATTAAGACAAGGCAATATGGTTGCAGATGCTATAGCTAAACACAGTTTGAGTTATGAACTTAATTGTCATCTCTCTACCAACCAGTTGCCTGACAAAATTAGAGGCCTTATTTTACTTGACAAACATGGCACACCCACTATTAGAATCAGTGCTTAGAATGGATGCTACTGACTATTTTTTGTCCCCAGTTTTACAGGTTTATTGCCATAACTTTCCCCATGCAGCAACATGTCAATCTGGAACATGCATCATAATATGCTGCACTTTTTTAGATGACCAGTGCTTCATGATCTTGATTTCGATTGAAGGAAGGCCCTTCTCTCTGAGCTGATCCCAAAAAACAACCTCTGGCGCTCGCTCAGCCCTCTTTAAAAACAAAATCATCTCCATCTTAGTATGTACTCTCCTTTCGGCTGCCTTGGGTTTCGATTCACAGAAAAGCTTGGAGGACGAGCCTATACTTAGCACTGTTTTTGTGATTTGACAGAGGTGCTCTTGTACAAAGACTGACCATTTTTTATTTTGGTCGGGGATATGATTCCCTTTTTTCTTTTGAAAACAACGGTACTGCTTCAAGAGGCTTAACCTCTTTAGATAGTCTTTGTAGCTGTATCTGTATCTCTATGTAGCTTTAAATAGCTTACAAATACTTCTTAAGCCTCTGCTGGCAAAAATTGTATTTATTTTTCCCTTTTTGGGCTTGGGATCCCATAATAAGTCTCCTGCCATTTATGGCTTTAATCTTAAAAAAAAACAAAAAAAAACCGCGAAGTGCAAAAGTGTGGGGTGTGCGAAATTGAGGAAATTACAAAAACCTGGTCCATTACTTTTCAAAAAAAGGGTAATGGAGGAAATTTGCAAAACATTGTTTTATTTTCAAAATTTGCAGAAAGATTCTTATATTTGTGCAGTCTATCACTACAACTATAATAATGAAATATTTTGATCGCAAAACTTATAAAAGTGAGGTTCTCCAAGCCTATGTTATTGTATCAAATAGATTTTGGCCATGTTCTTAGGATAATATTTTTTGATGAATCTAAATAGATTAAACTGAAGTGAATTAAAAAGTAATAAAATAAATCAGCATTACTGAACTAATTCAAATTTCATTAAGTTATACTGAATTACACCGACATGAATTGAACTAAATGGAATTGATTCATAGATAAGTTCAGTAGAAAAAGTTTTTTTTTGGTACATAAAGTAACTATTTTGACAATTCCGTGTGCTCTGCGTAAAAATAGAAGCCGATTTAATGTCTCTTCTTCGGATGTTTGTGTCTGATGAATCCGTGCCCGCTTAATCCTTAGATTTTTATAGTTTGTTCTCTTTGCCAAGTCGTTTGTAAGTGTCTTGGCAGATCTTCAGCACTCTTAACCCACTAGAAACGAATGCTGAAGGACTTACAAAGAAACGTAAATTTTAACAAGGATCACGTTCAATCCAGGTTGAAATCTTTGCAAGAACTAAAGATCACCCTGCCTAATTTGATATCAAAACCAGAGATTTCACACCATTATATTGCTCGAGAATTCTCCCGCCAAATTCCCACATTGAATTATTCTTGCTTCGTTTCTCCTCAGGTCAGGTTAATGTAGTTACCCCATTATTCATGTCGCGTTCTCTCGCCAACCTCGCATTCTGCACAAACCAGATTTTAGAGCGCAACAAGGAAATCATCAAGTTGTTTCAATGTGGGAAAGTGGAGGATGCCCGCTATCTGTTCGATTCAATGCCTGAAAGAGACTCTGTAACCTGGAACTCTATGATCTCTGGTTACACAAAAACTAATCGCATGGGGGATGCACAAGCGCTGTTTGACGTCTGCCAAGAGAAAACTGTGCATACATGGACGTCTATGCTCTCCGGGTATGCGAAGATGGGGAGAATTGGCGAGGCTTTGAGGCTATTTGAGGCCATGCCGAGCAGGAATGTAGTATCCTACAATGCCATGATTAGTGGATACCTTCATAATGGCGATGTTTTGAACGCTAGGAAGTTGTTTGATGGGATGGTTAAGAGGAATGTGGCTACGTGGAATTCGATGGTCTCTGGATATTGCAAGCGTGGCTACTTAGATAAGGCACTTGGTCTGTTTGCCCGAATGCCGGAGAGAAATGAGGTATCATGGTTAGTGATGATATCTGGGTATGTGAACATGTTTGAGCATGAGAAAGCATGGGAATTGTTTTTGGACATGCGCAGGAAGAGTGATGTAAAGCTAAGCCAGGCCATTCTTGCAGTTATTTTTTCGACTCTGGCGGATTTGGATAGAGTGGGTCCAGTGATGAATTTGATGAGTTTGGTAACGAAACTTGGTATTGACAAAGATGTGGTGGTAGGTTCCGCCATTCTGAACGGTTTAACGACCAATGGGGGTTTAGACTTTGCTGTCAAGTTTTTTGAGGGAATGGAAGAGAAGAATGAGCATTCCTACACAACAATGATCGCCGCCTTCTCTCGTAGTGAACGATTGGAAGAAGCCATCACGTTGTATAGACAAGTTCCTGTGCCGGGAGTTGACGTTAAAAATGCAATGGTTACTGCCTATGCACTGAATGGGAGCTTACATGAGGCAAAAATGTTATTTAGTGAGGTTGGAAACCCAAATATGATTACATGGAATGCTATGCTCACTGGATATGCACAAAATGGGATGGTTGAGGATGCTAAAAATCTGTTTGAAAAGATGCCTAAACGAAATGCAGTTTCTTGGGGGGCGATGATTTCTGGTCTTTTGCAGAATGGAAAGAGTAGTGAAGCTCTGCAGGTATTCAGTGACTTGCATAGGTCAGGGACTATCCCAAGTCATCCTAGTTTTACAAGTGCTCTCTTGGCTTGTAGTAATTGTGAAGATTGCCTATTTGGTAGGCAGATACATGGTCTCGTTATTAAAGTCGCCAACCAGTATAACACATACATTGGAAATGGGTTGATTTCCATGTATGCAAAATCAAAGGACATGTGTGCCAGTTTTTTAATATTTAGTACAATGAGGATAAGAGATACTGCTTCTTGGAATTCCGTCATTAGTGGTTTCTCGAATAATAACTTGATGGATTATGCTGTTAAGATTTTCGAAAACATGCCAAAACTTGATACAGTGTCATGGAACTGTATGTTATCGGCTTACGTGCAAGCTGGAGAGCCTGAGTTTGCTTTTAGGCTATTCCTTGGTATGTTAAGTGAAGGAGTCTATCCAAGTGAATCAACTCTTACCCCCCTTTTAAGTGTATGTGAGAGCCTCGAGCTCGGTAGACAGATTCACGCCCTTATTTTCAAACTGGGATTTGATTCCCATTTGTTTGTTGGTAATGGTCTGATGCACATGTACTTCAAATTCAGTCACAAGGATGGATTTCTGGTTTTTGAATGTACGGAAAAGCGAGATTTGGTGACTTGGAATACTGTCCTAACAGCTTGTGGTCTGAATGGTGAAGAAGCTTTTCAAGTCTTTGCAAAAATGAGAGCTGAAGGCTTTGTTCCTGATGAGGTCAGTTTCCTCGGGCTTCTGTGTGCTTGCAGCAGAGCAGGACTGGTGGCTGAAGGGCTAGCCTCTTTCAGTTCCATGATCCTGAGTTGTAAAATCACACCAACTATCTATCACTACACTGCAGTTGTCGATCTTCTTGGGAAAGCAGGACGCCTGTTAGAGGCCGAGTCCGTTATTAACAAGATGCCTTTCGAGCCAGATGCTCGAATTTTAAAATCTCTTGTAGATGCTTGTAGGATCCACAATAACATGAACCTTGGCCAAAAAGTTGCAGAAAGACTTCTTCAGATTGGTATGTGATTAGTTGATTGAAAATGTTTCTTTTTACTGAGCCTTACTGCAAAATGGAGTAAGATTCTCCAGGCATAGAATTTTTATGCCCAGAGACTAGAGTAACTGTGAAGATTGCCTAGTTGATGATTAGGTTAATTTTTATATAATAATTCATAGAAAGTTACATCATTTACATGTATACTTACCTCAACCATATAAATGTTTTGACTATATTGCTGTATATACCAATGAAGAACTTGAGAAGCGAACTTTGCTACTCATATATGTTTTGACCACTCAATTAGTTACGAAATTATATAAAAACAACTTCACGTAAGATAGGCTGGTAATGGTAGCTAGTAATACTTGTAGTTGAAGGTGAAGCAAATATATATGCATTCTTAATGCTAATCGGAATAAATTCTTCAAAAAAAAAAAAAAAAAAAACTAATCGGCATAAATATTTCCTAGAGGTTGGCAAAATCCCTCTGTGTTTCTTTCAAATAAAAACGTCGAACTTGCAGCAATGTAAGTGTCTGCAGTTACAGGGATTCTGCAATTGAGAAGCTTCCAAATTGAGTTCTTGTTTCAGGATGCAGTTTATTAGCCACTCACTGCAAAATCTTCGAACGCCTCTCCTTGCAGCCACATGTGTTTCATCCATATCTTCACCACAGGCAATGTATATAACCAATGACAGTTCTTTCACTTAGTCTAGATCACAAATAACCTATGCATGTTACAAGATTAGATGACGGAAAAAGAAGAAGCAGAAATTGGTATTTACATTCTTTTCCTACAAAAACTTAAGCAGAAAAACTAACTCAGATTGATCTTACTCACATTTCCCCCAGCGGAGTTTACAATGGCAGTTGATGTAGCCATCGGCGGTTGAACATGTGCACTGAGACACAGGTTATAACCCTTTAACAAAGAAGATGGATTTGCTTTCGCTCTTTGGACAGCAACTTTTAGTTCCACTCATACTCTTCATCTTTCAGAATGAATGGCATTTAATCTGTCATAGTGAGGGACAAAGCTATTATGAATCCTCATTGAATGTTATAAAAGAAAACCATATATCAAAACAACAATCCACAAACAAATAGACCATTTCGATAGCTTTCCTTCAACCAACTTGGAGAAATGATCCAAGCTCTGCAGGAAAGAATGATTGTTTATTAACACTCCCTTAAGGAACAGTAAATGTGAAATTTTTTCTGAAGGAGAAGTATTACAAATATCATTCAACCATAAACCCACGACTCCTAAGGACAAATTGAGAAACAGAAAATCAACTAGCCAAATAAACATACCAATATTTGCATTCTTAACTTAACCAAAGGTTTATTGTGCCTCAGATTCGTGCAAGGGTAAGATGATAAAGCTAGTCTGGGTAAACTCATTCCTTTTTTACCTTTAAAGGTTACTAGGCATTCTACATGAACTTTCCATTACAAGCTACATCTACATATTTCTAACGATGCTATGATAGGTAATTGTAGCACAAACCATAATTTATCGTTGTCAAAAGAATTACAATATCATAATCTATAGTTACTTGATCTTAACAATTTTGAGGCATGCATATGTTAAGGAAACTGGAGATTTTATAAACTGAAAATATATGTGGATCATGCAGTATAAGTTTTACCAATAAATCTAGCTTATCGGCCTCTTAAAATTGCTGGAAGAATCATTAAATGAACTTAAAACTTACCCAGAGCACAGAGCTGTGCAAAAATTTAAAGTTCTATCACTTTTCCGGTGACTACATGTGTGCTTACGCTTCAGATTAAACACTTGGTTTTCAAATTTAATCAATATGAGGATATGGTCAGTAGCGTGTTTTGACTAAGTGTTTTGACATGATTATTATTTCAAGTATGGTGACATTAGTCAAATAATATAATAAAATACATTTTCCTAATTAAACACAGTCATTTTCCACATGTTTAGCCAAAATATTCTCATCAAAATACTCCGACACAGATTATGTATCGGATTTTGCCCATTTCGGAGTAACATAGATTCAGCTACAGAACAAATTCACTAGTTTCAAATTAGAAACTATGGATCTGCATTGTTCATGGTGAAGTGTCCAAAAATAGACATACCTTAGTGAGAGTTGCTTTCTATTTTTCTTCTGCAATGTTCATCAGCATATCTGTGAAGTAAATATCATGTGATCTCCTGATATTGATGTACGATCCTTATTATTCTCTTCCAAGCAGCCAATGGTCAAAGGTTCCTCATCCATCAATGATTGGTTCCTCATCCATCAATGGTCAAATAGACAAAAATTAGCCTATTTTAGTGTGGTATTTCTCCTCCACCCCTGTTCTAAATTCAAGTTTGAGACTCATTGAACAACAGCCTTATAAATCATATAGGTCAACCTCAGGTCTCCACCAGAACTTTCGTGCTTCGTGCAGATTGGTTTCAACCAGCTCATCAGATTAACAGTGTGTATTTGCATGTGTGGGGGGGATAACGTATCAAGACCCCTCACATGCTAAAATAATAACCTGTGGTTTTTAACTGCTTAACAAGAGAAGCATATCATTAATGTAAAGCAGTAATAAAACTACTGTAATGAACGGAGTAGTTATGTTCCTATTAGATAAAACTGCATACAAGGTATAAACTAGGATGAATTATTTGGGATTAAGATACTTCCATCAAGAAATAGTCAGAGCCAAAGAAATAATGCTCATACTTATGAAAGAAGCCAGTTAGAAGGAATTGTTTTATTAAACAAGCAGTTCATAAAACTCGTAGTTAATAAATCCCGAGAGTGACGAACAAGTAGTTGATAGTCATGTCAAAGTTTGATATGCAAACCAGGGAGTAACAAACCGTGTAAAAATGTCAAAAACATCCAGTCATCAGTAGTAGCCAAAACTGTGTAATGCTCATACAACAATATTATAGATATATAATGAGGTGGATACTATTCATATGACACCCTCAATAACACTTAATTTCCGTTTTTTACATGGGGTCCTGATCATAATAGAAATTTCAATAGGTATTATAGTCCAAACCATAGCAACCTTGACATGAAACATGAATTTAGTTAGTAAACTACTTGCTATCAAGGCCTTCTTATTCAAAATTAGATTAGATCAAGGTTACAAAAGAGCAGCTTAGCCCTAATTTTTTGTCTATAACCAGACCTTCAAAACTCGATAATCATGCAACGCCGAACCCAAAAAAAAAAAAAAAAAATCAAATCAAATTCATGTTTCAGAATGATATAAACTGAAAAGAAAAAGAAGTTTGATACACATATAAAAAACACACATAAACAAGTAGATGAGGTGTACCTGAACTAATGATTTGGTCTTATCATCTCTCATCTGATTCCTTAGGGTTCACAAGAACAAAATGTTTTAAAACACAGAGAAAGCTTTGCAGGCATTTAAAGCAACTGCAAAGAGGAGATGATCAACTTTCGATCTCCAATCACCATGAGCCCAAAATGAACAAATTTGCAAAAGACTTATTGGAGGTATTCAGAAAGCATAAGTGCTGTATTCAACAATTGAACTTTATACAATTCAGATCAGATGTTCTGAAATAGATTCATTTAATTGTAGACAATATGCAAAGACTTGTAAGTGATACAAAAGAACTTGACCAAACATTTTATATGATTGAATAACTTACCACAGTCAATAGTGCTTCTAATACCTCTAGTGCAGCAATCCTGACAGAAATTGAAGCCGGTTTTCGGCACTTCTTTATCGGCAGACCAGTTGCAGCCGTTTGTTTTCTCCTTTTTGGACGAGGTTGCTGTGTGTCTTTCTCAGATTGGTTCGGAGCATGAAAAGTACTTTCATGGATAGTGGAGTACAGATTGAGAAAAGCGTTGTGTCTATTACTACATCATCAATCAGTATTGCAAGCCCTGCAAATAAACACCAATGTGAATCAATGTTTCTAGGATCACCTTCCATTCAAGAATGCATTGAAGTGAATAGATATAAAAACATTTTTACTCATATATTACTGAGTTACAGGCAGATGTAATAAAAAGGCATTTGGAAGCTTGTAAATCGAAATTTAAGAAAAAAACTTTCACAACTTAATGTTAGTAAATGGTCACATACCAACTGCCATGGATAGCAGCATGGCTCTCAGAACTGAGTAAACCTTAATCCTTAGCTCAAGCAGGAAACAGGTTCCTAAATAATCTGTAAGCGCGTGGGTTATACCTACCACATGTGGCAACGGTAAGCACAGCGGGATAAAAATCGGTAAAACGCAGTACCTGAGAACGGGTAAGCATCATGCCACAGCTAGACACTAAGATACACACTCTGGACACCAACACTTGCTCGGGATTCTGAAGAGCAAGGGGTGTAGATATCTACTTGTGAGACCTCCCAGGGGACGTGGGGGATCCCTCCCTGCTGAAACTAGTAGTCTGAATACCTCATTAGGATCCGTCTCTGCAATGGTAAATAAAACATAAGCATCTGAAATTCCAGAAATGGTCACAAAATTAGTCGAATCATTACCATCTTCTAGGTCTTGAAATGCAAAGGTCAGTTGATCATTGCGGAATTTGTGCATCATCAGCGTCCAGCTATCTGCGGTTCCTCTTGATTTTGGAAGCAGTATTAAACAATTGACCAAGTTTCTGCATTCAGTAAATACTTCTGTTTAGCTGGATACACCATATTAACTAGTGTGTAGAGAACTAGAAATTTTTTTATTACCTTGAATAAATTAATGCTTCCATTCTCTGATATGAATCTTGAAAAGATAGAGGTTTCAACTGCAATCACACCTTATGTTAGTGAAAATAAAGACACAATAAAACAGTAGTCATTATACCTAATCTGCATGTCTCAACACTTTGCAGTCATTCCTGGAAGGACACAAAACATTCCGAAACATACATTTGTCAAGCTGTGATGCCAGGCAAAATCTCACTCAACATCAGCGACCATAGTCAACTTCTAGTTCTATATTATTATTTTTCATGAATGTGCCAGGAGAAGAAGAACATAAAAAATCATCTAGGCCTATAATTGACATACAAATATAGCTTTCATTTGTTTAAACACTTGAGTATATATGGATGGCTAAAGGAACAAAAGTCGATATATGGAACACGTCCCATCATAAAACAGCGTTCAAGAGGTTAAAATTCCATAATACACAAACAATTACTTACATCATTATAATGTCGACCACCGAGAGCAATTGGATAGACATGTATCATCTTGCACAGCAAACTTCTTCCTGCATAAACCCATCAAGAACATAAATTTTTAAGTCATGACTAAGGAGAAAGAAAGGTCAGAAAGAAAGGTGATACAAAAAATATTGTTCTATGTATCATTGCATCAAAAATATTGCAGCATTTCATACAATATAAAGAAGAAGCCACAAAAAGCAGTAACAATAGTTGTAAAGAAGGGGCTAGACATATACTTATGGATGGCTTAACAATTCGACGCATTAGAACAGGTAAAAAATGATAGAATTTTGAAGGGAATTCAGAAATATAAAATACTCAAACATCTCAGGAAAAGCAGTTATGTGGTCTTGGAAAATGTTTTAAACAGAACTGCAGCATACAGCTTAGCTCTTTCATTACAAAGGTTTTCAAAAAAAAATTCAAGTTTTATTTCTAAAAGAAAAGGGAAAAAATTACATTCATCGATTTGAAGTTCCAGGATATAAGCTGATTTTTACATTCTTACAACACTCCATTAGAAGCAAAATAGTTCCAGTTGAGGCTTATGGGTTACAAGTTAAGGTTCAATTTAAGGAAATTTAAAACAGCTAAGAACTAACAAATTTGAAACACTTCTAGAAATTATAAAGCATAGCTCAGAAGATTACAATCTGTATATACATAGTGTGGAAAGATACAGGAGACTGAGTGTGGAAAAGTATATACTGTGATTTTGTATTTACAGGAAATAGACTCGCAGAGTATGCATTATAAGCAGGAAAGAAGATAGGAAGAAATAATTAAAGCATAGGAATATAGAGCAAAGGACATGGGTATAGTATAGAACACAATAAACGAAGAAATAATATAAAGCAATTAGGATAGTAGAACTTATATTGCCTCAGGAGATGAATATAGATGTTGATAGCAATGAGTGTGAGTCTGTGTTTTTGACCCTGGAATATGTGAGATATTTTGTGAGAATTTGTGTTGTTATAATGACTGGGAAGAGGTTACATACTCAGTTTATGATGAAGAATTTAGGTCAGATATGGATGCTTCTGATTCCATTAGATATAAGAATGATTCTGGATTTGAAGTTGATGAGGAAAATCACTTCAAGTCACTGATTGATCAGTACTTGAATTCGGAGTCCACATATATTGACAACATAGGCTGTAAAAGTGAAGATATGGATATTGTTGATTAAGTTGTGTCTTCTGTGATAACTGGCGTTAAGGGGGTAGAGTGTGGTGTTGTTAATAGGGAATGGATACTTGGTATTGATTCTGTGGTTATTGATAAAACTTTTGAAATGGATGCCAAGAATTTAGTGACTGGACATGAAGTGAAACTGAATGGAATTTCAGAAAGTTTTAAGCCTATGGTCATGAGTATCGAAACGAGTTAAGGTGATAGGAGTAGTGAAATTTCTGAGTCTGCTGTACTTGGTTTTGATCCGGGTATCTTTAAAGAAAATAATAAGAGTTTGGGTGAAATACACACTGAGGGAAATAATACAAGTTCAAGGACATGTACTGTATGAATCTTCCAACTTGAAGACGCAACTTAAGATGAATAGGCAGAATATTTATATTTCATACATAAACGGTGAGATTTCTTACAAAGCTACAAATATACTCAACTCAATAAAACTACAATCCGTACTCAACTACGCCTATACTACACTTCAAATCAGATTTCTAAAACTGGTTCTGTAAGCCAAATTGTCCCAATGACTTCTTGCATTCAGACCTCTTCTTCGTCTTCATCAATCCCAGATAATAAATCTGATAATTCATCAAATGAATCATCAAGGCCATTCAGCAAATTTGAATAGAAGCCAACAACATTTGCATCTTCAACAGTTTCATCAATGACACAATCAGGGTCACAAATTTCCGTAGAGTCGGGAATTTCCAAAAAATCTTCTTTCCGACTTGAAGAAGTGGCAAAACAGTTATCCGGAAGATCATCCAGTGTCATGAACGACACCAATGACAAAGAGCAGCCTTCAACATATCCTTGATTCAGGTCAGCAGAATTTTGCTCTTCAACATTTTCCTCAATGACACATTCAGGGTCACAAATTTCCGTAGAATCGGGAATTTCCAAGAAATCGTCTTTCTGACTTGAAGAAGTGGCAAAACAGCCCTCCAGAAGATCATCCAGTGTCATAAACGGCAGCAATGACAAAGAGCAGCCTTCAACATATCCTTGATTCAGGTCAGCAGCATTTTGCTCTTCAACATTTTTCTCAATGACACAACCAGGGTCAAAAATTACCCTAGAATTAGGGATTTCCAAGAAAGCTTCATTCTGAGCTGAAGAAGTGACAAAACAGTCATTCGAAACATTCTTCTTGGCTTTCTTCTTTGGAACCTTGTCCTCCATTGTTGAAGAACTAACACGCTTCTTGCCCCCTTTGGCATGACATTGTTTCGAGAGATCCTTAATGACTCGGCATATGACATAATCACAGCTGGAAAGTCCGATTTTCTCAAGGGATTCTTGAGATAGATGGTATTCGTGCATCCAGTAGTGAGGCTTTCCGGCTGCCTCACTAGGATCACCACGGAATTTATATGTGAGTGTACACATACTAAAAATCTGTTGCCCATTAAACACCACAGGGTTGCTACCCTGACCCTCCCAAGAACCCGCCCCTGCCCCTCTACAATAATTGCGAGGTCCAACTTTAGACAGCTTTGTCACCAAATACTTAGCTCTAGATCTCTGCTGCCAGTCACTTACATCATGTAGCTCAAAGATTTCATTGCTACCGGAAAACAGATTCCAGGGCTCTTTTCCTTCCCCATACATATCTGTAATCTCCACAATGTCGCCGAGGCAGAAATCAGAACAGACATTTGGGTAGTCTGACATATTACCACCTTCAACCTTGAACTTGAGAGCTTCCAAAAGGTCTCCGAGATCAGGCCGGTATCGATAACCTACTTTCCTAATCATCCTTACCTTCTTCAAATTCTTCTTGCCTAGATCTTTGGGTTCCAAAAAAGAGGTAAACGCGCACAAAAGTTTTGACTCCAAAAACTTATTGAATACTATGGTTCCCAAAATCGATTTATCAAACTCAAAAAATTAGGGTTCAACAAACGAATTCACACAAACTAGAATCCAAAAACGACGTTCGCAAGCAAAAACAATAGGGTTTGAGAAAAAAATCACAGAAATTTGAATCCGAAATTGTAATCCCCAAACTGGAAAATTAGGGTTCACAAAACAAACAAAGAAACGTACCCAATGTGAAAAAAACGAACCTTGAATCAATGTGAAAAAAATGAACCTTGCAGTGCTTTGGAGAAATCAAATCGCCCTCTTCTTGCAGTTCTTCGGATCAACAAAGTCGCTAATCGGGAACGGGGAACGAGGAACAAGGAACAAGGAACAAGGAACAAGGGATTTCGAAATATCAGAAAACGAGGAGCAATGAGAAATCGGAGAGGCTGAGAGAGATTTTGAGAGAAAATGAGGAGTTGAAATGGGAAATTCCTAATTTCTGAATAGGGGAAGAACAAGATGGCATATATATAGCCGGTTCAACGACGTCGTTGGATAAGCGCGTGGACAGTAGATAACGCGTGAAAGTTACATTAATAACCCTCTGTAACTCAGTCTGGGCATCATTTCTAGGGGTATATTAGTCATTGTCTGGAGGAGTTGGAATGGGTCAGTATGGACCGTTAGGACTATGGGCCCCACGTTCCCAAAATTGAAATTCTGCCTAATCTCTTCTTCTCTTTTCAAAATCATCTTCTCCTTTTTTTTCTTGCAAATCGCAATTCTGTAAAACTCGAGGCTTCAGTTACTCATACAATTACTAGGGGATATGAAGCGGGCAAGAAACCGACCCGGAACTGACCTTGGGTCAAGACACCCTCTTCATCCACAACCTTCTTGCACTGCTCGTCGTACCCGAGATTGGCCGGCACAGCGATCTGGTCTTTCGCGTCGGGATGCTTGGCCTCCTTGTCTTCAAAATCATATTCTTCTATGAAGGTGGTTGTGCAGTGGGTACTGGTGGCGAAGGTGGAGACCGAGGCACAGGTGGTGGTGGTGGTGGTGGAGAATTCTCCCGAGGATCAGCTGTGGCTGGGGAGGTGGGCTGGATGGAAGCATTTATGGGTCAGCAGATGGTGGGGATGAAACGGCTGGAGGATCAGCTGGAGGTGACGGCGGTAGGCGTGAAGATACTGGCGGTGGAGCTGTTGTCACCGGCGGAGGTGGACTGGGGGTGGTAGATGGAGGAGGTACAACAGGGGTTGGGGTGGTGGGGCGGCCATGGGAGGCGGGGCGGTAATGGGCAGAGAAGTGGCGGTTCGGAAGATAGTTGCAGCCAACGGCATGGTGGCGGCTACAAAAAAGTTAAGCAAGTTTTGTTTTTTCCAATCGCTTTCCGTGGGTAAGCGATTGCCGAAAGCTTTCTCATTTGGGTTCGAATTGTGATATTCTTGTGGATAAACAGATGTTGTAGATGGGAGGATGCATTGAACTGTTCGATGTAGTTGTTTGCTCGGTTTTCTCTCGTTTTATCTTTTAAATTTGCCTGGTAATGGATTCTGCTTTGCTTGCATGTTGAATTTGATTCTTAACAGTACTGCTAATGGTTTAATCTCTGATAAGAATTCCAATAGGATTTTATGCATGATCAGATAACCAAGGAGATATGCTTATTTGTCAATCTGATTTTATATTTCGTTTTTTAATATAGGTCGTGTTTTATTAGATGCAAATGTACATTGTTTTCTTACCAAGGCGTGAGTGCTTCTTGTCTTTGGTTTGGATCCATCTATATATGCTTATCTTATTTGCTACTTGTTGCAGTCTTGCTTATTTGCACGAGGCACTTGAGCCGAAAGTGGTGCATCGAGATATCAAATCAGGGCAACATTCTGATCGACGATAACTTCAATGCTAAGCTTTCTGATTTTGGTCTTGCCAAGCTGTTGGGGGCAGGAAAAAGCCATATCACAACCAGAGTTATGGGCACCTTTGGGTAGGTAGCTGACATTCATTCTCAACATTTTATATAGAAGTATAGTATTTGATAACGCTATGGATTTTGGTGTAGATACGTGGCACCTGAATATGCTAACAGCGGGTTACTGAACGAGAAGAGTGATGTTTATAGCTTTGGGGTGGTTCTGTTAGAAGCCATAAGTGGAAGAGATCCTGTTGGTTATCATCGCCCGGCTCCTGAGGTATGTATATTTATTATATCCATTCATCGATCAGTATATTTAATTCAGATGATGATAGAATGTTTGATCAGGTGAATGTGGTTGAGTGGCTTAAGACGATGGTTGGCAGCAAGCGGTTCGATCTAGTGGTTGATCCCAAGATTGAAACAAAACCATCAAGCTCGCGAATGCGCGTGAAAAGCCGAGGTAGATGCTTCAACTGGCTTTGATAAACAGGATGTGTTTCAAACTCATTGATCTGTTTTTATGTGTGCGATTTTTTGCAGCATTGCATTGTTTGTTTCTGAAGTATTTGTTCCAAATGCAGAAGAGAAGAAATGCACAGTGATTTCATCAAAAACTGTGACATTAATAGACATTGATGTAGAAGCTGTCAAGAATGCTGTCCAGATGTTATCATTGCCCCTTGCTCTGGCTGCTGTCTAGAGGAATTTTTTCCCATTAATTTCTTTGCCTAGTAGCTAAGTTTAAGTACATAAATTACTGTCACAAGTCTCTTCAACTTGTGAATCTCATGCTTTCTTGTAGGTTTCCTTTTAAAATAGAGAAGATTTATGTTGCCTGTTTACGTATATCGAATCAGGAGGTGATGTGGGAAGGTGTTCAGTAATTGGTTAGTTCCATATTGACCTGGAGTTGAGTTTTCAGGTAACAAAACAAGCGTTTGTTTGGTCCAGCATGACTGTTTCTCTGTGATAACTACAAAAGTCTATGTTGTGGAGTAGTGATTGCTTCTCTTTGTTGCAGGATTCAAAGTATATCCGAGAAGCAAAGTGGCAAATCGATATAAACTCAATAGGAGCTGTTAATCAAGGAAAGTGTCTTGAATACACAAGGAGAAAACAGGCTCTTTGAGAATGAAACTGAAAGGTTAAAAGCTTAAAGGTATGGTATATGCTTGTCTATCCATCTTCATTTTGTCTCGGCCTATACTCTTCATCACTTCAGTTTGACTTGAAGATTCATTCTTATTGAGCAGCTTGCCACGAGAAAGAACGTTGGGTCAAAACTCAAAAGCCCTTGAGGTACCATTACCTGAAAAAACGTCGTTTGCGCTTCTTGACTTGTGTAAAGCTACGAAAGAGAAGGGTGCTCTGCATTTTGCACCCCAGATCAAGTATGCTTAGTTCAGTAACAATCATGTTATTGAAAATAAAATTACATTAGTATATGTTCACAAATTTTGTTAAACCTATTTATAATCCTTTTTCAATTTGTATCTCAAGATATGGTGTGGCGGGCGGCCTAATAAGTGGTAACTAAATTAGTTTTCCCAACGTTTTTCAAATAAAAAAATAGTTTTCCTTATGTAGAAAACCATTTCCTTTTCCTAGATCAAAAAGGATAACCACTACAAACCCATTAAAGTCTGGTATATATACTGAGATGGAGAGACAATAACATTTAGAAAGATGTAACAGATTCGAAAATAGCAATAATAATATAGTAATTTTAGCAGCTAAAAGCTGAGAAATTAGAGTAAGACAAGGAAGAACAGAAGGATTTTTAGGAGAGAGAATAAGCTAGCTACGAACTACAATTATCAATCAGATTTTACATGCCTTTCCTTAACTACTTTTGTCATCTTATATCCTCTCCCTCTACTGGTCACGTGATCTTGCCTCCTCTTAGCTGCCATGGTCCCCAACTCTTAGTAATTGACTAAAATAGCCTCTGCTGAATTAATGAAATGTAACAATCCCTCCTGCAGAAATTGTGCTTGTCCTCAAGCACAGAAAGTAGGGTACTGAGCAGTGATGAAATCAGCATCTTCCCAAGAAGCATCTTCCACAGCCATATTTTTCCATTTCACTAGCCACTGTAACACAGTCTGACCACCTCTCTGAATCAGTCTTCTGTGAAGGACATTTTCAGGAACCAGTGATGTGTCATTCACCATATCATCAGTGGGGATAGTAGTGCTGGCAGTAGGAGCAGGACCTAGGTGTGGTTTCAGTAGTGATACATGAAACACTGGGTGAATCTTGCACTGGGGAGGAAGCTTCAGCTGATAGGCCACTGTCCCAATTTTCTTTTCAATCAGATAGGGACCAAAATATTTGGGAGCAAGTTTAGGGTTAATGTTCCCTTGTAATGATTGCTGCCTGTACTTGTGAATCCTCAAATATACCCAATCACTCTCCTTGAAGCTTCTCTCAGTCCTTTTCTGGTCAGCATAGTATTTCATTCTGCTTTGAGCTTTGGTGAGGTGTGCTTTCAATCTTTGATCCACCTGCAGTCTTTGTTCTACCATATCATGAGCAGCTGGTATAATTGCATCAGAGAGAACTCCCAGTGGTAAATGCAGTGGCTTCACTCCATAAAGAGCTTCATAAGGAGTCATATTAATGCTGAGATGATGAGAGGTATTGTACCACCTCTCAGCAGAACTGAGCCACACTTTCCAGCTATATGGTTGATCCCCACAAAAACTTCTCAAATAGCTTTCCAGTACCTGATTGACCCTTTCACTCTGGCCATCAGTCTCTGGATGGTAAGCAGTACTTAACTGCAGTTTAACACCAAGCATTCCAAACAATTCTTTCCAGAAATGTGATGTAAATATCTTATCTCTATCACTGGTTATAGATTCAGGCAATCCATGAAGCCTATAGACTTCATCCATGAAATGAGTGGCAATCTGATGAGCAGTGAAAGGATGAGATAAAGGAATAAAGTGTGCATACTTAGTGTACCTGTCTACCACTACCATGATAGTATCATATCCATGTGATTCTGGTAATTTTTCTATGAAATCCATGGTTATCTGCTTCCATGCTTGGGAAGGTAGTGGCAAGGGTTGTAAGAGACCAGGAGGGTAACAATGTTCATGCTTGTTTCTTTGGCAGGGTTCACAGGTTTTAACAAATTGTATGATATCATTTCTGATGTCAAACCAGTAGAACAAGGACAAAACTCTTTTAATGGTAGCCCCTTGTCCAGAATGACCCCCAACTGCAGAAGAGTGTAAGGATGATAGGAGTTGTTGCCTTACATTCCCTTTAGAACCCACCACTATTCTGCTACCTCTCTTCAACAGTCCATTCTGATAACTGTACTCTTGGTTCTCATCTTGATTGAGTAATACTGAAGAGATTATCTTCTGGATTTCCTCATCCCCTTCATAGCTGCCCTCAATTTGAGCAATCCATTTAGGTACTACTGAGACAGTAGTGCCTTCCCTTCTACCACAGCTAAGGACTTCTGCTAGGACTTGTCTTTCATGTTGATCAGTTGCAGTCAATATTTGATCCTCATCCTCTGTATCCCATCTGACAAGAATTTCTGTTGTCTGCATCAACTGAGTTTCTTTTCCAGGTTTTACTTCTGATATGACCCCTTCTGTCTCTATTGCTGGATAAATATTTTGGTGAGGTAACCTGGATAAAGCATCAGCTGCTTGGTTGTTGCTGCCTGGCTTGTACTGGATTTCAAAGTCTAATCCAAGTAATTTAGTGAGCCATTTGTGTTGTATGGCAGTGTGTAACTTCTGATTCCAAAGGTATTTTAGGCTCTGGTGATCAGTTTTTATGAAGAACTTGTGGCCTACCAGATAGTGTTTCCACTTCTCTACTGCCAACACAAGTGCTAATAATTCCTTCTCATAGGTTGATAGACCTTTGTTTCTGTGGCTAAAAGATTTGCTTAAGAAAGCAATTGGCTGATTATCCTGCATTAGAACTGCTCCCATACCCTCATCACAAGCATCAGTTTCAACTACAAAGGGCTTATTGAAGTCTGGCATTTTTAGTACTGGTGCTGTAGTCACTGCCTTTTTCAGGGATTCCATGGCCTTGGTTGCATCCTCACTCCATTGAAAAGCATCTGTTTTCAGGAGATTGTGCAAAGGTCTGCACATTACTCCAAAATTCTTTATAAATCTTCTATAATACCCCACCAATCCAAGGAAACCTCTCAATTCTTTCACATTAATGGGAGTTGGCCAGTTAATAATACTAGATATCTTACTTATGTCCATCTCAACACCTTGCTCAGATATAGTATGGCCTAAGTAATCTACTTTCCTCTCAGCAAAAACACACTTGGATAGTTTAGCATATAATTGATTTTTTCTCATCAATTCTAGAACAGTCCTCACATGTTCAATATGATCCTCCACAGTCTTGCTATAGATCAAGATATCATCAAAAAATACCAAAACAGATTTCCTTAATTGATCTTTGAACACCTGATTCATCAAAGCTTGGAATGTGGCTGGAGCATTTGTTAAACCAAAAGGCATTACTAAAAATTCAAAATGACCTGAATGAGTTTGAAAGGCAGTTTTGTGTACATCCTCAGTCTTAACTCTAATCTGGTGGTAACCAGACCTCAAATCCAACTTAGAAAAATACACAGCTCCTTGTAATTCATCTAATAGCTCATCTATTACAGGAATTGGAAATTTGTCCTTAATAGTAATATCATTTAACCTCCTATAGTCAATGCAGAGCCTCCAAGATCCATCCTTCTTTTTAACCAACAGCACTGGGGAGGAATAAGGGCTGGTACTAGCTTGTACTACTTGATTGTTGATGAGATCTTGGACCTGTCTTTCTATTTCACTCTTATGGGCATAGGGGTACCTGTAAGGTTTCATTTTCACAGGGATAGAGTCAGGTTTTAAGGGAATTTGATGATCTATTTCCCTCACTGGAGGCAGGGATTTGCTAATGGAAAATACATCAGAGTAGTAAATGAGCACCTGTTTCAGAGGGACTGGAATGTCAAGCTTCTCTAGCTCTTCCACTAGCTTGTCTCTGCTGCTCAGGGAGTCTGGTGGCTCATTTTCCTTGTCCTTGTCATCCAGTGTGTAAACCATTCCTTGGTAAGTGTAGTCCTCTCCCTCAGTGTCTCTGGAACTCCTCCATGGTTTCTCAGACCTGCTACCAGAACCCTCAGTGTACCTTGTTCTGTAATGCTTCCATCCTCTTTCCTGTCTCTTTTCTTCTCCAGGTTGAAAGTAACTTTCCTTTCCATTATCTTTGCTCTGCAGATATTGAACCTTCCTCTTCCTGTAATCAGTGATGTCATGAGCTTCATGACCTCTCAGTACTTGCATCACTGCATCATTGGTATTTCCCATCAGCATCCATTGAGATCCATTGCTGCAAAAAGTCACTTCATCATGCCTGAAGTCAAATGCAATAGGACTCAGTTGAGTCATCCAGTCAACTCCCAGCACAGCATCCATGCTGCCTAATGGCATCACTCTCAAATTGTACCTGAAGCTATGGTTCTGTATCTTCCATTCCACTCCAGGACAATGAGTGCATCCTCCCACTTTACTTCCATCTGCAATGGTCACTATGAAAGGTTTAATCACTTCCTCTCTGAGTCCTAGCTGTTTCACTAGACTTGGATCAATGAAACTGTGTGTAGAGCCAGTGTCCAGTAGCATGGTGATTTTACTTCCTCTTAATACACCAGTCACTTTAATGGTGTTGGTTTGGACCTGTTCTTCTCCTACTGAGTTGAGGGTCAGCTCTTCAGGTTCATCACTTAGTTGTTGTAATTCCTCACAATCCAACTCAGCAACTAAGATATCACCACTCTCCTCATGTTCAGCTCCAGAGATAAAGTTGATTTGTTTAAACTTGCATACATGTCCAGGACCATATTTCTCACCACACTTATAACATAAACCTCTAATTCTTCTGTCCTGCAGCATTTGTGGAGTGAGTCTCCTGAACCCCTCTGTGTTTGGCTCCCTGTCTCTAGGTGGAAGTGTTTCAGGTACTCTCCTGTCTGGTACTTGGTTGTTGGTGTTTCTCCAAGGTAGCCTAGGAACTTCCTGCCTGGGAAGTGTCAAAGGTAAAGCTCTGTTGGTGTTCAGCATCCTGTTCCTTTTGTATATGTTTTCCAAATTCATCTCTTGCAGGTGAGCTATTTCAAATGCTTCCCTGAGTGAAGTAGGTTTAAACAGCTTAACCATAGGTTTCAACTCCTCCTTAAGTCCACTTAAAAAACTGGAAATGAAGTACTCCTCACTCATATAAGGATTCTTAAGGACCATAAGAGCTTTCAGTGCCTCAAACTCTTCTTGGTACACCCTGACTGAGTTCTTTTGATAGAGCTTGTTAAATTCTTCAGTCTCATCCCCTGCTCCATAATCAGTAAACCTCTGCAAGATAGCACTAACAAACTCATTCCAGCTACTGAACCTTTTGAACATCTTAGTGGAATTGAACCAAATTTCAGCTCTCCCCTCTAGGTAATAGTGAATCATATCCAACCTAGCCTGCTCATACATTCTATAAAACTCAAAGAATTTCTCAGCTCTCCTAATCCATTCCTTGGGATTGTCTCCATTAAATGGTGATAGCTCTATCTTAGGGTACTTAAATCCTGGGGGTTTGGTCAACAAGGGATCTTCTAGGTTCAAGTTCCCAAATCTTCCCAGATCCCCTTCATCCATCCCAGTAAAAGGTATCCCAGTGTTCATATTAACATTTCCAGCATAAGTACCAAATTGAGCATCAGTATGAATTCTAGTCCTACCAAATCCTTCAGGAATTGGATTAAATGGTGTTTTCCCAGGGTTTTCTACATGAACATTTTTATCATAATCTTCAGGCATAACAACCTTCGGATTTCTAAGCATTCCAGGGTGTCCATGATTGAAATACATAGGAGGTTCAGAATGAACCTGAATCGGGGTTTTGAAAATTGGATTTCCGAGGCCGGTCCGAGCAGCAGCTGCCGCAGCCGCGGCGGCGGAGCTCTCAGCGAAGTGATCTGTCGAGCTCAGTTTGCTCATCATCAAGTCCATCTGCTGCTTAATCTCAGTGTGCACACGTTCCAACGAGCTCCCCAGATCTACCTGCCCTTGCTTCAGTTCAGCTGAATTCAAGTTCGACTGGGTGATGTGATCATCGAGCCGCGAGTTGACCTCTCCAAACCTCGCATCCACTTCAGCGACGTGATTCTCCAGCATCTGTCTCATCCGAGCTTCAGCCATGGCTCCGAGAATCGATCTGCTCTGATACCACTTGTAACAGATTCGAAAATAGCAATAATAATATAGTAATTTTAGCAGCTAAAAGCTGAGAAATTAGAGTAAGACAAGGAAGAACAGAAGGATTTTTAGGAGAGAGAATAAGCTAGCTACGAACTACAATTATCAATCAGATTTTACATGCCTTTCCTTAACTACTTTTGTCATCTTATATCCTCTCCCTCTACTGGTCACGTGATCTTGCCTCCTCTTAGCTGCCATGGTCCCCAACTCTTAGTAATTGACTAAAATAGCCTCTGCTGAATTAATGAAATGTAACAAAAGAATGTCGCAATTGAATCACAAAAGATATATCCGACAAAACTGGTCGGAACTTAACGAAGAGCTCCTGGAAATCATTGTTTCCAAGCTGCCGTGGCGCGACGTTGCGCGATTCAGATCTGTTTGTTCTTCGTGGGCTGTTGTTCCCAAACCAGGGCCACTCCTCCTCCTCCCTTTAGTTCAAGATGATGATGATGATGATGATCCGGTCCAACTCGGATTACACAGTGTTCGGGATAAAGTGACGTGGGACCTGAATTGGAATGTCCAAAAATCAGATAACGATCCCAATCCCTCGGAACCCGAAGAATTTCGAGTAGTGGGGTCCTCTCATGGATGGATGATCATGATGGATAAATCTGCGAATCCATATTTGTACAACCTATCTTCAAAAATCCGGATTGAACTCCCTGGAAAAGATGCAATTCAGGGACTTGTGGATGGCATTTCATATTTCGAACCTAGCGATTTCAGAGACCTAATTATGAAGGCGATTTTGACTGGAAATCCTTCTCACACTCAGGATTATAAGGTTGTTATCATACATAATGTTAGCCAGAAGCTTGCATTCTGGTGCAAAGGCAATGACACCTGGAAAGGGTTCAGTGATTGTCAAGAGTATTTAGATATTGTTTGGTCTGATTCTGATGAGACTCTTTATGCACTTAGAACAAGCGGAGGAGTCGCGATCGAGGGGTGGAAAATATCGGGTGATGTTTCAACAAGAAAGGTTTTTATACAATGTCCATTTAGTTATGCAGATGATCCTTTGAACCATGTTGCTAGATGTGGCAGAGAGTGGACTGCGCATGAGTATTTGGTGCAATCCAGAGGAGGGGGTTTATTGTTTGTTTCAAGATTCAGAGGGGAATATGTTGATGAAGATGGCAAGCTTCTTGATGAATCTGATCTTCTGGGAGATGAAACATTGTGTTACAGAACGGTTAAATTTAGGGTTTATAAGGTGGATGGGGTTAGACAGGATTTAGAAGAGGTTAAGTGCTTGCAGGATGAGGTTCTGTTTTTGGGTGGAAATCACAGCGTTTCGCTTCCAGCAGTGGAGTGTCAAGGATTTAAGGCGAATTCAATTTGCTTCACCGATGATTACTGGCTGATGATCAATCAGAGTCGATACGGTGGAGGTCATGACTGTGGAATGTTTTGTTTGGAAGATGGGAGGGTAGATTCAGTTTTTGAGTCTCATTTTGTTCGTCGCCGTGTACCATTCCCTTTTTGGATTCTAACCACTTAGTTTATATTTTTAGTTCAAAAAGCAATAAACTCTACCAGGAACTTAGTGTACATTATTTACGTTAATAGACGAAAGTCAATTGATATGAAGAGATCAAAACCTTGCATTTAATTAATTTTGAACTCAACTAGTATTTCATTGAATTCAAAAATTGCACAATCGACTTGATAGGGTGAGAGCGTGCTTTACATTTAATTATCACAAGTTATAGGTACATTTCCAAAAATGTTAAATACGAATTTCACTTATACAGAGTAGTTAAATTTACTATAATATCCTCAACTTATTTTGTTATTGACTGAAAAAGTATCAAGTTGGTCCCTTATCTAAAATAAATGTCAAATTAGTCCCATTTTTATCTAATTTTGTGTCAAAACACATCCTTTGATTAACGTCCTAGTTATCTCTTTCAAGTTAAATGTTAGAGGGGTACAATAATAATTTTTGGTTTAGGGGCACATGGCCAGACTGAGATTTTCCAATCTTAGGGGTCTTTCATTAAAAAAACAAATATATTTTCCACTTTTGTCATCCGTTAGTATTTTGTAAAAAAAAAAATCGATATATGGATAGAAAAGAAATATTATTTACAATATTTATAGTAGTGTCTTTAAAGTAAAACTAAATTTCTTTATTTTGGTTTACATAATAATCATTGACTTAGTCTCTGAGGAGACCGTTTCTATATAGATACCGGACTAAATTATAAATAGTGCAATAAAGAAAATCAAGGAGCAACCAATTTGCAATTTTTAAAAATTAAAAAAATCACGCGATACAGTGTTTCCGCACGTGTACAGTATTTTGCTACAGTGCGCTACAGTGTTTGCTTTAGTGTACTTCAATGTTTCAAGTTAAAATGTTCATGTTTTATGTTTCAAGTTAAAGTGTTCATCTTTCACGTTAAAACGTCCATGTTTTACGTTTTAAGTTAAATTGTTTATATTTTATGTTTAAGTTAAACTGTTCATGTTTTATATTTCAAATTAAAGTGTTCATGTTTCACGTTAAAACGTCCATGTTTTATGTTTTAAGTTAAAATATTTATGTTTTATGTTTCAAGTTAAAATGTTCATGTTCATGTTTTAAGTCAAAATGTTCATGTTTCAAAAAATATTCATGTTTTAAGTTAAAATATTCATGTTTTATGTTTTAAGAAAAGTTCATGTTTCACGTTAAAATGTTCATGTTTTATGTTTCAAATTAAAATTTTTATTTTTTAAGTTAAAGTGTTCATGTTTTATGTTTTACTGTAGCAACGCGACACTGTAGCAAATTGGTATTGTAGCGACTCGGTACTGTAGCAAGTGAATTTTAAAATTTTCTGAAATTGCAAATTGGTCCCTCCGTGTTTTTGACTTATATAACTATTTACAATTTAATCCGGTCACTATATAGAGACGGTCTCTTCCAAGACTTTGCCATAATCATTATGTAATTATATATCATTTTTACTACAAATCCAATTAGTGATATTTTTAGCATATACATAGAATTTCAGGAGAGATATTATTGTTTATGAAATATATGAACATGATTGAATTTAATTACCTGAATAACAATAATTTCAACTTCAATATAATTATAAGTATAATTTAATGAATTATAGATTCATTAAGTTATGCTGATTTTTTTTAATACATCAATTTTCAATTCTTCGGTGAGGCAGTCTCACGCAAAAGGCAGGACCAAGTAAACCTTATTTTTGGTGAGGTTTGTTGAATTGACACCGAGGTTTTGATGAGGTGACATGCATGCTTAAAAAAAAAAAGTGACTTCGATGAGGTTGTAGTGAGGTATGATGAGGTGGAAGTAATGAAATTTCTCTTATTTGGCATTGCCTCATGGGTAAGGGCATAGAAGAATTACTCTTAAATTAATTATCAAAGTTTGGAGGCCCGAGGGAAATTTCTTTAGAGTTGGAGGAGGTACATTTTGTGTTTGACCGTTGACCCCTTAGATATGTCTTACCCCGCCTTCGAATTTGCGTAAAGTCCTAAACCCTCACTGCCGAATTAACCCCACCGCCGAATTAACCCCACCGCCTGCCACTAATCCTCGCCGCCGTTGAACAGACTGCTCCGGCGCACCATGGGCAGCGGAAAGGAGAGTAATAATCGAAAGAGGGGTTCCACTCTGGGACCCAAGAAATCATCATTCCACAAACCTGCAAAAACCAGCAAGGTGAAGAAAACTAGAGGGAAGAAGATGAAGAAGACGAAGGCAAGTTATTCTGAAGGTGACGTGAAGAAGGAGAACCAAGGAGGAATCAAAGGCGGAAGGAAAGGCAGTAAAAACGACGTCGTGATAGAGCATCCCACGGCTTCTCAGCAGTTGAGCTATTTTCTTGGCCAGTATCAATCTACGAATCGAATTCAACTCTCTAGCATTGAACTCGAAGCTTACAAAGGTATACTGTACTACTTATTCACCTGAATTTCAATTTGTACATACTTTTCTTGTGTTGTTATTTATGTAAGGTCTTGGTTTGTTTCAAAGATTAGATTTTCCAGTTAACTTTCTCATAATGTTGTTCAGTGTCTGTAGTCGTAGTTGTACATTGGTTCACGTTAGGCTTCTTTTCGTCATACTTTTGACCATTTAACTGAATTTTATGTTGACAGATGAATTCATGCTGGAGCTACAGGATGAAACATCTCAAACTAGTCTAGATGAGAAAGTGAAGAATGCTTTTGGAAAGTCGTATAGAGAAGTACTCTGTGAAAAGCAGGTTGTAGAAGGGAAAGTTGAACCAGGGAATCCCGCACTTCTTGTTATATCGTCATCAGCCATAAGATCATTGGAACTATTCAGGTTGATGAATACCTTCTTGTTGCCATTTTCAATATTCGGGCCTTTAAATAATAGAGATATATGTGTGTTCATTATTGAATTGTGTGGCTGAATAACTATGACTGATTTAAACGTTATGACTCTCAGGGAATTTCGTCCATTAACCAGAGAATGCCCTGCTGTGAAATTATTCTCGAAGCACATGAAGATAGAGGAGCAGGTAGAAATTTTCAGTTCCTTGGATCCATTATATAAACATTAATGACTGTAGAGATGTTTGCTGACACCTGTGAAGTAAAAGGGATTGTTCTTAGCCACCAGGATTTTTTTATTTTTTGCTATGTTTATTCAGTGCTAGGCGTTTGTTTCTGTAAATGTGATGTCTCTGTTGTTGACTATGCTTTGCTGAAAATTGAACAATATGAATTATCGGCTAGATTATCGATTTCCAGTTTTGTTCATTCAGTAAGTAGTCTATAGTTTCACTTTTATGTTGCATATTGCTTCATTATAGCAATGGTTACTTAATTTTTTAGCTCTCCTTATTGTAGATATGTTTGTTCAACTTGCGGGCAGTAAGTCAGCATTCATCTACTTGCTGATATTTTTCACTCATATCCTTATTCAACCTTGTATGCATTTTTGTGACATTCATCATGTTGTATGTAGTATGTACAACGGTTATCTATTTGCTCAATATTTTATTAGCTTCTAGGTATTATTTAGAATCACTTAGAATAGCTGATGCAACCATCAATCACATCTCCCCTCTTTTAAAATTTGAAGCATTTTAAGGCAAATATAAATTAGTGGTCTTCTTCTAATACTAATACATTACTTTGCTGAACGACTTATTTTCCTATAATTTATTTTTATAAACTAGCTATTTCGACTTCTTTGAGAATTGTTTGTGGTTTAAGAAAGGCTATGAATCAAAAGCCCTCTACATGATGGCAAATTGTAATCTGCAACTTACTCGACGATGACCGTTTCCTGCTTGCTCCTTCTTGTTTTGCTTTGATGTTTGACAAATTCTTTTATGTTGGGACAGGTGTCATTATTAAAGAATCGCGTGAACATTGCTTGTGGTACCCCGAATAGGTAAGATGATGGTGTGATGTTATTTTGGTCCCCTTAATTTGTTTGCATATGGGCTTCTCTACGCTTCTACAGTCAGGTGCACGCCCGTTTAGTTAGATTATGCTCTAAAAAGAGCTACATATATATATGCAAGGTTTACTTGGGCTTATAAAATACATTCTTTTAAACATTGAACTAAGATAATATGGCTTAGATCTACTGTTAAATTGTTAGTAGTTTAACAGTATATTGGTAAATATATAGTCTGGCTAATATACATAGATGAATCAGTTGCATCATTTACTTTGATTTTGTTTTCTTTTGTTCATTTGTTATCATCATCCAAATTGTTATAATCTTTCATTAGGATCAAGAAATTGATTGACATGGAAGCATTAGGATTGTCTCGGTTGGAAGTGATTGTGCTTGACATGTACACAGATGTCAAAGGCTATTCGTTGTTTACACTTCCTCAAGTCAGGTATGATCTGCAAGCTAATAACCTATCCTTTGTGTACTTAATATGCAATTGCCGTGTTTGAGTTCCTGTCTGACCTTTTCCCCAAATCCCACCCTCCCGAGAAATGTGTTCTGTTTTTACCTTTTGATGTCAACTTTAGAGTGTTTGCTTCTCTTCCCTTATCTGATGGTTGAAAATGCCACAACAATCATATGATGTATTTTAAACAATTTCGTTGTGTCTGTTGCTCTATGAATTTCATGCTTTTGTCGACACAAAATGTAACCAATCTAATGGTTTCATTTGCAATTACTAGGGAAGAGTTTTGGGACTTGTACAAGAGTCACTTTCATGAACGGCTGCTCGAAGGCAGCCTGCGCCTTTTTCTCCATGGCAAAATAACAGCCACTCCACCGACAATGTCAGAAACTACAGATGAGTGATATTTCTTGTTTTCTTTGCGTTTTACCACAAATGTTAACATAGACTGGAAAGGAATTGATTTCACAGCCCAGGTTTGACCTGGGGTTTAAAGTTCCATAGTCTTAGCTTTCTTGTTGTTTATGTTTTCATTCGTTGCGAACATGTATGATTAAATTGGAGCTAGTCAAGGAGATTTCGTACAAAATGAAAAAAAAAAATTTGAATTCCATTTTAGAGAAGCTTCTGAAGAAAATGTTATTCCTGAATCCTGCGCCTTAATAATTTGCGACATTGTTTACAGAATGAAGACACAAAAATCGACGCATTTTTATTTCTTTTGTGCCGCGAAAAAGCCGGTGATAAATTTTAAATTTTATTTTGCTATAAACTTCGGCCACGCGATTTCTCTGTATTCATTTCAAACAGATATAAAACGACTTGTTTCTTCAAGTCAAGTTATGATTTTTTTCCTCCAAAACTTGGGAATATCTTAGATCTGATTGGTTGTACTTCTAATTATTTTATTAAACTATCATTGAACTACCAACTTTCAATACCAACAACAAAAACATCTAATCTTTCGAATCTCAACGTATATCTAAATTTTAATGCCGGTAATCCAAACCTTAACACTATCAATTTAAAGGTTAGCGCTTGCTATTCAAATCTCAATTACTACCATGTCACAATGTTGGTGATCCAAACCGTCGTCATCGCATCATCAAGAGCGACCACTACCTTACCACTAGCAAATCGCGACCCCAATCATTGATGCCTACAATCTCATTACCGTCTTGCAACCTCAATGATGATGGTTGGGTAATGACGACCTCACCACCGGCGATTAAAACCTTATTGGCGTGCCACCATCATGTTACCGCTGGAATTGCTAGAACTTCCATATTAAAAGAGGTGTGAATCTAAAATCACATTAGGCCCTATTTACCAAAACTTATCTGTAGATCAGTTCAGTTCATTTCAGTTCAGTTCAGTTCGGTTCAGTGAAAATGTAATTTGATGAAATTCAGGTTAATTTAGTCATGCTGATTCCATTTTTCAATACATCATTTTTTTACTTCAGATCAGTTCAATTCAATTCAGTTTAGTTCAGTTCAGTACATCAAGAAATAATCTCTAGTAAACAGGGCCTAAATTGTCGAAATGAGAGCTCGTGTGACTGATTGCATTGGCCTTATTTTAGTTCAGTATATTTAACAAAAAATAACTTTGGGCAAGCATGGCCATAATGATGATAGTACCAAATTGTATCAATCACAACCTTAAAGAAAATTTTAGAGATTGTTGATGTATTTTTTTTAATATGGTTGATGCATTTTGTCACTTTTGATAAATCCTATAAAATTGAATATGAACGTAGTATCTTTTATAAGATGGATTAGGATAAGAATACAAATGTACTTGCTTTCTTGATTCTTTTCAACCCTACTAACTAAAACCGTGTTTTTAGTGTAATGACACTGCAGCATCACAATTCCAGTTTAACGGGCCCATCACATTTCCAGCCCGCAGGCTTTGATCATGTTTTGTTTATTTCTGAATTAATGCAATATAATTAGTTAGAAATTTTGTCCAAACTCTGTATAATTTCGTGACGTGTTTATCACGCCACATGCTCGTAAACTCTGCAACAGGCATCACAAGATCTTTCGTGATATATTTTTTATTTTGTGATGAATAAATACGATCAAAAGCAATATATTTAGTTTGATTTCAAAATAGTTAAAAGTGAGAACATAAATGAGGAAGGAGCGAGTTGTATCGATCTTTGATACAATATGTTAAATATATTTTATCATGTTCATACTCAAAGTAAAATATGAAGAAATGCTTAAATTAAAAATATTAGTTAATAACAAATTTGTCACGGCTATTATGCATTTGTCAAAATTATTTAATTTTAATCTTAAAATTAAAATTAAGGATGATTCACCATTCGAGTAAGGATAAAGAGAAAGTCTTGGGTGAGACCTGTCCTTGTGGAGACCAAGAGCAGGGGAATGAGCATTTACTGTTTCTGCTTGATCTTTTAGTCAGTTTGTTTGATCTTTCAATCAATGTGCTTGAGTATTTTTGTTTTGCCTTGATTTTTCAGTTAATTTGATCTTTCGTTCAATTTGCTTGATCTTTCGGTCAAATTTCCTTGATCATTTCCTTGGTCAATTTCACCAACGACAAATTCAATCAAGGAAATCGGCGGGTGAGCTTAATTCAATCAATAGCAGTCTCATATAATCTTTGGTCTCAATGGAGACAAGTCTCAATTGAGAATTAGTAAAGGATAAAATGCGTTAACCCTATTTCCTTATACATTATTTCTTGTTGCACTAAACTAAATTAAACTGAACTAAAGCGAAAATTGTATTGAAAAAAAAATCAGTTATTCTGAATTAACCTGAATTTCATAAAATACTAATTCTCAATTGAGACCTGTCTCCATTGAGACCTGTCTCCATTGAGACCTGGGACTTTACAACCTTTTCAAAAACAAAGGTGCACACTAAACAGGGCGCCTAAATTGCAAAAACATGTTATTTTCCCCCAATTTCTCCTTCATGGTTCAGATGCCCTTCCTTCGCCGGTCAGCGATTCAAAAAGACTCATATTCAACTGTACGCCGTCGCCTTCAAAAGTTGCTAGAAGAATTCGGTCTACTGCCAAGGAAATCCCATGCAGAACCATGTCGAACAATCAACTTCAAATTGTGAGGGATCCAACATTAGATAAAAAGATCAAGACATAACAAGAGATTCTCAAATAAATTGATTGAATGATCAAGTAAGGTGACTAAAAGATCAAGAAAATAACAGTAAATGCTCAATCACACAGAGTCAAAGATCAAGACATAATAAGGATGAAAACAAAACATGAATACTCAAGCAAATTAGTTGAAAAATCGAGACAAAACAGTAAAAAATCAAGCACGTTAACTAAAAGATCAAGATATCACATTAAAAGGTCAAACACATTGACTAAAAGATCAAGACATCACACTAAAAGTTCAAGCATATTGACTAAAAGATCAAAACATCACACTAAAAGTTCAAGCACATTGACTAAAAGATCAAGACATCACACTAAAAGTTCAAACCCATTGAGTTATGAATGCTCAATCAAATTGATTAAAAGATCAAGACAAACCCGTAAATACTCATGCACAATGACTAAAAGATCAAGACAACACAGTAAATACTCAAGCATAATTCCTAAATCCAACCACAAAAATTCCTAAATCCAAAAAGACCATAATATAACAAAATTAGAAACACTAGATACAGGAAATTACATAGATCATCCATAATATAACAAAATCAGAGCCTTTCCCTTTTTTCCTTTGGAATCATTACCGCAGAAAAAAGTTTACATAATCCAGGCGGCGCCGCCGAGGAGATCTTCCGATCAGAAGAACCACACCGACCTGTTTGGAATGTTGAGGCTGGTGAAATTGTCGCCGGCGTTGACCATATTGGCCGCGCTTCCGCCAACGCCACCGCGGTTCTACCGAGAGGTTGCGATCAATTCCGACCATTATTTCTATTCAATCACAAAATTTGGGGATTTGATTTTATCAAGTTGCAGGTATTTGGGGAATGACCCGTGCAATTTTCCTTATTTACATAGTGGCACCGAAAATAATAAAATTACGGCATGACCCCATTTTTTAAGTTGTTGTTATTCGTGTTATTACTCTTGCCCCTAGTCTCCACAATGACAGGTCTCACCCAAGAATATCTCTTCATAAAATTACATTTATAATAAACTAAGGTAAACTGATCTACTGAAAATTTGTAGCAAATGGAGAATAAATTTACTGCTATTTTTCATAAAATTTATAAAATGGAGATTTTTTTCCAATAAAAGTCGGGTCATAAACGGAGCTAAATATTAATGCAAAGAATACGACTGAGCTGCTAATCACACACGTTAGCACACCGTTGCTATTTAATGCGGCCGAAAATGACGGCTAGGAAAATAGCTTTGACTGATTAATGGATCATATGAGCTCAGCCGTACATCAGCATTACGGCGACTATGATATCATATTTATCTTTTTTAGGTATAAACCTATTTCCATAACAAACTCAAATGAGATCAAACAAATTACATTAATACGAGCAAATGTGGAGAAGGGCAGTTGCGGATTTGTTAGGTGTTACACAGGTTGGTGGAATGTGGAGGGGTTGCAGGTGTGAGTTTCAGACTTGATGAATCCGGCGATATCTTTACTATCCAACTACGAGGACAAATGTAGCCGTTGCCTTTTAACTATGTAGCAACGGAACCCTTAATATTACTATTCGTACACATGTTCGCTTAGATCCTAGTATGGCGGAGTTATAGGGTGCAACTCAATAGGTCCGCCACTGATTACAAGTTGAACTAGAAATTCACTGTTAAATCAATGCATTACTACATAGAGGAGGATAATAGATCAAAGTTTTTCCATAACCAGCAATATGCCTTTGCCAGAGAATTAGGGTTTTTGGTCGAAACTGTGAAGAATGAGGTGTCACTCAATAGCTAATTAAGCATTGTGCATGGAGATTATGCATGGATTCGCTTCCTACAACGGACGGAGAATCTAAGAAGTCGGATGATAGAGGTTACAATGAATTCTCAACTTCGTAATGTGGAAGACGAACGACATAATACTTGTTTTACGAATGTACTTATACGGTCTGGCAGATGATAAATGATTTGAAAGAAATAACGTGTTATTCCAAGGTTAAGGCCAGAACTTGAATGCGGATAACAGCCTCTATTGGTACAACCCTAGATAATTTGGTAAGGGCAAACCAATGGGCCGAACATACGAGGTCCTTAAAGTTGGTAACATTTCAGGCCACCGGAAGTTGGGAGTAAGATATTTTTTGATGCATCTCCAATCTAGGGCAGCGGGCGTGGGTGTGATTGCAATCAAGGGCGGAGCCAGCTGGTACCCTGGTAAAAACAAAATTACCGGTATATATATATATTAATAAATAGGTTACCCCAGTTATTAAATTTTTACTTTTACTTAAAATATAAAAAAATCTTGTTATCCTATCCTAATCTTCTCTCACAGCTAACAACGTTAAGTCCTAGAGTTCAGGTAAGGTAAAGATTGTTTAATTAATTAATTTTTACGTGTGAATTTTGTTTGATAATTTTCTTATTCGAAAAAAATATAACTTAATATTTAACTTCTACAATAAAGTAGGCAATAATTCAAATTAAAATGAAATGAACAATAATACTTTAACTTCTACAGTAAAATACCCTATTATTCATCATAGTTTTTGTTGCATGTTTGAGTCAGTTTGACTATAAATTTGAAGTAATATAATATCAGTGTGTGATATAGTTTTATATTCTCTTTGACATTTATTTTGTAAATATCAAAATTTGAAATTTAGTTAATATATTTAACTAAAGCTATAAATGGTCAAAGTTGTCGTTAAATAATATTTTGGTCAAACAATGCCAATTTCTACATGAATAAAAATTTTCTATAAAAACACACATTTGAAACTTGATAATTGCATATTTACTTATGCTCGAAGTTGAAATACATTTATTTTATATGTAAAATTTATTTTTAATTTACCTTTATATTAGAGGTTATCCTAAAGAATTTTTTTTGGATTCGCCTCTGATTACTTTTTAGCAAGGCAACCTTACAGATGTATGTGATAGTGCTTGGCGGTGTTGAGAGTCCAATAACCCGTGCTTCAGTTACCGAGGATAAATAAGAAGGCATGGTAAGAATAGAAATACCATGGCATTGCTGGATAGGAGAAAACATGGACGTGCTTCAGTTATTCCGATGGTGTATTATTGGAATAGATTTTGCATGTACGACGCCTACATTCCTAAGCCAGATTAAAGTTACTTGCTCCCATCGGCGGCTGAAAGCTTCTAAGTCACTTACTTTGTAACCCGTCTATCATTTTCCTTTTCTTTTTCTTTATCTAAATTTTGGGTTACTCATAAGCTCGAACAAGTATGGAATTTTAAATACAATATACAGAATTCCATTATGATGTTTAGTCTTATATTTTGTAGTGTTTTAATCCAACCCCTTTTACTTATTATTTATATTGGATCAAATTCAAATGTGCTACATCAAGAATGCTCATTTTGTAAAATAAAAAGAAAATACATAGAAATTGACATTGTATATATTTAAAAGGTAAGCCATTTCATATATTCTAGATTCAAATTAATACAACCTTAAACCCTTTTCTGCATAAGAATCTTTCTTGTTCATACAAGGCTGGTTTGAAGTGTCCGCAAGGTGAACTTTATAAACCCAAATGATTTACACAAAAAGGTTAAATCCAGCAGAAAATCCTAAATAAAAAATCCCTACCTTTGAGTTTGAGTAAAGTCAACCATGACCAGCAAATCAAAATCTCTTTTAGAAAAATAAAATTATTTCTTACCTTTTATTCCAGATAGATATACCAGGGTGGGGCCAGGGAGGCCCCTGCATCATGATGACATAGGAGTGATGTAATCATGCCATTGGTCCAAACATGGAAAAAGCCGCGGGCCCCACACCTTCAATTCCTCCCCCAACTAACCATTTCCTCTTGGCGCACGCACGTTGATTACAAACGAAAACACGCAGTCACACACTAATGCCTGTATAAATACCGAAGCAGTCAGCCTCTGAAAAAACACAATCAACCTTTACATGAGAGCTTTGCTTTTCTCCAATCCCAGATTCTTAAACCTGCACTCCACAAGATTCATCATCGCCATGTCTGCATCCTCGGATAATCAAACCTGCGGCGCCGTTTTCGACAGTCCGAGAATGGTGGCCAAGAAAGTCCTGTCCAAGCCCCAGAGCGAAGGGGTTGGCGCTATTGTCAGGAGGAGTATTGGAAGGTAATGGATCGATCTTGACATTGTTGTTTATATTCTTAAAGTTGGGATTTTTTTTTTTGGTTTGTAATCTGGGATTTTTTTTGTTTGAATCTTCAGGCCTGAGTTGAAGTATATTGACCCTTTTCTGATGCTGGATGAGTTTTCAGGTCTGATTTTGCATTCATATTGTTGATGCTCATCGATTAGGCCTTTTTCTTTTTCAGCATTCTTGATTTTCCTCTGTTTTGAATGAAAGAAATTTTAGTTTACACTGCTGATTCCCTGGTTTGAATTCTGTTGTTTTTTCCAGTTACGCCGCCTGCCGGATTCCCAGACCACCCGCATAGAGGTTGGTTTTGGATTCTACACTTTGATTCAAGAAATTTAGTGAAGTTTTATTTCATTATTTGACAGATTTTGTGTTTTTTGTATGGTGTTCTGCAGGTTTTGAGACTGTTACATATATGCTGCAGGTAATGATTTTTTCAGACTTCTTAAAATTGTTATTTTTAATGATCACAGAATGGTAATTAATAAAAATTTTGCCTTTTGGATCAGGGATCTTTTACTCATCAGGATTTTGCTGGTCACAAGGGTACAATCCATACTGGTGATGTTCAAGTATGTACCTTTTCTGATACTAACATATCAAGAATTTTAATGGGAGAATATTTCTTGACACCTTTTTCCCCCTTTTTTCCAATGAAGTGGATGACTGCTGGAAGAGGAATAGTTCATTCCGAGATGCCGGCTGCCACAGGTACTCAAAGGGGCTTGCAGCTTTGGATCAATCTTGCTTCCAGGGACAAAATGTAAGAGCTCTAAAGAATCTTTTGCTTACTTTCTGTGATATTGACACTAGTATTACTATATCAGGATCCAGCCAAGGTACCAAGAGCTTCTTGATGCAGACATTCCTAGGGCAGAAGAGAATGGAGTTAGTGTTAAGGTCATAGCAGGAGAATCAATGGGAGTGAATTCCCCGGTTTACACGCGAACTCCAACAATGTTCCTGGATTTTGTAATGCAACCTAGGGCTCAGCATCATCAAGCCATCCCGGAATCGTGGAATGGATTCGTTTACATAATCGAAGGAGAGGGTGTCTTCGGAGCATACAACTCACCCGCGATTTCCGCTCACCACACACTGCTCCTAGGCCCTGGAGATGGCCTTAGTGTGTGGAACAAGTCCTCCAAGACACTGAGGTTTGTTCTGATATCTGGTGAGCCGATAAACGAGCCAGTTTCGCAGTATGGCCCTTTTGTGATGAACACACAGGCTGAGATTGATCAGACCATTGAGGATTATCACTATGCAAAGAATGGTTTTGAGATGGCAAGGCAGTGGAGGTCCTCCAAGTGAGGTTTCTGTCTGTCACAATCATTTCTAAAAAGGGAGACACATTTTGCTCCTTTGGGAGCAAAGCTTCTAGAAACTTTGGAATTAATGGGAGGGAGATTCAGATAAGGCACAGTTATCTTAGGTGGATTTTTCATTTTGCAAGTGTTGTTCTTTTTTTGTTATAAAGTTACTTTCTAGCCTAGTAGTATCAAATGCTCATGATTTATTAAAATGTCACCATTGTTATCATTGCCAATAAAAAAAACTTTCTCCCTTTCCTTGACCTTGAGTTGAGTTACATATCCACCACCTGAAATTGTGGTTTTGTTATGGAAGTCAATCAAATGCCATGTGTTTTAACTCATTATTGACATAAACATCTCAAATTTCTTCCCACTATGAACAACTTCGTTTTATTTCGCGATTATTAAATATGAATATCGAGGACATTTATGAAAGCCA
This sequence comes from Cruciata laevipes, assembly GCA_963678965.1. Classification (NCBI taxonomy): domain Eukaryota; kingdom Viridiplantae; phylum Streptophyta; class Magnoliopsida; order Gentianales; family Rubiaceae; genus Cruciata; species Cruciata laevipes. Next base: position 13,715,181 of record OY787635.1, read on the forward strand.
ATCCATGCCACCTTTCTCGATACCACAACGTCATTACATTACATTATCGTGATTATAATAATCAACTCAAAATTCATTGGATTTCAATTGGAATTCAACTAAGTTGGATTTGGTGGTGGGGTTTGAAGTGTGATATAGTTGTGTTCTCCATCATAAGATGGTGAAGCACCACCTAAAATGCTATTGCTAGAAGCACTTGGGAGTTGGGGGAGGCAAAAGTGTGAAACTTTTTGTGGCAACTATCGATTTGGCTATCGATGGAGATCTTTGGTACGTCATCTTTTTTTTTCCGTTTTTTGAAAGAGAAGTGTTTGGCTAGGTCTTGTTAAATGTTAAATCATCTTTGTTTATGATGACTACGTATGTTTTTTGTGGCTTTTAATTATCTGAACTTGTTCAATTCCTCACCATAAAATTAAAAGAAATAAGAGCATGTACACTGTCAACACTGATACTGACTCTATATATAATAGCGCAACGCTACTTTTTACAGAAAGTGCAATTTAACTGAAATTGCTCTCGCCATAATTGCTGAAATAAATAGAAAAACAATAGATTTGGTGTTATACGGAAATATCAAATGTGGTGCAAATTGTCGAATTAAAAACAATAAAGCATGTACAGTAGCAACAGTAAAAAAAATAAAAAATATGCAACAAAATATGCTTGTAAAAAAATTTAGATTTTCATCGATATGCAACATTAAAAAAATTTTAAGCATGCCTCAAAAACAATTAAGCATGTACATAAAACCTGTAAATTAATAATATTGGTTACTTGGGAAATACAATTAAACAAGTTCACTGTTTGTGAAATATTCCTTTTACTATACAATTTGGTGTTGTGGGTTGGAAAAAAATTGTGTAAATTAAATTAAGGTAGCAACACCCGAATTTGATGTTGTGTACATGACACCAAATTTGGTGTACTCTAACTCAATACAAGGTCTTTGGATGAGACCGTCTTACCATAAACTTATGGCAGGACCGTGTTTTAACTCACATATTTTCAAAGTTAGTTTATGTGATTGTATTATTAGACTTTAATTATACTACTTTAATTATTATTTTATTAAAAAAATTATTTAAATGTTGTAAATATGTATATATAGTTAGTTCAAGTGTTTGTGTCATTAGTTCCACTTCATCTTAGTTTTCCTTCGTTTACTAACTTATTTTATTTATTTAAATAACATAAATTAATTATGAAATACAAACAAAGCTTATAAACACACAAACAAACATAATAAACACGTGAATAATCAGTCTCACCCAAGATTTAATGGCATGACTTCTTTTCAAAGTTTATCTAAATTTGTTTCAATTCAATTTAAGGGCATGACTTTTTTTCAACATTTATTTAAAATTGAAATGAAATATGATATTAAATTATATGGATCTCAGGTTTCCATCATAAAACCAATTGATATTAGGTGATATTACTTTTGATCGTCATAAGTTTTGGTAGTATGTGGTGTTACCTTGAGATGGAAACAGCTCATTACTTAAATACTAACTTCTAATAATTACTACTATATTGATTTTAATTTTTTTGGCAAAGTAAAAAAAAAAAAACTTTCGCTGCCATAAATTATCAACGACAATTAACAAAAACTGAAGTCATAATAAATCACTTCAATATCTATATGAATTGTCAACAATTGAAAATATATGACATGTATTTGATCAACCACTATCCTTGGGCGACAATCACCAAAATGACTGAAATAAATTTCAACCAAAAAAATAGTATCTACTTATGAATGGAAAATAAATATAGAATCGATAAGCCATCCATCCATGTCAAACAAATAGAATTGGTATCCTTTGGGTTTTAAATCAACTGGAACAGCATGAGAAGAGACCTTTTGACTGCTTTGATCCATTGCTACCATTCTCGACCAGACTAACGCGATCTACTGATAATTCTGCTTTGTAAGAATCAGAGTTCAATACCTTCCGGCTGACATTGCTATATATTTCTCGGATAACCATCTCAAAAGCTTCATTAACGTTTGTCGAATCAAGTGCTGATGTCTCCATGAAGAACATTCCTTCTGATTCAGCAAGACTCTTGCCTTCCTCAACACTCACATCCCTTATACTTTCCAAATCGCATTTGTTGCCAACAAGTATCCTTGCAACTGCTGTATCAGAATGAGCTGCAACAAGAAATGCACATTAAGATCAAGGGCCATGAAAATTACGTAGTAAAAAATTTCTTAATGAAAACCATCTGTGTATGACGTATGTATACAAATGTTCCTGATTGAGCATCAAACTATTATCACCATAAGAAGGCAAAGATAATCAAAGTTTAAAAGGGATGACAATCCTGAAGAAGTTTATAATTTAGCCAGTCATTCTTTATTGCAAGAAAAGATATTCAAATAGTCTCCAGTCCCTAATTAGCTTATGATTTGCAGGTGTGACATTGTAAAATTTTCCATCTCAGGTTAGAGTAGGCTATAATACGGCTTCACAGCCATTGAGTTCTCTATTTATACCTGTTTCCAGTACTACTCTATTTCAAACTTTTACTGATATCAACTTAGAAGGTGAAGGCCATGTATATACTACACCATATTTCTAGCTCCACAAACCAATATGTTCAAAATAGTGAGTTTGTTCTCTTTACAGTATTCAGTATCAACATTTTCTAGGCTGCAAGTATTTAACTATTTGTCTTGTCAGTAAGAGTGAGTTGACAGGACATAGCATGCTCAGATGCTCTTCACATTCACACTTCCCTACCTATATACTCATGGAAAAGTAACGTCAATATGTGGAAGGCACATAATATTTATTTTGGAGACTTCCATACTTAAGCCACGCCTTACACATCTAGGAGTAAAAATCCTCAAACTTTGTCCTAGTAGCAGCCAATAGCATGAAATTGAAATATAACTACACAATTCATATCCAATGCTAGTTATATATCAATTGCGTAGTTATATTTTAAACATCCAAGGTTAACTGGCAAACATCCAGACTTGGGAGCTATATTTAAAGCATCCAAAGTGATTACCAGGCAAATGAAGGGGGGTGCTTTCCATAACAATTAAGTTTCCAGAAGCAAGAAGTGATCAGCTTGGAAGAATCTATCTTTAGTCACATTTTTTAAATTATTGACTATAATTATTTCATTGGCTTCTTCACTTATCTGGCCTATTCCACTTTCATGGGAGAAGTAATGGGGATCTACAACATCAGAGCTGATTTACTGTATAAAAAAAATTTATATGGTCAAAGATGCTTATGCTCAAAATTATAACCAATCATATAATTACCTCTTCTTGAGCATCATAATTACCCCCAACATAATTATAAAGCACCATAACATATATTACTACGCAAGCAATTGCGCTAAATCCAACTAAATGTAAAATTTCACTTGTCGCCTGATCATTACATTAGTACATACAAGACAAACTGCATTTGGTGCACCATGCAGACAAAATCAAGGGGACTATTTGGGAATGATACATGTTTGCAGTAATCATTCAAGAGTACCCGGACTGATGTTGGATATTAGTCCATCTACACTGACTTATACCTTGAAAGCTACTATCATTAATATACTTAAATAGGTCAACGATGAAGCAGTGTCCAGGTACATTGAGCCCTGACTAAGTAGAGGATTAATTTACCACAAGTACTGAAACTCAAAAACCACCATAATTACTCAAACACAAGTGCTTTATAATTTTCCAGATAAAACATTTATCTATATCACATATAAGCTCTGGATTATCAACAAGTCTTAAAAAGGATTACATTGCACACTACAGTTGCTTTATGATTAAAAAATGTTCATATACACCACCTTCAATTCAATCATAAATCATGACTGCGAATAATTTTTTTCCCCTAAAACTTTTAATCAAGATCCCCATCAACAACAGCAGAGCAAATTAATCACATAAAGTCCTCCCCAAAAAATTCAACAACCTATTACACTTTCTAAGCATAATGTGAATATTCATACATAATTCACAAGAATCAGCACTTCAAATACTCTTGCCAGTTCCAACTTCATACGTCAGTGCTACAATTTTGGCTTGAAAGAAAAGAATTTGATGCCTAATGTTCCAAAGATCACTTCATTTTATAGGCTCTATCCAAATTGATCGTATCTTAACAAACATGCTCAGTTGGATCTATCCTCTAGTTAACATTGTAGCCTCTTCTTTAGGGGCTATAATGAAAAATTATACTTGTAAAATTCCCATGATGTTTGTAAATAACTATCAGATCTTGTCCTAATGACTCTAATCCCAGTTGATCACCAACAAGATTCCAAATTTCCAAAGGATCAATATCACAATATGCTGGAAGCACAATTCATAGCATAAATCAAGAGACAAAGTACGTTAAGAAAATCTTACTCTTAAGTTCGTCGAGCCATCGAGGAATACTTTCGAAGGTGGTTTTCCTGGAGATGTCATAGACCAAAAGCGCGCCAAAAGAGCCTCTGTAGTAAGCAGAGGTGACTGCCCGGAAGCGTTCCTGGCCGGCGGTGTCCCAAATCTGAGCCTTCACCTCCTTGCCGTCAATCTCGAGAGTCTGTGTCTGAAACTCGACGCCGATGGTGGCCTTGGAATGCGGGTTGAACTCGTTCCTCGCGTACCTGGACAGCAAGTTGGATTTTCCGACCGCCGAATCGCCAATGATCACTATCTTGAACAGGTACTCCTCTCCGCCCTCCTCGTCCGACGAATCCATATTTTCCGGTGAGGGATTTGCAGATTTGAAGTTTGAGTTGGGATGCGGTGGAGTGATGATGAGGGAGAGAGACAATGGGAAGACTGATTAGGACAAGGGCCGCCGAGGTAATAATTAGTGCGGGAGTTGCGACCATGACTTGCTTTTCACTTCCTTATTTAACAGATTCTATTGTCGGTTCATATTGGCTGTCCAAATTACTCTGTTTTGACTATTTTGGGACATTGCTATGGCTCTCCGGTGGAGTAATATAATTAATTAGTTTGGTGCAGTTTGTAATTTTGCTGCCCACATGTGGGTCCAAAGGCAAATTAAAAAAATCTCTTCATTTTTCTCTTTTACCTCAAATGCCCCTCCACCTTTCCACCTTCTCCGACTCCGCCTTTGACCCTCCACAGTAACAAACGCCACCACCACCTCCGCCGCATCCGGCCCCAAACACCCTCTAATCTCAGGTGAAGGAAGTTCTCCGGCACAGCAAGACGATCTCAGCATCATTCTCATCGTCCCAAACTGAGATATAGAGGTTGAAGTTGCAAGGGTCGCCACGTCATTGCAACGGTATGGCTACCGGAATTCCAGATGCCGCCATAGCCACCGCTCTTCGTTACCAGGGAGAATCGGCGAGAGTTTCTTCACACAGATCCCACTCTTTTGGAGCTCCAATTGCAGCTACCGCACCGGAAAACCAAGGAGAATTTGCACTCCTATTTTCCGTCCATCTTCGTCCCGCCAAGACTGACGGAGTTAATATATTCAGTGTCCTTTGGTATGAATTCATCTCATTTCTTGAAATGGAATAATATTTTTAGGGTGACAGTGTACCAGAATTTGTACTGTGAAGGGGTGTACTTGGCCTCATCTTCCATGGCCAGTGCAATGGGGAATATCCTTCCTGCAGTCACTTTCACGATAGCATATATTTTTAGGTGACTATAACCTTTCTGATGCTGAATATATGATAACATGACCTGATGACCGGATATTAATCGTTGCTATATTTCTGTGAGATCAGGTTAGAAAAGATAAACATCAGAAGTATGAGAAGCATTCCGAAGATCATTGGAACAGTTATATGTGTTGCCGGAGCAGTAGTCATGGTGTTGTTCAAAGGACCAAAGATATTGAACAGCAGCAGGGAAGGTGATGAGACTTGGTTGCTTGGTTATATACTCCTCGTCGCAAGCAAGTTCTGCTGGTCAGCTTGGCTACTTCTGCAGGTGTTCCTTATGAAACGTGCTTCTCTTCTTCCTGAAATGAGCACTTTGATAACCTTCAATGATTCAGATCAAGAAGTTGTATTCCTTTTGAAAGGAGAAGGAAGTAAGTGGTGGTCATATTGTAGGCAAGCTTGCAAGATCTTTAGCTGGGGTTTCGGTTTGATTGTTGAATGGTCTGTATCATTAATGAGCCTCTCATTACTTGGTGACATGGTAATTTCAGAACTTCTTAGAGGAGAGCTCAAGATCTCGTACAGTTCGTATTATTATCGTTCTGCTAAGTTTGAGTGTAGTTGTCTCGAACGAGTAAAAATGCAGTTTTATTCTCCAAGTGGTGCAGGAGGTGCTAATGATCAGATGGAGTGGGAAATGCAATTCCATTTTCAAATCGAGAAGCTCACGGATGCACATGTTACTAAGAGTGCCTCTGGGAAAAATAATTCTTTTGAAGTTCAGAAAGACTCCCATTTAGTTCTTGCAAGCTTGAGGTCAAGCTTAAAATTAAGAGAAGGGGAATGTCTGGAGTGTGAGTTTACTGCTGGGTTGTATGAGTTTACTGTTCGGTTCATGAGGAATGGAATATATGATTCTTGGAGTTTTTTGAGTGATCGGAAGAGTGCAGCTGGGAAGATTATCAGTGTTGAAACCTTTATATTTGGTCATGTAGTTGCAGTAAGAGAAAGAGGCAGAGACCATTGCGGATCAGCTCGCATTTAACTTGGGAATGACTGAAATCTGTGGGGTTGATAGTATTGGTTCTGTGAAGCAGCAATATGAAAGGGTATCAGGTGCTAAAATGTGCAACCAGGCTCATGGAATTTTCAACAAACTCTTGATTATTAAATTTGGTACTTCTCTGATCTTTGATTCTGGGAATAAATTTACTGGTGCAGCAGCTTGTGATATCCAAGGGGGGGAATCGTTCTTTGCTTAAGAAATGGATTTTTAAAGGTGGTACTGTCAATTTAAAGGTTGAAGCTGGTGTGAGGAAAGAAGCAGCCGTCTTTATTGCTTGGAGCCATTTTTCATGATTTTCCATGAAGAATCAGTCTTGGTTCCTGCCTCATTATCATGCATAAAAGTTAAAAAAGATGAGATATTATGCAGCAGAGACACACCAGATTCAACAATTTCAGTAATCACCAAACTCATCAAGCTGCATTTTTCACATGCTAGTAATTCAACAAAGCACTGTGGCGCAGTTCCTGATCAAGACATTTCTGATGCCATGAACTGGATGGACAGTACATCAACATACTCGTTCTGCAATATTTTTAATCAGAACGAGTTGGTTCTTGCAGATATTTTATATATATATAAAGTAATTTGTAATTTTTTAAATTACTGCATTGGTTCTTGCATATTTTGTCTATCTTCGAATTTCAGTTGGAATATATGCTTATGGAGATATTATTGATGGGTGTTTCTTACCTGGTTAAGACAATATCATATACTGTCTATGTTTGCAGTAGGTTTTGGAATCTTAGGTTTTATTTGCTTCTTTAAATGTTGAACTATGACTGCACGTTTGTTCTATTTTTTCATGCTAAAACTAATTCCCGTGAGTTTTCTGGTGTGTTAAGTTTTTGAGGATGCTGGATTCTGTTGAAGTGTGTTGAGCTAGAATCTGCTTCTATTTCTAGCATGAACTAATCATGGTGCAGAATTGAGTATGAGTAAACGTTGTCTAGCTTAGCAATAAGCAGTTTTCTGAGTTTCTGACTACCGTCATGGTGGTCTGATTGAATAAATTGGTTTATGTAGGATCAGTTGCAGCAGCATGCTAGGAAACCCTAGAAATAGTTTCATGCTACCAGGATTACATGTTATACTCTGTAACAGTACCGATTTTTTCCAGGATTATATGCAATACTTAGTAGGTAATTACTCAGCTTCAGACTGGACAATTGTTTTGACTACCGCTACAATAATACTTGTTTTGATGAGCTATATCAGTTTGTTTTTCAAATTTTGTGCAGTGAGACCGGGGTTTGTGGAAATTATATAATTCGGTGTCCAGATACAATAAAATCGATGGCTTGGTGTGGGGAGAATGCTTGGGGATTAGAAGAGAATATGTTGTACTGAATTCTGCTAACGATGCATTATCTGAAGTGTTTTCTTCGGGGAGGATTTGTTTTAAATTCGGGGAAGATTTTATGTAAATTACTGTATAAAAAGGTACTAAAATTTTCGATTTGGGTCCTTGAATGGACACAGGTTGTGTTGTTGCATTAAGATGATCTTATTCCCTCTCCATATCTTCACTTCCTTTTTTCCCTCTCCAGAACCTATTTTCTTGTTATTTTGCCTTTTCACATGCCGGTCCAAGTAAGATGTATGACATTTTCCCCAAGGTGTTAGTGAAGGCTGTAATGAGTTATTTTTCATATCCAAATTGTTCTACTCTTGTGCTACTGTGGTTATTGAATGTGAAGTTTTCTCTACAAACCTTTTTTTGTAGAACTAATTTAAATTCTATGCAGATGCTCTCATAGGTTTCAAAATTCATTGTATTATTCATTCAATTAAAGTAACATTTTATCACAAGATGTCTGTTATGAGGTTATAAATAATACAATTTTCATGTAAATTCTCCCTTTTGGTGCCTTTATTGTGTTATTTCCTGCATTAAACGGAACTTGATCTTAATACAAATAAAATACCGAAAATGTCAATAGAGCATGTCCTCCTCAATCATTACTGTTTGCTAATTCGTTGTTATGTGTGCTTATTGGGGCTAGACTTCAAATCATTGCAAAGCAAAGGTGTCCTGTACTGAACACATTTAACTAACTATTTGAGCTGTGCATTTCAATCTGGAAAGATTTAGCATTGTAGGTAGTTTCATGGATGGGGGGATATTGAGCTTAATATTCACAGGACCTCGCTGCTCGGTGATGGACCGTGTTAGTACTTGTTGTTCCACCAGGCTTTATGATTGAAATTTCTTGCTATTGTAATTATTCATTGCAGATGCATTTGAAGATCCAGATATTATTCATGTTTAGAAACTGTTGGTCCTGTGAATGATTTGGAGGTTATAAGCAAGGAGCTGCATCTGAAGGTAGGCCCTTAAAATTAGTAGGAGGTGGACTGCTAGCAATTTCATCTGAAAAGTTAAATGCACCCGGCTTGTTCTGAAAGTAGGCCCTTTAAGCTTATTGTTTCTTAGAAATGTCCCATGGTATAATAAATTTAAGAAGGCTATAGGCTGTGGCATTTAATTGAGAAAAATTCTTGGCTGATGTGTATACACATCATATGATGAAGAACCTTAAAATTGACCTCTTCATTTTGTTGTTAGTATTTTAGATCATGCCACTTCTGTTTACAGCTTAGTTCTTATGATTTTAACTACTGAAGATCCCATTTAATCTTGAGTTTTTTCATTGTTTCAATAACATGTTTAACAATTAATATGACTAAATTATAAAAAAATTGATTGGTAAGTTTTATAACATCCCCATAAGAATGATATGTGTCTTGCTTTTAACAAAAGAATATGGAACTTGATTCCTTTTTTGTATTCATGTTTTTCCAGTGAGGAGCATGCCTGTTATATCATCCTGTGTTACTCTTTGGTTTAATCATTTCATATGATTAATGATTCCCTCACTTAAAAAGTGAAATTATCATAAGTCACCTTATGCATTAATATGAATCTAATTCACCCATGGTTTTGATGGATGGATTTCAAGAACTGTGTATGTCGATGATGGATGGATTTTCGAGACTTTTAGTTAATCTTGGTAAGTTCAATTTATAAATTGACATTTCCTGCTTTTCGTTGCTATTCGTTGCTGACTGGTGATATACTTCTGGAATTAGGCCACACAATTATGATAATACTGTATTTTCTTTTAGATATTGGCCTGCCATCTTAGGAATGTTTGATATTTTCGTAGCCTTATTAAGCTATTTTGGTTTTTTGCTTTCCTACAATGAGAAAAGGAAGGGTTTTCGTAAATAATAAGAACTCAACTTTGTCTGATATTTAAAGCATATTTTATTTTAAATGGATTGTGTTTCTGATTCCAGTGTAGCATAATTGGAGATGATACAGAGTTGATTACATAAAGAGTTGATTATTATTGTAATTCATAAGTGTAAGTAAATTGGTAAACTGGGTGAGTGTTTGCACAGTGAGGATTAAAAACATCTTTCACATGCACTATAATATTACCAATTATTTTTTGTTTTCTTTAGATTCTGAATTTGTTCAAAGTTTTTTTTGTATCAATGTTTAAGTTTTATGATTGCGTCAAATTCATCTTTCTACATTTAAATGCCGATGCAGAATTAAATACCTGAATTCTTATCATTAATTTAAATCCTTGAAGGTGTATGCCAAAGTGACACTGTTTTTGCTGGTTGTGAAGTCGGATGCATAGTAGCTGATATGCATTCTTTTGCTGCAGGGAGAATCCATGGATGATGATCAGCGGTGTGGTTTACTCGCTGGTGAACAAGGAGAAGGTTTTGCCTAATTTACAGGTTATTTCATCTACTCTATAACCTGTTTTCTGCCTTCTACTTTTAAACAATTTCATTTTAATTGAGCTCCTGTTTTGATGAAATCATGAATGCTGCACTTATGGCCAAACATTCGAATCAACTACGAATATGATGAAGTTTCTACCATTAGCTGTTGTCTCCTGGCTTAGACTCATCACATCCATAATATGCTACTATGAGGTAGGTGGCTTGCATTCTTTTCCCATGACCACGTGTAGTTTGTTCTATGACATGAACATGGGAAATTAGACCATTCTCTTTGTGTTATGCATTTTTTATATGAGATCAGAGTCTAGCATGTTGCTGCCTGTTTATGCTAGAGATTGCAGATTTTAACCGTGTTTCTGTGTGTATGTGATATTGAACACCCTGACTGATGTATTACTTGTGTGTGTGTGTGTGTGTGTGTGTGTGTGTGTGTGTGTGTGTGTGGGAGTCATGAACACCCTGGTGGATGATCTAATCTGAAAAAAGCTAAACTATGTTGAGTACTTTGTATTTGTGCATAAAGTTTGATGCCCTCTCTTGTTTTCCCCTTTTTATGTGATGTATATGAGTTGGATTGGTTAACTATTTGTTTCCGTGAAACTTTACTGTGAGGAGAATTAACACAACTTTTCAGTTTCTGAATTTTGTGATGTGATTTAGGGATTTTGTAGGTTGAGGATTTGCAGTAAAATAAACAAGTAGCTAGCTACTACATGAAGAGCTTGAGAACCTCTCCAACTACAGACAAGAAACCAACCCGATTAGTGGCCAGAATGTGTGTCTGATTGATTTCAGCAAGGTAAGCAGAGATCATGGACATGGAAACACGGAGATGAGTAAGAAAGTGAGTGGAGGTAAGCATCGTTGTCGGTTTGTTTTGGATGATGGAAAAGTAGAGAAGAGAGAGGAGAGAAGAGCAAGAGGGGTTGAGTTTGATGATGCATTTTGCCTCAGAGATGACTTTGTTGAAGCTTATAAAGGAATTAGCCATTGATGACGAGGTGCCAATATGGTTTACATGTGACTAGGAGAATTGCAGGGTAAAAGACAACAAGCGGATAAAGGCACCGGAAGAAATTCTGTAAGTATATGATGCCGATGTTCCCCTCATTCCTTCAATTGCACCATCTTCAGCCCTTCAGGGAGAGTTGATACATGATGAGAAGCTTAAGAAGCTTCACTCTCCTGAAGCATACGAGATGGTTGAGAACCACCTGGCTTATCCTGGGACACCGAACTGCCAATTCATCCTCAATAGCTGAAATAACAAGCTTAGGCTGGGACAGGTGTATGATGCATTCAGTGATGTATGTCTATTTCCTCAAGCGCGTTGGCCGGAGGTTTCAGCTGAGAAGACGATGAAACCCTAAGGGAATGATCCAATGAAAATGGTACGAGCATGCAGACCACCACGGGTCCAAAGGATGCAGCTAGCAACGAGAGTGCTAATGTTGCACTTCATCTCACCCTGAGGTGGTCAGGATGATCCGGTGGTGATGCTGTCAGCTAAGTAGGGTTTGAATATGTAATTAAGTCTTCCCAGCTGAGAACTTATGTGATGTCGTTTGATGGCGAGACTCTTCAGAGATGTGCAACCATCAGGGCTCGGGAATCTGTGAGCATGATTGAGAAGAATACAGAAAAATTGTTTGGTAGGCATGAGATTGTTATCACACCCATGGTAACCATGGATTCGTCCAAGGATGAACATATTAAGATTAGTTTTGTTGGTCTGAAGAAGCTTGTTTTGGAAGTGGTGACCATTGATTCCTTCCACTGAGATATGGAGAGCTATGTACACTGACAGGAACTTCTGATGTAATATTTGAAGCTTATTTCTTGTTCCCTTAACTTTTGATTTTCTGTTTGAAGCATTAATATTTGAAGAATTTTCTGTTTCAAACCCATTTCTGCTTGGTGTGCGGATTTGACTATTTATAAAATGCACGGATGATGCAATAGTATGAAATTGGTTTGATTTTGGGGGTTTAAACTGCTTAGAGCAAGAGATCCCTATTATAGAGGATTTTGGTTGTTTATATATCACATATTATTCTCCATAAGTGACACATGAACAACTCTATGACAATTGAGCTCATGCTCTCGAAGCTACCGAATGTCACAATGGCTTTGCTACCGAATGTCACAATGGCTTTCTTTGGGATTGCTCCCGCACCTGTGGAGAAGAAAATCTCCTATTTAAAAGATTAGTTCTGGAATTCGCTCTCATTGCACATGTCAGATTTAAATGGAACTTCAGTGTGAAGCAAGAGCAAGAACGAAAGCTTTTGGTCTGTCCAGTTAAGCTTATTTTTTGACACATAAGCTAAACTAAATTGAATTGCAATAAATTAAGTTTAACTAATTTATATTCAAATTTTAAATTCAGTTTGATTCAACTAATTAAGTTTGAGTCAATTCAATTTATTTTAATTTTTTAAAATCATAATAATGCACCCAAGTGGAATTTTAATGATCTCCATTAATTTTGATTTAAGAATAATTTAGCTACTGGAACATTTAACTTCTATAATTTAATACTAATTCTCAATTGAGACCTGTCTCCATTGAGACCAAAGTTTATATGAGACTATTATTGATTGAATTAAGCTCACCCGCCGATTTCCTTGATTAAATTTGTCGTTGGTGAAATTGACCAAGGAAATGATCAAGGAAATTTGACCGAAAGATCAAGTAAATTGAACGAAAGATCAAATTAACTGAAAAATCAAGGCAAAACAAAAATACTCAAGCACATTGATTGAAAAATCAAACAAACTGACTAAAAAATCAAGCAGAAACAGTAAATGCTCATTCCCCTACTCTTGGTCTCCACAAGGACAGGTCTCACCCAAGAGTTTCTCATAATTTAATATTGATCTTAATCGATGTTATAACTTGTATAACCGAATCTCTCTTGTAAGGTATATTAAGGGGGTTGCTCTATGCAGGTCCATTTTTCTCTTGCAGGTCCATATTTTTACCATAATACCCCTAATATTGTTAAGGAAAAAAATGGGCTTGAAATCGATCGTAGGGTTCCATCAGGGGGCATTATGGTAAAATGTGGACCTGCAAGAGAAAAATGGACCTACATAGAGAAATTCCTTATATTAACCGTAAGATAGGGCGGCTTATTTCAAATATAATTTTTTTAAATTTTATTTCATGATGATTTAGTTGATGTTATGTCTTATTTGTAAGGTACATTTTTCTCTTGCAGGTTTGTATGTTTACCATAATACCCCTAATATTGTTAAGGCAAAAATGGGCTTGAAATCATAGGGTTCCATCAGAGGGCATTATTGTAAAATGTGGACATGCAAGAGAAAAATGTACCTGGATATAGAAATTTCCTAAAAGAATAGCCATTGGTTCGATCGATTATATTTTATGCAGGATTCTTCGGATTATAACTTTGGTATTTGAAAATTCAAGATACTTTTAAAAATTTCAATACATTGGTTATCATTTTAGTTCAGATCAATTCAAGTGAATTGTTCAACTAAGTTTAAGAGAACATAACTTAAAAGTACTTGCTTGAGGTCGTCGCTCAATCACCACCACACTGCTACCCAGTCTACGCCTCGAGGAAATCTGGGAAACGATTCCTACGAGAAGGGTTTGGAATTGGGCTAGCAGGTAAGATGTTGGGTGGGTTTCTAGGAAAGTCTGTGTAAAATCTCGAATTTTATATTATTGTACCATAAATTAGTTATTTATTATTCGAGCCCAAAATTTATCATAAGTTTTGAATCTAAAACTTATAGAAAGATGTTTTCTATTCCCGGTCTCACTATGATATTGTCACCTAAAATTGTTTGTGATATATTTTATATATTTAAATTTCTAAAAAATGTTGTTTTTAAATTGAGATGATACCATTACCTTACAAGTAATACATTAGAAAAAAGGTTGATATTCGTGCAGTTCTATTTTTTACCAAAATGTCTTTATTATTGTTAAGGCAAAAAAAAAAAAAACCTCAAAATGCAAGGGTACAATTGGACCATTATAATCTAAACCTAAATAATACAACATAAACCCTATAAATTACAAAAAAAAAAAAAAAAAATTAGGTGTGTGTGATATTGAGCACCTCTCAATGCCATAGGATGATTGCAATACCTCGTTCTATTTTAAAATCATATATTGGGCATTTCGTATACTGAATATTATTATGAATAAATTATGTGTACAAATACACCGCGCAGCAATTTCAATATGTTGTGTTATATCTTAGAGAAAATTGTCCATCTACCTAAGTTCGTTAGTAAGTGCTCATGTAGGTGTGGTTGCGGAAAGTGGCAGGTTTGTTCAAATACACCGCACATCGCGCGGTAAGTGCCTGCTAGTATTAGTAAAAGAACAATGAGTAACTTCATCATTCATACTATAGAGTTTTATTTTGATATCATAGTAGTCATCCTTTATTGTAATTATCAAGGGATATTCTTCCATGTTATTAGAGAGACTCATTTTGTGTGAGTAACATTTTTTATATTAAGGGGTACTATTTGGGGCTCATATTTTTTTTCAATCCAATACACCCTAAACTCACAATACTCTACACCCACAAAACCCTTAACTTTTAAACCATAAATCTAATAAATTGGGTTAACTAACCAAATGTCATACCTTACGTAACTTTCTAATAATAATTACTAAGTTTAAATTAATCTATCAAAGGATAAATCTTAATTGTGTTTCTAAAGTTTAGTTTTCAACTAATCATTAAGAGTTAGTTCTTGATTGATTAAACTCAATTCAACTAATAATAAATCAAACCTTACTTGATTTTCTACAAATACTAACTAAATTGCTTATTACACTAATAAGCAATTAAACCTCAATTTTTACTTAATTGTTTGTAGAAATTTTACTACATTGCGTATAACTATTAGAAATTCATATCTTACATATCTTTTCATACACACTAACTAGATCAAGTTTAACTAACTGAAGGTCAAAAACCTTAAAAGACTATCTATTAAACACAAATATGTAGATTGAATTTAACTAGTTAAACATGAAATCTTATGTGTCTTTATATAGAAACCTAGTTGAATTGAGTTTAACTAATATAAGGCCAACCCATACTTGACTTTCTATGAACACTAATAACTACAAGCAAAAGGCACAATTCATACCTAAAAGAAAAAGCACAACTCACCAACTCCGAATCAATAGAGAATATTATCCCATCACTTGTTGTGAGCAGATGCATAAATGAACCCTCCAAACTAGGGGTGTAAATGAACTGAACCGTTCGTAAACAACTCGCGAACAACTCGGTAAAAGTTCATTTCGAACTCGGTTTGACCAGTTCGAACTCGAACTCGAGCTCGTTTGTTTATGTACGAGCTCGAACTCGAGCTCATAAGAGCCAGCTCGATAAGCCCGTCGAGCAGATCGAATAGAATTTTTATATAGAATTTTTATATAAATTAATTAAATTTTATTCATTAATGCTTTAATGAGCTCGAACTAGCTCAAGTTCGAGTTCGAACTTGAATTTTTATCGACCTCACGAGTTGAGCTCGAACTTTCTAAAAGTCAGACGAATCGAGCAACTCGTACGAGCTCGAACTCGATCACGAACATGCAATACGAACTCGAACTCGAACAAAGGCCTGTTCGAGCTCGACTCGACTCATTTACAGCCCTACTCCAAACATATCATCTACAGCACCACCATGCCCTAGGTAGCTCAGCAAAAACTCCCATGCAAGACGCAAAGCTTCACAAATAAACCACAGAAATCAAATGCAAGTGTACAACAAACACAAAACCATAACAATTTATTCAAGAACATCCATGGCAAACACACTTTTACACACAAAGAAGAGAAAAGTCATCATGTTCAATACAAATTCTAGATAACAGAAACTTGCACCCACAAAGAAGAACAAAATCAACATGGTTCACTAGTCACTACAAACTTAAAATAACAGAATTCACACATTCTCTTGAATGTGAAAAACCCAAAGATTTAAAAATAATCGGGCGCAACATCAGTTTGTTCATCTTAAATCTTCAATAAAAAAATTCACAGATTTAATCACAAACGTAGTTCGAGTTCTTGAAATATACCCAAAATAATCAACGGGGGTTCTTCCGTTGCAGAATCTTCCAGTGGGTTCGTGCGTATCGAAATCCCACACGTAAATCAGGTAATTAGGTTTTAAAATTTGATAGTGCTTAAGGAAATGGAGAGCTAAGAGGTCGAAAGACGGTGGGTACTTGGGCCGGGGAAAAGACGGGTGTGGCGGTGGTTGTCATGGTGGCGAAATTGAGGCGCTCGAAGCTAGGAGAAAACGACGTCGTCGATACGGTAGAAGGTGGCTACTTCAAGTTCAAGTGGAGGAAATATTAGAGAGGTAGTTTTGGAAGAGATGAAAATGGGGAGATAGAAGGAAGAGAATTAAATGTATTGTTTAATCAGACCCGGGACCAATGGTCCTTTAGACCCGCCCTACATTTCCCTCATAGCCCCACTTTTTTCTTGTCCTCTAGTGGGAGGAGTATATTACTCCACCGGAGCAAAGAAGTTTATTCCACTATTTTGACTTCGTTCCGTCACAAACTATAAAAAGCGTTATTCACCATGTGGTACCATTTTTACTAAAACTAGATAATGCCTGGCCCCGGGCTCATGCCCGATTCATATTAATTTGGTTAACCATGGTAATTTTACATATTTTAAGGTTCATGATTTCAAAAAAAATTAATATATATATATATGTAAAGACGATTAATCTTTAAAATAATATAAGTAGTCATCAAATCGACACATGGAGATTTATTATACTCCATAAATTTCATATCTTGATTAGTAGAGTATATTTCATTAATTCTGTTTTTTATAAGATAAGATGGAAAATTTGTTATTTTAAATAAATTAGCATTAAAAAACTTGTTTAGAAAAGTCAAACATATTAATTTGCGAATTAAGAAAAACTCCTATACATTACTATTTTTGAAAGGTAAGTTAAATGTTTTTCTATAGGTTAGTTTTATAAGGTACTTCCGAAATATTATCAAACACATGAGTTGCATTGTCAAAGTTGACCCCACTGGGTATGCGGCCCTGTTTGCCAGAGCTTATCTGTAGATCAGTTCAGTTCAGTTCAATTCAGTTCAGTTCAGTGAAATGTAATTTGATGAAATTCAGGTTAATTCAGTCATGCTGATTTCATTTTTCAATACATCAATTTTACTTCAATTCAGTTCAGTTCAGTTCAGTTCAGTTCAGTTCAAGAAATAAGCTCTAGTAAACAGCCCTACATCTGAACAAACTTAGTTTGCAAAACCTTCATGGATTCGATTTTTCTTTACTGAAGTTGGTATCTCGAAACAACCAATATTATTCTCTCGGAACCACAACGCCCAAGCCACCATACTCTCAATCTCCCAACCAATTTTTGGTGCGATCTAACATACACGTTTAGCCGCAAAACGGTAGACTCCTTCACCAAATTTTGGGATTTTGATAATTCAACCCATTTTTGTTATAACCCGCGACATTCACTTCCTTTCTTATTATTTACAATATGGTCTCTAGTCTTATCATAACTTCTGATAGAACGGACATATACGAGACATTGTCTTATAGTTTTAGGAGATTAAAATAGGGTACAATTATTATATTTGGCCCCAGCGCTTCTTAATTGCGACCCTAGGTCGCTACCGGCCAATTTCATAAAAAATTATAAGATCAATTTTTGATGTAGCTAGATAATCCATTTTTAAATTAAGGGCATGTACCCCCAAAGGCCTTTAAGCAGTGAACTAGTTAAACTAAAAACTTGTAGAAACTATAAAGCAAATTATAAATATGAAAATTACATAAAATATTTTAACCTAACAAAGAGAAGAAATTTTATTGGTTAACATGTAATAAACCAATTAAACCATAACAATAAAATCAACACGAAGAAACTCTAACAGGAACAAGATAGATGTAGTATTTAAAGCCGTATTTATACTATAATACCCCTAATATTGTTAAAACAAAAAAAAAGACAGCATTATGGTAAAATGTAAATCTGCAAAAGAAAAATGTACATGCATACAGAAAACCCGTATTTAAAGACTTATTCCACAATCATTAAAACTAATCAACAACTGTATGGTGCATTACATTCTACACCAAGGGCCTAATAAGTGTATATATCAATCAATAAACCTTCACAGGAACGAGGCAAAGAGGATTCCTCTTATGCATGGTTAACCCAGGATTTGCTTCTGTGTCAATGTCTTCCATTTTTATACCATCAGGAACATCCCAATTGAAAGAGTAAAGAAGATTTGCAAGTGTAATTGTCACCGTCGACATTCCAATATCGATTCCAGGGCAACCTCTTCTTCCCGATCCAAATGGGATAACTTCAAAATCATTTCCTTTCAAATCAATGTTGCTGTTCAGAAATCTCTCCGGATGAAAATCATTCGGATTTTCCCAGATTTCAGGATCTCTAGCGATCGCCCAAGCGTTAATTATAACCCGCGTTTTGTCACTGATATCATATCCTTCCAAGATGCAGTTTCCGATTGTTTCTCTCGGTAATAACACCGGTGATGGAGGATATAATCTGAAGATTTCTTTTATCACTGCGTTGAAATATGGAAGTTCCTCTTGTAAATTTTCCACAATTGTACCTCGTTTTGTAAATAGTTCTCTTATTTCAGTTTGAACTCGTTCCATAGCCGAAGGGCTCTTCACCAAAGCTGTCATAGCCCATATAACTAAGGCTGCACCCGTATCACTTCCGGCTGAAAATATATCCTACGAAACACATTAGTTTAAAGTTTAGATATGCATTTAAATCAAAGAAAAATTCTCAATTGATCTCACTAAATGACCATGTTTAATATGTAAAGATAGTCTTGAAAGAAAGATCAAACATGAAAGTGAGAAGATCGGCAATAATACACTGCATGATCATGTTTAATATGTAAAGGATCAAGTTTAAAAGTAAGAAGATCAACATTTGTCCTTGGTCTCAAGTAGTAGATTTTATTGTTTTGTGAAGGAAACCACAAATTTTTCTTGTTTTGTGATGGAAACCACAAAATTTTCTAATTATGGGGTGAAAATTGGGCGAATTCTAAGAATAGTACCATGGGGTACCTAATTTAACAAAATAGGAGAGAGTACTCTTATCCCTTGTGATTTAATCAGATAGATTTGATTCTTCTGATTCTGTTTCACTGGAACTAGAATTTATTTCTGGTTACTGTATTTCTATGATGTAAACTTTTTCCGTTTCATCATGTTTTTCTTCATATCCCATTTTATAAGCTAATTCTAATATTTTTAGTTTATTAGAATTTTGCCTATTAGGACATTCATTTGCGTAATGCCCTTCTATGTTGCATATCCAACATCTACAGTTTTTCTTTCCTTTCAGACAAAACTTTTGTTTTTCTGATCTTGCATCAGATTTTTTCTTAAAGAATTTTCCTTGTTGAAATTTCTTTTTCTTTTTAATAAATCTATATTTGGAAGATTTTTTCTTAGAAAAGAATTTTTTCTTTTTATATTATGTTCTGCAGCCATACTCTACAGGATCTTCTCCTGCTATTGCACAACAGTTTTTATTAAACTTTTTAAGTTTTTTCTGAGTTCTTATTAGTTCACTGAATTTTGACAATTCGTCTTTTACTATTCTCATAGCATATCCTAAACTGTAACTAGTAGTTCTGCTATCTAGTGTTTCAGTTTTAAACCTTTCTAAGGCTTTTTCTCCTACTAAAGGGATTTTTCTTAAATACTGGAGTATCATTTCTGGAAAATCAATTTGTTCTAATTTATAAAGATTTACTTCATAATCACAATTGAATTTTTCTAAATAACATATATCACAGAGTTGTAGCTCTGCTAATCGTTTTTTAACTTTTTCTTGTACTAATTATTTTTCATGTTCTTTATCGCCAGAAAAATCAATTCCTAAGGACATGGTATATAATCCATCTAGAATATTATATGGAACATTGTTATGGATATCTGTCCAAATGGTGTTCTTTGTAAACTCTTTTGCTATTCCTAAACTTTTATGTTCTATTAATAGCAATATAGTTCGTGATTCTGTATAGGCATCAGGATTAGTCTGAATTATTAAACTCAATTCTGCTGCCCATTTATCGATGATTTCTTTCCTGTTATTTTGACAGTCAATATTTAGGAAATTATCATCTGATCCCTTTGAACTTCCAACTTTGGATTTTGCACTTTCTGGAATACCGTGGTTGATTAGTTCTTCTTGTTTTAGAGCCATTATATGAGCTTTCACCTTCTTCTTTAACCTTGTTCATCTTAAAGTTTTCAGGTATATCATCTGAGTCACTAACTACTAGTTCACTCATTTCAGATTCACTAGGTGACTCTTCGTCATTTAAGACTTTTAAGTCTTCAAATCCAAACAATTGTTTTAGTTTAGGACTGTTTTCTATCTCATGATTTGCTAGTTCATCGTTTTCTAACTCTAGCAATCTAAGAGCATGGTCAAGTAAATCGAAGTTCTCTTCGTTTACCTGTAATTCATCATCTTCTAGATGATCCCAAAAGAATTTTTCAACCTTTGGTATATAGTTGGTCATATTGGTTGTTTATCATTTTTACCAAATGGCCAAGTTAATGCTTTAGGATTTCCAGAGGATCCTAATTCTGCATTTCCTACTCCATGATTGGGGTAAGTACACTTTCCTAAACCTATCGGTTTTGCTTTATCTTCCGTTTTTACGGGTGATATTATTAGTTCTTTTTGTCTTAGAGCTTCTAAGATTTCTTCATTACAAGGACGTTCTAGAATTATAGTTTTAAATTCATTAATGACCTTTGCAGCTACAGCTTCTAATTTATCATTTTCATTAGCTGCTATATGTTTAAGTATATATAGAATTTCTTCTAGTTTAGGTTTTAAGATATGATAATATCTTCTTTTAATTATGATATACTCATTTAAGACATGTGATCTAGTTGTCGACCTAAATCATCAATTATTTTTGAGACAGTAAAATGTCTCTTTTGCTAAGCTTGTTTTGACTAAAACTTGTTCTTGAAGGTTCTCCTATTTCTAGGTTATTCCTTACTACTCTTGACTTATATGGTTCTCCCAAAAGCCTTTTATCTTTAGCTATATTAATAGCCCAAGAATTATCAATTGGATTTATGTCAGAAAATTTATTTTCATTGATAGACCCAATTTCAGAAAACACATCGTCTAATTCGATGTGTTTTTTATGTTTATAGTCAACACTGTGATGACTATTAGAGAGAGCATATCCTATCAAATAAGTTATGCTAAACACTTTATCTCCTTCGTTCATTAAATTTGACCTTTCAAATTCATGAACAAAATATAAAACCTTTTCTAGGTTTTTACTATTTAGACTAGGACCAAACTTAGGATAAACAGTGAACATGAATTTTTGATATGCAAGATTACCTCTAGCAGCACCAAAAATACAATTATTTCTGTCATTAATTCTATTATCAATTAATGCCATTTTGAAGGAAGAATTAATCCCTTCTTGAAATTCAGATTTCAATAATATCTTTATAGCACCTAAGTGTACAGTAGATATTTTAGATCTAATTTCCGGATCTATATTCTGTAGATTTTTATTAATCTCTGCTTTAGTGATTAATAGCAAATATACAGCTCCATTAGTATCCTTAATGTCAACATGCATTTCTTTTGTGCTAACAAAATAGAATATTTCATTATTTCTTTTTAACATTCCGCTTTCTAGGCTAGGCATGTTAAAAATCTTTTCTTTAGAAAGTTTTAGTTGTTTAGACTTTATCCTCTCTACAAGATCTTGCTTAATTATTATGCCATCAAATCCATTTTGACTTTCATCAAAAGTTATTTGATTCTCAGAATTTTCAGAAGAAATGAATTCTTCTACCTCAAGTTGGTTTTCAATTTCCATTTTTAGAAATTTAAAACTTTCAAAGTTATTTCCATGGCTATGATACCAATTTTTACCGAGGGGGTATCTCTTATTAAATCATTGTAATCTCTGGTTACAAACCTCACTAGCTGTTCTTCCATTGAATAGTTTTTAGATGTGTTTGGTGTCCGATTACTCAGATACTTCATTAGAGATATTCTCTTTTGCGGAATTATGTTTGTTTTTACATTGTAAACAACCATTATAGTTAACTCTAGGTTCATTAGGCCTAGGTTTTTGTTTGATTCAATACTTCTACTAATACCAGATAAAAAGTATATCTGCTTGTTATGTTCTCTACATAACTTTAATCCATAAGAAGCATTAAATCTTCCTAGAACTCTAATAGATGATGAATCTATTGTTTGTTCAGAGATTTCTCTCCTAGATAAACTTAAGAAAAGGCTTTCTTTCATAATTATTTATTATGATTCTTAACTTTTTGTTATGATGTTTAAAACTTTAGAACCCTAAGTAATTTATGCAAGTTCCCTTTATCTTCTTTACTTTATTATTAAAGATGTATTTTTATCATGCTTTCTGTTTGTAACTTAAACAATCCTACAAACCTTGTTTCCCTAAACGGCCATCTGCCTAAGCGGTACTCCCTATTCTACGGACTCCAGGTTTCCTTATAACAGATAAGCATGTATACAACAATCAATAATAAGAAAGAAGACAAGGATTACAGAGACTTACATGAAATTACTAGGGCCCTAAAGGGCTTTTTATTCACACATAATTGATCCGAAGATCAGACAGAAGCCTGGACGAGGGTCGTCTCCAGGAGATTACAGAAGGTGAAAGTAAAGTACAATGAAGCGCAGAAGTGAGGGGCGCTCCCATAATTCTTAAAATGAACTTCCTTTTATAAAGAAGGAAGGATCTGCATTATTAAAGAGGGGTGTGTCATCCCTTACGTACAAACGCACTTACATTATTGCATCTACCTAAAGCAGACGCACTGCTGCATTATTGCATCCACTCAATGCAGATGCATTATTATTCCACTACTTGCTGCCACTAGAAGTGGAGGGGTCCATAGGACTGTCAGTCGTCCTGATGGTGGATAGGTCACTATCTTGATTGGTGGAAGATCCACTTTCTTTTTAGCACTTACCGCATAGATAATTACTGTGGTAATTCTTCATCTTCTTGCAAAGATCTGGCATATGTATTCCCAAAATAAATGGATCAACCAAAGTATTTTGGAATTTGACAAACTTATCTTCATCAGCTTCGCTGATCTTTTTGGGCGACTTGCTGTACATCAAGATAGTGGAATCTTGATAGTTGACAAATAGTCCGTCTTCTGAGCTGAAACTGAAAACTTTCTGGAGCAAGCCTTCAAGTCTTCTAGCTGCTAGATTTAATAAATCCTCGGAATCTATCTTGCATTCCATTGTGGTGGATGGATGATATTTCTCCCCTTTGCAAATGCCGATTTGGATTAGATGCTGAGGATGGTAGATCAAATGACCTGTAGTATTCCAGTAAGGACCAGAACTATTTATTTTTAGAAAGATTTCTTGACCAGGTTTGGTACACTTCTTCCTAAAGTTTTTAATAGCACTTAGTAATGCTTTAGGGAAATGACTAATCTCTAATAAATTAGAGCTAGGATATATAGTTCTAACTAATCCATACTGGAAAGCTTCAAAAACTTGCTCGGGATCAGCATTTTTGGTAAAGTTGTAATAACTTAAATTTTTGAGATCCGTGGTGTAGAATTTTTCTTCCACATATTTGGATTCATCAGCCAGACGAGCATGCCTGTAGCAGTATTCAAATTCTGCTTCAGTGAACTTGTTGGTGAGCTCCGTAGAAGTTTCTTCTTTGGGTTCCATTCTAGAAGGAAGCCTTCCTAGAATAACCTTTGTATCCCTTTTCTTCTGAAGAGCTGCTGCAAAAGTATTTAGACGAAGGAATTCTTCATGAGTAACCAGAGAGAGTGGAGCAAGTCCTTCCACTCTGGTGTAGAAATCAGCAAAAATTCTGGCTTCTTGGAAAGTTTTGAATTTCTTATGAACAATATTAGACACTCCTTCGGTTGCCTTCTTGGTAAAACTCCAGTCGGAATATATACCCACATTTGGGCCATTGTATACCACATAATATGGCATAGATTTTTTTGGGATTGGTATTCCCTCAACGGATTTCTCCGGTGCTAAAGGTGTAGCTTTAGTCTGTGGGATTGGAATTCCCTGATTTGGTTTTAAAACGAAATCTACTGGTGTAACCAGTTTGACGGAAGTTTGTACTTCCTTCTGGATTTTTGGCAAATCCACAGCCTTCAACGGATTTGTTGATTCTTTACCAACTGCCGTTTGCGTTGGAATAGTCTTATCTTTCTCCTTTGAAAGAGAAGGTGATAAGATAACCTTTTTGGCTTCATTTTCTGAAATGTTTTCTTTACCGATTATGATCAGGTCAGATATTTGAGCTTGGCTTGAACCAGCTCAAGTTCTTGGACTAAAAGTCCTTCTTGCAGCTTCAACTGCTCCATTTCATCCATACTGGATGCTTCACAAGGAAACAAACATTAGAAATATTTGTATCATTCTTTATAATTTTGCTGAAACTCTCTGGTAAGAAAATCTGCAAAATAATTCTTGGTACCTGCAATATGAATAACATCAAAATCATATCTAGATAACCACATTTGCCATCTAAATAGACGACCTTGTTTTCTATCTCCTTTTAGATTTATTTTTAGGAAATAAGTAAAATTCTTATTATCTGTTCTAACCAAAAATATGCAAGGAGTTAGATAAACAGAGAATTTTTTAATTATTCTAATAACAGAAAGGTATTCTTTTTCGTTACTATGGTAATTCTTTTCAGCAGCCTTAAAGCTTCCTGAAGTGTATCGGCAAATGTATTCTTTACCATTATTTTCTGCTTTAAGAATTCCTCCCCAGAATAAATCTGATGCATCAGTTTCTATGATCAGTTTATCCTCAGGTTGAGGGTGATAGAGTTTAGGAAATTTTTCAAACTTTTCTTTACTTTTATCAGATAGTTGGTATCTGTATCTTTCCATTCCCATGGAACATCTTCCTTAAGCTTTGCTTGTAGTGGTGCTCTAACCTGAGCAAGCTTAGGAATATAATCAGAAGCATAAGTGAGAATTCCTAAGAATCTCTGCAACTGTTTTTTATTTTCAAGGATATCTGGGAACTTTTGAATATGTTCCAAGATATGATCTTGAGGTCGATGAGACCCTTCTTCAATTTCTAGTCCTAGAAAATTGATTTTAGTTTTAAAAAGCTGTGTTTTCTTCTTTGAGAGTATTATTCCCAGAGAAGCACATTTTTTAAGTACTGCCGCTACTTGCCACAGATGTTCTGTTTCATTATTGCTGAAGACTAAAATGTCATCAATATAAACACAACAGAATTTTTCAAAGGTTCTAAATGCATTTTGCATATGTCTTTGAAATATGGTTGGAGCCTGTTTTAACCCAAAAGGTACAACATTCCACTGATAATGACCTTGTGGACATGTAAAAGCAGTTAATAATTGTGATTCTTCATCTAGCAATACCTGCCAGAATCCTGATTTACAATCAAAACTACTGAATATTTTCTTCCCTCTTATTAGAGTTAATAACTCATCTTTATTAGGAAGGTTATGACTGTCTCTTATTGTAGCTGTGTTTATAGCTTTATAGTTGACAACCATTCTCTTTTTTCCTCTGCGTTTCTCAGCTTCATTTTCTACCAAGAAGGCTGGGGACATGTGAGGTGATTTGCTAGGTTTAATCACTTTTAATTTTAGCAATTCTTTAATTTGTTTTCCAAATTCTTCTCTATCCTTAGGACTATATTGCATTGGTTTAACCTTTACAATTGTCTTGGGATTGATTAGTTTTATGGTTGCTGTCATCCAATATTTTGACTTGTTGGGGTCTATTGGATTTTCTGAACACACAGAATCTAAAAGTGTTTCTATCTTACGCAGTTTTGTATTTTGAAGCACAAAAAGTTGTTGTTCTTTAGTATATATACCCCCCCCCCCCTTCCGCCCTCCTTAAAAGAGAAGTAATTTTATTAGGGCTAATATTTAGCGCCTCTGGTTTTGGTAATTTAGATTTCTTTTTCATACAATCTAAATATCCCGGAACTCCTACTCTTAGAGCTCTTCTTATTTTTTCTATGTGTATAGGATTATTATTTAATGTGAAAATTATTCTATCTGTGTATTGGACAAATGGATGATACAATAGACAGAAGTTATTTCCAATAATAAAATCTATTCCAGATTCTTGTTGATATACAGTTGGAATATGAAATATTTCACCCGCTATCATTATGTTAAGATATTTACAGACCTTAGAGAGTATAATGTGGGATCCATTTCCAATTTTTACTCTTATTGGTCTTTCTACATTTACCCAGTGTTCCTTGAGTATTACATTTTTGCTAGCAACACACATGCTTGCACCGGTGTCTACATAGCAATGTAACTCAATTTGTTTATATCCAGAAAATTTTAATTTTCCTTTTATATAAATTGAATTAGAGTTAGTAATATTGCTCATTACAAAGTTTGTGGGTTAGTTTATAATTATCACAAACTTTGTGGAGAGTAAGAATAATATCCATGAATTTAGGTGACAACACAACTTGTGATGTGTCATATTTTTGTGAGTTGGCACCCACATGACACCTAAGTAACATACATAACTTGTAAGTTTATCATTTTTTTGTGGGGATCTATCATTATGCAGTCGCGCGTGCCTACTTTGTCTGAAAGTACCATATAATTTAGTTGAAAGGTGTAAAATTTTCATTGAGATAATAATAATAAAAAACGACTTACCATCAGCATGGCCTTGATGTGATCCCAGGAGAGATCGAACGGCAATGATCGCTTCTCTTTCATCTGGATCAAAACGTCAAGAACATCACCATTCATCGTGGCCGGCCTTTCTGGATCCAAGTGGTCCTCTATCAGCTGCTGATAAAATGAATCCAGATCCCTGAAACACTTCTCTAGCCGATAAGCCATCCCTGTAAGCTTATCGATCCAGCTCAGCCATGGAAAGTAATCTGCAACGAAGAACCCCACAAACATGGCCTGGCTTTCATGCAGTATTTCACCGAATTCCTTAGCCTCGCGGCCATCTTCATCACCGTACTTCTTCCCGAAAGCGATTCTGCAAATTATGCTGCTCGTGAGGCTCAAAACCAGAGAGCTTAAGTTGACTGCTTCATGATGAGAAGAAGACGAAAGGTTCGAAATCTTCGCAACCAGAACTGAAACCTCATCTTGAATAACAGGGCGAAATTGCTGAACCTTTTTACTGTTAAAGAGATGAAGAACACTTATCTTTCTCATCTGCCTCCAGCTTTCTCCGTAGGTTGCGAAACCGACGTCGAGGCCGTTGTACGAGAGCTTTCGGAAGGCGACGAGCGGCGGCCGGCCGGAGAAGACGAGATCGTTCGTTTTCAGGGCTTCTTTTGCTGTTTTTGCTGAGGATATTACGATGACCGGAACGCTGCCGAACCGGAGGGACATTAGAGGGCCATATTTTTGGGAGAGCTTACTCAGTGATTCGTGTGGATTTGCGCCGTCGAACTGTTGCAAGTTTCCGATCAACGGTAGCCCTGCAGGACCTGGTGGCTTTCGTATTCCGCCATTTTTGGCTTTGTGAAGATGATGTAAAAGGAGAGCTAAAGGAAGGAGTGAGAGGAAATACAGCCATATTGTTGCTGCCATTTTCTTTTTAATCTCTTTGTTTCTATGAGTGGTGATATAATGATATATGTATAATGGTATCGTGCAGGTATGGGATAAAAATTTAAATGTCTCCATCAATATTGGAGTAGATATTTTCAGTAAAATTAAATATGAGGAATGAGTTAGGCAGGACTATTTTTGTCCAGAATGTTTTTTGTTTTTGACAACGTTTATCCGGAAATTGATTGGCAAATAATCAAAAAATATATAATAATCAAGGGGGAGGATTAGGACTTTGTGTGTGTGTGTGTGGCAGAGCAATGCACTAGGACTCTGTTTGCCTATAAATTGACAAAAGGCAACGTAAGTTATTAGGTGACGGCCTGTTTACCGGATATTATCTGTAGATCAGTTCAGTTCAATTTAATTTAGTTCAGTTCAGTACATCAAGAAATAAATTCTAGTAAACAGGGTCTAAGAATCACTAACAATATTAACACATTAATATCTTTGCTCCATGCATGACTAGTTTACTCTTTGCAGTACCATATTAGAGTAGAATTGACTATGATACCCTTATATTTTTTGAATT
Organism: Cruciata laevipes; assembly: GCA_963678965.1. Taxonomy (NCBI): domain Eukaryota; kingdom Viridiplantae; phylum Streptophyta; class Magnoliopsida; order Gentianales; family Rubiaceae; genus Cruciata; species Cruciata laevipes. Next base: position 13,743,869 of record OY787635.1, read on the forward strand.
TTCTACTACTTAATTAGAGTATTATTTTCTGCATAAAATAAAATAATTAATGGGCATTGAATTGCTAATACATCCATTCACCGGTTAAATGCTATATTAATTAAGATAAAATTAGCAAAAGCCAATATGATCAACGGATAAGCAATTTGAGAGCAACCATCTTAAAAGAAAATACAACACAAAAGTTAAAAGGCAGCACACAAGCCCTTATTTAGAGTTTAAGTTAAAAGGTGGCACACTATTTAGAGTTAAGACTACATAAGTTCATTGACATTATTGTAGAGAAATGCAACTAGACATCACTTTGTTCTCACTCCCACAATAGCTACAAATTCTCATTTGACACCTGTCTCTATAGAGACCAAGAACTATAGAACTTTCCAAAAAGTATAGGTGCAGACTGAAAAATGCGGCTAAATATAGGGACTGAATTGCAAAACCAATTCATCTTCCCCAATTTCTCCTTCATCTCCTAATAAACACGATTAGAACCCCTCTCCTCCTCCGTCAACCTTCCAGGCGATGATGTTTTGCCGTCCTTCGCTGTCCATCGGAATCGTCGTCGAAAAAATCCAGTCAAAATCCGGCAGAAGAGATATTGAACCCTCATATTGTTGATGACGACGATGCCGGCGACAATGTGAAATATTGAGCAGGGCAGGATCATTATAATCACCAGGATGTAATATATTGAGGAAGTTCTCCTCGCCGACTCCGGCATCATCGTCATCACCAACATAAGAATCGAGCTTTTTCTTTAACTGTGGCAAAGGGCACAGATAGAACCTAACACTCTTTGTTTTTTTACCGTTTTTGCAGAAGATTGATGTTTATTACTTGATCGTTCTGTTTGATCTTTTTGATTGTTTCTTTGATCTTTTTGATAGATTCTTTGATCTTTTTCAATTATTAATTGAGCTTGATCTTTTTCAGTTATCATTTGATTTTGATCATTTTCAGTGATGACTTGATAATGTATCACTTGAACTTTTTATGTTGGATCTTTTTTATAAGTTCTTTGATCTTATTCAATTATTAATTGAGCTTGATCTTTTTCAGATATCATTTGACTTTGATGTTTTTCAGTGATGACTTGATAATGTTGTTTATCACTTGAACTTTTTATGTTGGATGTTTTTGAGAAGTTCTTTGATCTATTATTAATCGAGCTGGATCTTTTTCAATTATCATTTGGCTTTGATCTTTTTCAGTGATGAATTGATAATGTATGTTTATTACTTGAACTTTTTTATGTTGGATCTTTTTGATAAATTCTTTGATCTTTTCCAGTTATCACTTGAGCTTGATATTTTGCTGTATTATCTCGATCATTTATGTTTTTTACTCGATCTCTTTCTGTTTGATCCTTTTGGTATTGTCTTTGATCTTTTTCCGTGGGAATTACGCTGGAATCTTTCCCATTCACTGAGATCATGCCGGAATCACCATAATCAGGCCGTCTGAATCTTGCCCATCATCGGAATCACAGACCTGACACGCCGGGATCCTCGCTGCTGCTTCGAATCAATTGCCGGTGAAGTTCAACTAGATGTAGAATTGAAAGAGTGAACCTTGACGTCGATGGAACTGATAATCGACGTCGGAAACCTGCGGCGGAAGTAAGCTTGGGAACGATGGATTTGGGTGTTGATGTTGACGGAGAAGCTGATGAACCCGAGGAATCACCGGAGAAAGGCGAGAAACACCAGAGAAGAATGAACGCCATATTTTCTTTTCAAATTTTATTTATTTGTAGTTTAGTCCCTAAAGTTTAGCGCTTCTTATACTATGGTACCGAGTCCAATTTAATTACAAAAAAACCCCGCATTATAGAAATTCTTCTTTTATGTATGTAGGTGGACTGATTTGGCCTTGGTCTCTACAAAGACAGGTCTCACCCAAGATTTTCTCCACAATAGCTTAACCACATAGCCCTATATATGCCATGCCACACATAAACACACAAATAAGTTTATGCTTAATGGTATCTATAAGCATCAGCGTTTAATTGACAGTGTTGTGGAGACCATGTTATAATATCATAAAGGAAACTTAGAGGTTCAGCATTTCAGAAAATTTTAACTTTGTCTATTTTGAGAGTTATTATTTCGACAGAATCTTGGTGATTCATACAGCTAAATTAAAGTCATAGTTGCGTCCAACAAGGATTTGTTTGAATGAAGATTCTATACGATACAAAGTTTGAATAAGATTGCAGAAGATTTGAGAGTTTGTTTTATGCATAATTCTAGGAGATTGGAATGTGTGTGTTGGACTCTAACACTCTATGCATTTCGGGCAAGATACAAAAGTAGGGTTTGAGTCAAAGTGGTGATCGAGTTGAAGATTAACGAAGCCTCACCAACTAGAGCTATAAATTGGGGCATATCCGCTGCAAAGTTCCTTGACAAAATCATAAGAAGTTCACCTGCATTCAGGTTGACCATATTTTGAGCAGCACGCAGTCCAGCAAAGTTTTTTTGATATCTTTTGGGTTTGACACCCGACCAGAGCCACCGGCCTTAATATCTCAGGAGGAGATGATCAAACGAAGCTGATAGAGGGATCCTAGTGAGATCGATCGGCAACAATGGGTTTTGCAATAGCCGTGTCTTTTATTTATGCACTTACTTTTCATGTCATAACATGGTATGCATGCAGATTAAACTAGGACAATTATCTAAGTATAAAACTATACAGATAAGTTTTTCAGTATCCTCAAACAACATAAAATACAAGGACTTCAATCTTAGGTATTTAAAATTGTAATGTAGTTCATGTGTAGGCTTAACCACATTTTTATTTTTATTTTTCTAATAGACACAGTGATCCCAAACTTCAGCTCCAAATAAGATTCAGCACAAAGTATAAGATATTGATCTCGGGCCACAAAAACTCATTTTGACATTGTGGGGCATAAACGCTGCAATTGTTTTAGTCAAAACTCCGCATTAATTTTGAAGATTTTAGGTGACAAAAAAATTTGTCTTTTTTAAAATATAAAATATTATGATAACTAAAATGCTTCTAACTAATAACATAAGTGTTCCATCCATTCCTACGAAAACTCATTTTAAAATTACGGGTCATAAACGCTTTCTTTTGTAAGGCCAAAACTCTAAGCCTGTTTTCTAGAGTTTATTTCACTAGTGCAGGACGCTGTATTCACGACGCATGCATTCACGACGGTTCTGAAAAACCGCCGTTACTGGGTGCTTCCAACGGTCGGAAGCGTGTAGCCCGGAGAATTCCAATATCGAAAAGTGCCTAGGAAGGAGCTTGAACGGGTATTAAAGGCGGTTATTGTAAAACCGCCGTAACCGAAACCTCAATTGGAACTGGTTACGAAGTCTGAAGATAACAGATTATGGTTAAGATGCGGTTATGACGTTAGAACCGCAACCAGAACTGAATGCGTTTATTATATATGTATTTTTAATATCATTATTATACACCATACAATCCTTCATCCTCCGCCACATCTCTCCATCTCCGCAGCGAAACCCTCACCGACACTCTTCGCCGTCCAACTCCTCCGACCAACTCCGCCACTATCTCTGCCTTGTTCTGCGTCTCAGAGGCGGGCAATGAGCTTGTTTTACAAAACCCGAATTCATTCGAGTTAGTTCTTTGATTTCGATAATTTTTTTGATTGATTAATATTCGCATCGTTTCTGCATCATCTCCCAGATCCCTATGGCTCGTACCAAGCAAACCGCTCGTAAGTCACCGGAGGAAAGGCCCCGAGGAAACAACTCGCAACCAAGGTTTACACCTTCTCTACCTTTCTGATGAAAATTCCCATGGATATAATTTGATTGTCGATTGATTGCTGAATATTTAGTGTTTATATCAAACTGTTCATGATTTATGGCGTCAATATGCAGAACCCCATTCTTAGATTTAGTAGTTGAGTTTTGCTAAATGGCGTTTTTAATTTTTTTCTCTTGATTTGATAATAAATTCTGGATGATGTTTTTAATTTTTGTTACAAGTTGTTCTGATGTTATGTTTTTCGATTTAGATATCGTTACTATGTTTTAATCTTCATTTTGATTGTTTAGAATTATTTATTGAGGCTGCTTGCTAATAAATCTTTTTTTGCGCCATGATTTATTAATATGAGTAATATTGGATGAAGAATGGTGTACAAGCCGTGCAGTTATGTGAAGCTTTCACAGCCATTGGTATGGATGGTGGAACCGAAAAGCTAAAAATATTTCATGACATTTTTTATCAATTTTGTTCATGACCACTCACTCAAGTCATGGAAGTAAAATTAGATTACTAGTCACGTTTATTTTTCTTTAATTTTTAACTTATCACTTTTGAAATGAAATAACTGAGATAAATTTAAAAAGTAAATGAAATTGAGTTGAACCACCAGAATCCATACGAATTTAATTGAAATGCGATAAGATTGAAAATAACATGTCTCAACTATGGACAGTCATAATCTATGTCATACTTTTGCACAATACCGTGCCGTGGTTTAAGGTTCAATTTTCAATTATGATAATAGCAAATTCTCATTTGAGATCTGGTCTCAAATGAGACCAAAAATTATATGAGACTGCTATTGATTGAATTTGTCGTTGGTGGACTTTAAACCCGCCGATTTCCTTGATTGAATTTGTCGTTAGTGAAATTGACCAAGGAAATGATCAAGAAAATTGACCGAAAGATCAAGTAAATTGAACGAAAGATCAAATTAACTAAAAAATCAAGGCAAAATAAAAATACTCAAGGACATTGATTGAAAGATCAAACAAACTGACTAAATGATCAAGCAGAAACAGTAAATGCTCAATCCCCTGCTCTTGGTCTCCACAAGGACAGGTCTCACCCAAAACTTTTTCTATGATAAAAGCACCATCAATTTACCAAATATTTTTCACAATCGAATCCCCCCAAAAATATAACAAAACTATATACACGAACCTCAACCAAATTTACCAAATACATTAAAAATCTAACCTATGTAACAAATTAACAATGGCCACTACCTAAAAACTCTAGTGCATTTCCATCTCTCTGCACTTGGCCCTGATTATCCCAAACGCCAAAAAAAAAAGCCTTCAAATGGCAGTTTTCTGCCCTAGTATTTCTTGCTAAATTGAACTGAACTGTACTAGATTGAACTGAGTGAACTGACTTAAATGAAAATTAATGTATTAAAAAAAAATCAATTCTTAACCTAAATTTCATAAAAGGCAAATTCTCATTTGAAACAGGTCTCAAATGAGACCAAAGATTATATGAGACTGCTATTGATTGAATTTGTCGTTGGTGAGCTTTAAACCCGCCGATTTCCTTGATTGAATTTGTAGTTGGTGAAATTGACCAAGGGAATGATCATGAAAATTGACCGAAAGATCAAGCAAATTGAACGAAAGATCAAATTAACTGAAAAATCAAGGCAAAACAAAAATACTCAAGGACATTGATTGAAAGATCAAACAAACTGACGAAAAGATCAAGCAGAAACAGTAAATGTTCATTCCCCTGCTATTGGTTTCCACAAGGACGGGTCTCATCCAAGACTTTCTCTTCATAAAATTACATTTTTTTAGAACTGAATTGAACTGATTTACTAAACAACTGTGACAAACAGGGCCTAAATATGGAATATTTTAGGGAAAAAAAACCCGTTGTTTAGAGTCATCACAAATTTGAATTACATTATGACAGGATCTTGACTATTAAACTGGGATTAAAATGTAAAAGAACAGATTTGGAAGCATAGCTTCAGATTTATATGAGAGAAGAAGATAGACTTTGGGATGAGAAAGAATACAATCTTGTGATCTGATTTACACACCACGCTACAGATACCCATCTCCTATATAGCAATAGAATGGCAGTTGTAACAGACTGGCGGTTTATGAGTTCCCAGCCACCAGCTGAGTTGTCTTCCCCATAAACTGCTGCTGCTATGTCTTATACCAATTACCAGCTGAATTGACCATTTTGCCCTTGGGCCATTACCAAGATTATGACAATACCTCCCTGTTGAAATCAAGCTTGTCCTCAAGCTTGTAAAAATGGAAATGGCCAAACACTCTGTTCCTCCTCTGAAAAGAGTCACATGTTATATCCAAGGTTTAGGAAGAATAGTGACTTGGCTGTGAGTAAACATGTTCCAGGCTTTCTCTGTAAAGATCAAGCTTGAGCAAGGGGCTGTAGCTTGAAAACTCACCATTTTTACTGATAGAGAACTGTTTTCTACATTTGTCACTCGAACTACTCCCAATGTTACTTTCATGTAAAAGGTTGCCACTTTATTAATAAAGAAAAGCACACCTTTGTTGACATTTTGGGACCAAAATGCAAGTGCTCAGAAATCTCAATCAACACAAAAGTTGCATGCACCTTGCTCACTACAGTTGCAAAATTGTCACATGACATGAAATTTCTCCGCATTTGAATACTTCTGCTTGCACTACCACCCAGTCCCATTATGTTGTCCTTAATCAGCAAAACTCCAATCTCTTTAATTAGTTGAGAACCGAGATAATGATGCAGCCATCATGGACTTGGATGTGAAACCATTACATGCAGATGATGTTTGAACCGTTTCTGCTGCAACAAGAGACATCTTTCTAACTCTAAATCTCAGCAAAATAGTATAGCTCACTTCAGTTGTTGTTGTAAACTCAGAAACCATAATAAAATCAGCAGACCATATAATCAATTTATTCCCTATCTGTAAGGCAATTCTTGATGACATCTCCTCCCTGCTATCTTTGAGCTTGTCCTCAAGCTCATGGAGAATCAAAGTGCCCCCTTTAAATTTCGTAGATATCACAACCCAAGAATTTGAGAGATGATGATTCAATTTTCTAATCATCCCAGGTTTTGTGGAACACCAATATGCAGAATAAAAAGCTTCAACTTCAGACTTGTTCCCACCATACCAAAGGCTCATGTATTCTAAATTTTGAACTCTTGCATTAGCTAACCTCATATCTTCTGCACTAGTTGATCTGGAATTTAGCACAGTCTTGAGCTGCAAAAAGATTACAGAGTTGCAAGCACCACTGCAGCTCGAAACCACAAAGACAACCGTAAAATCGGCATTGAAGGTCTTCCATTTACTCTCTTTGGTGTTTTGACAGGCTGCATGGTCAAGTTTCACCACTCTTTTCTGCTGAAATTGGAATGTAAAATGTGTCTGCCTTAGCTCTTCCCTCACAACATCAGACTTGTAGTTAGGTACTTGATGTTGAAGCCCTAGCCTCAAAACAATGCATTTTCTGAGCAGCAGTACCCAACTTGTTGTAAATAAGAATCTTATCAACTTCCAGAAAAACACAACCATTGTCACTTTCCATGCTATCAGTCCGTTCACTGTTTCATCATTTCGCACAGTAAATTTTGAGACAAGCAAATGCAGGATCTATGTATCCAGCTCAATCCCCACTGACACAAAATGCAGTGGCTCAGCCTGTAGCTTCTTCTCCCATTCTTCAAGAAATTCAAGTTCCAGCCATTCGTTGTGCAAAAGCCTTTCCTCCATGTTATCTCTGAGCTTGACCTCAAGCTCATGAAAAAGCAAATATAGTACTGAACTTAACAGGCCCTCTTGTTGTTCGAATTCACAGAATGGTACCTTTTTGCAATAACATTTTAATCTCATCATGCCCTCTAATCCACGTCCATCAGAGTTGATTCCCACAATTTTTAGCACAAACAAAAGGAAGTTTGCTCTGTTCTGTACTGAAGTCATTCGTAGCTTTTCCAATAGTGTGGATAGCACCATTCTCCATGTTGAAGTCAAATATAATATCAAAGATGGCATCTCGCTAGTACTATCACCATTACAGCTACGCAAGAAGCACTCATCACAACATATATCACCTCCAACCATGCATAATAGACAGCTATCAATATCATCATGCTCATCAGTTTCATCATTCCCCATTATAAGACAATCATCTTCAATACTTATAGTAGCAACATATTCCTTGCCCTTCACTGCAACATTTCCCTCAGTGTATTTCACCCAAACTCTTACTATTTTCTATAAGGATACCCGGATCAAAACAAAGTACAGCAGACTCAGAAATTTCACTACTTCTATCACCACAACTTGTTTCAATACTCATGACCAGAGGCTTAAAACTTTCTGAAATTCCATTCAGTTTCACTTCATGTCCAGTCACTAAATTCTTGGCATCCATTTCAAAATTTTTGTCATCCATAATCACAGAATCAATACCAAGTATCCATTCCCTATTAACAACACCACATTCTACCCCCTTAATGTCAGTTATCACAGAAGTCACAACTTCAACAATATCATATCTTCACCTTTACAGCGTATATTGCCAATATCTATAGACTCAGAATTCAAGTATTGATCAATCAACAACTTGCATTGATTTTCCTCAGCAACTTCAAAGCCATCATTCTTATATCTAAATGAATCAACCCCACCCTTGACTGGCTTATACTCCTCATCATAAACTGGGCATTCAAACTCTTCTTCCCATTCATTAACACGACATAAATCCTCACTAAACATTTCACATATTCCAGGGTCAAAACAAACAGAACACTTAGCTATTTCAATACTATCTGATGGGGATGGAACAAGATTCCCCACCTAGAAGTTTGCTAAACAAAGATTAAGCACAACTACACAGCGGAAATAAGATTTCTCACAAGGAAAAAGTTCAGCTGGAGATGCTCGGCTCGAGCATATAGGACTGAAACTTGAGAGGTTTTTCAGATGAAAACGCTCGGCTAGAGCATTTGGGGCTGAAATTTCAAGTTCTTCAGAAACACCCCCAAAACACACCAAACAACAAGTTTATCAAGGAAATTAACACACAAGACAAGACACACGATTTTTACGTGGAAAACCCCTTCGTTGTGAAGGATAAAAACCACGGGACGATTAGGAGTCCAACCCAATAACTTTCATTATGATCAAAGGGAGGTTACAACAAACCCTAATCCCAAGTCTCTAATGGCTATCCAAGCTAATAACCATAGACAATCATAAGAACATCAACAACAAGAGAGAAATCGAGAAAGTCACCAATAATCGCAGATCAAAGCCGAGATGCCACAACTCCCAATCCGGAGAAACACTCGACAAACCACCTGTCCAACACACGGCCTCAAACGTTCCCTGAAAGCTGAAGAAAACCCAGCAGAATCGGAACAAAGACGACCCTTCAAATGGACAAGAAATCACAGCTGCGCAAGACCCCTTTTCTCCTTTCTCCTCTTCTCTGTTTTCAAATCTGATTATGAAAACCTTATCCTCATCCACGTTTTTGCCACATATATATAAGCCTTGAGTCAACTCTCAAAGTCTCCATAGGCTTCTTCAAAAATGGGCCAAACTAAATTATGTTTCTCCACATAGGAAGGGACATAAAGCCTAACAATTCTCCCCCTCACGACTGCAAACGAACGACAAGTCTCAAACTTGTCCCTTGGCAACGCTTTAGTCATCATATCAGAACCATTGACATCGGTATGAATCTTTTCAAGCTCAATAAGCTTGGCATCAAGAACATCACGAATCCAGAAATACCTCACATCAATGTGTTTAGACTTAGCATGAAAAGTGGAATTCTTAGCAAGATGAATTGCACTCTGGCTATCACAGTGTAACACATACCTCTCCTGTGAAAAACCAAGCTCACGAACAAATCGCTTCATCCAAAGCAATTCCTTACATGCCTCCGTCACAGCGATGAACTCCGCCTCAGTAGTAGACAATGCTACACATTTCTGCAGCCTAGATTGCCAAGAAACTGCTCCACCTGCAAAAGTGATCATATAACCCGAAGTAGACTTCCTGGAGTCAATGTCACCTGCCATGTCTGAATCTGAGTAACCAACAAGAACAGCCTTATCACCTCCAAAACAAAGCTTCATATCCGCAGTTCCTTTCAAATATCTCATAATCCACTTGACAGCATTCCAATGCTCCCTTCCAGGATTAGAGAGAAATCTACTAACCAAACCAACTGCATGAGCTATGTCAGGTCTCGTGCAAACCATTGCATACATCAAACTACCCACGGCTGAAGCGTAAGGGACATTCTTCATACTTTCCTTACCTTCAAAAGTAGTCGGACACTGTTATTTACTCAACTTAAAATGCAAAGCAAGAGGAGTACTCACTGATTTAGCTTTCTCCATATGAAATCTCTGAAGCACTTTCTGAACATACGCTTCCTGAGACAACCACAACTTCCGAGCCTTGCGATCCCACATAATCTTCATGCCTAAAATGTGCTTCGCTGGACCAAGCTCTTTCATAGAGAAAGTCTTACTCAACTGTTGCTTCAAACAAGCAATTCTGCTTACATTTTTCCCCACAACAATCATGTCATCGACATAAAGAATCAAAATGATAAAATCATCAGCACAAAATCTTTTCAGAAAAACACAATGATCGCAAGAAGTCTTCTTGAAGCCCTGCTCCCCCATAAAGGAGTCAAACTTGCGATACCACTGCCTTGGAGCTTGTTTTAGGCCATACAAGCTCTTCTTCAATTTGCACACAAAATTCTCTTTGCCCTTGACTTTGAAGCCCTCAGGTTGTTCCATGTAGATGTCTTCATCAAGGTCACCATGAAGAAACGCAGTCTTCACATCCAGCTGCTCAATCTCCAAATCCAAGCTAGCAGCAAGACCCAAAACAACTCTAATAGACGACATCTTAACAACCGGTGCAAATATCTCTTCAAAGTCTACTCCTTTCTTCTGATTGCAGCCCTTTACGACAAGCCTCGCCTTGTATCGTGGTTTCAAAGCATTCTCATCCTGCTTCTGCTTATAAACCCACCGATTCCTCAAAGCTCTCTTACCCTTCGGTAACTTCACGAGATCAAAAGTGTGATTATCATGCAATGATTTCATCTCATCTCTCATTGCATCCATCCAACACTGCTTGTCATGACTATCCATGGCTTCAACATAGGACTCAGGTTCTCCCCCGTCACTAAGGAGAACATAATCAGAAGAAGAATACCTCGTAGAAGGTTGATGGCCTCTTGCAGACCGTCTCACAGGAACATGCTCAACTTCAGGAGTGCCTTGAGAATCAACCTCATCATCATGGTCATCTACCTCAGGAACATTAGCTTCACCGCCATTATCATGCACCTCCTGGGCAAGTTCAGGTGCAGAATCCAAAGGAGGTAGATCCAAATCAACCAAATCATGGCCACTGGAAGATGCAGTCTCACGAACCTTCTGAATATCTTCAATATTCTGGTCCTCAACAAACACTACATCCCTGCTACGGACCAACTTCTTCCCTACAGGATCATACAACCTGTAGCCAAACTGATCTTGACCATAGCCTACAAAAACACACTGACGGGTCTTAGGATCCAACTTCGACCTTTCATCACTTGGAACATTCACAAACGCCTTACACCCGAAAACACGCAAGTGATTGTAAGAAACCTCCTTTCCAAACCAAACCTTGTCTGGAACCTCACCATCCAGTGAAACACAAGGAGATAGATTAATCACATGGGCCTCATTCTCTCTAACAAGGTCATGTTCATCCTCTCCGCCACACCATTCAACTGGGGAGTCTTCGCCGGTGTTCTCTAATATCTAATACCCAATGACTTACAGTAGCCATCCAATGGTCCAATGTACTCACCACCATTGTTAGAACGTAGGCACTTTAGCTTTTGACCTGTCTGTCGCTCAACCAAAGCATGGAACTCCTTGAACACATCAAGTACCTGGTCTTTGGTTTTCAAAGCATACACCCACAACTTTCTTGAACAATCATCAATAAAAGTTACGAAATAAAGTGCACCACTAAAAGATCTAACTTTCAAAGGACCACAAACATCAGAATGAACAAGGTCAAGCAAACCTGATTTCCTCGAAGGAGGGTGCTTCTTGAAAGAGACTCTGTTCTGCTTCCCTGCAAAACAATGCTCACACTTCTCCAGTTTCACATTCTGCAAATCAGGTAGTGCATTCTTCTTGACCAAACAACTCATCCCCTTCTCACTCATATGGCCAAGTCTTCTATGCCATAGCTTACATGGATCAACATCTGCTACATTCACACTATCAGTGGTAGAACACGTGGCTTGCGTCAAATAAAGACGTGTAAGCTTCTTCCCTCGAGCTATCAACAAACTCCCTTTCGTTAGTTTCCACTGACTATCACGAAAGGTGTTCCAAAAGCCTTCATCATCAAGTTGACCAACGGAGATAAGATTAAACCGAATGTCTGGGACATGTCGAACATTCTTGAGCACTAGCTTTACTCCAAGATTAGTCACCAAACAAATATCTCCAACGCCAACAATTTTGGACAGTCCATCATTACCCATCTTCAACACACCATAATCACTTGGTGTATAAGAGGTAAAGAACTCCTTCCTTGAAGACACATGAGTTGAGGCTCCACTGTCAACTACCCAACTTGACTCAGAGATAGCCAAGTTCACATAGCTCTCATCCAGAACAACTACAAGATCACCAGCAGTTGCAATAGCTGCTTGATCATCGCCGTCTGGTTCTTTCTGGTCATGCCTCATCTCTTGCTTACCATTGACACCTTTATTCTCCCTTTTCCACTTGTAGCAGAACTTCTGAATATGACCCATCTTGCCACAATGATGGCACTTCAGATTTTTATATCTTCCACGGGACTTGCTCCTACTCTTCTCCTTACTACCACTGGGACCTCTACTTTTACTCCTTCCCCTGTGCTCTGCAACATACACTTTCTCGGAAGAAGAAGACACACCATGAGACTTCTTTCTCATCTCCTCATTCAGAATATCGGCCTTAGCAAAATCTAAGGTAACCTTACCCTCGGGTGCTGAATTACAAAGTGTCATCCTAAAAGTATCCCATGAATCCGGAAGAGTGCCTAGCAATAAAAGCCCCTGGATTTCATCATCAAACTTTATTCCCATGGCAAACAACTGTTGAATAATGCCATGAAAATCATTCAAGTGGTCAGACATCGCCTTTCTTTCCTTGAACTTCAAACTCATAAGCTGCTTGATCATAAACAACTTGTTGTTTCCAGACTTGCTTGCATAAAGAGACTCAAGCTTCTCCCAAAGTATCTTGGCATTATCTTCGTCGTTGATGTGGTTGAGCACATTATCATCAACCCACTGACGAATAAAACCACAAACCTGTTCATGCTTAAACCTCCACTGTTCCTCAGTCTTATCGGCTGGCTTTTCAGTAGAAAACACAGGTAAATGCCAATTCTTAACCAACAACAAGTCCTTCATCTTCCTCTTCCAAATATGATAGTTAGTACCATTCAAACTAACCATCCTAGTAGTATTCACACTAGCATCCATGGAGAAATCAACACAGAACCAAATCCACAATCAAGCTAACAAGTTCAAACCAAAACCACGGCTTAAACTACATCTCTACCTGTGCTCTGATACCAGATTGATGGGGATGGAACAAGATTCCCCACCTAGAAGTTTGCTAAACAAAGATTAAGCACAACTACACAGCGGAAATAAGATTTCTTACAAGGAAAAAGTTCAGCTGGAGATGCTCGGCTCGAGCATATAGAGCTGAAACTTGAGAGGTTTTTCAGATGAAAACGCTCGGCTAGAGCATTTGGGGCTGAAATTTCAAGTTCTTCAGAAACACCCCCAAAACACACCAAACAGCAAGTTTATCAAGGAAATTAACACACAAGACAAGACACACGATTTTTACGTGGAAAACCCCTTCGTTGTGAAGGATAAAAACCACGGGACGATTAGGAGTCCAACCCAATAACTTTCATTATGATCAAAGGGAGGTTACAACAAACCCTAATCCCAAGTCTCTAATGGCTATCCAAGCTAATAACCATAGACAATCATAAGAACATTAACAACAAGAGAGAAATCGAGAAAGTCACCAATAATCGCAGATCAAAGCCGAGATGCCACAACTCCCAATCCGGAGAAACACTCGACAAACCACCTGTCCAACACACGGCCTCAAACGTTCCCTGAAAGCTGAAGAAAACCCAGCAGAATCGGAACAAGGACGACCCTTCAAATGGACAAGAAATCACAGCTGCGCAAGACCCCTTTTCTCCTTTCTCCTCTTCTCTGTTTTCAAATCTGATTATGAAAACCTTATCCTCATCCACGTTTTTGCCACATATATATAAGCCTTGAGTCAACTCTCAAAGTCTCCATAGGCTTCTTCAAAAATGGGCCAAACTAAATTATGTTTCTCCACATAGGAAGGGACATAAAGCCCAAGACTATCATCACAAATTCCCAATACTTCAGAATTACCACAAATCACACTCATACTTTCTTCTATTTTTCCACACTCAGACATCACATACTAGTCAAAATCCTCAAGATAATAAGGATCAGTGAGATGTGTTACCTCAGAAGATACATCAGCAATTTCACCGGAAATTTTTGTCAGAGATTCAATTATCGCACCATCTTCTTGAGATGTTTTCACCGAATTCAGTTCATCAAGAACCGCTACTTCGCAATCGTCACCGGACGTAGGAGTTGGAGTATCTTCAACTGAAACCAGAGCTTCCTCCACCGCCCCATCGCCCGTGGAAACTAGAGTCGGAGAATCTTCAACAAGAATCGGAGAATCCTCATCCTCCTCATCGAATCCGTACTGCTCAACTTCGCACCCTCTTTCACCGTGAGGCATCATAACAAATTCTGGAATCTCAGAAGCTTGCAAATCCGCATTTATCTCGGGCTCTTTTTCCCAGACTTCAGAATAAACATAATCATGCGATACAACTCTACACTCTTCTTCCATTTCACCAAAACCATACAAAGTAATCAATAAATCTGAAAGTTCCTCCCAAGAAAATGAACCTTTTCTTTCCCACGTCGAGAAGAACCACTGTCTAGATTCTTCGTGCAGATATTCGTTTACAATGGAGAGTTTGTACGCTTCCGGTATATAATTCGCCTCGAAAAGGAGATTAAATCTCCGCACCCAATTTCTAGGGTTCCTTCCTCCAAAGTATGGAAAATTGACCTCCATAGTGTTAAGATATATATATATATAATTACTAATCTACCCTTAACCTTATAGGAAAGCATATGAAAGTACTATATATATATATGTATGTATATGTATATATATATATGTATATAAGGTTAAGGGTAGATTAGTACTTTCATATGCTTTCCTATATCTATTCATTATCTTGTAAGACTTTCACATTCTTCTTTCTCTCATTCAATGGAAAAATCTGATGCATTCTGCCAGTTGCTAGCTTCTGATGGAACCATCCGTCAAACCTCTTGTACTGATACTCCTGAACAGAATGGTGTTGCTGAAAGGAAACACCATCATATTGTTGAGACTGCTCGTTCCTTTTTGTTGTCAGCTGAGGTTCCTAGAGTTTTTTGGGGGGAAGCCACCCTTACAGCCGTGCATGCCATCAATAGGATTCCAACCTCACATAATTCAGGCTTGTCACCTTTTGAAAAATTGTATGGATATGCACCTGATTACTCTTCTTTGCGTGTTTTTGGTTGCACTTGTTTTGTTCTCCTACCTCATGTTGAACGTTCTAAGTTATCTCCTAAATCAGCTTTGTGTGTTTTTTTAGGTTCTGGTAGTGGTCAGAAGGGATATCGGTGTTTTGATCCGGTCAAGCAGAAGTTGTATGTTTCTCGTCATGTTGTATTTCTGGAGTACATCCCATTTTTCTCGGTTCCGTCTAGCTCACATCATTTGACTCAGCCAGATCTTATTTGTATTGATCCTTTTGATGTTTGCACCGATGATATTCCTCCAGCAGATTATGATCCTTTGGTTCCAGACCATGATGCTCCCCCGATATCTCCTACTAGTTTGCCTCATGTGCCTCATCTACCATCTCCTGACACTGTGATCGATCCTCCCCCTCTTCGTAGGTCTACTCGTATATGCAAGTCTACGCAGAAGCCTGATTTTGCTTACTCCTCTTACTCATCCACGTTTACTTCTTTCCTTGTGTCCATTCATTCTTTGTCTGAACCTGCATCCTATAAAGAGGTAGTTGTTGACCCTCTTTGGCAGCGTGCTATGACTGAGGAACTCGCTTCCCTGCATCAGACTCACACTTGGGATTTGGTACCCTTACCTTTGGGAAAGCACACTATTGGTTCTCGTTAGGTCTATAAGATTAAGACCAAGTCTGATGGATCTATTGAGATATACAAGGCTCGCCTTGTCGACAAGGGCTATTCGCAGGAGTATGGCATGGACTATGATGAGACATTTGCACCAGTTACGAAGATGACAACCATTCGCACTATGATAGCAGTTGCTTCAGCTTATCAGTGGAAAATTTCGCAGATGGATGTAAAGAATGCATTTTTGTATGGCGATCTTCACGAAGAGGTTTATATGACCTCCGCCCGGTGTGGCGCATGAGCCCGGACATGTTTGTAGGCTTTGAAGATCTCTCTATGGTCTCAAACAGGCTCCCAGAGCTTGGTTTGAGAAGTTCTCCACTTGTCGTTTCCTCTCTTGGTTTTCGCCCCAGCTCTTATGATTCTGCTTTATTCATCAAACATACAAGTAAGGGGCGTATCCTTCTTTCTTTGTATGTTGATGATATGATAATTACTGGTGATGATTGTGATGGAATTGAATCGTTGAAACTTGATTTGGCTCAATACTTTGCTATGAAAGATTTGGGTGTACTCCGTTATTTCTTGGGTATTGAGGTGGCATCTTCTTCTAAGGGTTACCTTTTATCTCAGTCAAAGTATATAGCTGATCTTTTTTAGCGTGCTCGCCTTACTGATAATAAGACAGTTGACACTCCTCTTGAGACCAATGCTCACTACTCTCCATCAGATGGTACTCATTTGCCAGATCCCACCTTATACCGTGCAATAGTAGGCAGTTTGGTTTATTTGACCGTTACTCGCCCAGATATTGCGCATGCTGTTCATGTGGTTACTCAGTTTGTCACTGCTCCTACTTCGGTTCATTGGGTTGTTGTGCTTCGTATTCTGAGGTATCTTCGGGGCACTCAGTTTCGTAGATTTCTATTTCCCTCTTCATTATCATTAGAGTTGCGTGCTTATTCTGATGCTGATTGGGCCGGTGATCCCGATGATCGCAAGTCCACCACTGGTTTTTGTATCTTTCTTGGTGATTCACTCATTTCTTGGAAGAGCAAGAAACAAGATGTCATCTCTCGCTCTTCTACAGAGGTTGAGTATCGTGCCATGGCGTCAACTACCGCTGAGATTGTTTGGTTGCGTTGGTTACTCTCTGATTTTGGAATCAAGCTTACTTGTCCCACCCCACTACATTGTGATAATCAGAGCTCAATTCACATTGCACGTAATTCGGTGTTTCATGAACGGACCAAGCACATTGAAATTGACTGTCACTTCACACGCCATCATTTGCAGCTTGGTACTATATCACTGCCCTTTGTCCCTTCTTCCCTTCAGATTGCTGATTTGTTCACAAAGGCTCACTCCAGTGCGCGCTTTCGTTTCTTGTCTGACAAACTATCGATGCTTATTGCTGTCGCATCGTGAGTTTGAGGGGGGATGTTAAGATATATATGTATATAAGGTTAAGGGTAGATTAGTACTTTCATATGTTTTCCTATATCTATTCATTATCTTGTAAGACTTTCACATTCTTCTTTCTCTCATTCAATGGAAGAACATAGTCTTCCCATAACTCTCCAATCATCCTTTCTATACTTCTATGTTGTTTAGATTCACACATAGCTCGATCTCTAGCCGCCGATTCCGAGGAATCGCTGGCTCTGATACCAATTGACAGGATCTTGACTATTAAACTGGGATTAAAATGTAAAAGAACAGATTTGGAAGCATAGCTTCAGATTTAGATGAGAGAAGAAGATAGACTTTGGGATGAGAAAGAATACAATCTTGTGATCTGATTTACGCACTACGCTACAGATACCCATCTCCTAGCTAGTCCTACACTATATAGCAATAGAATGGCAGTTGTAACAGACTGGCGGTTTATGAGTTCCCGGCCACCAGCTGAGCTGTCTTCCCCGTAAACTGCTGCTGCTATGTCTTATACCAATTACAAGCTGAATTGACCATTTTGCCCTTGGGCCATTACCAAGATTATGACACATTATTTCATGCACGCATATTGTCCCGGCAGCCTGTGCAGTTGAGCTTCAATTGTACTCTCAAATTAATTCTCTTGAAACTTCGCATGAGTGGCAAAGCTGATCTACTCCAATTACATAATCGAGCTCCGTGTGGAAGAAATTATTGTACATTATCCTTTCCATCCAATTGACTCCAAACAAAATCGAATAAAAAATTCATTTGGCGCCATGAAAATAATGAACTCTTCATAACATTAATTGCAGAACCAGACTTTTTCCAGAAGCAGCAAATTTTAAATACACAATATATCATATATATGTATCCTTCCATGTCTCTTCAACGCTGCATTATTCCGGCCGCCCCAGCTGGCCCATAAGCCATGGCACTCCATAGACATTTTTGTAGAAAGAAACCCAAGTTTTTCCTATAAATAGATAAGAATCGTAAGAGTTTGGCATACAATAATCTCATTCAATATACTTTAGCTTAAAGAAGAAGAAGAATCATGGGTACAAAGGCATTCCTTTTCGTCTGTACTTCCTTGTTCATCGCTATGATGATCGCCTCAGAGGTGGCGGTTGCTAGGGAGCTGTCTGAGCATGGCCGTGCACTGGGAGGATCTGATGGCCGTGATCCTAGCCGTGGTGCCTATGGAGGATCTGGATATGGCGGTGGAGGACATTCCGGCAGTGGAGGATATGGCAGCGGTGGTTACTATGGCGGAGGATATGGTAGCGGAGGATACGGCGGTGGTGTAGGTAGCGGTGGCAGCTATGGAGGATATGGAGGATATGGCAACTATGATCATGGTAGCCGTGGTGGAGGACATGGCGGTCTCAAGCCATAGAAAGTTTCCGGCATGCATGCATATATGCATGATGATGCATGCTTTTCAGCAAACAAACCAATAATGGATTTAAGTTTGTATTTGTGTTTGAGATATATATGAATATAAGAGCTTGTGTTGTGTGTCATTAAACATAATATATGATAAGTATTTTATTTGTGTTTTAAATACACTACACCAAATACGACCTTCAGTGACAAACTGTCACGAGAAACCGTCACTAAAAGCATCCTTTAGTGACGGAAAACATATATTGTCACTGCATGCCATCACCGAACAGATCCTTAGTGACGCTCAAATTATCGTCACCAAATATAAGATTTAGTGACGAAAATGGTGACGATAAATCAGTACTCGTCACAATAAAAGTATTTAGTGACGAGATTAGTGACGAAATTTAGTGACAAGATATTAGTGACGTGAATAAGATCGTCACTAATGGAAATAGTGACGAACAATTATTCGTCACAAAATAATAGTGACGGACATTCTGGCGTCACTAAAAACTGACATGAAAATACTTGGACCTTAAGATGCTTGGGCCGAAAGTTTGGGTTAATTGAGTTTTATTTTTTCTCAATAAAAAATTGTTATGCTTGTTTGACTGGATGTTGACCATTTGTTACTGATAAAGAAAGCTCATCACTAAAGTATCAATCTTGTGTCACTAAAGCATACATACCTTGACAAAATATGATCGTCACTAAAACCTTTCAACAGTGACAACAAAAGTATTGTCACTAAAGACGTTGACCGTCACTAAGTTGGTGACAAATATTTTGTTGTCACAACTTGTTCGTCACCTAAGAGTACCTCTACTGACGAAAATGTGCCTTTCAGTGACGGCTTTTTAGTGACGAACATTTTCGTCACTAGGTTACTGACGAAGTTATTTCGTCAGGAAAGCGACCATTTAGTGACGATTGAACGGTAAAACCGTCACCAGGGCCTTTTCTCACGACCCTTTTCCAAGGGACAGGTGACGCCATCACCAAAGGCTTTAGTGACGAAAAATGGACTTTTAGTGACGGATTCGGCTTGTCACTGAAGGCTAGTTTTGGTGTAGTGATACCTGGCCTATAAATCATTAACATTTAGTACAATTAAATTCTCAGTCTCTACAAATATCAAGCACTATAAGAGACCGTTAAGTTGTCTTTGATGAGTTTCAACCTCGCCACCGCGGTTAGGTTTTAGATTGTTGGTTGCTAGAACTCAACCAACTCACATGGACCGACTCGAGGTTGAGTTTTGGTGTGAATTTAAATTTATACAAAATAACAGTAATATACCTAGAACTAGGAATGATCAAGGAAATTGACTGAAAAATCAAGCAAATTGAATGAAAGATCAAATTTATTGAAAGATCAAGACAAAACAGGAATACTCAAGAGAAATGACTGAAACATCAAGCAAACTGACTAATAGATCATGTAAAAATAGTAAATGTTAGCATAGATAACTATTGGGACAAAATTCAAAATGTCCTTGGATGCGAACACTCAATTTGACATTGACATTACTTTAAATAAACGCTACATTTTTTGAGTCAAAATTATGCATTAACTTTGAAGTTTTCAGGTGGCAGGTCTTTTTAAAATATAAAATAAAATTACTACTAAAAGTGCTACATTTTTTTTGAGTCAAAACTACACATTAATTTTGAAGATTTTAGGTGACAAGTATTTTTAGGGGGAGAGGGAGGGGGGGAGGAATCCGTTTAGATCATAATTCATTATTTGAATTAGTACATTATTTCATGCACGCAAATGGTCAAACCTGCAGCCTGTGTACGTAGTTGACATATACTTTTCAGTTGCATTTGTCAAATTAATGCTCTTGAAACTTTGCGAGAGTGGCAAAAAATATTGTACATTATCCTTTCCATCCGGTTGACTTCAAACAAAATCGAATAAAATATTCATTTGGAATAAATTAATATTTCATTATTAGTAACACGTATTTGAAAATGTTTGCCGCCATGCACGAAAATGATGAGAAAACTACTCTTCGTAACATTAATTCTTCAGAACCAGACTTTTTTCCACAAGCAGTTGTACATATCATATCTCTTCAACGCTGCATTAATATTCCGGCCGCCATGGCACTCCATGGACATTTTCGTAGATAAAGGTTTTTTCCTATAAATAGATAAGAATCGTAAAGAGTTTGGCATAAATAATCTCAGTGAATATACTTGAGCTTGAAGAAGAACAAATCATGGGTACTAAGGCATTCCTTTTCGTTTGCGTTTCCTTGTTTATCGCTATGATGATCGCCTCAGAGGTGGCGGTTGCAAGGAAGTTGTCTGAAACTTCGACTCCAGTTGATGAATGTAAGATACATATCAATAAACATGCATATTGTTTAATTTTATGCAGAAAAGGCAAATTAGTAAATTTGTTTGTCTGATGATTTGTGTTGTAACAGCAGTTGTGGCTGAGACGAATAATGTAGATGTATCGAAGCATGGTCGTGCACTGGGAGGATCTGATGGCCGTGATACTGGTGGTGCGACTGGTGGTACCGGTGGTACTGGTGGTGCGACTGGTGGTGCCGGTGGAGGACCTACCGGATTAGGTGGTGGAGGATATGGCAGCGGAGCTGGATACTATGGTGCAGGATATGGCGGATATGGCGGAGGTTTTGGCGGTGGTTCCCGCGGTAGTGGTAGCGGCTATGGAGGATATGGAGGATATGGAAACTATGATCATGGCCGTGGTGGAAGACTCGGAGGTCTCAAGCCATAGAAAGTTTCCGGCAGCAAACAAACCAATAATATATATACTGTAATGGATTTATGTTTGTATCTGTGTTTGAGATATACATGAATAAGAAATTATATTTCCTGCACCTCCTAAGACTCTATATGAAATAGAAAACCTGATAAGGATCACTTAAATCAAATTCTATCACAACTCCAATTGAAATGATGAAAAGCTGACAGCTTTCGGGCGATGGAACAACTCTAAATTACGGCAAAAGAGCCACCAGACCCTCTCTCAAGATTTGAGAGAAAATTGTAGACCAGCTTGCTTCATTGTGGGAAAATAGGGCTCTCAATCAGGTTTGAGACTCTCCTTATGATAGTCCTGCTTATAGTGATCTAAATCCTATCGTGTCCAAATTTTAATTAAAACAGAAGCGAATTAAAACTTAAGTGCGGAATTGAAAGAAGACGCGATGTGATCACGCAGTTCGGTGCAAAGCACCTACTTCTGCGGTGCCGTAGCCCGGTGTAAAGATCCTTCACTAATTTGTAAAAAATACAGTCTTATCGTTTACAAACTAATGACATTCCTGCTAGCCTATCTCTAGTAGCTGCTTCTATGATTACCTTCTTTTCCACGAACGCGGCGGCAAATCTCTTTCACCCGAGCCTATACACACGTCCAAGTATTTTAGTTGTCAAAAACCGGGACTGTGTTGCCTCCTTGCTCGAATAATATAAAAACCTTGAATTACAGAATTTTGCTGTAAAGATCGGTAATGAGCAATGCAACAGATGGTCCTTTATAGCACAATGTCGTGGATAAACAATCTTCCATTTCGGCTCTTGACTCCTTCCTTCAATAAACATCCATTCCAATTCTGAAACCGTGAAGAAAAGGAATCCATGGCTGTCTCAACTTTTGAATTATGGAAAGATTGGCTTCTTCGAATCTTCCCATTCCATATCAACTGTAAAACGCGTTGTAGACATACATCAGGACTGTAGTTTCCATATTAGCCACACACAAAATATTTCATTTCTTCAATCAAACCCTGCGGTGGAATATGGAAAATGTTCTATCTTTTTCTGTCAAACAAAGTCATGTTGCAACATGACATTCCATAAAGCAACCTACAAAAACTGGACGTTACATTCTCCCCCTTTGGCAATTTGTGGACCCAACACTTCAAATATCTCCACTAAACTCAGAATCTCAAAACAAGCATCAACCATACTGAAATACAGACTTTTGATCAGGGCTAAAATACAACATGAATCCTTCATAAAAAATTCAAGTGGCAGAAAAATATAGAATCATCAAATTAACTACAGTCATCCAGAAATCCAAATTCATCAAATGAATCCATCCATAAAGTGCCAAAGGACCCCAAAAGGCTGAAACAGAATCAAAGCCAAAGGAAGAGAAAGATTAACACAAAAATCACATCACTCAGCATCATCCTCAGAGTCAGACAAAACTTTGCGCCGAGTCCATGCAGGAGGAACAGAAGACTTGGACTTCTTAGTTGAGGGCTTCTTCACAGAAGAATGAGAGCGAGCTTGCTTAGCCGAAGGAAAAGGAGCAGCAAAGCTTGAAGGACCAGGCACCTCAGTAGATGGTTCAACCCCAGCACCCTCTTTAGCAATAGTAGCAACAATTTTTGCTCGATCCTCCTAACACTTCATCAGCATCTCCCCATGCAAAGCCATTTGATCCATATGGAACCGAATCTTCTTCTCAACAGCCCGTAGCTCAAATTGGTTGGACATAACCATTTCTCCTGTGAACGCCTCTTGATCCCAAGGCAAGCCCAACACTTCTCTCTTTAATGTCTTTGAACTCATCAGCATCAACCTCAAAACCCTCAGCCCTCAGAAAAGTTGTAATCAAACAGGGATGAGGTCAAGCTTCAGTGCATCTAGACGACTCAAGTGCACCATGAATTCTCCTGAAAATGTACTTCCCAAGATTGACCTCAAATCCAGAACCAACACCATAGAGCAATTCTACCTGATCCAGGGTTATGGTAGTGGTATTGGTTGTCTACATCCAGTAGTTGATAAGCACCTTAAAGAGCATCCAATACCTCGGAGTCAGAGGACTAGTAGACATGTATCCAGAGTGCCATTTACCAAGATTGCCACGAGAAAGAGCTCTGGCCAATACATCCTTATCAACATTGTAATCCCTAGGATAGAGAACATCAGAGTCCAGCATTAAATCAATCCTAATGATGGAATTCAGCTTCTCAGGAGTTAAAGAGATAATTCTCCCTCTGAAATACAATTTCTCTGACCAATCATCACCAGAGACTAAATTCCTTTTCATCAAGTTGTTGTAAAGCTCAAGCATCATCACTTGATCATACTCCTTAAACATAGTGGATGCCTGGACATAACCAATCTGTCCCAGAAAAGTGTCAAATCCACTCTTTGGACATTTCTTCATCTCCAGCACTTTCTCAACAAAGAATCCTCTTGTGGCCAAAATATCATAAGTAACATTGTTTTTAACAGAATAAAACTTCTCGGAATAAGCCATAGAGAGTAACCTGGCACAGATCATATAAAAATCCTTATCAGAAACATCCTCAACGGTTGACACCTCATCACCCTTTAATTCAACACCTTCATCCTCTACCGTCCCAATATCCTCATACTTCTCTAGCTCAACATCCCCATCTTCAAGATTGGCATAGTCTTCGTCAACAGGCACCTCATAATGGTTGGCTGGAGATGGACTCCTCTAATCTACATTATCCCAATCAGTGAAATCCAGATTAATAGGAGGAGGAGAGTCTGGCACTACCAGTTTAATAGGACCGATCCTAGCCTAATCAGCATTACTAAGTGTCTCATTTCTCTGTTCATACACCTTGATAACAGTAATTGTAGTTGGATCCTCAGCACTGATTCCTTGTAAAGGGGCATTGTTACCATCTCCAGGGCTTGGCATAACAATTGTAGCTTCCTTATCAATGGAGTCATTGACACCAATATTAGCATCACAGTTCAGTGAATCCTCAGCAGCATGTCCTTGAAACTCAGACTCATCATCAGCATCATCAATAAGTTCAGTCATGTCCCTGCAGGACACATATACAGACATAGTGTTCTCTGAAGCATTCTGTGTTGTATTTCTAGACTTCTCAACAGAAGAAGTACCATCAGATTCAGGACCAATAGAGGCACTGTATGAGTCTCTCTCAGACAGAGGTTCAAAACAATCCTCTAGAGACACACCATTAGGTAAAAACATAACAACCCCATTGGATATCTGAGAAAATATGATGTTGCAACATCAAGATTAGGTGATGTTTATGTAACATCAACATCAACATCTGCTGCTACCTCAGGAGCATTGGCTGTTAAGACAGTCTCTTCTAGATCCTGCAGAATTACAGCCACCTCTCTCTCCCCATCCTCAATTTCCTTTTGTGATGGATGCTTGGGCATAGAATTCAGAAGATTGTAAAATGGATCATCATCACAGTGAGATATTGCTCTATTAAATGGAGTAAAATGTTGGACCTCCCGGCCATCAAACCATACTCTCCCAACTGTCTGCTTAGTTCTCCTGGAAAATACTTTGAGAGGAGCACTTGTAGAAGGGGAAGGATCTACAGCAGCATGACTTGAAGAGCTAGGAACTTGATTAATAGGCACAACTGGAATGGCTCTATTTAGTTGGTTCCTAAGACATAAGCGCTGCCTCAGAGTGAGATGATCTTCAACATCAGAACCATTGGAACCAACATTGTTATTGTTAGAGCTTAGTTGATCCTCACTATTATGAACTACATAATCCTCCTCAGTTCGTTGTTCCTCATTTTGCTGATGCACATCATGAACCTCAATATTTTGATCCTTATAGTGTTGATCCTCATTCATCTCCTCTAGAACAGCAGCAGGTGAAAGACCAGGGCCATGAATAGTGTCATGGACAGTAGGAACTGGATCATCCAACATGAGAGAGGTTTCAGTAGTGTTGGTGAAGGGAACCCTGTGCTTGGTGTTCCACCTTGTGTGATAGGGCCTAGTCCTTGGATAGGGAGACTCGGGCTTGACTGTCCTTTTAGAGACACCTTTTTCCTTCTTTGATCCAGCTATAGTAGTTGCTCTTGTAGAGTACCTGGAATTTGAGGAAGAGGGCCTTAGATAAGGATTAACCATGGGTTCAGGCCTTACAAAACTTGGTTTATACACATCAGAGGCTAATTTTACACTAAGTTTAGGAAATGTAGGCCTCATCTTGCCATCAAAAGATCATCTGCTAGGGTTGTTCTTACTCCGTACCATGCAAAAAATTGTCCAAACCCTTAGCATATTCCCAAATTTCCAATTTCTCACGAGAACCAGAAGCAAGTATGAAGTTCTCAGGTCGGATATCCACAACAGGGGTAGGGGCTTCTTTAGATAGGGTTTGAATTACTCCATCAAAAACAGCCTTGGGCTCAATCAAGTCAACACAGGGATCCCATAAACCCTTTGCCCATCAAGTATCAAGAACTCCCCCTAAATCTGTCATCACTTGACCCTCAAACCCCATGCAAAATCGATAACTATCTCGGAAATACATATCGCAAATTCACCAATTAAATCAAATCTCCGGATAAACAATCACAGATCACACAGAAACCCTATCATACAACTCAAGAAATCCGAAGAAGAAGAATCAGATCGATAATCCATTGAAGTACCTTAAGTATTAGAAAGGCTGTGAATTTCGGCGACTTCATAAACCCGATGAAATTCACGGCAGGCTGCAGTTGATTCCGATTCGCGACGAGAGAGATAGATTGAAGAAAATCCGATGTTGCAATAGGAATAGGGAGAGGTTTTGCTGGGCGTGAAGAATAGAGAAAGAAAGACACATTTTCCGCTTTTTTAAGTAAAATTGAAGACGGCCCAACGGAAAAGCGATACATTAATACAAGCAGCCCCATATGTCCCTTAGTCCACACACGCTTCAATTTTCATCACACGCACCTTATAACTCCATGTTGCAACATGAAATGCAACAACTTCAACTGAGTGCACCAGATACACTCCTCAACCATATTTTTTTTGTAATTTCTGATTTTATCAAAACTGAAAAACAAAAATTGAAGAAAGCAACTATACAACAAAGGTAAACTTCAGTACCTTATAACCTGCACATCCCAAAATGCTTTCTTAGGGTTTCAAACGTGCTAGCATCCAATGGCTTGGTGAAAATATCAGCACATTGAACTTCTGTGGGCACATACTTGACCTCTTCTTACTTTCTTTCCACCAAATCGCGAATAAAGTGATGTCTGATATCAATGTGCTTGGTCCGATTGTGCTGCACTGGGTGTTCTTAGATATATCGATAGCCGACTTGTTGTCACACAAAATTGTAAGAGTATCCAATTTCACCCCATAATCTCTGAGCATCCGTTTCATCCATATGAGCTGAGTGCAACAGCTTCCAGCAGCCAAATATTCAGCCTCAGTAGTAGACAAAGAAATAGAGTTCTGTTTTATGCTATACCACGACACCAGATTCTGGCCAATAAAGAAACATCCTCATGTGGTACTCTTCTGATCATCTGCATTTCCAGACAAGTCGGAGTCACTATACCCATAGACCTGAAAGCTGATTCCCTTAGAAACTCAAATGCCATAATCAGTAGTGCCATGTACATATCTAATGATCCTCTTCAGAACAGCTAAATGACACTCCTTAGGAACAGTCTGAAATCTTGCACAAATACCAACACTCAAAGAGATGTCTGGTCTACTAGCTGTCAAATAAAATAGGATGCCAATCATACTTATGTAAAGTTTCGTATCCACGGCAACACCTTTCTCATCCTTGGTCAACTTCTCAGTAGTGGCCATTGGAGTCCTTACAACTTTAGCATCACCAAGACCAAATTTCTTGACTATATTTAGAGCATACTTAGTTTGGTTTATGAACAAACCATCATCTCCTTGTTTCACCTGTAGCCCTAGAAAATAAGACAATTCACCAACCATGCTCATCTCAAATTCAGAGGTCATAAGAGATAAAAATTCATCCACCAGAATACTAGAAGTAGACCCAAAGACAATATCATCAACATAAATCTAAGCAATTAATATGTGTTTGCCCTGAGATAGCATA
Organism: Cruciata laevipes; assembly: GCA_963678965.1. NCBI lineage: Eukaryota > Viridiplantae > Streptophyta > Magnoliopsida > Gentianales > Rubiaceae > Cruciata > Cruciata laevipes. The sequence continues at coordinate 13,771,639 of OY787635.1, forward strand.
CAGAGGGTTCGATATACACCACCTCTGACATAACCTTTCTGAAGCAAAAATTGGGTCAGTCTGTCATACCAAGCTCTTGGAGCTTGCTTCAATCCGTACAAGGCTTTCTTGAGCTTAAATACGTGGTTGGGATAGTGAGGATCTTCAAATCCTTTAGGTTGCTCCACATATACCTCCTCATTCACTATGCCATTTAGAAAAGCACTTTTGACATCCATCTGATGGAGTTTGAAGTTCATAACACAGGAGATTGCAAGAAGTATCCTCACTGACTCTAGCCGTGCAACTAGGGCAAAAGTTTCATCAAAATCCACACCTTCAACCTGTGTGTACCCTTGTGCTACGATTCGAGCTTTGTTCATGGTCACTTTCCCATCTCTGTCAGATTTATTCTTAAATATCTATTTTGTACCAATCACGTTGATTCCCTGAGGCCGAGAAACCAACTCCCACACATCATTGCGCTCAATCTATCCCAGCTCCTCCTGCATTGCTGAGATCCAGTACTCGCCCATCAAGGTTTTTCCTTGTGGTTCTTAGGCTCTATCAGAGACAGAAAACATTGTAGCACATGGCGACTTCTATGGTGCATCTGAGCCTAATTCACAGGTGGCTTTCCTCGTGGATTTTTCTGTCTTGGTGCAATTCCAGTATTTCCAGGTGGGATATCCTCATCAGATTCATCAGAAGTATCTGAGTCATTCTCGGTTAGCTTAGGCATCTCATCTAAGGAGCTTCCTAAATCATTTTGTGTGGTGTCCACGTTCACATCGGAAGTGGATGTTGCCACATTAGTTGAGCTAGATGGATCACTGGACTTAACTTCTGGGGACATGGGAATTTGACTATCTCCTATGACAGGAGGTGATGTTGCAACATGAGAACTAGAACTTGGCGTCTTGAGAGAGAATTTCGGAGCATCACTACTCTGAGCTGATGTTTTCTGTATTACTTCCTCATCATCATTATCATCATAGACTCTATCTGGTACATCCTTCACAACAACATTAATAGATTCTATAGTAGTTCCAATACGTTTGTTAAACACTCTGTAGGCTCTGATGTTTAAAGAATACCCAAGAAATACTCCCAGATCAGATTTGGATTCAAAATTGCCAAGTATTTCCCTATCTCTGAGAATATAGCAGTCAGCACCAAATACATGAAAGTGTGCCACACTAGGTTTCTTCCCTTTCCAGATCTCATATGCAGTTTTCTCAGTTTAAGGCCTCAAATACACCCGGTTGATAACATAACAGGCAGTCTTAACTGCTTCACCCCACCAACGTTTCTGCACATCATACTCAGCTAACATAGTTCGAGCCATTTCTTGAATGGTCATGTTCTTACGCTCAACAATACCATTCATAGGTGGAGAAATCGGGGGTGCATAAATATGATTAATACCATTAGACGAGCAGAATTCATTCATAGCATCATTCTTAAATTTTCCTTCATTTTCTGTCTTGATGCTGACAACCCTCTAATTTGCACTTGCCATTTCAGTGTTTAGACGTAGCACAAGATCTCTGATAATACTCACTAGATTTCTCAACCAATAATTCAATCCATGAGAATAGGGATGATCATAGGTTTAGGACCCGACCCAGACCCTGCAGGTTTAGACCCATCGGGTAGGGTTTGGATCCCATTTTTTTAGATCCATCGGGTTTGGGTCGGGTCTGGATCTCATGTTTACTAAACGGGTCGGGTCCGGATCTTAAATATTAGTACTACCCAAACCCTACCTAGACCCGACCCATCAAGTAATAATATTATATAACATGTATACTGAAATGTAAATAATAAGTTGACCAATTCGAGTTTTATCCCTCAAATTCCCTCTCTTACCACAAACCTAAATAAATTTTATCTAATTGTTATGCAATTACTTTCTAATTTGTGCATTATTGATATGTGCGAATGAAGTTTTGTGTGCGCCAATATCTTTATTTCTAATCTCATTGGAATGATATGAAAATTTGATTGAATTAGTATTTTATTCTATTTGATTTCTTTTTTCATTTTGGATTACTTTTTTTAAATTAAACCACCGTTGGTGGAGGGATTTATATAGGCTTCCCCAAACCTGTAAAAATAGTTAAAAGAAAAAAAGGAGATACAAACTGCAAACAGGTAAGGCCATATGGCACAGTGCAGCAGAAGAAACATAACAACCTAAAGGCTAGGAGACTATGGTGTAGTCATACACTACACAAGACACAAGAGGATGCCTTCAAAAAGAATGATATAGACTAGGCTACTCATTCTAGCTTACAGAATACAATGGCTGAGGGAAAATAATAGAACCTGAGAAAGATTCGCTCCACTTGCTTGTCAGTGATTTCATGAGCAAACACAAAATCCCTTGTCAGCCTATGAAGGAAGACTTTCTCATATTATTTCTTTACAAAAAGATTGGTGATTGAAAACCCCAGAGTGTGAAAAATTATTTGTCTTTGGGGCAGTTTTGGTGCTGCTCCTGGAGAAGATAGCTATGTGACCACTTGCTGAGATGGAATGTATCCAAAACAGTTCTGGAACATGATGGAGGTCTTCAAACTGAGAGAGAGAAAGTGAAGTTGAAACATGATGGTCTTCAAATATGATGGAACATTTTGGATTACGAACTATCTTTGAAAGTGAAGTTGCAAGTGAAGTGTTCGGCTTCTTGAAGAGATCAGTTTGCCTACACTTATTATATCTTTGTTGTGATTATTAGGTATGATATTGTTATAAAATTAATCATGTTAGATACCATCTAAAACTATTAACTTTACATAACTATTTTAGATGTGTATTAAATATTTTTTCAAGAAAAAACATGTATAAAAAGATTGATAATGAATTTTAATATTTATATTTCAAACATTTTATACACGTTAAGGACCCATTTAAGATCCTTGGACCCGCCAGACCCATCTGGTTTGGGTCCAGATCCCATTTTTTCAAACCCATCGATATGGGTCGGGTTTGGGTCTTACTATTTTATAACGGGTCGGGTCCAGTGATCATCCCTACATGACAATCTTGAGAAGTCATCAACACAGACAAAGATGAACCTCTTGCATGATACACTTGAAATATTTACTGGTCCCATAAAGTCCATAGATTCCTAAGAAGTGGTGATGTCATTGATGGCTTCCCTCTGCCTTGATTCCGTGAAAATCCTCTACCTTGATTTCCTCTTAGAAATTTCCTGAAATTTCTTGTTAGCAAGGCAATTTCATCTTTGCCTCTAGTATCTAATTCCTCCAATTTACTTTTCCCTTTTGATTGAGTGACATGAAAGGATAGAGCCTTTTTATCCTTGTTTCTATCAGTATGCATCTCTGAAGTTTTCATAAACCTCATAAGCTCATCCAGAGTGATAACATCAAGTTGGGAATTTATCTCTAAATTCATAACAATCCCTGAAAACCTCTCAGATAGTGACCTCTTTACTTTGTCAAGAACTTGAGCCTCAATATACCTCTCACCGAACTGATGTGCTCTATGAATTAAGTCTTTCAATCTGGTGCTAAATTCATCAACTGTCTCATGCTCCATCATCTCCAAACTTTCAAATTCAGACTTAATCATGCCAAATTTAATTTTTCTGACAGACCTGGTTCCCTCATGTTCTTTCTCAAGGGCTTCCCAAGCAGCCTTGGCAGTTGTGCAGCCATAGATGATCCTAAGCTGGTCATCTTTAACACCATTGCATAGAGCACTCAAAACCTTGATATTCAACCTTTTTAGTGTCTTCTCAATATCTGTCTAGTGAGCAGGTTTTGGAACTGTTTGTCCAGCAGCATTAACCGAGGTTGGGGGACTGTAACCAATATCAATCGTATTCCAAGCATCGTCATCAAGATGATCAATAAACATACACATCCTTGTCTTCCAATCAGGGTAATTTCCATCAGCCAACAACGGCGCCCTTGTGATGGATCCTCCTTCCTTCGCCATGGTAAGCAGGTAGATCGTTCACTCACCTCACAAGAGGATACAAGAGTGATTAAGCTCTGATACCAATTGAAAGTCCTGCTTACAGTGATCTAAATCCTATCGTGTCCAAGTTTTAATTAAACCATAAGCGAATTAAAACTTAAGTGCGGAATTGAAAAAAGACACGATGTGATCACACAGTTTAGTGCAAAGAACCTACGTCTGCGGGGCCGTAGCCCGGTGTAAAGATCCTTCACTAATTTGTAAAAAATACAGTCTTATCGTTTACAAACTAGTGGCATTTCTGCTAGCCTATCACACTACTAGTTCGCTCTCTAGTAGTTGCTTCTATGATTACATTCTTTTCCACAAAGGCGGCAGATCTCTTTCACCCGAGCCTATACACACGTCCAAGTGTTTTGGTTGTCGAAAACCGGGACTGTGTTGTCTCCTTGCTCGAATAATATAAGAACCCTAAATTACAGAATTTTGCAGTGAAGATCGGTAATGAGCAATGCAACATATGTCCTCCTTTATAGCACAACGCCGTGGATAAACAATCTTCCATTACGGCTCTTGACTCCTTCCTCCAATAAACTTCCATTCCAATTGTGATACTGTGAAGAAAAGGAATCCATGGTTGTCTCAACTTCTGAATTATGGAAAGATTGACTTCTTCAAATCTTCCCATTCCATATCAACTGTAAAACGCGTTGTAGACATACATCAGAACTGTAGTTTCCATATTAGCCACACACAAAATATTTCCTTCCTTCAATCAAACCCTGCGCTGGAATATGAAAAATATTCTATCTTTTTCTGCCAAACAAAGTCATGTTGCAACATGACATTCCACAAAGCAGCCAACAAAAACTGGACTTTACACCTTAGACCGGGCTGCACATGCTCTGTTTCAATCATATATATCCGGCTCCGATCTTTTTAATTTCGGTCTGGTCTGGTCCAATTTTCCGGTCTAGATTGGTTTAAGGTCTGAGCGTAGCAACGGTGAGATCGATCATGCCGATGTAACAATGACGTCAACGTCGATACCGTTAGTGAGTTTTGATATAATTCTTTATGTTTTAAAACTATAAAATAATGAAATTATTAAAATGTACCTAACAAATAACAAAAGTTATAATATAATGACCTCGGGCCATGAAAACTCATTTTGACATTGTGTGGCATAAACACTGCACCTATTCTTGAGTCAAAACTCAGAATTAATTATGAAGATTTTAGGTGGTCCTTTTAAGATATAAAATAATAAAATTACTAAAGTAACAAAATGACTCCTTTACACGAAAGCTCATTTGAAAATTACGGGTCATAAAAGCTCTTTTTTGTAAGGTCAAAACTCTAAATTTAGAAGATTTAGGGGAAAACCCGTTTTAGAGTCATCATAATTTGAAAACTGCACAATATTAATTATTTATTTAGTCAAAAATATGTAATTTTTACTTTTGAATTGAGTTAATAAATAAGTTTAAAAATTATCGTATCTGACAATTTCTACCTTCGTAATAAAATATATTTTAAAACATAATTTTGTTTATTTTTATACATGCATAAATAAAAATATTAATGATCATATTATTTAGTTAAATGAAACTGTTCAATTTTTGTTGGGAAGGATGGACTAAATTATTTAGTGCACGGATCGATATTGTCAAACTGGCAGCTTGTGAGTTGACATCCAGTTGCACTCTCTAATTAATTCTCTTAAAACTTTGCATGAGTGGCAAAGCTCAATTCCAATTACATAATCGAGCTCCGTGTGGAAGAAATTATTGACTCCAAACAAAATTTCGAATAAAAAATTTATTTGGAATAAATTAATGTTTGATTAGTTACACGTATTTGAAAATGTTTGCCGCCATGAAAATGATGAACTTTTCATAACATTAATCACAGAACCAGACTTTTTCCAGAAGCAACAATTATACACATCATATCTCTTCAACGCTGCATTATTCCGGCCGCCCTGACCCATAGCCATAGGCCATAGCACTCCATGACCTAAGTTTTTCCTATAAATAGATAAGAAATCGTAAGAGTTTGGCATCCAATAATCTCATTCAATATATACTTGAAAGCGTGAAGAATAATTAATCATGGGTACCCGTACTTGGGCATTTCTTTTCGTTTGTATTTCCTTGTTATGGATGATCGCCTCGGAGGTGGCGGTTGTTAGTGAGCTGTCTGTGTAGGAATATAAAAATTACCGTGAATAATTATATCCCTGTAAACACGCAGCGGAACAAATATCAATATATTAATCTTTAGTTGTATTGGAGGCAATTACAAACGCGACGTCTTAAACCGACTCGTCGTCAACGGGGCAAGCCACAACCTGGCTTTCAGTCTTCAAAGAGACTTTCGACCCCAAACCAGATCTAAATGTCTGTATCTCAATCTTAGATTAATCTTCTTGTTGGAATGCCTCAATTACAATCAATGTCCTATGTGTCTTTATATAGACTACATAAACTTCTAAACCAATCATGAAACTGTAATTCTATCAACTTCCTAATCCTTAAAGGAACTATATAAAGCAGGATCTAAAATCCTATTTAATTTTGGTTTAATTACCAACATAGGCTCCCTTAAACCAAACTTGATCAAAGCAGCTCCAGCACCATCACGAGCTTCATACGCCATTGCAAACTCCGTAGCTGTATCAGCAACATGTATCTCCAACACGGACTTCTCAAACCATTGAACTATCAATGCATCCATCCCAACCATTCCTATGAACTTCAAATCTTCGAAAACTTTCTCTGAACTGTTCTCAAAGAAATCATTCATCTTTACCCACTCTTCTTTGAGAAAGGGTTTCTTCACAACCGTTCTAACTTCATCTTTAAATTTAACTTTTGAATTCTTTCTTTCCTCTTCCTCATCTTTTAGCTTATTAACAGAGTGCTTCTCTTTATCTTCATCCTTATCCCTCAAAGGAATAATTTCTTCCACGATCTCATCTTCAACATCGTCCTTATCTCTCAAAGGGACAATTTCTTTCACGACCTCATTACTTACTTCAACATCGTCCTTATCTCTCAAAGGATCAATTTCTTCTTTCCCATCATCACTAAACTCAACTTGTTCCTTGTCTGTGAAAGGAACATAATTGTCTTCCTTCATTTCTTCTTCCTTGTCTCTGAAAGGAACAATTTCATTCATAACATCATTCTTGCAAACCTCAACTTTGATTTTTACATCTTCAAACATCTCCTCCAAGAAAATCAAATCTTCTAACAAACTCTCAAAGTCCAGTATTACTCCTTCATCCCCATCACGATCACGAGCGTTCGTTAATCGGATCGCGATCGGATCGGTTAAAAATCGGATCGAGATCGGTCATTTAATAAATGAGCCGATCATGATCAAAAATTTTTGATCGTTTAATAAATGAACGATCAACGATCATAGACATTAAAACTCGATCATGATCGCGAACAGATCGATAAGATGATCGATATCGATCGATAAGATAATCGATTAATATAATATAAATATATACATCTAAATGAATTATTTTCTAGTAATTTGTTAATTTTTAACTTTTTTAAAAAACTTTTAAACTGATCATGATTGATCATTGATCATTTGATCGAGCCGATCGTTATTGATCATTGATCATCTGATCGATTATCTAAACGAGTCGATCGCGATCAGATCGCGATCATTATAATTTTTAAACGATCCGATCATGATCATGAATTATTTTGATCGCTTTGATCGCGATCGGATCGTGATCACCTCAAAATTTAAACGAGTCGATCATGAACATAGTGATGATCGTGATCGGATCGACTCGTTATCACCCCTAGATTCAGATTCTTCAACAAGGAAATCTTGATCCAACTTTTCTTCAATCTCATCATCAATTTCAGCTTCCTGTGGTTTCTCCCCCACACCAACAATAACATTTTCTAGCTCTTCCAGCACTAAATTTTCCTCTTCTACAATATTGCATTTTTTCCTATCTTCCTTCTTTGGAGTTTCTTTGTCAGGAACCTCAATACCCAAATCTTCATGTATCTTTTCCAAGATATCAAAATCTACTATCACCTCATCACAACCTTCTTCTTTTTCCGGTTCAGATTCTTCAAAGCTAAAGATTTCATCTTTCTTTTCTTCCACATGATCAATCACAGTTTCTTGTTCCAAAATCTCATCTTCTTCAATCTTGGAAACCTTCACAACTTCCTCCTTTCTTGGAATTTCTTCATCTTCTGCACTTGCATTTTTTTTCTTCAGCAGACATCTCTTCTTCGAAATGCTGACTCCCCATACAAGGATGGCTTGGATGCTTATCAAGCAACTTCAATGTCGGTTCTTGACAACACAAACAACCACATAAATCTTCCAACTTCATTGTTTCAAGATTTCTTGTCCCAATTACCATCGTTACAAGATCATCAAACTTACGAGGTAACGAAACAAGCACTCTTTCCAGAAACATCTTCTCTTTGGGATAATATCCGTTAGATATCATCTCAGACTTAATCACTGCAATTCTTTTGATATAATCATGCACTGATTCATGTGCTCTCATCTCACACATCTTCAATTCTCTCTCTAGACTCAAAACCTTTATTTGTTTTTCCTCCGAAGGACCATACATCACATCCAAATTACTCCATGCTTGTCTAGCACTTTTAACATGGTTAAGATGCGTATGGACAATTGACTTTTCTACAGTATAATGAATCTGTGATAACGCCAAACGATCACCACTAACCTCTTCACTATCTGCATCATCTGCCAATTCATTTTCAACATATTTATCCAATTGAAACGCCCCAAGAGCACTCCACATACAAAATTTTCAAATCTCGTAATTCTCTCTCCCAGCCAATTTCCGAATGATACCAAACCAAAACTCCACATCCTTGATATCCATTGAATAACTAAACATTTTTGTTTTTTAAACCGCCGTATAGAATTTCTCCACCGGCCACCACGTGTACAAACATGAAACAACTCGTTCGCACCGTCTTCAAATCTCAGAACTTACTTCTTCGATTTCCCGGACTCTTCTCTTCCGGCTCCTCAAACTCAGATACTCCCGGACCTTTTCTCGGGCTCTTCAGACACCTGAACCATTTCCTAGGCTCTTGTCTCGGACCTTTTAACAGGCTCTGATACCACTTGTAGGAATATAACAATTACCGTGAATAATTATATCCCTGTAAACACGCAGCGGAACAAATATCAATATATTAATCTTTAGTTGTATTGGAGGCAATTACAAACGCGACGTCTTAAACCAACTCGTCGTCAACGGGGCAAGCCACAACCTGGCTTTCAGTCTTCAAAGAGACTTTCGACCCCAAACCAGATCTAAATGTCTGTATCTCAATCTTAGATTAATCTTCTTGTTGGAATGCCTCAATTACAATCAATGTCCTATGTGTCTTTATATAGACTACATAAACTTCTAAACCAATCATGAAACTGTAATTCTATCAACTTCCTAATCCTTAAAGGAACTACATAAAGCAGGATCTAAAATCCTATTTAAGTTTGGTTTAATTACCAACAGTCTGAGACTTCGACTCCAGTTGATCATGAATGTAAGAAATATATATATATATATATATATATATATATATATATATATATATATGATTCTATTTTATATTTCCCTACACCAATAAGCAAGCGTGTTTAATTTTATGCAGAAATTAAAAGGCTAATTAGTAAATTTGTTATATGTTGTATGGGCAGTTGTGGGTGAGATGAATGATGATGTAGATTCATCCAAGCATGGTCGTGCACTGGGAGGATCTGATGGGCGTGATATTGGCGGTCGTGGTAGCGGTACCGGTGGTAGAGGATCTGGATATGCCGGCGGAGGACATGGAAATGCCGGTGGAGGATATTATGGCAGCGGAGGATACGGTGGCTATGGAGGATACGGCAGCGGAGGATATGGAGGATATGGCAACTATGATCATGGACGTGGTGGCGGTCTCAAGCCATAGAAAGTTATGCATGTTTTTCAGCAAACAAGCTAATTAATAATATAATTTATATCAAACACAGATACAAACTTTTGTACTTATAAGGGACACATGTCTTAATTGATTTAAGGGGTCTTTTGTCCGGTTGTATCTTACATGTTGGTTTTTCTTACTATGGTTAGTTTATTGGATGATCATTAGCAATTTACTTTGCCTATATATGATTCAAAGAGAATCAGACCTCGTTGATGCTTACTTACACTACTAGGAGATCCCCTATACGCACCGGTGTTTGACCCTTCAAGCAGTGGTTTTTAGGCCAAATTTTGACCGGTGCGTATGTATAGAGGTGCTAGATTTGAATTTTTCTTAGCAACGGTTTTTGTACCGCTGCTACTTTAAAACGTTACTAGATTTCTCTAGCAGCGGTAAAATATAGCACCGCGCTGTTCACCAATCACTGCTAGATTAGTAACAATTTCAGTCCCCATAACTTTCTCATTTGCAAATTGACTATCAAAATTTTATATTTGCAAAAAAATCCAATATTTTATATATATTAACAAAGGGTTTTTTACTTACAATTATATTCTACAAACCCTATACTTTCTACTTTTTACAAATACACCCTAAAAGTTATATACTTGCTTCCCTCCGCCTTAAGCAAATCCACAAAATGCATCTTGAAATCTCATCTGCATGAAAAGGTATTCATCTTGAAACCCTCAGCTTCTTCATCATCCAGTAAGTCATTTACACACCAAACCTACACAGGCACAACCAGTAAGTCATTTCCATTCCAAATCAAGACAATGAAATATGGAGATTTATTATAGTCTCTTACAACCACTTGACACTGAAATATGGGGATTTTTCTCTCTTACATGATGTTGAAATTCAGTAAAAGGAAATATGAACAAAACCACAACCTTCATTCTGAATAAGCTGAGGATTAATAACTGTAGTGTAGAATGACTGGATTACTATGGAAAACGCGTCCTACTCCATGACCAACACGAATTGTTCAACAACTCCATATCCATGTTCATCTGCAAGTTTACTGCAACGAAAATTATTGACATCAATTATAAGCAAAAGTCCTAAGAAAACCATAATGACATATTCCTAGATGTAGCACAATCATCTCACAATACAATTTTGTCGGGAAAAGGAGAATTAAAGAAACACAATCGTGTTTAGAAACAGTAACTTACTTCTTGCCAATGTTATTATATTCCACACCTGGAGCACAATTGATATTGCCTATCCAGGCACTCCTTCATTAGTGACCTGAAGAAACATGGCATCAGTTATCCTTATCTTTTTCATAAAACATTTTTCATAAGGACAAAACATTATCCTTTTCTTTTTCATAAAACAGGACAACAGAAACTTTGCAATGGCATATAACATTAAAAGATAAATGTATTTATCAACACTGCGACGAAGCAGCGAATTGGAACTTCTTCAGGCATGAAATTGGCGGGGAAGAAAGAAACAAACCTAGGTCACAGCGGAAGAGTCAAAGAATGGGGCGGGTCGGTCGAACAAAACAACACTCTCCGATGAAACTGGAGACCAGACGCGATTGGATGGTGGAAGCGCCAACTGCCATGGTTTCTGCTTCTCCTTGGGCCTTGACCGGTGATGAAGATGGTGGCGGTTACGGACGGCAGCATCACCGTTTTCCGCCTCTGATTTGGTGGTGGGGAAGTTCAGTTTGCCATTAAACTCTCTTATCCGATGACGGGCGGGAAACAAGAGGTTTTTGGGAAACTTTGAAGTCAGTCGCCGCCGCGGTGCGGATAATTGATTTGTTAAATTGATACACACTCCACCAGTCGCCGACTTCGCCATCGCACTCCACCGCTGCCAACCGCCCGCCGTCGAAGATTCCAGAAATCGCGAATCGATTTGGGATTCGAAGACGACGAGAAAGCATGTGATTTGGAGGTTTTAATCAAACGATTTGCTTATTTGCGTATAAGTCCTCTAGTTCCCTTAAATCTTTCACTAAAACCTCATTTATTTTCCAACTTTTTTACGTCCGTGCGGTTGTGCATGGCCGTAAAGTTCCCGATTTTATCTAATTAAAATATGCAATCAAGGAATCCTAAGAACCTAAACCAAAAACTAAAAGGAAATGCTTGTGAAATAAATATTTGATAAATGCTTGTGAAATAAATCTTAGCTAATGATTTATTTGTAACCGATTCACGAAAATTCCATCTCTGATGATATTTATTAAAACCGCGGCATATTGTACTTCCAGCACCGATTTCGGTGGAGCTCTGCTATAAACCCGCTACTTATATATTACAATTCTAGCACCAGTTTCACTGGAGTGCTGCTATAAACCGATACTTATTGTACTTCTAACACCGGTTTCGGTGAAGTGTTGCTATAAACCGGTGCTTATAGAGGGATCCAGCACCGGTATCACTAGGGTGCTGCTATAAACCGATGCTTATTGTACTTCCAGCACCGGTTTTAGTGAAGCGCTGCTATAAACCGGTGCTTATTGTACTACCAGCACCGATTTCTGAGAAACATTGCTATAAACCGGTGCTTATAGGAAGATCCAACACCGGTTTCGGTGGAGCGCTGCTGTAAACCGGTGCCTATAGGGGGGTCTCCTAGTAGTGTTATGAAATTTGAGGGGTTTGTTGAGTATTAGTTTTCCTCTCGGGTTATGGACTTCCAAAGCCATAGAGGTGCACCGGCATTTTTGTAGTTGCGATTCGAATGCATCGTATGATGCGCTCTTTGGCCGATGAGCGGAGAGATCAACAAGAGAATCCGAGAGTGAACTGGGCAGATGTTGTTTATGAAGCCGAGGTTTATGAGTCCGGGTAACTCTATAACTCTCGAAGTGCTCCCTTAATTGGTGTTGAATTGCAGATTGAATCAATTGAATTGGATAAACCCTACTGGCTATTGCATTTCATGCATGGATGTCAAATCGGCAGCCTTTGTAGTTGACACTGAGAGCATCTCCAATCCGGGCCTCCATTTGAGAAAGTCTGTTGCCACATCGGAATAATTGAGGCCCAAATCAGAAAACCATCTCCAACGCTAGAGTCAGTTAAACCCTCTCTTTGACGTGGCATAACTTTATTTCTGAAGATGTCAATTTGATCCTCTCAATTCCGAGGCTCAATCTGCGGTCCTCGCTTTGCCTACTCAGCCAGCAACTCCATCTTCTTCCATTCTCCATCTCCCAAGCTCTCCTCCAGACTTGTAATAATTTCTCTCCAGACTGGTAATAATTCCGTTTTTTATTTTTTCTAGATTGGGGATTTTCCTGATTATGGCTCTGTGATTTTTTCAGGGTGGAGCGATATCAGCGGCGGAGAAGGGTGGCGGTGGCCGGAGAGATAAGACAGAGGTGGAAATCAACCTAAAGAACAAGGGACAAACAAACCGAGGTTATAGCGTATATTCTTCATCTTGTTTTTACCTTGTTTTTTTTTTTGTAGATATTCAAGGTTTATGAGGATTATATGCATGATGATGGAACTCATTTTGTTCATCGTTAATGTAATTAATCTTGGGAACAATTTGAGAATTGAACCATTTGTGTTGTAACATATATATGTAGATTTGGTGTTTAATGTTTAGGATTAGAAACAATGGTACAAAACGTGGACATATGAAGAGAACTTTGTCTTATTTTGGTCTTCTTGATGTAGCCTTGAAATTGGTATTGTTTTTTCAACATGATACACAAGTTAGTGAATACTGCCCAACTAATTTCATGTGCTAAGTTTAAGAAATTCATGGACTACAATGTTCATGGATCCTGTCTTGTATGATTTAACTCATTTTCTTACAATGTAGGAATTTCTTATTTTCTTACTATATGGGGGTCTAAAGTGAGCCTTACACTGAGTCAAGAACCGTGATGATCGTCCTGATGCAGATGTAGCAGTGGAGCTTTGGCGGAATCATCGTCTTTGCAACGATTACATAATTGGCAATCTTTTCGAAGTAAGCTATTAATTTTGTTATTAGCTTTTTCGTGTTCAATTTAGCTTATTATTTCAATTCTGCAATGAGCTATGCCAAAACTTAATTTATTTTTCATTTGGATCAAGTCATGATTAGACTTAATGCAATGTTTAACCTCTTGATGATAGTTGTATACACACCTCTTTATCCTTGGCAGGGTCAGCTCAGGTCAACGGTGGTGTGACAGTGGTGTGCCCTGTGGTAGCGTTTGAGCAGAATTGTAGCCGTGTCCTTGTGGTAGCATTTGAGTAGCATCTCTGAGGTAGCATTTGGGCGTAACATCTGACGTTGTAGCAGCATTTTTCGGCACAAAAGAGCAGCCGAAAATGTCACAAAAAGAACATCAGAAGTTTACAGAAAGAACGTATGATATATATCTTTTATTTTTGGATTTTTGAATTTAAAGGATAGTACCATGATGAATGAAAATTTCAGCGGGAAAAAGCTCTACATGTCATAGTGAAGTTCTAGCGTTGGAGGTGGAGTAAAAAAAAAAAACTGAATGTCAATAGTTTCAATAACAAGTCATATTGAAGTTGTGTGGAAAGACCAATAAAAATTTAACACATGGAGCCAGATTTTATGGATGACTTTCAATGGATTGGAGATGCTTTGATGAGTTCCACTCTCAAATTATTTCTCTTGCAACTTTGCATGGGTGGCAAATTAAAGCTCTACTCCAATAATATAATTGATCCGTGATTGAAACTATTGTACGTTATCCTTTCCATCAAATTGACTCCGAACAAAATCGAATTAAAATTTCATTTTGGCACAAATTAATATTTAACTAGTAACACGTATATTTTGAAATATTGTTTGGCGCCATGAAAATGATGTATAGATTATATCATTAATTGCAGAACCAGACTTTTTCCAGAAGCAGCAAATATACATATCACATCCTTCCAGACATATGTATCTTCAATGCTGCATTATTCCAGCCGCCCCTGGCCCATAGGCCATAGCACTCCATGGACATTTTCGTAGAAAAAAGAAACCTATGTTTTTCTTATAGAGTTCGTCTCTTGGTGATTGTATAGTGACCAGATTAAATTGCAAATATGATATAAGTTTAAAAAATACGGAGGGACCAATTTATAATTTTAAATTTTTTAAAAAAATCATGCGGTACAGTGTCAAGCCACGCGCTACAGTACCGAGCCGCTACAGTATCGATTTGCTACAGTGTCGAGTTGCTACAGTACAACATAAAGCATGGACACTTTAACTTAAAACATGAACATTTTAACTTGAACCATAAAACATGAACATTTTAACGTGAAACATGAACATTTCTTGAAACATAAACATGAACAGTTTAACTTAAAACATGAATATTTTTTGAAACATGAACATTTTGATTTAAAATATGAACATGAACATTTTAACTTGAAACATAAAACATAAATATTTTAACTTAAAACATAAAACATGGACGTTTTAACGTGAAACATGAACAGTTTAATTTGAAACATAAACATTTTAACTTGAAACATAAAACATGAACATTTCTTGAAACATAAAACATGAACAGTTTAACTAATATTCATGAAACATGAACATTTTGACTTAAAACATGAACATGAACATTTTAACTTGAAAATATAAAATATAAATATTTTAACTTAAAACATAAAACATGGGCGTTTTAACGTGAAACATGAACATTTTAACTTGAAACATGAACATTTTAACTTGAAAAATAAAACATAAACATTTTAACATAAAACATGGACGTTTTTACGTGAAAGATGAACATTTTAACTTGAAACATTGAGTACACTGTAGCAACTTTGTAGCAACACTGTAGCAAAACACTGTGCACGTGCGGAAACACTGTAGCGCGTGATTTTTTTAATTTTTTAAAATTGCAAATTGGTCTCTCCTTGATTTTCTTTATTGCACTATTTATAATTTACTTCTATATTTGCAGTAAGGACACTAGTCACTATATAGTGACGGTCACTCCCAAAACTTTTCCTTTCTTATAAATGGATAATATCGCAAGCGTTTGTCATCCAATAATCTCATTCAATACATAGCGTGAAGAAGAATATTAATCATGGGTACTAAAGCTGCTTCAGAGTCAGCGGTTGCTAAAGAGCTGTCTAAGACTTCGACTCCAGTTGGTGAATGTAAGAAATATATTATTTTCTAATATTCCATTACCAATAAAATAAGCATGTTTAGTTCTATACAGAAAGTGGTAAATTAGTAAATTTGCTTGTCTAATATATATAATATATATAGCAGCAGTTGTGGCTAAGGCGACGAAGAATAATGATGTAGAGGAGTCAACTTATGGCCCCGGACACCGAAGTAGACCATATGTGTTGGAACACGAGATCGTAAATGGCTAGAATATGAAAGAAAGATCAAAGAAAACAAGAGACAACTTTTGGTGCTGAAAGGTTCAGCTTTTCTGATTTATATTGCTCCTATTTATAGAGAACAATTGAAAGTAAATAACAACATCTAAACTTATTGCTAACTAATGAAGGCAAGACAAATGCCTTATGCAAAGCTTGTAACCTACAAAACTTCTAACTCACTAACTAGTCTTAAACACTAGTAACTCCCTATGCATAAACCTCAATAGTAAATGTTATTAACCACCAATGGTAAATGCATGCAACCATGATTACTCCACAATTCACCCCCTTAACCATGTTGCATGGAACCACCTCGATTATCCTGAGCCGAGCTTGACTCGCCCGATCTGCTTGGTCAACATATCAGTCACCTGGTCACTCGAACCAACATGAACATCACCTTTTCCTATCGGATCACTTTTAACACTAAGTGCCACTCCGACAGAACCACTACCAGGATCATTGACAGGACCCTGAACACGTCCACCAACAGAACCACGAACACGTCCACCAATAGGACCACAAACATGACCACCACCCCGCAAGGTCGGTCTAGCAACCCCAACATGGATTGCCTCAACAACTTCACCGTCACCCCCAACATGGGTCGGTTGTGCACCCCCAACATGGAGTGTTTCAGCAACATGACCGCCACCCCCAACATGGGTCGATTGTGCACCCCCAACATGGAGTGCCCTTGCAACAGACATGCCACCCCGCAGGGTTGGTGTCGCGCCCCCAACATGGAGCGGATCTGCAACAGGTCTGCCACCCCGCAGGTGTGGCCTGGCACCCCCAACATGGAGCGCCTCCTCGAAGAGACCATGGACAGGTTCGCAGCCGACAGGTCCCCAGACTGGCTTCTGGACAAGACCTCGGACCGGACCACTTGCGCCTCCTACACTGAGCGCACCTCCATCAGGATAAACACTCCCCAGATTCGACTGTGTCGTCGACCACGTCGGCGGACTCCCACAATGGAGCACCTCGTCACGTTGGCTTCCTGGCGCTTGTAAAGTGATATCTTGGGGACTCCCACATTGGAGCACCTCAACCACAGATCCCATCAACAACGCCGGTTGGTCATCCTCGAGCATGGTCAAGTGTGCCTCGTCCCGCTTCCATTGTTTTGCCTTGCGGTACTCAAATGCAAAATGACCATAAATGCCACAATTATGACATTTGCCATTCCTTCGACCTCTTTCCTGAGTCTCCTTGATGACTTCGTCCCGGTCCGGTGAGTCTCCGCTGACTTGGCCCTTTGCCATGTCGCAGACCTGGCCTCGTCCACCAGTCTTGGAAGTGTCACCATTCTCCTTGTAGCCTTGGCGTGAGCGCCATTCCTCCTCCGTGAGAAGCAACTTGGCACCACCCATGTCACTTTGATCCGCAGATTCAAAACGGTCCTCCACCGACCGTAATCGACCGGTCAGTTCATCAATCGACAACGTGCTTAGGTCAAGCAACGTCTCAATTGCTATTGCCACTTGCGAGTACCTTATTGGCACAACGCGGAGAAACTTCTTCACGACTGTCGCCTCCTCCACCGTGTCGCCGAGCGTGCGGAGGTTATTGACCAGACTCGTGATCCTCATGGAAAAATCATCCACGTTCTCACCATCTTTGAAAGTGATGGTTTCGAACTCTGTGCGCAACTTCTGCGCGTTGGCTTCCCGAACACGTTCGACGCCCATGCGTTGCATCTTTATCGTGTCCCAAGCCTCCTTGGTCGTGTCCTTGACCGCTAGCGTGGCTAGCATCTCAGGTGGCACAGCACGCAGGATCGCGGCCAGGGCCTGCCTGTCCACGCGATACTCAACGTCCCCCTCCTCGACAGCATCCCACAAACCTTGTGCTTGCAAATTCACCCTCATGTCTAGGGCCCAATCTGCATAGTTTGTGCGAGTTAGGATAGGGTACACCATGGAACTCTCTCTCAACACCGTCTGCACCACCACCTCTCGGGCTTTCGAACCTCTTGTCGAACTACGCCCTCTCCGTTGGCCCGTGCGTGAACCTTCTGGTTTCTCCGGTGACTTTGATCTATCACTAGCCATTTAGAACCGTGGCTCTGATACCACTTGTTGGAACACGAGATCGTAAATGGCTAGAATATGAAAGAAAGATCAAAGAAAACAAGAGACAACTTTTGGTGCTGAAAGGTTCAGCTTTTCTGATTTATATTGCTCCTATTTATAGAGAACAATTGAAAGTAAATAACAACATCTAAACTTATTGCTAACTAATGAAGGCAAGACAAATGCCTTATGCAAAGCTTGTAACCTACAAAACTTCTAACTCACTAACTAGTCTTAAACACTAGTAACTCCCTATGCATAAACCTCAATAGTAAATGTTATTAACCACCAATGGTAAATGCATGCAACCATGATTACTCCACAATTTGGCCCCGGTGGAGGAATTTCCGGTGGTTCTGGAGGTGGAGGATATGGCGGTGGTGGAGCAGGATATGGCGGCGGTGGTGCAAGATACGCTCAAGGCGGTGGTGGTGGCGGCTATGGAGGATAAGGTAGTATTGGAGGATCCGGTAGTATCGGTATCGGAGGATATGGATATTATGACAAGAATGATCCTGCTCCCACCAAGCCGTAGAAAGTTTGGGGCATGATGATGCATGTTTTTCAGTGAATAATGTAAAATGTGGAGGCATTTAAGGATATTTTGGTAAAATTGTAGACCTGTATATATAAGAAAAACGTACTTGGGTGAAGAAAATATATTGTAATGGATTTAAGTTTTAAGTTTGTAGTTTTGTTTGAGATTATATGAATATATATTGTAAAGTTGGTCTCAACTTAGATGTTTTGCTTCTCATATGACTTCATTATCATGAACTGCAGCACAAGATTTTCGTGGGTTTTCGACTTGTGTAGCAATTGCTTGGTTGAATTTGTTCAAAATGATGATTGGAAAACACAACAGCTGTTTGCATTAGTTAATTGACACAGAATTCTAAAGGCAATGGCAAAATTCAAAAATTCCATGTACATTACTGATTGCTTCAAGAACCGAATGAAGATATGTACATGTGTGCTACTTTGAAATGTATGAACTTTTGTACCAATCTAAGTAACCAAAATGTGCTCTGAATCAACAATATTAATCAAGTCTTAACCACTGTTATTTGACATTTCTTCTTCACAAAATCAGAACTTAAAAGGAAATCAAGGTTTTCCTGCTGAGACTTTTGGATGTTATGTACAGCTCCACCTTCATTTACGCCCGCTTGCACGGTGTTAGACATTTGCACCTCTGTAAAACATGATTTCTGTATTTCATCACCAGAAATTGTCCTTCCATCCAACATTATTATACTTTCTTTATCTCCTTTCCTCGGTAGAATCATGATTTGGCCTGCGGCATCCACATGTACAGTTGTCTAGTTCGTTGTTGAGTTTCTGGGGAAGTTCAAGAATATGTAGTTAGCATCATAAGAAAAGGATGTTTGCAGTTCTGCACTATGCATTGAAATATATAGCATGTAAGCAGCCGATATAATAATCGTAACGAACTTCTAGAGTTACATGAATTGCCATCTGGAACTAATCATCGACAATAACCTCATTCAGAACAGCATAATAAAATCAGTAATGCACCAAGAAATAAATCAAGCATTTCATCATGAAACATTAAATTTAGTTGTAAAAACTAAAAAGGGGCATTATGTTTCCACTTCTCTGCTATCTTTCTCCGGTAAAAATGAAGGGCAAATGCAAAAACGGAAGAATATATGCGCACCTGGACGTGGTCTTGAAGGCCCTTAATATGTTGCACAGCCAAATCCAACATGTCAGCATAGCTAGTTTGCTGCAACAAAATGTTTTTGTTAAACCAAGCAGGAAAAGATTAAATAATTTTTCACCAGTGCGATTGAACTTGCTTGGTTGAGTGCACAACTGAGCACAAGTGGTGGGAACCATAAGCTAAAATTACTTTCTTCATGCAGTGGGAGGTAATATTTCCTAAGCTGATACATGAGGGAATTAATGTGCTGATCTCATTTATTACTTCTATTATGCTGATGATCTCATTTCTTACTTCTACTTCTATTATGCCCATGATCTCATTACTTCTAATATTTCGCTCTCATCCGCTTACTCAATGATATGCTTCAATTATTTGGAACATTTTACAAGCAGTTTAGTAAAAAAACATATAAATCTTACAGTTTTAAACATCCAAATTGAAGTAGTAACTCTATAAGCTTTAACTAAAGAGTGTTTTTTCCAATCTAAATTAGTATTTTCTTCACTGATTTGTGTTTTAGTGAATCATGATCTAGCAAATTATAATTCTCTATTTCATGAATAAAACTACAGGCATTTAATTATTTTCTGATTCGATAATCAAACCTATTACACATCATTTTAGAGCAAGCCACTATAACACATCATTCTAGAGCAAGCCAACTAGGTAAAGGTTTTGGGGGAAAATGATGGATTCAAGGAATCATCTAGTACTAAACATTATTTGCAACATGTCCATAGAAATAACAGGGATTAAGCACAAAGAGTATTATGCTTCAAGAAAACACACACACACACACACACACACACTCGCACTCACAGAATATTACCTTATCCATATTGGGAACAAGATCATGTAACTTTTTCAGCTTCCCACTGATCCTCGTTCTTCTTTCCTGAACAGAAAGAAAATGTAATCTTATGAGGCTCGGATCACTTTTTTTTTGTTGTAAGAAATGCTTACATCTACTGGTCTGCACTTAAAGTTAAACCGCACTAAGAAGCTGTTCTGTAGTAAAAACCATTTGGTATTCGTAAAGCTTGAAAAGACATCATATACAGTAACAGTATGATATTATAAACCAATTGTTTGAAAAATAGCATTTCCAGAAGAATGATTACAAAATCGACACACACATAAAGACTCATAAAATATAAGTCACATTGAACACTGACATTATCAAATTTACTCCCTAAACACGCCTTTAATTGCATAGTAATTTCAACTATCATAGTCATATCTGTTAAAAGGTCCACAAAAGAGCAGTACTTATCAGACTGAAAGCTCACCCTTTCAGCAATACTGCGGGGATGAGTAGCACAGCCACGCTTCGCACGAATCTTACAAGGGACCGAATCTTCAGGTATGTTAAGCAACTTGTCCATTGAAGCCATTTCCAGCATTGTTTCAGGCATGCCAAACTGAATCTGATGAATGAAATTATTTCATTAAGCACAGTTTATCACAGTGAAAATTGTTCACAGGGGAAAAACAAGATTAAAGAGATCTAAGCATGCATGCATGCATATCCATTCCCAAATTCAATTAACAAAAGACATTTACAGTTCCATGACAGTTGGAAAATGCTGTTACAATATCCAAGTACCAAATTCTTCCTCCGTTTCACATGAAATATCATGGATCTATAGCTAAAATAGGCACAGATACAGGACTCTTTATGTGGAACGGATTCAGAAACAAGACAATATGCACGTTATACATCCTCATGTCAGTCACAATGCTTCACTATCTTATCCATGCACTAACAGCTAGTTTATTCAGTACGTACCTGGGATTCCATGCCATTCAGACCACTGATCATTTCAGAGCTCATGTCTTTCGGTCTCTTGCTTGGCCCCATGGAAAACATTATAGTGTGAGGATCTTCCCAGCTTGCTCCTCCCCCTCCATAGTTTCCTGCATTGTAAGCTTGTGCTGATTTCCTCTTCTCATTCGCATCGTCCTCACTTTCTTCTGAAATCAGGGAAAGTGCCTCTTGTCTTGTAAAGCTCATCTGAGAGTTCAATCTTGTCACTCCATGGGTTGAAAAACCTGGAATCATCAGAAGGTTGACATGCATGTTAGTTTCGATATGATAATTTAGGAGCTAATTTATGTTGCAGCTCTTCAAGCAGTGTGCAGTAACACAAATAATTTTTTCTAGTAGAAATACGTATTTTAATGAAAGAAATTAAAACTTCTAGTGGCTTGAGCTCCAAGTGAAGATGTCATTTCATCTTTTATCTACGCTATTAGCTCAGCACAACTTCTATTCTTCATATCACATCAAAAGGTTTGAGTTTATCTAGATTTAAGAAAGGTTCTTTTTTTAAAACTGTGCAATATTTCAAACCTGTCAAGTTAAAGGATTTAGTATAAATCGGAAGTTAAGGCCATACAAAGTCAAGAATGGTAAGCTGCAAAAACTGCATTAACTCAACTTTCCTACATAACAGATTGTTCCATCATCATCATTTCTAAAGAATCGAAAACAAAAGTATCCAAACAAAACACATTATATATCTGCTACTTCCCTTATAAGGCTCACCTAAAGTTTTTACAGTTTTCAACACACATATTCAATTGTTCATATATTTAATCGCGTGGTAAATTATTTTTATAGAAAGGCAGAAAGTAACACATAAATTGGCAGAATCTGAGTGCATGCATGTGGCTGAATTGGCCTGCTTCTCTAGTTGCTGCTGATTCATGGAATCTGGTCTCTCTCTCATAATGCACTTAATTTAAGCACAAACAAGCATCTTCAACTTTTTCAAGATTTAAATACTGTCAACTTGCTTACAAGTAACTGCTACCACCACAAGTGGGCAAAGAATATTCAAAATTAGGCCACTAGGAAAGCTACAGTATTTTAATACTGCTGGTTTCATTGCAAGTTGTAGCTACATTTTGACTGCTTCCTAATTATAGAGAATTTGTATAAAATACATATTTAAACAAAGACTTTCCCTTAATTGACCTAAACATCTTCTCCACAAGGTTGCCCTGGATTTGTACAATATCCATAAGCATCCCATACATCACTTTCCTTGCGAACAATCTGGATTTTGTCCAAATACCATTTTTCTTAGTCTAATTTTTTTTAATTTTAAGAAAAATGGAAATTAACTTTTAAAAATAGAGGAGGATGAAAAGTTCAAAAATATTATAAGCATATGTAAATTTCTTCAAACATCAAATGAAGCCCCACCCATTATAAGGCACCTAAATATGAATACTCTGCAGACTAAAAGGAATGATCTTGGATCTCTTTCAAGAACAAAATGATCTTGGATCTACATCTGACTAAATTGTCTAGCAAAAGATGCTTTTGTTCTCTTGCCTTTTACTGCAATACTCAAAATATTGGAATATTATTGCTAATGCTTCATAGTTTATACTCCATAACCATAATTGAGGAGATTGGAAAGAATAAATAGAAAAGAACCTAATTCCAAAGCTAGATGTGACATGTATATCAGAAATCTATTTCTCATGCTAATGCATGGCTCAAATACTTCATAAATTATTTTTTTTAAAAATGAAAACACAAATGTCTAATTGCTATTACTATATACCAAAGTTAATTCATAATGTTGTTATGGCTTGTTGATGTTAATATAGATGCCATTTCCCTTTAACTTTATACAATGTAGATAACAGAACAATTTAACATTATTCAGAAAACTAGAATGTTTTTTAAAAAATTAAAATTTCCCATGAAAATACATCATCAGAACTTTATTAAGATACAACATATAGGAAAATAATTAACATCCAACTGTTAAGAAAAAGAAAAGGTTTAAAACACTTTTAGAATAGTATCAACATATTGCTTGTTTCTTCTTGTTATGAAAATTGTGTGTGGAGGATATTTTGTTTTTTATACTTAATTAATTATAGTTTGGAGAAAGATCAGTTGGGCGTTTCAAAACCTGGTACCTGGCTTCTATTTGGATAACCCCACCCAGAAACAAGTGGGAGTTTGGAGATGCTCTCGTCACCACTCACAAAATTCCTATTTTGCCACTCTTGTTTTCTACGTTTCATCATTTTTGCCCCCAATGGAGAACAACAGACAATTGATTAGAAAATTCATCATCATTAAGAAAGAGTTTTACCATTCCTATTGGTTAAAATTCTGGAATTATATAAACTAAGGCACTGTTTGCTAGAGATTATTTATGATGTACTGAACTGAAGTAAAAATTGATGTATTTAAAAATGGAATCAGCATGACGGAATTAACCTGAATTGCATCAAATTACATTTTCACTAAACTGAACTGAACTGAAATGAACTGATCTACGGATAATTTCTGGCAATCAGGGCCTAATATTGCACGGTTCTTAAGTTTATAAATATATTTTTTTAAATGTAATCTATGTATCAATACTTTAAGTGTATAAATACTTTTATCAGCAAGATAGTGATTTTCCTGATCCTCATTTTTTTTTAATTGTATGTAAAATATTTTGAAACATACTATAGTGTAAAATAAATTGATAAAAGTGATCTTATCATGCATTATTTTATTATTGAAAATAGACTCAATTTATCAGATGAAATAAGTTTATAAAAATTCTTAGTATTGTTTCAAACAAAATATTCTACTTATAAAAAGAATAAAAAAACATTATTCTCCCCTTCAAAAATAATAATTTATAAATTACTTTTCATCTTGTGAAATATGGGGGTGTAAAATAAATGTTGTTTTTTTATAAACATGTCTTAACTAAAAATTTAGTTGGTAAAATTTATAAATGAACAAATTAGTAAAAGGTTCCATTTTGTTTAAATTTAAAAAAACCAAAAAAGATATTTTTATTTTGTACTGAATAAAATAACTTGCCCCTTATTCATTATTATACCTAAATGTCACAAAAAAAAAATTACTCATCTCATATTTCAATTGATTATAATGTTATCAAATTTCAATTATAAGACTGACATTTAAATATAATGTAAAAGCTAACACAAGAATAAACTTTGAAAATATTAGTATTAGAAGAGAAAATTCAAGGTTCGTAGATGTGAACTAGACTGGCAATGGCTCACGTGAAAGGCTGCTCAATATACATAAAAAGCTGAAGTAAATTTATGTCAACTACAATTCACATCAGCAACGCAGCATTAATACTACTAAAATTATTTTTAACACGAGCTTGTAATTACTATAATATCATCATCTGATTTGACAATGTCAAAAAGTAAAAAACTTGAAGAAACTAAATTTTGTCCTTTTATAATTGCAATAATCAATTTTTAGGGCATAATATTACTTATCTGAACTTATTTAAACTAAACTAAATTACTTTACTCTAAACTAAAAAATAATTTATATGACTAAATTAAATTAAACTTTGTTAAATCATAGTATTCATTTCAACTAAACTTATCTAAACTACCCTAAACTGAATAAATTTAAGATAAATTGAAGAAAATACAACTTACTTTAACAACCAAAACTTGCATGGAAATTTCATTAACTCTTTTCTTCAAATTCAGGTTTTCTTGAGTGTTTAACAGTTAAGAAACTATGTAAGAATAAAATTTCACTGCTTTTTACTGAATGAAAACCAGCATTTATATGAAATTTGCTTGTAAATAAAAAAAATGGAAGTATTTTTACTAAAATGCTCATTTTTCTTTAATATTCTCCCATCGATTTAATTAACCTCTGCAATAAATCCTATAAAATTCAGACATTGGCTATCCAGAAAGAAAAATTAAGAAGAATGCTAAAAGGATCAAACGGTCATTTGGCCACAGCAATTAAAACAAAATTCAGCGTACCATTTTCATCATTCGATGTGCAAGCAGCATGCGCGAGCTGATTAAGAAACCCCGCCGGCGAGCTGCGATGGCGAACCAGCGGCGGCGGCGGCGGAGCAGAAGATCCAGCAAAACCGTAAGCCCTCTGCAGGCCGCCATTATTAAGGTCCGAGGTCTTCGGACCGACATGCTGGGACGATGATTCCGATGAAGAGAAGAATAAGCGGGACGCAGACGGCGGCGCGTGAGAAGAAGGGCCCATGTGGAGGCCGTAGCCGGAGAAATCCCCGCCGTCGGGATTCATGAGCGAGTCTACGGCGTTGGAGAGCAGAGAGCTCGGCGCCGAACCGTACCGGACTAAACCGCCGCCATTGCTTCCACCGCTTGGACCCAGTGAATTGCCTTGTGATGATGAAGAGGTTGAAGATGAATACATCTGTATATATATATTTTTCACAGCTAAGAAATGATTATGAATGAGAAATATTGGAAAAGAGGGAAAATGAAGATTTAATTTTCTTTGTTTGTATCTTGGAGGAATTTTGGGGATGCAAGTTGCAAGTGCAAGTTGCAGGTTTATGGAAAAGTTTTTGCTAGTATTTGTAAGTACATGACATGACTTTACAGTTTTAAAAGTCACATGAGAAACATCATGGCATTTTTGTCCTTTTGCCTCCTCATTCATTTTGAGTTGATTTCTGCCTTTTGACTATCAAGAAAATAATTGGTGCCTAAATTTAGTGAAATAATGTGTTCTCAAATTATATTGATTAGCTTGATTTTTTAATACTAAGACCGTGTAATAAGGGAGGTATTAGGGATTCAATTCTTATATTTGTGATCAAGGGCGTGTAATTGTTCCATTTGAATGGTTTTGTCATATGTTATTGTGTGGCGATTTCCATTAAAATTATGATGTTGGTGAGAATATGTATTATGAAATTGGGTCATATACTATCGAGATTTCCAACGGGTATTATTCAAACCTAAAATTATCATTATCATGTAAATGAGTTTTGTGCACATGAACGCATCACAAAAGAATAATATAATATTAGAGCAACTATTGAAACACCCGAATTGTTCCACGACATTTGCATGATCACCGATTTCGCTAGCTGGTTTACGAAGGTGTATGCGGTAACTGCCTTTAATTTGTTGTTCAAGTAATTCTTCTCCACCTCTAATGACCACGGAGGACTGGCAGATTGGTTGATATTAATGTTTCTTGGAAGAAACATAACAACTTCCGGGGTGCCAAAAGGATGCTATCCCCTAATAAAAAGTCAATGCGATCACTAACTTGATATATTGTTGCATTCCAGTTTCAATTTGAGACACACTGCAACTTATTGTTTCGTTTAAATCTTTTTGAGTTGGAATCATTGCATCCACTTCTCCTTTCCCATGAACTATTATAGTAGTAGCATCTCATGTAGTCGTCACACCAATATGGTCTCCAAGAGGTATACTTCTGTGAGTTTGAAAAGAGGGCCAAGAGCCTTGATGGCTGCTTCTTCAATTTGGGCTGTTTGGATCAATTTCATAAGCACTGGATTTTAGGTGAGGCTGGGGTTTAAAGTTCTTTCCAACAGTAATTCAGTAAAGACCACCCAAACGAATAAGCAGTAGAATAAATAGAGAAATAAGGAGAAAATATGTATGTATAAATAAATACATATGGAAATAGATTCGGGAAAGAATATGTATATAAAAGCTCTGTGAATAACAAAGAGATTGAAAAAGTTACAACGAATAGAACCCAATCAAACTAGTGATTGGAAAAATAACCTAATCCAAATTAGTGTATGAGAAATAATTTAATACTACATGAGTAAAAAAGGAAGATTAAATGCGAGAAACTCAATCCAACTAGTGAATGTGAAAATAATGTAATTCACGTGATAAAAGGAATGCATCCCAACACTATACTCCAAATTAAGACTGAAAGTGAATTTGTTTTTCTTGAGATGTTTTCAATAAAAAGATAAAATGTATCCCCATCCCGAAATTAAACCCAAAACCTCTCGATTACCCAAAACCCAAAACGTCAAGTCCAAAATACCAGACATTCTTTATCATGACTCCATTAATATTAAGATCATATTCCCCACGTACGTAAATGTTATATGACTTATTGTAGGAACTATATTGACAGTAATTTGTAATAAATAAAATTACAGAATATAAATTACAGAAAACGCATGAATAATAAAATACAAGTTATATTATTTATATTAATCATGCAAAACATGCCAAGAATTACAAATAATTATGCATACAACATATTAAATATCCTAAACACAAAAGCATAGATCATTATGGAGTCGAGCTAGTCTCCGCCCTTGAAACTTATGAGGCCAACAAATGACACCAAAGTCCCATAGGATAAAACCATAAGGTAACATACAAAGTTACCTGGATTTCGTAGAGCCGATCTTCAATCACAATGACTTGACTCTCAACTCACTCAGCACCAATGAAAACACCAATACTCTCAATTTAATGTATCTATTACCAAACGTGTGTAAAAGTTCTTTTCATATTGACTGATGGCTCTATATATATACTCCTAAATCCTATGAATTAGGAAACATAATTTTCAGCTGGAAAGATTCTCAATCCAATACGCATATGGATTCTCTCACAAAATAAGGTAAGTTGTGTTTTAATTATAGCATTAGAACTTTCCCAAATAATGAAAGTCTTATCTTTATGGAATAACACAAAGTAATTTCCATAAACCAAAAGAATGTACTACAAGTAATTCTTCAATTAAAACACATTCCGGGCTTTTCTATAATGTTCAACATATGAACTTCATAAACAATAGAAATCCTATTTTGGATAAATTTCTTTAACCAAAACTTTCTATATCTCATTCATCTCCGAATGATAAGCCCCAAAAGTTACCATGACTGTAACTTTCAATTTACCTTAAATAAATCATTTTCCAACAATCCCCCACATGAATCAGGTATAGATTCGGGATTTCAATTACGCATTACACTAATGTAGTCATTGTGATTGCCGTATCGGAAGCTTAGATGCCTGCATAGGAATAAGTAGATCATTTAGTCCTTGAACTTTTCCCTTGGGATAGTACACTGTTTCACTGGTTAGGAAGTATGCGGTCCCGCTTTGAACTTCCCTGAACCGCTGGTATGAACTTTCATGTACGTCCCACAGACATCTTACTATACTCTGCGATTTCCGCGGTTGTGCCCAATTATCGCGGCCATGGAGCACCTGCCTATTTCAGTCGCGTTTGTAAAGAATTGTGTCCTCATTCAATTCCCTCTAGAGGCGGCCACACCTCCCGCACATAGGTGACTGGTTGCTGAGGAATTTGTTATTTGTTAAATAACCCATTTCCACTCTAATTCCCATAATTAGAGGCCGTTAGTCATTAAAAGCATTTCATGCTTACCCTCATTTCCACTTCACTGTTTCATCATCATAGGAATAAGACAAGAGGTTTAAAGAAACCCCCACAGTGACGTCGGTGGGTCTTTGACGTTTAGTTGTCCCTTTGAACCTAGACCATGGGATCTCCAATCGCATAGGTTGGGTGTCCACAGACGTAACCTCACCATTTAATGGACTTCAGTCTCATTCCTCTCGATGATTTAACTACCTCTCGATTCAATTTCTTCGTCAAGAAATCGATCTAATCCTTTCGTCAAAGGAACACAACCTTATCTTAATGACGATAAGTCAATTTAGATAAATCCCGGTTTGAGAGTAGTTTTCTAATGATATTTTATCTACGTTTAGACATACCATTATCGATATGGCTTTACAGTAAACCAATCAGCACAAATTTGCTTTGGTTACCTTGGGATTCCCTTTTTCTCAAAAGGTACAGACTCATTTCCTTTCCCATAATCCAACATAATGGATTTAGATTCCTCATATGAATCTAATTAAGAGAATCATTTCTCTACACATTTCAAACCATATCCACGAGACCACGAGTATCACAAAAACTAGGATCCATTAGTTTTTCTCTTGACTACTCATGTCTCATCTTACTTTCAGAGTAAGAAATATCTGATCGTGTACAACTCATTGTGTACTACAGACCTTCCATGACTCTACATTCTCTTTTCAAGAGAAGTCTCACCTTTACAAAGGTATTCCAACAAAGTTAGAGTCATTCTATTGAATACGATATATCTCTCATAGATTCAGTCATCGTATCAATATTACTATCAATGAGCGAACCATTCGAATTGAGAGCATAAATGACATAATCATTTCTCGTGTCTCTTAGCACTCATGCCTTAACTAAGCTCATTGATTCATATCATTGGCTCATCAACAATTAGTATCATCAACTCATGGACTGTTTTGGAGCATCGAGCCATTCATATTGCTCTATTCAGATCTTAATATCTAAATCTCCATTTAACCACTAGGTCCATTTGATGTACTTTGAGCTTACAGAAAGCTTCAATCGGAAGTACCATCATTTCAGGTATCATTCTCATTTCTGGAGAATACCATCAAGTATATAAATACTTACTAATTGTTGAAATCTGCTAGTAGTCTAGTGATTTGCCTCACATGGTAGATCAATCTCACTATTGATTACCGTTTTTCCATAAACATCATTTCATGGAATTCTAGCCTTTTAAAGCTCTCAGATATACCTCTAAAGCAAAACAAGGCACAAGACTTTGTCCTATCACATTTGCTTCATTTAGGTTTATCATCACAGATTCTCTACAATTTCATCCATTGGCTCATAATGCCATTAAGGATAAATCAAGATCTATAGGAATTTCCATAAAATACTCTTTCATCAAAAGATGTATTTATCAATTCCATCAAATATTTCTTATGAATATCACAATATTTAATATTCTTTCATAAGAAGTCAACAAGCACTACCATAATGTGCATTTTAGTAAATATACCATTTCAGGTAATATCTTACTATACTTGGTTAGACGTCAACCCCCACATTCGAATGAACTTCTCGAATGAGTCTACACCGTTAGGAGTAGGATGACTCTACACCGTTAAGAGTTTTCATTTACTCTTTTGAGATATCTTATTTAAGAGATCACCAACCTACATATAGGTTTTCCACATCGCTTTATCATTTCTAGCGACTTTCCGTTTCACTACTATATATAGCTAGTACATACGGAAAAATGACATTTGCGAATAATCTTGTAGTGTGAACGCAACCACAAAAAGATTTTACGTATTCGCTTTCACAATCAACTCATACCACAAATGATACAAAAATGGATTTAGAACCATTTATGTAAGTATCATTTTGGTGATTCTCGTTAATTATTACTTTAAGACAAAATTGCTTTGTCTAGCACATGACTTATCAAAAGTCTCGTTTGTTCAACAAATGAATCAAACACAAGATTCTCATCCCATAAAACTATATTTTAAGGATAGATTCTTTCACTACAACACTTTCGTGTTTCAACTGATTGTGGGAATCTCTCTTATCTATACAACATACTTAGAATAAGAGATGACCAGATTTCCCAATATCAAGTAACCATTTATCCCAGCAATTACAACAACAGATAGAAGTAATATCCATGCCATCAAGGATTTGGTTAATCATTCACTTCAGGGATTTTGATTTACTATCCCTTATGGCGCAGATTTCCCATCTCGTAGGGTAAAATGTGAGTTAGCTAACTCTACACAAATTACTGCCCATTTCCAAGTCAGTTCAGTACAACAGTACTTGACTACACTCGAGTGACTTTCTCAATTCACATATGAATTGATATCTCAGCTCAAGTCTGAGTTACGCCGTCTCGCTATGAGTTCACTTTTTACACTCTTGACCCAAACATGGTCACATTCGAGTCTAATTCTTGCTCGAATACATTTCCCTTTAAGCTAGACTCAATCGAATTCGAGTTTTAGTCTGGGATTCTGCCTTACCGGCTCAACTTAGAGTTTTTCACGTACATTTCCAAGTACTTAGTGATATCTCTCTACCTTGTCAAAATTCATCTATTGCTGAATTTTAAGGTTTCCGGTCCCCCACATTGGACCGATATTATCATCTCCACACGTATAGTTCCTCGGAACTTTGTGTCTTGGAGTTCCTAGACCATATGTCTACAGATTAGATAATCTTAGAATTTTCAGTTCTTTCTGACCGAAATTCTAGACTTACCAAAGTCTCGGGATCCCTATCTCAGAATACAAAATTCTAGATTTGACCATATTGTCTTGGGATTTTCAAATATCAGATTATTCAGGTTTCTCAACCAATCAGACGATTTATCAAATTCTTCAATTATAAGTAATTAGAATTTTAACCTCAGAATTCTTAGGTCTCTCAACCATAATTCTGACGATTATTTAATTCTTCGATTACAAATAATCAGAATTCCAGCATAGTTACGAAAACTCATGCTTTCAGGGTTTCTCGTTATGGTTCTTAAAACCAATACCCTTGACATAGTAAAATTACTCATGTCATCTCGTTCGTATTTTATAAATTATACACAATAATCAAAATATCGAACACAGAGCCGTATGCTCATCTCATGCAATATACAATTGCCCAGGTCTTACGAAGCTTGCTGTGAATTCATGACAATTGCACACAGCACATTGCCAAATCCATCACATAGCATAGCTTTTGCCACCAGTTCTTGGTGATTGCACACAGCAACCCAACCACAAAACCGTAGTCATGGCATCACCAACATCATATCTCATAGAATTGCATGTATAATAAGCCAGATAATATAAACAAATTATAATATCGCATACAATTATACACTGTCAACTCAAGTTCAGATTCAAACGGTCATAACCGAAATCAACATGCATACAATCTTACATACCATATGATCAAAATCATTCACGAGTCATGCAAGATTCAAATACTGGATTATATTAACAGCTCATACTCATATATCTCGTATGAAAACAACAAATCCACACAATCGCATGCACGAACACAAGAGCATCATAATATGCATACACATAATCCATATACCACGTACAGATTCCTCTTGCATGCATAATATTTATTAATGGTTTCATGCATAACATTAATCAATTTACATGCATCTAAAGCAATTAATCAGCTCAATTTCAACATGCATATTAATTGATCAATATAATTTATAAAAGGCAAACCATATTGATACACACAGTAGGTCCGAGGACCTCAACAAACTTTTGTTTGATAAAACAAATTTTGTATATATATGCATATTGCAACTCTAATTTCCAATCATGCATTTATTCACACGTGTATCACAAGTTCACAGCATAAATCATATTGCATTGCATAGTCATACAAATTTAACTGATTTAACATGCAATAATCCAGAGGCCATTCCACTAACCACGTATATATATATATATATATATAATATTTCATGCATAATTATATATGTTTGAATAGCCAAATAATCATGTTTCTCAAATCAAACCATCCAAACTAAATCGAATACAACAACTAATTCAATTTATTGGTTTTGATCCTCTAACCTTTCGTTTAAAAGTCGAGATCAAATATATCTCTGACTGATCAACACCATCTCCTCCACGATACTCGTTGATCCTCGTAATTGATATTTGTACATGCCAAGAAAACTCGGCAAACCATTAGAAAAACTTCACATGAGTTTTTCGGATTTAAGTTCACAAAGAACAATTTCCGAAAAACCCTAAATCAAATAACACACATAAAAATCATGCTCATATAAATATATAATATAAGCACATAATTAATCATGCACCCCTACTTTTGGTTTATTCAATATAATAACCTTAGCATGCATAATTTATAACTCACGTAGCATGTAGTATTCGTAATTCTAATCACATTAAATTTCCAAAAACCACAATAATATTTCCGTAAAATATTCTATAATTTTCTGAAAAATTACACATCAATATCCGCCCTTTAAAAGTTTCATAAGTTTCAAGACTGTAGGAACTATATTGACAGTAATTTGTAATAAATAAAATTACAGAATATAAATTACAGAAAACGCATGAATAATAAAATACAAGTTATATTATTTATATTAATCATGCAAAACATGCCAAGAATTACAAATAATTATGCATACAACATATTAAATATCCTAAACACAAAAGCATAGATCATTATGGAGTCGAGCTAGTCTCCGCCCTTGAAACTTATGAGGCCAACAAATGACACCAAAGTCCCATAGGATAAAACCATAAGGTAACATACAAAGTTACCTGGATTTCG
Organism: Cruciata laevipes; assembly: GCA_963678965.1. Lineage (NCBI taxonomy): Eukaryota > Viridiplantae > Streptophyta > Magnoliopsida > Gentianales > Rubiaceae > Cruciata > Cruciata laevipes. The sequence goes on from OY787635.1 coordinate 13,805,706, forward strand.
TAGAGCCGATCTTCAATCACAATGACTTGACTCTCAACTCACTCAGCACCAATGAAAACACCAATACTCTCAATTTAATGTATCTATTACCAAACGTGTGTAAAAGTTCTTTTCATATTGACTGATGGCTCTATATATATACTCCTAAATCCTATGAATTAGGAAACATAATTTTCAGCTGGAAAGATTCTCAATCCAATACGCATATGGATTCTCTCACAAAATAAGGTAAGTTGTGTTTTAATTATAGCATTAGAACTTTCCCAAATAATGAAAGTCTTATCTTTATGGAATAACACAAAGTAATTTCCATAAACCAAAAGAATGTACTACAAGTAATTCTTCAATTAAAACACATTCCGGGCTTTTCTATAATGTTCAACATATGAACTTCATAAACAATAGAAATCCTATTTTGGATAAATTTCTTTAACCAAAACTTTCTATATCTCATTCATCTCCGAATGATAAGCCCCAAAAGTTACCATGACTGTAACTTTCAATTTACCTTAAATAAATCATTTTCCAACACTTATATCGTCTAACTTAATACCAAAAACAGAGAAAATCTAGCTATTATTCTACTCATACACGTTTAATGTACATAACTAATCCAAAGGTGACGTCCAAAGATATAGACAAATCATAAGGCATCAGACACCAAACTGGCTAATTTCTTCTCGTAATTCCTCAACGATCAAATCTTTTTGCACAATGATTTCCAAGAGCCTTGCATTCTCATCTTTGAGACTCTGAAACTGGAAAATGATCAGCTCGATTTGAGCTTCAATGGCCTCATCGCTGATCTCGAACGCGCTCTCGACAACCCTCACAATCCTCCACAGACTCACCACCAGAACCAATGCTCCGCCCCTTCTTTCCAAGGACAGCTCCAAAACCAAAGCCACCGCCATAACCACCGCATCAAGAACATAACCCGGTTTTCGCAAAATCGACCTTCCAAGCCCCACGAAAAGGGCCAGGCTTCTCAAGCAGAGAAGGCACAGGATAGTGATTCCCACCCAGTGAAACCAAAACTCTTCTGATGATGAAGAACCGGTGTTTCTCGGGCACGATGAAAGAACAGAAGAAGAAAGTTCCAGGCTAGTGATTATGATATCTATGAGGAGTAACAATATGGTGAAAACTCGAGCAGGTGTTGAATCTAGGAAAACCGACAGTCGCGCTCTCCATGAAGAAGATCCTGGTTCATCATGATGATCTAGGTCATTATTCTCCATGAAGTTCTTCCATTTTATCCTTCTTGTCCAGATTTTGATGAGGCTTTCAAGTGAACTTTCAATGCTTTGAATCTGGGATGGTGAATTCATTGTTGTGTTTTTTGGGATACAAATATATTTGAGCAGGCCTTTTGTAGGGCACGTAGTCGTCCTGCAGAAGTGAATTAAATGCAAACGATTTCTAATCTTTACGGTGACGTTGTTGGGACATGCGTGAAGGGTTCATTTAGCACGGGGAAAACTTCTAAGGTTCATTTAATTTAAACAAAATTTTAAACCGAAAATTCCCTTGTTGAAATATAGATGAGTAACAAAAGAAATAGACAACTCATATATTCACATATAAGTGGAACAAAGAACGGTAACAATAGAAGAGCTATTTTGGTGAAGTGGGACTACCGCCGGCCGCCGACCAAAAGCTCCACCGCCATATATATGAGCTGCCCTCTGAAATCATCATCGTCATTCATCTTCAGTCTTCACCACCAGGCATTTGGATTTATAATCACCATATCTACTTAACTCTACTTCCACGGGAGGGCATGATTCTCGACTCCTCACGCCAGATTCGGAGTAATTTATCCTAAGTTGTCCATACCCGCCTTATTAGCTATTCGAAAATTTGGAGATTTTTGGAATGCTCGTTTTGGTTGTGGTTTTAGAGAATTTAGTTTAGTTTCAAGTAGAAATAAATAGTACCATTTGACCTTTACTTTAGTCGATTTCGGTCCAAACTTTAAAAAGTAAAATTTTCTAGCACTTATACTCAAAATATGAGATTTTTTGGCCTCATAGTCGGAATATAAAGCTCTAATGCCAGAACGGCACATATGAAGCCCTAAACTATAAACAGATTAAGGGATAAAAAAAATAGTGGTCGTAACCAACAACACTTTCAAGTAATCTGAGTCGAATTAGCTGAATATAATCTGATTACAATACTTGACCGACACCTTAAACATGCAGTCACACCCTAACCAAAAATGCCTTAAACAACGTTTGGTTAAGGACATATTTTCTTCAACTTATCAGAACTAAAAAAGTTATATCTGAACTGAACGGAGCTATTAAAACAGTGTTATATTTCATGGTCTTATATTTTTTTTCCTTTTTGAAACCATGGTCTTATATACATAACACTGTTTCATGGTCTTATATATATACATATATATAGTGCTGTCAGTTTAGACCCGAACCCGAAAAACCGACCGAAACCGAATAATACCGATCCAATAATAACCCGAGAGATATAGGTCACCGAACCGAACCGACCCGAACCGAACTCAACCTGAAAACCGAACTAACCCGAGAATTTAGACCCGAAGCCAACCGATATCCGAATTTGCACGGTACCGAACCGAACCGAACCGAAATCAACCCGACTTGTAACCAACCTAAACCGATTCAAACCAATAAATAACCATCATAAATCAATCGATTCAACCAACCAAAGAAAATGGAAAATTCCTATAAATGTAATTAAAGTTTGTATTACTACTAAGCAAATAAAACTTTCAAACTTCCTAGTTCCTACCAATTAATTTAAACTAAAATTTTGATAGTAAACACCTAAAATATGACAAATTCTTGGATGAGGCAGCCTCACCCAAGAGGCAGGACCAATTAAACAATGTTTTTGGTGAGTTTTGATGAACGGATACAAAGGTTTTGATGAGGTGACATGTTTGATGAACTGGCACCGATGTTTGATGAGGTGGCGTCGAGATTTGATGAGGTGGTAATGAGTTATGATGAGGTGGCAGCAATGAAATTTTGCTTATTTAGCCTTGCCTCATGGGTGAGGCTAACTCACAGGAGAATTACTCCTAAAATATAAAATATACATATTTTATATACAATTCTACTCAATTTTAACAAAATAAATGTACACATTAACACATTCGACTTTTGTGTTAAATATTTGCAATTTTATTACTAATTCATATAGAGAGGAAAATAATTAAAAGTAATCAAAATTGTTAATCAGAGAATTAATCGCTTGAAATTGATCTCCACCTTAAGTACAATCTAAATTTTTAATCAGGGTTCACAGAACATCTGTAATACCATAAACAAGATGATTGTGGTCAAAATTATAAAGATTTTGTATCAAACTATAAACACGTTGGAATCGCAAAATTAAACATTTAAATAGCAAGAAGTAGTAACAAAATCATGATCCATTATAGATCAAAAACAAAAGTATCAGATGAATCAAATAATAACTAGCAATTACATTAATCTATAAAAGAATCAAAAGTACTCAATCTGCTACGGAGATCGAGAAAAGATATCGATTTAAATGAATCAAAAACAAACACACACATATATATATATATATGAAAAATCAAATTCGGCGACAAGAACAAAAAAAAATTTAAATGAACTTTATAAAATCAAACATATTTTGACCCAAAACCATTTCAACCCGACCGAATGACCCGTATTGACATCAGTATCCAAACCGAACCGACCCGATTAATATTTATTTAAACCCGAAATGAACCGGAAAAGAAAAAATAACCGAATAAATCCGACCCGACATCAACCCGACCTGACCGATATTAACCGAATAGGAAAAAATGACCGATTTAAACCGAAACCGTTTTTAACCGAACCCGTTTTTTAAAGATCGAAACCGACCTATTTACCCGAATCGACACCACTACATATATATATATAATTAGGATCAGGTGTGACACCACATTGTGTGGCAGCTCCCTTATGTGTGACACCAATCCTGATCATTGATATAGTAAAATCAACGGCTTATAATTAATCAAATAAATCCAGACTTGATTTCAAAACACGCGGATCCTACCCGGCCGCAAAAGCCGGATCATCTCAAAAACGGGTTTGATATATTGTTTTAAGAGTAATTCTCCTGTGAGGCAGCCTCACCTATGAGGCAGAGCCCAATAAGGCCCATAATATAATTAAATATACAAGAACACTTATTAATATAAATTTCAGGGGTTAATTTATAAATATTATATTTTAAGTATCTACATCATCTTACCGTGTTGCAACCTCATCCTACATCGATGTCACCTCATCAATCATCATACCTCTCGTTGCCACCTCAACGCTACATCATCCTACCTCAATAACACCTCATCAAACCTTACTGCCACTTCACCAAACCTCAACGTCACATCATCAAACTCAATGCCACCTCATCAAACCTCAATGTCCCTTCAAACTTCAACGCTACCTCATCAAACATCGACGTCACCTCATCAAACCTCGTTTTTTACAACACAAACCTCATTTTTAACGATTCAAGCCTCGTTTCCAACAAGACAAACCTCACTTCTAACGATTTAAACCTCATTTTTAACAATTCAAACCTCGTTTCCAACAAGACAAACCTTATTTTTAACGATTCAAGGCTCGTTTTTAACAAAACAAACCTCACTTCTAACGAGTGAAACCTCATTTCTAACGATTCAAGCCTCGTTGTCAGCAAGCAAACCTCACTTCTGATGATTTAAACCTCATTTTTAACGATTCAAGCCTCGTTTTCCACAAAACAAACCGGATCTCCACTAGATCGCGCCGGATCGATTCTTCGAAGCGTCACCGCCACCAAATCGCCATTGATGAGCACCGCAAAAATCAACTCAAAACACAACCACCAATAATTTACCTTAAAAGGGCCACCAAAAGAGCATCAAATCCTACAGCTCCAAACACGCACCATCTCCTTGGTTACTCAAAACACCCGAAACTTTAACCAAATCGACAAGTTTCGGATACAGATCATTAGCAACCTTGACAAGCGCCGTTGTAAAATAAGCATACCCATCAGTAATTGGACCATGTAAATGTTTAATATGAACCTTGGTTAACTGGGGTTCACATAGAAATCCAAAAAGAATGGCCTTGTTTAGGTTCAAATACTATTCTTGAGTTGGGATTTTCAATGCAGCAAATATACTTCCTCACCAGGTCGGCATCGCAAGGTCAGCAACAATGGAGGTTCACGACATTTATTTTTGAAAAGAGAAGCAATTTGGGGATTTATCTATAGAATTTTCTTATTTGCGGAGTAAGTCCCTATATTTATTAGGTTCTTACAACAAAAAGCTCCGTTTTTATTTTTAACATTTTTATTACATTTTGCTCCTGCCTCTTGGGTGAGGCAGCCTCACCCAAGAATTTGTCTTGTTTTAAAGCTACTAACCAAGAAAATAATTACACAACCTGTCTCCATTATCGCAAAAATACCATAAGAGAAGTACATTATTAAATATAAAACATTTTAACAAAAGTACAAAATTTGAAATTTGAAACATTAAACATGAAGATTTTAATTTGAAATATAAAACATGAAGGTTTTAACGTGAAACATTAATATTTTAACTTGAAACATAAAACATGAATATCTTAACTTGAAACATAAAATATAAACATGAACATTTTAACTTGAAACATAAAATATATAAGACCTATCGAATTTCCCAAAGTACCAGTTTGGCCCCTATCGAATTTTAAAGTTAAAATGGTCCCCTATCCTTCAGGTTTTGCTTCACTTTGGCCCCCTATGGCTAACTTGGCCGTTAACTTTTAAATAACCCTTAAATATTAGGGGTATAATAGTAATTTTAGGTTCATAAGAATAGATAAAACTCCTACCACTATTCCACAAGCCATTCATGTTTCTTAGAAACATGAGAAACGCGGCACACATAAGAGGGGGTGTCACACGCTCGTTTAAACATGAGGAATTTAGTTCAAAACTTGATCATTTTAAAGCAAAACAAAAAAATTATATGTAATCTTAAAACGTGAGGACATTGACACAAAACATGAACATTAACCTTATGTATGGGCAACGTGAAGAAATTGACACAAAACATGAACATTAACCTTATGTATGTGCATTGGGCAACATGAGCATTTTAAAGCAAAATGTGTAATACAAAATGTGCATGATATAAACTAAAACATGAGGTATTTGAATTAAAAGATAAGTTGTTAAATCCTTAAAAATGAGTATTTTCACACAAAACATGAACATGAGGAATTTAGAACAAATACAAATTCTCGTTTGAGACCTGTCTCTACAGAGACCAAATATTATATGAGACTGCTATTGATTGAATTTGTCGTTGGTGAGCTTTAAACCCGCCGATTTCCTTGATTGAATTTGTCGTTGGTGAAATTGACCAAGGAATTGATCAAGAAAATTGACCGAAAGATCAAGCAAATTGAACGAAAGATCAAATTAACTGAAAAATCAAGGCAAAACAAAAATACTCAAGGACATTGATTGAAAGATCAAAAAAACTGACTAAAAGATCAAGCAGAAACAGTAAATGCTCATTCCCCTGCTCCTGGTCTCCACAAGGACAGGTCTCACCCAAAACTTTCTCTAGAACAAAAGGTAGAATTTTAATTTCATGAACATGATATATAAAATGAGGAATTAATCTGTTAGTTGTACTTGTACAAAAGCAACGCCGAGACCCATATTTAATTTCTTCCGTTTAATATAAGCCACGGGATTGAACAAATTAATGGTTAGGATTGGTGCCACACATAAGGGAGTTGCCACACATAAGATAGGGTGTCACACCTGATCCTAATTCTATATATTTATATTAAAGGTCATATATATTGTTTTTGAAAATCCATGGTCTTAAATTAAAATGGTGTTATATGTAGATCAATTTAGTTTAGTTTAGTTCACTTTAATTTAATTCAGTTCAATTCAGTGAAAGTGTAATTTAATGAAATTCAGATTAATTAAGTCATGCTGATTATTTTTAATACATTAATTTTTATTTCACTCTAATTCAATTCAGTTAAATTCAATCCATTTCAGTTAAAATATAAACTCTACCAAACGGGGAGTTGATTGCTGCTCCTAGTGCTAGTGCCTAGACTATTAAATCGATCCCTACGTCATCCGTGACATAACCATACCGCTCTATATAAGCCGGTCACTCATTAGTAATTTAGTACCTCTCTGAGTGAGTCTGTGACTGCAAGAATTGAAACGGAAAAGAACACCGATACAATGGCGGCTCTGATGAAGATACCGAGGGTGAAACTGGGATCACAGGGATTGGAAGTGTCCAAACAAGGTCTTGGATGTATGGGCATGTCCTCCAACTACGGCCTTCCCAAGCCGGAGCCCGACATGATCCAGCTCATCCACCACGCCATCAACTCCGGCGTCACCTTCCTCGACACCTCCGACGTCTATGGGCCCCACACCAACGAGCTCCTCATCGGAAAGGCACGTCTTACCTTTCTTATTTCCTGTTTCTCGGACCAACCCTCATCTGGTTTTTGTATCAATTTGATTGCTGAATGATTTGTTGGGTTGCTTCAGGCGTTACAAGGTGGGTGGAGAGAAAAAGTTCAGATTGCTAGCAAGTTTGGAATTTACTTTAAAGATGGAAAAATGGCACTTCGCGGTGACCCGGAATATGTTCGTGCTTGTTGCGAGGCCAGTCTGAAGCGCCTTGGTGTCGATTGTATTGATCTTTATTACATTCATCGTATCGATACCAGTACTCCAATTGAAGTCACGGTTAGTCGTTCAATATCTGAAATGCTGAATTATTTATGTATAAAGATTATGAAGAACACTATTTGTTTGCTTAGTGATTCAACAATGGCATATTGATAATCTATGATCGTAAAGTTTATGTCTCACTTTTGATGGCCACTCATGTGTTTAGGTTGGAGAAATGAAGAAATTGGTTGAAGAGGGCAAGATTAAGTACATTGGGCTTTCGGAAGCCAATGCTTCTACAATCAGGAGGGCTCATGCTGTTCATCCAGTTACTGCTGTGCAGAATGAGTATTCCCTCTGGGCAAGAGATTTGGAAGATGAAATCGTTCCCACGTGCAGGTAGAAGCATTTCCTTTTTGCTGGTTATCCGGGAACACAAAGTTGTTATTCTGACAGTTGCTTTTTTTATCAGGGAACTTGGCATTGGTATTGTTCCTTACAGCCCTCTAGGAAGGGGATTCTTTTCGACAGGGCCTAAAGTGATGGAAAACTTGACAGAGAATGATTCTCGTAAGGTTGGTGCAACTTAGCATACTCCTCTGGCTCTCTTGCTTGTGTGGTTTAATTGTTATTGGTCTGGAAATCAATGTGAATCTGTTATGACTAAACAGAACTGTGAACAATTTATATTTATCTGCACTCTGGTCTATCTGGTGAATATAGCTGCTTGGATGTAATCTTGTTTCAGATGGCTTTCTTAAAGATTAAATGGTCGGTTGCAAATAATTGTGTTCAAAAATGTTTCATTTGGTCAGCTATATACTATGGATTGTATGTTGCCACTGTGTTTGGTGGAGAGATAATAGTGTATGTCATTTATGTAAAAACATGTCCATAAGCTAATAAATCTGGTCCACCTTAAGAAAACTCAGTCGTTGGTGTCATCACCAACAAATTTGTGCAATTATCGTAGCTTGTCGCTCTGCTCTCAAAGTAGAATTAATTTTTTGATATAATTCAAAAGTAAAGATCTCTGCTTTAGGTGCATTCTGTTGTTAATTCATATCTTTATTTGATGTAATGCTTCATTGATCTTATTTTAGTTTTAATGTCTGTGTCTGTCTTTAACTTCCTGATTTAGCTCTCACATCTCTGATTATGTCAGGTAGAACTATTATGTTTGTGATTAGCTTATAATTTATGACTGTTCTTACGCAAACATGGCCGAGGACAAGAGTTAAACTGTAGATGAACATAAAACAGGGCTCTGCACAAATGTGTCTTTCTTAATAAAATTTTGGAAATGGGTGAAGAATTGTCTATTTGGTTCAAGAAAAAACCTTTTATTTCAAGTGATATGCTGCCACTTTCTATTGGTCACCAACACCTCTGTAGTCTAGTCTCTCTTTTAATCATTCTAGTTATCCTCATTCTTCTTTACTTCTCAATTTTTTCCGTCCAACAGAAATTTACATTTGCAAGTTCATAGCAGTCGTGTTTTTCCTATATTACCTTTGTAGGTCAAGTAAATAGCAAGTAATAAATCAAACGAGATGGATATGTTTGAAATTTCTGATTTAATCGATGAAAGTTTGAGAGCAACATAAACATACTCCAGACATCATGTTGGTCAAGTAATTATGCATGTACCCTTGATCTTTCAAAAAATCTGGAGTGTTACATTGGCATATAACTGCAATCAAATAATGTATTTCCTTGGTAATTCATTTTTCAGTAGAAGTATGTAGCTGAACTTCTCATATTTGTGTCACGTGCTCAACAAGCCATATCCGTGTTCTGATGTCTTGTCACAAATTGCAGGGTTTCCCGAGGTTGCAACCAGAGAACCTCGAACACAACAAACAAATATATGAGCGTGTTTCTGAAATGGCAGCCAGGAAGGGATGTACCACCGCTCAACTTGCACTGGCTTGGGTTCATCACCGAGGAGAGGACGTGGTTCCCATTCCCGGTACGACCAAGATTGAGAACTTCAATCAGAATCTCGGGGCCTTATCTGTTAAACTGTCCCCTGAAGAGATGGCTGAACTCGAGTCCTACGCTTCTCTGGATGTGGTGAAGGGAGAGAGACATGCCTTTATGAACATGACATGGATCAACTCAGACACTCCTCCTTTGTCTTCTTGGAAAGCTTCGGAAGTTTGAACCTTCCGCGCTGCTCAACAGATATGGTTAGACAATCGGTCTTTTGTGACTTTTTCGTTGTTTGTGCTACTAGTGAATGTTTATGGCTTCCAATAAGATAGGCAATGTTGCTATCAGTTTGTGTAATAAAGTACATCTGGACCTTATCCTCTTAAGGCAGTGTTAAATGCAAAAAATGAATCTGCAACATTATAGAAAATTTAGAAAGAGTTTCAATGTACTGAAGTTTTCTTAAAATAAAGGTGTTTGTTATGGTTTGAAACACATAAGCGTGAATTTAAATAGCTATGGGCTCCGATGAAAGTGAAAATTTGAAGCCCAAAATGAGTTCTTGGTTCTCTACTTAGCTGTGTGAACACATTATTTGCTTTGCTAACCCATTCACATTATACAGTCAATAACCAGCTTTAAAAACTGTAAAATGTGCTGTCAATGAATTTGGCCGGTATACTAAGACTTTGTCCTATCCGAACGTAGCAGTTGATATGCTTAGTTTAGCTATATACTATGATTCCATCAAATGTTTTTTTTTTCAGTGGCGTTTCCTAGCTAACACCGCATTATTTTAGGAAGAGTGTCACTATACCAAAGTCCTCTTATATAAAGGTGTTCGTTAGAGTTCGAAAACATAATAACATCAATTTAAGAAGCTATTATGGGCTCTGATCAAACACGTTCAGGGCTTCCTGTCATAGATTTTTCCGATGAAAGTCTGAAGCCCGGAATGATTTCTTGGTTGTCCATTTGCAAGGAAGTTCGAGTTGCTCTCGAGGAGCACTCCTGCTTCCTCGTACAGTATCCGACGATAACAGAGGAGATTAGGAGTGCAATTTTCCAGGCTTCTCAGCAGCTGTTTGATCTCCCAACAGAAACAAAACAAAAAGTCAACTCCAACACAGATAAGTTGATCGGCTACATCGGAGAATCTCCCCATAATCCGACTTACGAGGGCTTGGTTGTTGACGATGATGCACATGGTCCGGAAGCTGTAGCGAAGTTAACCGCTCTACTGTGGCCGTCAGGAAATGATCATTTCAGGTACTACTCTCTATTCTGGTTCATGTTGTAACTGTACAATCCATCTGGTCAAAATATTGGAATTTAATCATAAAATTGTGTTTTCTCTTAGTTTCATTTCAGTGAAATTTTCTGACAAAACTCCTTGATTTACCAGTGAGATCGTGGAATCCTACAAGCAGCAAGTGTCAAAGCTGGAAAAACTGGTGATGAGAATTGTTTTTGAATGCTTGGGAGTGAAGGAGTTTTATGACCATTACTATGAAGCATATATTGACATTCTTGGATTCAATAAACACCGATCTCCAGAATTAAGTGAAAAGCTTGGTGGCGTTGAAGAACACACTGATCCAACTTTCATAACACTTATTCACCAAAACCCTCAAGATTCAAGCTTTGAGGTTAAATCTAAGAAGGATGGCCGTTGGATTGCTGTGAAACTACCTCCTTCATCGTTTCTTGCCATGGCTGGTGATGCATTATTGGTACGTCTTTTAAAAACAGTTGAAATTATATTTTGATGATATTTAGGTTAATTCAGTAATACGGGCTCTTTTTACTTAATTAAGGTTATATAGTCGAAAAGATTGACTATGGTTTTGTTGGCATAATTATTGACTAGGCTTGGAGCAACGGCAGAATCCATCCTACTTTACATAGGGTGAAAATGAGCCCCGGCGAAACAAGACTGTCTATTGCGGTGGCTTCCTTTTGTAACGGTGTAATTCAGGTACCGGAGCAACTAGTTGACGACGACAAGCATCCCCTGCAGTTTAAACCTTTTAATCATTTGGGATTCCTTCACCATACTTTCAAGAACCCTAATTTGCTCAAAGATGAAGGCAAAATCAGAGCATACTGTGGCGTTTAATTAGCCCTTGTTTTGTGTACCTTCAAAATTCAAACTTCTAGTTCTATGTAAATTTGAAATGATATGTTTGTTTGATGATTTATTCGGGATGCCTAATGAAATATACACACTATTGAAAGATTTATAATTTATAATAAAATGTTGAAATATTGGTTAGAAATAGAATATAACATTTCCGAATACCGCATTTATGTATCGCACATCCCATAATTTGTTGAATGTTATTATAATTGTAACATTGCTATAAATTTTATTTTTATACAACTCCAATTTAACAATGAAAAGAGTTTATATTTGTTCTATCTCTCACTTTCATATAGTATTCTATTTTGATTACAAGGATCAATGTTTAAATTTTTTTGCGAATACATGGAAGTTCCAACTTAAGAATAAGGCGGAAATCTTGATTTAAAGCGATGAACAATTTAAAGTCCCTGAAATCTTGATTTTTAAGATAAAATAATTGTTTATTATTGGTCATTATTGTTCAACTTAATAAGGTTTTGACTCTCTCATCTCTTTCTGTACTGAGCCTTCTGAAATCGCTTTTAGATATATCCATTAGTAATGGATAACTTTTTGTTTTATAATAATAATATATTAATTGTTTTTGTTTACACTCACTTCTTTTGTTGCGCCTAATTGTTTGACGCATGCACTCAATCTGACCACTGTAACCACGACGTCCTCACCTTACTTTTTCAGCTACATAATAATTATTTCTATGCAATTTGATGGAAGTTTGCTTATTTATTTTAGAGAAGGTCTTGGGTGAGAACGAATGATAGTTCATGTGTTTCACAGTAGGACGGGCTCACCCAAGACTTTGTATTTATTTTATATGGTAATTTGTTGTTTAACGTGGTATCTTTTGAAAGTGAAGCCACCTTATGGCTATTGTTTCGAAAAATCCACCTTGCAACTATTGTTTTGTAATCTATAGGTGTTTTTGGATTAGACTATAATCGGGATACTTTTTTATTAGCAGGGTAATGACAAATCTTATTGGCTCGATTATGAAGAACAAAATATCTGGCTTGATTATATGCATATCATACAAATGAGACTTCTTTGGTCGTGGAGATCTCTTTATGGTGGATAGGGTTTAAATTATCGTGAATCAAATATTGGTTTTGGTAATGATATTGGTTTTAAATATATTATATTTTAATTTTTCTCTATCAAATTAGATGCATGATCAAATTTGATACCTAATTATCAGTTTGTGTCAATAGAGAAGTTTGTGTCATTAATAGGGAATGATGTGTCATTCTATGTCATTCGTTCCTGGACGATTTCCAGGACCCTGAAGTTGAATGGAGTAATTACCATTTTAAAAAAAAAAAGTTTCATTCTATGTGGCTATTCCATATCATCATTTACAAAATAAAAAAATCTTCCAAATCCAATCCATCATTAATTCTTCAATCCCTACAACTTTTATATTTTGATAAATCAATTCTTCATTGCATTTAAAACTCTCACATTAAAATTTCATTTACTTATTTCCTATAATAATAATAATCTAAATATACCGTGAACCAAATCTTTCATTGCATTTAGACCATGTTTGCCTGATATTTTCTGTAGATTAGTTCATTTCAGTTCAAATAAATATTTTTTATTTTTATTTTTTCAGTTCAGTTCAAAACATATTATTAAAAGCTTATTTTAAATATTATGGATTATAATGATATATGATTGATTTCAAAACTATTTTAGTTCATTTTAGTTATGTTACATGTATTTAAATTTATTTCAATTCAGTTAAATATATTTAATATATTTCAGTTCTATTCAGTCCACTTTAGCAAGACACAAGGTCATGCAAATAAGGCCTAAGTAAAAAGCATTTCAATGTAAGAGAAACTTCAAAATGGAAGGGATTGAAGAATTGATGAGAAAGGGAAAGAATTGAATTTGGAAGGAAAGAAGAAGAAGATTTTTTAAAATTTTAGAAATGATGATTTGAAATAGCTACCTAATGTGACACATTCCCTATTAGTTTTCCTTTTGATTTTTCCCGCTCTATCATTACTCTCAATTTATATGGCCCCAATTTAATTTTGTCTATTCAATGATTGACACATCATACTAAAATTTTAATTGTGAAAGTTGTATTGGAGATGAAGTTCATAAGAACATCCTCAATCTTTTTGGACTTAAAGCTCAATTCAAAATGTACAAAGTATACAAATTGACTTTGTGGTTGGAAAGGCTCTTACGTGGTACACATTTTGATTGAAGGGTCAAGTAGAGAGTGTCAAATTGAGGCATTCACTTGCTCTTCAAGAGAATAAGAAATTGTGTCAAATTTAATTGGACACAATTTAATTTTGTCCATTCAGTGATTTGACAAATCATTCTAAAATTTAAAATGTGAAGATTGTGAAGGCTGTTGATTGTCTTTTTTGTCTAGGGCAGATTTGAAACTAGCCGACCTCTATGTCTAGTAGATAACCATCTAACTAGAAATTAATAGCCCGGTATGAGGATCATGAGATCTTGAAATATTTAATAATGATTGTATCCATCTGTTTATGGACAATTCTGGCTAAGTATATGGGGAAATGAGGAAAACTCAAGCCCAAAAGGAGAAGGAATTGGAGAAGTTGGAACAACTGGGACTCTAAGATGGAAGATCTAAAAATCTCCCCACATCTGAACCTTTCAGATAATGACTTGGGTGAGAAAGGAGTTGAGGAAATTGGGAAGCTCCTTAAGTCACACGGTACTAGTTTGGAAAAAATGTACCTGCTTCATAATGTTGGGATATCGAGGAAAGCTGCCAAAACTCTTTATCTGAATTTACGTGAGATTGAAAAGCTTAGATTTCGAGCTCTTTATTTTTATAATAATATGATGACTGAAGAGTTGGGGGTTGTATCCATCTCGAGGATTTTGAGGTGCTCTCCCGATCTAGAGGATTTTTTATGCCCTTTTACAAGGGTGAACGCCGAAGGAGGAAAACTTCTTGCTGAAGCTCTCATGGACTGTACCCATCTCAAGATGTTTGATCTGCGTTATAATATATTTGATTGGATGATTGGAGACTGGCTAATATAGTGATGGATTTAATTTGACGAAAAAATGATGGTTTAAGAAAATTGAAACATCGTTCACTAATATATAATAGTTGGAGAAAAATCTTTCCTAGTCAGAGTGTCTTTTTTTTTTGAAAAGAAACGTGTTATCATTTCAAGTGAAAGTCCTGCTTATGATGACTTAACCAGTTCGTGTGATAGTTTTACTTCTAGTAATAAGATAAAACTAATAGTGCGGAAATTAAAGAACACACGAATTGATCACCCAGTTCAGTGCAAAGCACCTACGTCTGGGGGGCCGTAGCCCGTGTTAAGATCTTTCACTAGATGCAATAAACGTTCTCTGATCTATTACAATCTAATGGCTATATTAGCTAGTCTATCACACTACCAATTCTTTCTGATAGCTGTTAAGTGATTACCTTCTTTTCCACGAAGGTGCGACAGGATCTTGAACACCCGAGCTTCAACACACGTCCCAAGTGTGAGTTGGTTATGAAAAACCCTGGACCTGTGTCGCCTCTGTAGCTCAAAAGTATAACCCTGAGAAACAGGATTTTTGCAGTGTAAAAGCGATACCGAGCACGCGACCGTCGTCCATCTTTTATAGCACAATACTGTGAGAAAAACTTCCTTTTTCACAGCTCTATACTCCTTCCTTCACTGAACTTCTATTCCATATTAAATACTTGAAGAAAGGAACTGTTTGGTCTGTCTTCAACGTTTGTAAGGAATACTAATATACCATTGCTGCAAATCACGTTGAAGACTCCCATCATGACTGTAGTTTCCATACAAAGAGTATCTAAGAATATTTCCTATCGTCAATCACTCCTTAAAACCGAGATCAGACAATATTCTTTTTCTGCCACACATAAAGTCATGTTGCAACATGACTTCCACAAAGCAGCCAACTAAAACTGAAAAAAAACTGGACTTACAATCTCCCCCTTTGGCAATTTGTGGACCCAGACATATCAACCTTGTTCACTGAACCCAGGAGTCCAGACACATCTCAACAATTTCTGGGAATAACAAGCTACACATGAATCCAAAAAAAAAAAAAACTGTGGCAGAACTTATAAACTACAGTCATCCAATGTCTAAAAAATTAAGTTCAGAAATCTCTCCCCCTTGGGGCCATAAAATGCCAAAGGACCCCAATCAAAGTTGCACCAAAACAAAAGACATAGAGGAGAAGAAACAGCAACAGAGGACACACAAAAAATGCAACCACCACCATGATCAGGACTTCCTCGTTGCTGGCTGTTTCACTGATGACTTGGACCGTTTTGCAGCAGGTGGCCGAGTAGAGGTAGAGACCCGCTTCTTGGAGGAAGGTGGAGCAGTCGATGATGATGGTTCAGGAGCCTTAGAGGAAGAAGTACCAGCAGCCCTTCGTTTAGCAATTGTAGCAACAAGACCTACCCTGTCCTCTTGATGTTTCCGTAGCATATCCCCATGAAAGACCATTTGATCCATATGAAACTGAATCTTCTTATCAACCATACGAAGTTCAAACTCATCAGACATGACTGCAGCAGCCTGAGATGCCTCTCTATCCCAAGGCAAATCCAACACCTCCCGAGCAGCTGACTTTGCAGTAAACCCAAATTTACCAGCTGGCCTAACAGTGGTAGCATCCACTTCAAAACCTTCAGCCTTCAAGAATGCAGTAATGAGACATGGATGAGGCAAGGCATCCGTGCACCTAGAAGAGTCAAGAGTACCATGCATGCGCTTCAGAATATAGGCTCCAAGATTAACCTCAAAACCGGACCCAATGCCATAAAGCAGCTCTGCTTGATCAGAAGTCAGGGTGGTGGTATTTGTAGTCTGCATCCAGCAGCTAATTAGAACTTTAAACAGCATCCAAAATCGTAAGGTGAGAGAGCTGGTGGGCATGCAAGCCGCAGGCCATTTCTGAAGCTTTCCATGGGTAAGAACTCTAGCCATTATATCATTGTCCACATTGTAGTCCTGGGGATAAACCAAATCCTCTTCAACAAACATCCTAATTCCAAGGACCTCATTCAGCTTAGCTGGAGTGAGTGTGAGAATTCTCCCCCTGAAGTACAGCTTGCCAAACCATTCATCTCCAGAGATCAGATTGCCAGGCATTAAATTACTGTAGAACTCAAGAACCATCTCAGGATCAAAGTCCTGAAATACAGTGGATGCCTGAACACAATTGATCTGCTGCAGAAACCTATCAAACCCAGTCTCTGCACATTTCTTCATATCAACCACTTTTTCAACCAAAAAACCCCTGGTAGCTAAGATGTCATGGTCAGCACCAGCCTTAATGGAGTGAAACTTCTCAGAGTGGGCCAAGGATAGAAGCCTGGCACAGAGCGTATCAAGGTCATCTGGTACAGCAGCTGCATTAGGTGTATTATCAGTCAATGGAGTTCCAGTTTTACCCCTTTTTAGATCATCCGAACCCATGCCTTGATCTTGAAAGTCAGCATAATCCTCCTCATTTGGAGCTTGATAAGGGGATGCAGGAGTAGAACAATCCTGACCAGTGTAGGCATTATCCAAATTGATTGGAGAGTCTTGAACAGTAAGCTTAATGGGACTGAGCCCAGAAAGGTCAGAAACACGTGCAGCTTTAGAAGGACTAGCATCCTCTTCACCAAGGGGTTTGTCACTGTGATCCGAAAATACTGGTGGCACTGGGGACTGGTGATTCCCCGAGCTTGAGATCTGTCCTTGCTGCTCAGTGATAGGGACAGTAGGTGTGGAGCATTTTCCAGCTACTCTCTTAGATCTCCTTGAGTAGTGTAAGGTAGCAGGAGCGGGGGCTGACAAGTTAGTCTTTGGAACTATAGCAGGAGCTGGGGCTGACATGTTAGTCTTTGGAACCATAGCAGGAGCTGCCCATGTTGTAAATTTTGTCTGGTGATATCTGATGTCCACCCTCTGCCTTAGGGATAGCAAGCGAGTGCTATCTGAAGACCCATTCAACGAGAACTTCTTGGGTACCCTTGGTTTAAGCTTATTCAAGCTGATGAGTTTGGAAATGGGCAGTGGGACCTCTGTATGTGACACAGTTCTGCTTGACTGACTGTGGTCATTCTCCTGCGACTGTGAATCCAGATCGTCATGCTCTTCAAAGGTCGATGCAGATGCAGTAAACGGACCCAGAACTTCATCATCATGACCATTGCCCTGGTCATCAAGAACTGCAGTCTGGGTGTGTTCCTCAGATTGTAGAATTTCAGTATTCTGCGAAGGACAGGTAGACGTTGGTGTTGCAACATGAGCATGCTGCTGGTCCACGGGTAACTCTTTTCCAGTAGAGGCACTCGGAGATACCCTCACTGATGGAGCTGGCTTTCTCAAACTCTGAAGAATTTCAGCAACAGTACGCTCATCCTCCTGGACCTCCTCATCATCAGATGGAGGTTCAAAACACTCTTCAAGAGATAGTCCATCAGGTAGACTGAGCACTGCTCCAGTTTCACCATATCGAATGAACCCTGACGATGGAGATAAATCTGGATGAGATTCCCCTACAATTTCATCAACTATGCCAGAGACAGTCACTCTTGGGCGAGGAGGAGCTGCCTGTTGAAACTGTGTATACCTCTGTGGTACTCTCCCATCATACCAAATCCTACCTGCAGTTTGTTTAGTTCTCCTGGAGACCACTCTTGCAGATGACTGTTTCTTTATACGGAGCTTTAGTCTCTGACCCAAGGTGAGATGATCCATGGGATCAACAGAATCTGCAACTTTTGAGCTTGAAGACCTGGATGGAATATGGCTTCCCTCCTGTGACACTGGATCATCCACATTAATTGGATTATTGGAGGTGTTGGTGAACACAGTCTTGAGCTTAGTGTTAGACCGTGTGTGATAGGGCCTCTTTCTCACACAAAGGACTTTGGTGTGTGACGGTCTCCTTGGTGGCTCAGAGTTCCCCGTGCTGTGCTTGTCCCCTGCCATTGAAGAGCTTCTGGTGGAATACCTGGAATTTGAAGATGAGGGTCTGAGATAAGGATTAATCACAGGTTTAGGCCTTACAAAACTGGGCTTGTAAATATCAGACATGATCTTAACATCAGTTCTAGGGGGCTTGGGCCTCATCAAACCATTAAAGGAGCATCTATCAGGATTATTCTTACTGCCAAAGGTATTATGCAGAAAATTGTCCATGTCTTTAACATACTCCCAATGTTCAAGTTTCTCATAATAAGCCTTGATCCTGGATGCATCCTTAGTACCAGGAGCAGGTATAAAGTTTTCAGGAATAACATTTAAGCATGGAGAAGGGGGTGAATCAGGCAAAGGTTTCACAAATCCAATAGCATAAGCCTCGGGCTCACTCAAATCAGAATACGGATCCCAAATCCCCTTAGCCCATCGTGTATCAGAAACTCCCCCTAAGTCTGTCAGTTCCTGTCCCTCAAAACCCATACAGTAACGATAGCTCTCTCGAAAATACATAGCATATACACCAATTTGGACTGACACCTCAACAGAATACTTCAACGACGAATCAGAAAACCCTAGCAACCAGATTTCCAAGGCACCGAAATTAACCCAGAGATAGTTGCAGATTGATACCTGGGGCCGCGAATAGGTGACGTTTATCGGATTGCCCTCGCGGTGCGATACACGATTCGTCGAGTAGGAAAGCACACAGGTCGCGATGAGAGAGAAAGCTTCAAGAGATTTCTGGTGTTGCAATAGGCAAGAGGGAGGGTTTTTCCGAGGCGCGAAAATAGAAGAGAAAATTAACTTTTCAGCTCTTTTTCGTCAAAAATTAAAAGGCTTGCCCAACGGGAAAAACACACATCAATTCTGTTGGGCCCAGCTGTCTCCCACTGCTCACGCCCATTAGTTTCATTACTTGCTGTAAACTTTCATGTTGCAACATGACAAGCAACATTCACTCTCAACCATATTTTTGGTATTTTCTAATATTTGTAAAGCGGAAACACTCAATTGAAAAGTAACAACTATACAGGGCGGGTAGCCTTTAGTACTTTAGATAGTGCACACCCCAAGATGTTGTCTTAGGGTTTCAAATGTTGAAGCATCCAATGGCTTAGTGAAGATATCTGCAAATTGGCTCTCAGTAGGCACGTGCTTAAGTTCCACTTCCTTTCTCTCAACTAAGTCTCGAATAAAGTGGTGTCTGATATCTATGTGTTTGGTTCTGTTATGCTGGACTGGATTCTTGGAGATATCAATTGCAGATTTATTATCACACAAAATAGTAAGACTGCCTAGTTTCACACCATAGTCTCGAAGCATCTGTTTCATCCATATCAGTTGGGTGCAGCAGCTTCCAGCAGCTAAATACTCAGCCTCAGCAGTGGACAGAGATATCGAATTTTGCTTTTTGCTGTACCAAGACACAAGATTTTGACCAATAAAGAAGCAACCTCCTGTTGTACTCTTCCTGTCGTTTGCATTACCAGCCCAATCAGAGTCACTATACCCATACACTTGACAACTTATACCTTTCGAAAACCAGATACCATAATCAGCTGTGCCAGAAATGTATCTAATGATTCTCTTTACTGCAGTGACATGAGATTCCTTAGGTGCAGCTTGAAACCGAGCACAAATTCCTACACTTAAAGAAATATCAGGCCTGCTAGCTGTTAGATACAAGAGACTGCCAATCATACTCCGATATAGCTTAGTATCGACAGGCACACCTTTCTCATCTTTAGTTAACTTTTCAGTGGTAGACATTGGAGTTCGTACTGCCTTTGCATCTCCAAGACCAAACTTCTTGACCAAGTTCAGAGCATATTTTGTTTGGTTGATGAACAGACCATCATCACCTTGCTTGACTTGAAGTCCTAGAAAGTAAGAAAGTTCACCCACCATGCTCATCTCAAACTCCGATGTCATCAACGAGACAAATTCATTTACAAGATCTGTAGAGGTTGAGCCAAATACAATATCATCCACATAAATCTGAGCTATTAAGATGTCTGTCCCTTGAGAATACATGAACAGGGTTCTATCAACTCCCCCTCGAATATAGCCCTTTTTAAGAAGAAATTGAGTTAGTCTTTCATACCAGGCTCTTGGTGCTTGTTTGAGACCATATAGGGCTTTCTTGAGTTTAAACACATGATTGGGAAAGTGAGGATCTTCAAACCCCTTAGGTTGTTCAACATAAACTTCTTCATTGACAATGCCATTTAGAAAAGCACTCTTAACATCCATCTGATGCAGCTTAAAATTCAGTACACACGACATGGCTAAGAGAATCCGAACAGATTCAAGTCTTGCAACAGGGGCGAATGTTTCATCAAAATCCACTCCCTCAACCTGAGTGTATCCCTGAGCTACCAGTCTGGCTTTGTTTCTGGTCACTGTCCCATCTCCATCAGATTTATTCTTAAAGATCCATTTTGTACCAATTACATTAATCCCCTGTGGACGTGCAACCAGTTCCCACACATC
The DNA here is from genome assembly GCA_963678965.1 of Cruciata laevipes. Taxonomy (NCBI): domain Eukaryota; kingdom Viridiplantae; phylum Streptophyta; class Magnoliopsida; order Gentianales; family Rubiaceae; genus Cruciata; species Cruciata laevipes. The sequence goes on from OY787635.1 coordinate 13,826,952, forward strand.
ATTACGTTCGAACTGGCTAAGCTCTTCCTGCATGGCTGAAATCCAGTATTCATCCAATAGAGCTTCCTTATGGTTCTTAGGCTCAACTAGGGAAAGAAAACACTGAATCACATGTCGACTTCCATGATGCATTTGTGCATAATTTAACCTTGGCAATCCCCGTGGATTCCTAGATCTAGGGGCACTTCCTGTATTGTCTGAGTTGTCAGGCTCCTCTTCATCAGATATGCAGTGATCATTTTCAAAGTCATCTGGGATATTTCCAGATGGGATAGTCACATTCTTTTGAGCTGTTGTAGTATCTTCATCACTGCCATGGGGTGGTGGAGCTGTGGAATCAGAGGAGTCACTTGTTGCAACTTCAGAGGATTTTGAAATTTTACTGCTGTCAGCATTCGGAAGTGATGTTGCAACATGAGTATTTGTCGCAGGTTGATCAGGGGTATGATTTTCCTCACTTCTCTGAGGTAATGGTTGCTGGACTATCTCAATATCCTCAGTATCGTCTGTAACTCTATCATCCACATCCTTGATTACTACATTAATGGATTCCATAAGAGTTCCTGTGCGCTTATTGAACACCCTATAAGCTCTGCTGTTTACTGCATAACCAAGAAATACTCCCTTATCTGATTTAGACTCAAATTTCCCAAGTTTTTCTCTGTCTCTAAGAATATAGCATTCAGCACCAAATACGTGAAAATGAGCAACGCTTGGTTTCCTTCCTTTCCATATTTCATATGCAGTTTTTTCTGTCCATGGCCTCAGATATACTCGGTTGATCACATAGCAAGCTGTTTTAACTGCCTCACTCCACCATCTTTTAGGAACACTGTATTCAGCCATCATAGACCTAGCCATCTCTTGGATAGTTCTATTCTTGCGTTCCACAATCCCATTCATAGGAGCTGAGTATGGTGGGGCATAGATATGAGTAATACCATTCGCAGAGCAAAATTGGGTCATAGCTTCATTCTTGAATTCTCCTCCATTATCTGTTTGAATACGCACAACCCTCTGATTTAGACTTGCCTTCTCATTGTTCAGACGAAGTACTAGATCCCGAATGACACTCACAGCCTCTGATTTATCAGTTAGAAGTTCAACCCATGAATACCTGGAGTAATCATCAACACAGACAAAAATAAACCTCTTTCCAGAGATACTTAAGACATTCACTGGTCCCATGAGGTCCATATGTAGAAGTTCCAGATTTTGAGATGTGGTAATGTCATTAATAGCAGGGTGAGAGGTCCTGGTCTGTTTACCCTCCTTGCATGGTCCACAGATCATATCTTGCTGATAAGCAATGACTGGCAGTCCTCTCACAGCTTCAATTCTGGAGACCTTGTTCAGAGACTTGGTGTTTGCATGGCCCAATCTCCTATGCCATAGTGTCGAAGTGTCCAATTTGGCAGATAGACAAGTGATGGATTGTTCCAAAATATAACAATTGTCTGAAGATCTTCTACCTGTGAGCACACCATTTGATCCTTGCCTAACAGTGCATATTGACTCATCAAAGTGAACTGTCATCTGATGGTCACAAAGATGGCTGATACTGATAAGATTGGCTTTGAGATCTTCTACTAATAGAACATCATAGAATATAGGAAAATCTTGAATTTGCAGCTCCCCTTTTCCAATCACTTTACTGATTTTTCCATCCCCAAACTGAACAGTGCCAATCCAAGGCATAACATTTTTCAGCAATTCTGGTGATCCGGTCATGTGTCTTGAGCAACCGCTATCAAAATACCATGTGTTCCTGGCATAGACACTATAGCAAGTATGGACTACAAAACAATTAATAGATTTTTTAGGAACCCATACCTTCCTGGTTAATCTCTTCTGTTGCTCCGGTTCCATGTTGCAACATGAGGTAAACTGCTTGCCTCTCATGATGTCTCTTAGTAGTCTCATGCATTGATATTCATTATGCCCCTGCATCATACAATACTCACAACATTTGGGAGGAGTCCTTCTTGACAAAACAACCTCTCGATTTTTCAGCTCAGAATTTGCTCCTTCAAGATTCCTGATGATTTTTCCACTCCTTCTATTAGTAGAGTCTTGGATACCAGCAGGAACAAAGACAGTTTTCTTCACTTGAGAACTTGAACCAAAGTTATTGTAACCCAATCCTTGCCTGTTTCCAGCATTCTTCCCAATCACAAGAAGATCATCCAGTTTGGCTGTTCCTGTATTCAGTTTCTGAATGGTGAGCTCAGCTTCCTCAGCCCTTTCAGTTAAGGACCTTATCTTATTTCTCAGATTCTCACAGTCACTGGTTCTGGCATTAGCCTTTTCTTCAGCACTTACTGCTCTAAAAGTCATAACTTCCAGCTTCTTGATTAGGATCTCAGAGGCAACTTCAGCATCCTTAGCTCTTTTGGTCATTATCTCAAGTTTCATGGCACTCTCATCATTATCCATAGGTCTCTTTCCATCAGAAATTTCTATTTTCTTCTGTAATTCAGCAAGTAATCCCTCAGATTTTTCAGCTCTGTCAGTCATAGATCTAAGTTTTGCAGTTAATTCCTCAATCTCCTGTTCTTCCACAAGTGCATCATTTACTAGAGTGTTGATCTTGTCTTTTAGAGACTCAACATCTTCAGTAAGTTTTAGTGCCATATCACCATCAATCTTTGTTTCTGTCAGAGTCTTTATAGTCTCAACTGATTTTTCCCATTCAACATAAAGACTCTCATATGCAGACTGGAGAGACTCCTTGGTAACGTCATCATCATCAACATTTTCCAAGACTGGTCCAGATTCAACAACTCGTACTCCAAAGGACACATGTTTCTCCGGTTGGCTCTCATCTTCATCATCACTCCAAGTTTCTCCAGATGATATGAATGCCTTTGGTTGATTGAGAAAATTTCCACATTGATAAGACAAATGTCCATAGCCATTGCACTCTTTGCACTGTGGTTTTCCAGCATGCTTAGTCCCTTCAGGACCTCTAGGTAGGTCATCAACAGATCTCAGTCTATTTTGGGCTGAATCAATTCCTTGAAGATTTTTGGCTGTGTTCTGAGACTCTGTAACCTGTGCACCTTGTCCCTGAGAATACTGATTCCCCAGATTTTGATTTCCTTGAGCTTGTACTCCTTGTGATACAGGATAACTCCTTACTTGACTTTGTGTACCTTGATTTAGTGAACTCTGATTTGCTCTTCCTTGGTTCCCTGAAAAACCTCTTCCTTGATTTCCTCTCATGAATTTGCCAAAGTTTCTAGCTAGGAAAGCTATCTCCTCTGATCCATATCCATCAATCTCTTCCTGTTTTCCCTTTCCTTTTGAGTGAGAAGCATGAAAGGACAATGCCTTTTTATCCTTACTTTTGTCAGTCTGCATCTCTGAAGTTTTCATGAATCCCATCAGCTCATCCAATGTTATCTCATCCTTCAGCTGGGAATTAATTTCTAAATTCATAACTAGCCCTAAGAATTTCTCAGGCAGTGATCTCTTCACTTTGTCCAGAACTTGAGCTTCTGTATAATGTTCACCAAACTGATGTGCCCTGTGGATCAAGTCCTTCAATCTGAGACTGAACTCATCAACAGATTCATGCTCAAGCATCTCCAGGCTCTCAAATTCAAATTTTACCATTCCAAGCTTGATTTTTCTGACTGGTCCTGATCCTTCATATTCTTTCTCAAGTGCCTTCCAGGCAGCCCTAGCAGTTGTACACCCAGAGATGATTCTGAACTGCTCATCCTTTACTCCATTGTACAGTGCACCCAAGACTTTACTGTTGAGTCTTTTAAGTGCTTTCTCGGTTTCAGTCCAAGGAGCTGGTTTGGGAATGGTTGCTCCTGCCACATTGGTTGTGGTTGGTGGAGAATATCCAACTTCAATCATATTCCAAGCATCATCGTCTAGCTGATCGATAAAAATGCGCATCCTCGTTTTCCATTCCGGGTAATTTCCATCTACCAACAACGGAGCTCTGGTGATGGATCCTCCTTCTCTGGCCATCGTAAGCAGATCGTACACTCACCTCGCAAGAGGAAGAAAGGAGCGATTAAGCTCTGATACCAAATGAAAGTCCTGCTTATGATGACTTAACCAGTTCGTGTGATAGTTTTACTTCTAGTAATAAGATAAAACTAATAGTGCGGAAATTAAAGAACACACGAATTGATCACCCAGTTCAGTGCAAAGCACCTACGTCTGGGGGGCCGTAGCCCGTGTTAAGATCTTTCACTAGATGCAATAAACGTTCTCTGATCTATTACAATCTAATGGCTATATTAGCTAGTCTATCACACTACCAATTCTTTCTGATAGCTGTTAAGTGATTACCTTCTTTTCCACGAAGGTGCGACAGGATCTTGAACACCCGAGCTTCAACACACGTCCCAAGTGTGAGTTGGTTATGAAAAACCCTGGACCTGTGTCGCCTCTATAGCTCAAAAGTATAACCCTGAGAAACAGGATTTTTGCAGTGTAAAAGCGATACCGAGCACGCGACCGTCGTCCATCTTTTATAGCACAATACTGTGAGAAAAACTTCCTTTTTCACAGCTCTATACTCCTTCCTTCACTGAACTTCTATTCCATATTAAATACTTGAAGAAAGGAACTGTTTGGTCTGTCTTCAACGTTTGTAAGGAATACTAATATACCATTGCTGCAAATCACGTTGAAGACTCCCATCATGACTGTAGTTTCCATACAAAGAGTATCTAAGAATATTTCCTATCGTCAATCACTCCTTAAAACCGAGATCAGACAATATTCTTTTTCTGCCACACATAAAGTCATGTTGCAACATGACTTCCACAAAGCAGCCAACTAAAACTGAAAAAAAACTGGACTTACATCAAGGTCCTCGAAAACGTCCAGAGACGTTTGATACAAGGAACGGGGGTGGAGAGGACCACGAAGTAAAAACACCAACACTCGACTTAGCAAAATGAGCTAGTAAGTGAGTCGAGGAATTTTCTAAACGCGGCACCCAATATGGGGAATCTAGTCCATAATCGAGAATCTGGCTCCTGATTTCCTCAACCACTGTCCCAACCTCCAATGTGCATGTAATATCCCCCCGAATCATCTGAATGAGTGGCAAACAGTCTCCCACGAGAATTGGAGGAACGGGCATCGACCCCACTAGCTCGCAGGCATCTCTGGCTGCATAAACTTCGGCCAATAGGGGATTTCCGACCAGGGGCATTCGTCTAGCAATAGCTCTAACGAAAAGACCATCTGAATCTATAGCCACTGCTCCTAGCCCCGCGAAACCATGACCTAATCCCGCGTCGAAGAAAACCCTTGGAACATCTGCAGGGGTCCAAAGGAGAGCAGTTTCCTCCAATGTCGAAGAAATTCGCCCAGGCCAGTGGTTAGCCCGATGGAAGCTCGAAAGATTACCCGTGACCATGGACGGCACAATTGAGCTGTTAAGATGGAAATTCTCAAACACTTCCCTATTAAGCTGAGACCATATTGCATCACAAAGCATCAACAGCAACTCGGACATCTCCGAGTGTCTTCATTTTCAACATTCAGAGTGTCTTCATATGACCTTGAAGATTGATTGAAAATTCGGCCCTGATATTTCGGAGGCCTTATTCACATGGAAAATTATGCCCGTATACATTAGCTACCAGTGATATTCACCTCCAATTTGCTTCGATTGTGCTAACTGAACACGGTTCGAAAAACCATAGTGTGAATATTAAGATAAAAATAGAATAAATCAATGGATCTGCACTGGATTCTTGATTTCTGAAAGAATTTGAGAGAGATAACTGAAAGAGACAACTGACGTAACGATGTTTGATATAAATAAGTAAAAAATTAGACTGTTAATGAATTGGACGGTTAAGATTTCGCTGATGAAATTTGGCTATTTCATCTAACAGAATAATTCAAGGCAAATAATTATTGAAATTAAATGTAGGTGATTTGAAAATTGAAACGATTTGATTAATATAAAAAAATAAAAAAGAAGAAGAAGAAGAGATAGAAATTTTACACGGGAAAGAAATCTAAATTTTAGAAAATTTAATTAACAAATATATATATATATATATAATAATAACTAATAATAGAATTTTGGTGCCCTATACATTAGAAGACACATTTTTATTAGGAAATGTATAGGGCACCAATATTTTGGTATCCATTAATATAAATGTCAATTTCATTCATTGTAATCGTTTCTGAATGTTTCCCAGTATCTTTCATGAATTTCTTCAAAAACATATTAGAAAACTTCAAAATTTTCAAAATTATAGCACTATTAAATTTGTTTTAAAAATTATAGCAATATATAATTATAGTAATACCATTAAAAATTCTGTACAAGTACGAGTATTGGAATCGAAATATTGGAGAAAAAGGCCAAAATAGTACCACTTTTACTTAATTGGTATCCACTTTTTAAATTTGCATAAAAAAGGTACCAAGTTTTTCATTAATGTTACGAAATGATACCCGCGACCTGCAAGTCAACACATAGTCAGAGGTTTTTAGATAAATTCTCGTTATATTAAATTACAAAAAATCTACTCCGTACTAGATTAAATTCTTTTGTAGTGGCATAATATATCTTGGAAAATTATTTTTTGTGCTTAACAAAAACAAATCCAACATTTTAGCCTTACATTTTGCAATTTTTTTTTTCAGGCCTAACTCTATTGCGTTAGATCTTTCGTTACATTTGATTGCATGCTCTACACTTGCAAAATGTATTGGCTCTAGGGGTATTTTGGTCACTTTATATTTAAAATATTTATTATTTTACCACACGTCTCCTCTAATTCCGAATCATGTAAATTCAAAATGTGAAAATGAACCCCCAAATTACTGTAAAATATGGTATGTGTATAAAATGTGACAAATATAACATGATACCTAATCATAGTAGATATAGGTTTTAAAAAGAGTATTTACAAAATATTATGATAAATATTGTAAGGTGTAAAATTTAATTTTGAAGACTATTACGGTACAAAAAAGAGAATTTTGTTTAACAAAATTTTAGGTAATTAATTGTATCCCCTCATTTTCTTAATATCATAGGAAAAGTCTTGGGAGTGACCGTCACTATATAGTGACCGGACTAAATTATAAATAGTGCAATAAAGAAAATCAAGGAGGGACCAATTTGTAATTTTAAAAAATTTTAAAAACTCACGCGCTACAGTGTTTCCGCGCGTGTACAGTGTTTGCTACAGTGTCATTCAATGTTTCAAGTTAAAATGTCCATGTTTTATGTTTCAAGTTAAAGTGTTCATGTTTCACGTTAAAACGTCCATGTTTTATGTTTTAACGTCCATGTTTTATGTTTTAAGTTAAAATATTTATGTTTTATATTTCAAGTTAAAATGTTCATGTTTCAAGTTAAAGTGTTCATGTTTCACGTTAAAACGTCCATGTTTTATGTTTTAATTTAAAATGTTTGTGTTTTAATTTAAAATATTCATGTTTTATATTTCAAGTTAAAGTGTCGTTAAAACGTCTATGTTTTATGTTTTAAGTTAAAATATTTATGTTTTATGTTTCAAGTTAAAGTGTCCATGTTTTAAGTTAAAGTGTCCATGTTTTAAGTTAAAGTGTCCATATTTCAAGTTAAAGTGTTCATGTTTCACGTTAAAACGTCCATGTTTTATGTTTTAATTTAAAATGTTTGTGTTTTAATTTAAAATATTCATGTTTTATATTTCAAGTTAAAGTGTCGTTAAAACGTCCATGTTTTATGTTTTAAGTTAAAATATTTATGTTTTATGTTTCAAGTTAAAGTGTCCATGTTTTAATTTAAAGTGTCCATGTTTTAAGTTAAAGTGTCCATATTTTAAGTTAAAGTGTTCATGTTTTAATTTAAAGTGTCCATGTTTTAAGTTAAAATGTCCATGTTTTAAGTTAAAATGTCAATGTTTTAAGTTAAAGTGTTCATGTGTTTACTGTAGCAACTCGACACTGTAGCAAATCGGCACTGTAGCTCGTGGCTTGACACTGTAGCGCGTGATTTTTTAAAATTTTCTGAAATTGCAAATTGGTCCCTCCGTGTTTTTTTAACTTATATCCTATTTGCAATTTAATCTGGTCACTATATAGTGACGGTCACCCAAGAGACCAACTCATTATTATATATGATAATTGATCTAACCTTTAACTATGTGTTAACCCACTTAAAACCTGCCATCGTAGGTCGCGGGTATCATTTTGGAACATTAATGCAAAAATGGGTAATTTGTTGTGCAAATTTAAAAATGAGTATATTGGGTATCATTTTGGGCTTTTTCTCCGATTATTGGGTTAGTTGGTCAAAGTCCAAAATAAGGCCTTTTTTCTTCAGTTTAACTACCGGTAATTTATACGTAGACTGAATCCGACTATCGTACGGGATATCTCCGTTGCTGAATCTCAGGTACGCCTTTCCGGAACTTCATCTCTGAAAATTTTAGCTACGGATTTGTTTGTGATCGATTTCGTTTTTCTGCTTAATTGTTATCTTCGCAATTCAGTTTCGAGAAATCGTATCAAATTAGCTGACATTATTGGGAATTCTTAGTACTGATTTAGATAAATTCATTATGGGATTGCCTGTGATGAATATTATAATCTCGTGATGAATATATGGCGGAAATTGTGATCTATATGAATTGGTTTGTTTGTGAATCTGATTTGTTAAATTGAGCATTTAATATGTATTTCCATGGACTCCTTCACAGACACACCTTATCGTTATGTTATTCCTTGGCTTGTGGCTTGATTGGTTCATTAGGGTGGTATCAATAACTAGGCCTTTTGATTAACAGTTACACTGATGAGCATCTGTGCAAAGTTGTTGTTTCGCGGTTCTTGTTTTTAGTTTAGTATTGATGTCATGACTCAGCTCCTAGTTATGAACTGAAGTGTACAGTCCAGAGTCATTGTTTTGGATTTTATTAGGTGCAGAAAGCTGAATAATGTGAAATAAGACCTGTAATGATATGTTGGCGAATCATTAGATTTTTAATTGAGTGAATCCGATTGGAACTGTCAAAATTTTGCCGAAGTTACCCTGTCAACTATAATTCGATTTCCAATCTGATGTTTAGCCTGGAAAAGGTTTGAAATAATCTACTAAACTATAAAATATACTAGTTTGGATTAAACTAATGTTTAAGAAACTGGATGGGACACATATTTTATGTTTCGTTGATGATTAACCAACTCAATGATTACTCTTTAGAATATTAGGTGTAGTCGTAGACAATCATCAACTGGATTAAGTGTTTTACACCACTTTCCCCCAATCCTCACTGACTTTTTAAGATGCTCATTCTGTTGGCAAAATTCTCATAAAACCCCACTCACATACTGTGTGCATACATGATGAAAAGAATAAAGGATTTGGCTTAGCCACATGCTAATATATATTTGAAAGGATAAACATGAAGGACTGAATAGAGAAGTATGTGGTGAAAATTAAAGGGGAAATAAAAATTGAATAAAAATTTGTAGGTGAAAATGATTAAAAAGTTTAAAATTGGGGCATCCATAACTAATTTGAAAATGATTAACTGACGTTCCCATTTAAAAATTCTAAAAGTTACCTGTTGATTTTAGGGATTTAAAAGAAATTTACTGTGTATGAACCTGTGATTTTTGTGATATAGAGATATGTTTTTTCAGGAGAATGCACATTGGATTTATGTAGTTTCCACTTATTTTTTAAATTGATTACCTGAAGAAATGATAATTTTCTTGGCTGCATTTCTGTTTATTGGGGAATTTTAACCGATGAATATCAGGAATCCTATGGCCAATATTTTTGTAGCTTCAAAAACAGAATTGACTATTAATTAACACGATCATTGTTATTCTAATTATATAAGATCGTAGACTGTATTTGGATTGGCTTTTTTTCTGTTTTGATTGGTTAACTTCAGCATTTGATATGTATTCCCAGGGACTGCTGTTTGGTTACTGTACTTTATTGTCTTGTTATTCTCCCTCAGAATCAATGTTGCTTGATAGATTCATTCATTAGACACCAGTATACTGGGTGTTTGTAAAAACTTGATAGCATCGGTGCAAAGTTGTTGTTATTACAGTAAATATCATTAGATGTTTTATCATGTGTCATGAGTGCAGATACTCCTGTGCAGTGTGCAGTCTGGAGTCCTTTTTTACTTTGTTTTTTTGGTGTAGAAAACAAAGAAGTTGATACATTCAAAATTTTAATGCTATCTGTTGACATAAATAAAGTTTGATTTGATTTCCAACTCAATGTTAGCCAGTCTATTAATTTACTGTTTATCAAATTGAACTTCAATTTTTTTTAAAAATACTCGTATTCCCTTGGCACAGTTGGAGATCTGCTTGAAACGAAAATGCCAGCTCAAAAGGTTGAAACTGGTCACCAGGACACAATTCATGATGTTGTTATGGATTACTATGGAAAGCGCCTTGCAACGGCTTCTTCTGACAACACCATCAAGATAATTGGTGTTAGTAACTCAAACTCGCAGCCTCTTGCAACTCTGACTGCCCATCAGGGACCTGTGTGGCAGGTAGCCTGGGCCCACCCAAAGTTCGGATCCCTTCTTGCATCGTGCTCCTTCGATGGAAATGTCATCATCTGGAAGGAAGGAAGTCCAAATGAATGGAGCCAGGCCTATGTTTTCTCCGAGCATAAAGGATCTGTTAACTCCATTGCCTGGGCTCCTCATGAAGCAGGACTGTGTTTAGCAAGTGGATCATCCGACGGAAACATCTGTGTCCTGACTGCCCGAAATGATGGACACTGGGACACATCCGTGATCGAGCAGGCTCACCCGGTTGGCGTAACCTCTATTTCGTGGGCCCCATCAACTGCTCCAGGTGCCTTGGTGAGTGCTAATCTGCTCAACCCTGTTCAGAAGCTGGTCTCTGGTGGATGTGACAACACAGTGAAAGTGTGGAAGCTTTTCGAAGGGACATGGAAAATGGACTGCTTTCCGGCTCTTCATATGCACACTGATTGGGTTAGGGATGTTGCTTGGAGCCCTAATCTGGGACTTCCGAAATCTACCATTGCTAGCTGTTCTCAGGATGGGAAGGTGATCATATGGACTGTGAAGACGGAAGGTGAGCAGTGGGAGGGCAAAGTGCTGAACGACTTTCAGGCCCCGGTTTGGCGAGTGTCGTGGTCGCTGACTGGTAATATACTCGCCGTGGCAGATGGGAAGAACAATGTGACTCTGTGGAAGGAAGAAACTGACGGCGAGTGGCAGCAGGTGACCATAATCGCCGATTGAAGTTCCTCACTGAACTATCTTTCGTAGTGTTATGCAGTCTAAAGAAAGCATGCTTTTTTGGCATTTTGCATTTTCTGATAGTGACTAATTCATGAGATAAATTAGAAAATGCAATATAATTACCTTTAAATATGTCTTCTTCTCATATTGAAAACAAACTGGCACCCAGTATCAATGATACGGTTGATGATTTACCATCTGGGCATATATCTAGATGATAATACATCAATGGCGTTTTCTGTAAGTTTTCATAAAAATTATAGTAAGTTTCAAGATTATGATGTACTCTAAGCAAATTTTAGAAACACATAATGAAATATTTTTGTGGATAGCAGAGATATATTAAATAATTGGGGCCAGTTTAGCAAACGCAAATTAATTAAAATACAAGACTGCTATTTTTTTTAAAGAATTTTACAAGGAGCTATTCTATGAACTACAAAAGCAAATCAATAATGGTTCTCTATTGTTTCGTGTTCAAATGATTGGCGCTTTGCCTAGCAACATCTCTTATCGTCTGTGTCAAATAAATGTAAAAATGATTTTTTGTTCAATCTCAAAACCTAGGAAACAATCCCAACACCAGAAAAACAACAAATCAATCAACTGGGATTTGGACACAAAACAAGTCCGAGCGAATAATTAAAATCAGATCCACACCTCCAATCAACAAAATAAAATCTTTCCTCGAACCCGGATAGAAAAATCAAAAAACACTACTAACCAAAAAGCATCGTGGGGATGGTACGGTGGGACCACCCGGGCAGGTAATACAAGTCCTGAGCCACACAAGCAAAACGGGTCAAGTGTGGTCCAACCCGAACCGAACGTGTTACTTGTATATATTCCACCTTGCAGCCAACCTCCACACCTCAGAATCGCCCCCAAGTCCCAATTCCCAAAACCCTAGCCACCAAACCACCATGGACTCAGATGAGATCTCCATAATCAACACACTCTAGAAGAAAATACTTAAGTTGTTGGAAACGAAGTTTAAGACCAAGGAAAAGGAAATTGGAGACCTGTTCGTCGAGATCTTGGCGGGTGAGTTGGAGAACGCTGTTGTGACCCACCAGTACCAGGAGGACTACTTCAATCTGTTGGTTTATGTCCTAAATCCAATTCATAATTACTACCAATGTGAGTAGAAACCTAAAGGGTCACACACATAAGGATTGTGTACCAGGTTAAAATGATTAGGGTTAATTTATAAGATAAATTAATCTCAGGGACTATTTGATAAAGTAGCAAATATACTCCTTTGAGCAATATACTCCTTTGATAAATATACTCCTTTGGAATGATTGGTAGCCAAAATAAGCAATATGGCTTCGTAGTCTCCTCCAAGATTTCCGGAAGTGGTGAAATTTGTTGAATAGGTGGATGTGAGGATGTCAATGGTGATAGTAAAAGTTCAAGAACACTCACATCTCTCTCTACTTCATAATGTTCAACAAAAAGTTCCTCATCACTTTCGAACTCTTCCTCATGCATTGTGGTGATATCACTCACCATAACACTAGGAATATGTTCTACTTCGGATGGTACTTCCTTGGAGGATTGAGATTCTAATCTCCTCACCACTTTCCACATTTCACTCAATTGCCTCTCAAAATTGTTGAAAAGTCTATTTTCTTCATCATTAATCACATCTTGTCCTTGAGGCAATTCACAAGTGGGTGGAGGTAGATTTTGTTGCTCAAAGTATTGGTTTTCCGGTGGACATCCATAATTTGAATCTAAATAACCACTCCATTGCGGATTATAAGAATCATCATATGTATTAAAACATAGTTGACCTTGAAAACCAATACTTCTCTCCTCATTATGGCACTCATCATAGTACCCTTGGTATGAAGAACCAAGGGGCCTTTCATGTGCAAAGTGCTCACTTCTCAACTCAAAATAACAAGGCTCGGAAAAATCATTAGAAAGGTAAGAATCACACGAGCTTGTTGCATTCTCCCTCATCCTTTCATGGTTAAAGGTGAGGAAGTCATAAAAATCATTTTGTTTTATACTAAACATGACTAAAAAGTTTGAAATGGTAGTGCAAGGGTTCTAGAGTAATAATACACACTACAAGGTGCCGTTTATTCCAAGAAACCAAGCAATACACACTTCAAAGAAAAGAAAGAAAACAAAGGAGATAAAAATAAAATCTAAGATAAAACACAAAACAAGAAATGCCTTCTCCCCGGCAGCGGCACCATTTTTGACAAGCGATTTCCCCACGTCGTAAATGGGAATCCCACTCAATCAAAACACATTTATATTCACCTACGACTTCTAACTACTATAGAGTAGATAGTGGGAAGTAGGGATCGAACCACAAGGAGAAGGATCTTGTTTAGTGTTTTAGCGAAGATTATAAACATATACTTATATATTATATAGAAAGCAAGGTAAACAAGGGGGGTTTTTGAGTTTGGTTTATTACACTACGAAAGAAAGCAACTAAGATAAACTACACTACAATGCAAATACAAGGCCTTGGGAGGCAATTGACTTCAACTTCAACTATCGATTAATCATTGAGTGAACGCTTCATATCTATGATTTATGATCATAAGTCGTGGATGAAAAACATCCTATTCTCTTGATAATAGCTAGTGAGCATGAACACATCACTCAAGAGCCCTCATTATCAATCCACCTAGATGATAGCATCTAGATACATCGACAATGGAATTAATTAACAATGGAGAATCGACAAACTCACCCATACTCGACGTTAACGTGAGCGTTGGACAAGACATTTGAAAACTATAAAGAACTAAGATGATGATAACATACAAATCTTAATTCATATTTGCTACTTTATGATATTGGGGTAAACAATAGCATTTACCCACGAATCTAGCAATTCGATGCATATAATCACACATTGGAAATGAATATCTTAACTCTACAATTACATACAACGAAGGATCAATGATCACATTAGGTTCCTACGAAGACATGAAACAATATTCAAATTCATAAGCAATTCAATTCCCATGACTATACTTTACCATGTTTCATAACAACAATCACACAACCTCTCTAATTACCAATTACTCTACCAACTAGGCTAAATTACTCTACAACTAACAAGCAAAAAGGGGTTGTCACCCCCCAATCACTTCTAATTAACCTAATCTCTAAATTAAACTAGAACTAGGGTTTAAACTACCATTACCTAAACTATGAGGCATGCAATTGATTCATAACACAAAGCCCATGGCAAATTTAGCAAGATTAACAACATTCATATACAATTCAAGACAAGATATTCAAATGATAATCAAACCATAAATAGAAGCATATGAAAGTTCTTGAAAATCTCAAGAATAGAAGTTTAATCAATTGCTCCCAAGGAAGATTAAGCTACAACAATCATTCTAATCAACACATGTTTGTTCATCAAATCCAATGGAAGAAAAAGAGAAGAAAGGGGGAAAAAATGGGAAAATTTACTTTGGACTTGGGGGAAGCTCGTCCAAATAGAAAGGGATAAGAGGGGTATTTATAGCCCTTCAAAAATTGCTTTTCTGGGCCAAAAATCCGGCCATTTCGCGGCCCGCGAGGCCCATTTCGCGGCCCGCGAGATGCTTGGGGTTGGTTGGCAGCAATCTTCTTTGCTTCGTCACGGATGAACCGCTGATCCGTTTTTGACGTTCTAGTAGTCCATTTTGTAGTACTCGAGAAGACGAAGCCAATGGTACCACTTATGCACTCCAATTCCTCTTGTAACATTTCCAAATTTCAGCTTCAAAATGTTAGTGCACAAGTCTTTCTTCAAAATGCAAGGTAAGAGAAATTTAGCCTTAATTCTTAACCCTTTGCACTAAATGCTACCCCAAATGAACTCTCAAATGTGCTAAAAGTAGAGTATATATTGGCTACATCAGTCACACACATAAGGATTGTGTACCAGGTTAAAATGATTAGGGTTAATTTATAAGATAAATTAATCTCAGAGACTATTTGATAAATAGGCATTAGGTTCACACACTAGTGGCCCAAACCCATTTATATGATATTATATATATCGTAGTTCAAGACTATTGGAGATGATGATCAGACACATTTAGACCTAGCCAGTCATTCCAATAGTTAGTCAATCCTATCCGATAGGATCCTGGAATGCAATTCGTGTGGACTTGATAGAGGCCGGGCGCTTGTGCGGCTTGTGGTCAAATCACCTTGACACCATGTTGATCGTCATCGTTCATTAGGCAATAGGTGATCAATTGAGGTTGGAAGCTTGTGTGAGTTGAGTGTGGATTTGCATTGAGTGGCGGTGGATTTGCATCTCAAAGGTTTGTGATCCATCTCACAACGTATATTTACATTATTCATAGATTTCAATGTGATCTTGGAAATCAATCTGTTTATTCCGCTAATATATTTATCCGATAAATTATATTATGATTGATTAGTTCCTTACAGTGGTATCAGAGACATCTTTGTTAATCTATGTTTGATGTATTGATAATTAGATTATCGAAATAAAATTGTTTTATTTGAATAGTAAAACATGAGATGATTTGCTATTACGAATTTGATTTAAAGGTGTTTAAGTGTGTTTGCCTTAAGCCTACAATATAATAATATTTTATGTGATGAAGAGATGATCAAGCTCATTAGATCATGCATGAAATATGATTTATATATTTTATCAAAATAAAATTGTTTTATTTGTGATTAAAAAGTAAGTTTTATGATAATTAAAAAAAAATCATTAGATGATTTACTTTGCCAAATTTGTATTAAAAATTTGTTTATATCCTTTTCACAATATTAATGTGCAACTAAAAATTAGATAATTTGATTATCATGTATTGCATATTTTTGTGTGTTATTTGAAAGAGTGTTCAAATATTAGACATAAAATAATGTTGACTAAATACAAAAGGATTTTGATAACTTATTTAGTTGGTTTTAAAGTTTTTTTTTTTTTTGGCATGTGATTTACCTAAAAAGAGTTTAGGATATATATATATCTTAGCATGTGGTCATTGAATGGGAATCGTTCCAAGTCAATGTAATATTCTGAGATTATGTATATTAGGTCAACTCATGTGTTTGTCATTCCGAAATGACGCATTAGGGGATGCGGATTTGATTCACATGATGGTGGCTCTAAAAGATGCTACCGCCGAGACCGTTGAATTCAGGAAAGAGTTTCTTGATCATGTCAAATTAGTCCTTTACAGATTAATCATGAAGTTAAAGCAGAAACTTAATTAGTTATAAAATAGTTTTATAAATTCATTTATTTTCTACATTTACAACTTTAAAGGTTTTGTAACATTTAGTCAATTAATTTGATTAATTCACTATGCATTAATGTTGTTAATGACATCAAATTTGATTTATTTTAAACTGATGAAAACACAATTAGTTATGAAACGGTTTTATAATTAATTAATTTCAGTTTTAAAATTTAAAGGAATGTTACAATTAGTCAATTAATTTTATTAATTGAGTTTTATGCATTAATGTGATTAATGTCATTTGATAGTGATTAATGTAATTTAACTCATGATGGATAATTTGAATTTGATTCAATCGATTTAATGTGATTAAATGTGATTGATGTAATTCTTGTAAATAAATTTGATTAAACGGATTAATGTAATGCTGAATTATTTGAATATGATTCAAATAAATTTAATTTGATTAAATGTGATCGGCATGGTATATGTGATTTAATAAGTTTAAATACGATTAATGTGATATAATATGATTAACATGATTTAATCAACTTATATGTGATTAATGAGATTTAACACGATTAAATGCAAATTAAATATGATTAATGTGATATGATATATGATTAATAAGATTTAATCAAATTATATGTGATTAATGAGATTTATTACGGTCAAATATGATTAATATCAGTTATGAAAGATTTAAGAATGACTTCTTATTAAGTTTCCTCGTTCTAAATATATTATTTTGAATTATGATTTATGACGAAACTTCCAAGTAGACCAAGAAATTCTAAGGGACATGGATATTAAAGTGGGACATTACCCCTCCACGACCACGAGTCTTTCCTTGAGATTTTCTGTGGAAATTCTAGAAGTAATAAATCTATTCTATACAATAATTTTAGAACGATATCTTAGTAGTTAATGGAAGTGTTAAATCAGTCATTTTCATATTTATGATATCATTATTCATGATTTGTAACATTTGATAAAATATATAAATTTGATTTACATTTTTTTTATCATCTTAATTTCAAATCAATTAATGAGATTAATTGAGTAAATTTCCGTTGACAAGAATCCTTATGCAAATTATGCTACTAATTGTATAATTAATGTGATTAATTTGGTTTAAATGCATTTAATTTGATTAATTGTATTTAAAATTGAGTAGTTACAAATGTTATGTTTGTACCATTTATGGTTAACTCAAAATTCAGCAATAAATATGATTTATTTGTCTAACTTATCTAAACTTAATTGTGATTAAGATTAGAATTAATTTGACTGAATGAGTTTGGTCTAATGGCTGGATTTTATCATATAAATTGTGAATAAAATATGAGTGTTCAAACATGATTTACAAATTTTAATTTTTGAAATTTTGTCAAGTTTTGCCCTATATTTAATTAATTATGAATTAAATATGGAAAGTGCAAAAAGATGGACTAGTTTAAATTATGGATAAGTCTTGGAATAGACCGTCTATATTCTGATCAAAATATAGACGGGACATAATGTTAACTATACAGACACGGAGGGGCCAATTTGCAATTTTTGAAAAATTAGGATTTTCACGCGCTACAGTAACCCGCGCGTGAACAGTGCCAGTGAATAGTGCCAGACCTTCATGTTTGAACATCCAGGTTCCATGTTATAAAACTTTCATGTTTCGTGTTAAAACCTTAATGTTTCGTGTTAAAACCTTCATGTTACATGTTAAAACTTCATGTTTTAACCTCCAGGTTCCATGTTATAAAACCTTCATGTTTCGTGTTAAAATCTTAAT
Organism: Cruciata laevipes; assembly: GCA_963678965.1. Classification (NCBI taxonomy): domain Eukaryota; kingdom Viridiplantae; phylum Streptophyta; class Magnoliopsida; order Gentianales; family Rubiaceae; genus Cruciata; species Cruciata laevipes. Next base: position 13,845,191 of record OY787635.1, read on the forward strand.
GTTTCGTGTTAAAACCTTCATGTTACATGTTAAAAACTTCATGTTTGAACCTCCAGGTTCCATGTTATAAAACATTCATGTTTCGTGTTAAAATCTTAATGTTTTCCTGTTAAAACCTTCATGTTACAAGTTAAAAACTTCATGTTTTAACCTCCAGGTTCCATTTTATAAAACCTTCATGTTTCGTGTTAAAATCTTAATGTTTCGTTTTAAAACCTTCATGTTACAAGTTAAAAACTTCATGTTTTAACCTCCAGGTTCCATTTTATAAAACTTTTATGTTTCGTGTTAAAATCTTAATGTTTCGTGTTAAAACCTTCATGTTACATGTTAAAAACTTCATGTTTTAACCATCAGGTTCCATGTTATAAAATTGCATAAAGTTCCCTCCGTGTTTTTGTAAAATTGCATAAAGGTCCTTCCGTGTTTTTGTCTAAAAGTTTCTAAAATTGCATAAAGGTCCCTCCCTGTTTTTGTCTTATACACTATTTACAACTTAATCATTGGTCTATATTCTGTCAGAATATAGACGGTCTACTCAGAGACCGACTCTTAAATTATAATGTGATTATAATTTCAAATGATTTAATTTGAATCAACTAAATGTTAGTGAAATTTTAATATTTTAATAATTGTATTCCTAATTAGATTAGTGACTCGTGAAAATATTTGATGAATTATGCATGTGCAATTATTTTAATGCTTACATAATTACATGTTGATATGCGATTTTTGAATGATTATTTTGTTGAAATAATATTCAATATATATGTGATTATTTGTTATATAGGCAATTGTATGATTGTCGCATATGGTGGCTGAAAATTCATTTATTTATAAATTATATGATTATAAAATCCCTTATATGCCTTCCCATTATTTAGTAGAGATAGAACTTTCGCGAGAATTTCATTTGTTGGGAGTCCTCAAGGTGAAATTTAAGTTGAAGGAAAATTTCTGCTAGTCATATGAGATATGATCTTTGTATGATGGGGTTTTAACAGAACATTGAATTTAATGAGTTTACTCATAATTCTAGTTTTGGGGCAAATTATTAAGTTATACAGTTGCCTTTCATTATTATACCACTACAACCATCATTGTTTGAAACGATTTGTTGGGAGTCCTCAAGGTCCTTCTTTCTGTGGTGTGTTTGGTGGTATGAGATGCGATCTCTGAATAATGGGTCCAACTTAACGAGACATATGATTTGTTGGAAGTCCTCAAGGTCATATGTTTTGAGGCAAAGAGTTAGGCGACACATATGATGTGCATACTAAGAGTTAGTAACCTGACAATCTAGGAGTTATAAAGGTGTTGTAATTGATAATATGTATCTACTCGGCTTAATTATTTTGATTTGTTGGGAGTTCTCAAGGTCAAGATAATTAGTTGGGATCCTAGCTCACTTGGAATTATAAGATAATTCCCGAATCAATATTTAAGGTTATTGATTTGATTAAAATAGTGGGAGCAAAACCAAAATTTAAATTATTATCCATATCCTCGTGTTTTGGTTTTGTTAAATTGCATAAATTTAACTTTCTACCCCTTAGTTACGGTATATTTTAGAATATAAGTAAGTAAATCTCTACTATTTTAATTAGCCCTAAAAGTTCTTGAATCAAATTTGAAAATTATTTTCGTCCAAATATAATGATTTAGTTTCTCAATTCTAACTAAGATAAAACAATTTAGAGTGTTTAGAAGAAACACCGAGTATATGATGATGTAATCGTTATATCTCATAAACTCGTACCTCTATATTGTTGTGAGGACACATGTTCACATAATGATGATACATTTTGAATATTTATTGATGTATTGTTTGTGAATTTTAAGTGTCGTCTTAGTTAGATTAATATTTGATATTGAGAATTGAGAATTTTCTTATAAGATAAGAAAAGTTTGAGTGATATGATCCATAATTAATTTTGAGAATTTAATTATTAATAACTATTTCATTTCATCAATTAAGACTGCAAGACATTGCATGGTGATTTAGGAATTTTAGAAATTCATTCATCATGTGCAATGCTTATTATCATTATATTTTTTTTAAAAAAAAAACAATTGATGGTAATTGTGAAAGGAGTCATATACTTTACAATTGTTGTACAAGTATATGTTTTGGAAATTTTCTTTCACTTGTAGAGTAATAATTAAATCATGTAAATTTTAGTTTGACTAAAATTATCATTATCATGTTTGACATGTTAAAATGAATAAAGTTGTTATTCTTTTGTACGATGAAAGTTAGTTTTGAACTGATTTTTCATGTTTAAAGTGATTTATATTACCTACATCAGATAACTTACTTTTAGTGTTAGAACAGGTCTGATAGATGGTATGTGAAACTTTTGTTTTAACGTAAATATCATTTATCTTGATATTGACCAAAATACTTTTATGAGAAAAGTTTAAATTTTGTTGATTAATACATTCCATGTATTTGATCTTATAACATTATATGTTAGAGAACACAAATCATACTCAATTTTAATTATTTTGATGATTAAATAACGCTTGATGAAGTGTATGAGTTGTTACAAATTTCAACCGTTGAAATTCAAATGTTCTGAGAAAAGTAATTTAGTGTTCGATTTGATCGCACTAGTTATCTTTATACACACTATTAGATAGTGATGTATAAAATAAATCTAAAATATTTGATATATTTATGATTTATGCAGTCTATAAATTATGCCATTGTCTCCTTTTGTTATCTAGTTATCTAGTTGATTATGTATGATATGTGTTACACTTTCGATACAATTCTTCTGTGAGAATTTGTCTCCAAAAAATAATTATCTTTCTAAAATAAAGTGTTTATTCCAGAAAGATAAGTGGGAGGAATTATTGTAACCAAACAAAATCAACTACTGGAACAAATAAATGTGATTGCAATAGTTGCATATGATAGTCAAAAGTATACGAAATTGTATTGTACATCATGAGTTTTATAACTCTAATTTCTTACTAATGATTATCATAGATTGTGCAAGATTAGTGAATCTTATTTGAATTCTAATATTTAATTTGATGATCAATTAGTTGATTGTATCAAACTATATTAGTAAATTCAGCACAATCAACTTTTAAGTGGGAGCAATATCTTTTCTTATTGCATTGTATGTGATAAATGCATGTAGAAAAAAATAAATTTATTTGAAAGTTCAAGAATATAATAATAAATGTTATAAACCACAATGTTGACTTTCACAGTCAATGTCTATTAGATAGACAATGTTGTGAGCGTGTATTCAAGTGAGAGATGCACTTTATTGAACTTGAGAATATTTAAAATACGTTGAGACGTATTAAAACTATTCTTGGTGGAAAATGGGCTAATTTTAATGTCGTAGATTTTGATCACATGAAAAATAGTATTTTTCATAGCTTACTCTTGTTTATTTTATGTTATTTGTCAAATGCAATAGAACATTATTGGGCTCATTGAATTAAACAGTATTTCATGATCCAATTTTGTGAAAGACATTAACAATTGATTTTGATCAATGATAAAATATAAGGAGTAGAAAGTAATGTCCACTAAATTCCGTTGAATTTGTTCAGTAGTTGACTAAAATAATTAGATTGAATTGGTTTAGTCAAAGTGGGAGTTTAGTATATGGACATGTCTTGAAAACCAATTTAAGTTTATGCAAACTATTGGTGATATGGAATTATTTATTATTTACTCTTTGTTTAATTACAGTAGATAAATAATAAAGTCTCTAAAATAATATTTGCATGAAAGAGATTGTAAGTGTTACGATGATGAGACTCTTTACATTACTTACATATTATTTTTGAATTATCCCTGGTCATAGTATAAACAAGATGGGACATTGTTAATACAGATAGACTAGCACGTATTTTGTTCCTTTCTCTTGTAGAGAGTAGTTGACCTCATCAACTATTGTGTGACGACACAAGAACAAATATGTGGATGCTTGTTAGAGAACAAGTTCACTGGATTGACCCGTTGAGATTTTCCATGAGGTAAACTATTTAAGTGCTAATGGAATTAATCTTGAAAAGTGACATAATGCTTAGACTTGAGATCATAAGAGTGTCTAGAGTGTGGAGTGTTACACCTGTTTCTCTTTTTGCCCTTATCCTTAGTTGGTTACTGTGCTTTTAGAGTTGGGTGTATCATGAAGCATGGATGGATAGTTTATGTTCAATAAAGGATTCACCACTTCTAATAGTAATAAGAGTTATCCCTTTTATGGCCACTTGTTGGAATATGACTTGAAAATGTTTGCGCAAACTGGAAGTATATTTAGAATGAGTTCTAAATTCTACTTCGGATAAGTCATATCTCGAGAACAAGAAAATAATAATTAGTTCACTAAGAGTTAGCACTAAACCTTACTCTTGAACTAATTGGGATATAGTATGGTGAAAGGATAATATAATTGCACGACCTCCTTTATTTGGAGAGGTGAAAACGATCACATATATTTTCTATCACTTAGGTGGTTGATGCTACCAAAATCCGTCCGTCTCCCGGGGTTAGAAGCTATCCGGGTCTCCTCCTTGTTCAGCCCGCTACAATCCTGCAAAACAATCCCCGGGTGGCGTCCCGGGGAAGAAGCTCCGGCGTGATGATGAGATGGGGATAGCGGAGAAGGAAAACGTACGGAAGGTGCTCTCAATATAAAGTAGAGAGATATAAGTCACATACCTCGCTCACTATTTGAGACTAGTATTTATAGCTGGGGTTGCCTGCGTTGGATAAGATTCAGGACCACATCTCATTGTCACCTACCCGTCCTTTCTCTTGTCCGGATGCGCCTCACGCGGGAAAGTTGTTACTTCCCCGGTCCTGGGCCTTGGGCCTTTTCCCGGCCCAGCACAGTGCTGAGCCAGTATCATCACTAGCCCCCCAGACCAGTTGTCCGGGTCTCTGTAGTCCGGGGGACTGGTCTCATGCGCTTCTCCTCTTGTCACTATTTCTTTTGGTAGGGCCCATCTGCGCGATAATTAGTTTCTGACGCCGTCGTTCTCTATTCCGCCTTGATCAGTGTGTCATAACTGCTTTTCCTTCTTTTGAGGGGGCGTTTCCTATTCATCCGCCTATATAAGGGTCCAAACCCTCCTTCATTAGGCTTCTCTCTCCAAATTCTTCCAGGCGCTCTGCTCTTTTAATCAAGTAAGCACTAAATCTCTCCTTCCTTGTCTTCCCATCATGACTTCCCCTCTTCCCTCCGATTCTTCCTTGGACACCGAGGGGGTTCAAAATCGGTTTGAGGTCCAATTCCGGGCTGATGATAACATGGTTTCCTCCCCGGACACCTCTTCCGAGGTTTTCAGTACGCCCCGGGGGCCAGTTGTCCCGGGTGCGTTGCCCTCGGATGGGGCAGGTTCATGCCCGGCCGAGCATCCTGATCATCCCCGCAAGGATCAGGATGAAGAGGTGTTCGGCGAGGAAGCTGGTGATGACATTCCCCGGGGGCCCACTCACAGAGTGCGCCCGGTAGGTATCAAATTTTATGATGTCCCCGAGGATTCTCCTTCCCTAGATAGGGATGTCTTGGATTTAGCCAAGCGCTGTTTTATTCCCTTCCCTTTAAATGCCTCTCTTTCTAAACTTCCCCCGGGAGTCTCCGAGCGGGAAGTTTCGTGCATCCCCCAGATTCACTTTCAATATGGGCTTAGCCTACCTTTCCCTCCTCTCTTTCTTGAAATTCTTCAATTTTACAATGTGGCCCCGGCCCAACTACACCCTAACGGGGTTGTTTTAATCCTGGCCTTTTTGCTTTACTGCGCCAGGTGCTACATTCCTCCTTCTCTCTTACTCTTCCGCTCCTTCTATGCCTTACGGAAGGCACATGCATCCTTCCCGGGCGTCTTTTCTTTTACTATTCGCTCTGGGATAAAGGACTTCATCCTTTCCAAACCTAAATCCGCCAAAGGATATCTTTCGAAAGGTTTCTTTCTATGCGATGCCCGGGTGTACCCTATGCCTTCCTGGAACGATTCTATCGTTCCTGAGGACAATAAACCCCTCGCCAATCTCCCCGGCCTTATTACCAGCGACCATAGCCTCCTTCGTCTTTCCCCCCTAAGTATAGACGATTTTTTTAAGACCGGGAACGCGGGCTATTATTGGACTCGCGGGATCTACCCTGCCGAGCTCTTCACTCTCCCGCGCATAGCTGCGGTGTGGCTGGATGGAGGTACCTATTAAGGCTTTTTATTTTATTTTGGATCCCTGTTCCCCTTCTATCTACTATTTATTTTTTCTGACTTCTTTTGCTTGGTTTCAGCCCAACCTCCGTTGTACGCGGACGCTATGACTTTCGTGGAGAGGTCCTCCACCAGGGGCGATCAAGCCGGGCCTGCTCAACAAGTGGCTCCCCATCCTGAGCCATCCTCTACTGAGAACCCAGCTATCATCCCGCAAGGGGCCCGCTCGCAGAAACACTCTCGCCCGCCATCCTCCTCCGGGTTACCTTCAGCATCCCGGGCTGCTCCCGGGCGCCGGTCCTTTGTCCAGCATCCGGTTTATAGTGGCGGGGCCAGTTCACGGTTCAAACGACCACCTTCTAATGAGCTGCCCGGGTCTCCCCCATCCTCTCGCCAGAGGACCAACGATTTCCATTCTCCTCCTCCTGTTCGCAACACTCCTCCGCGGGCTACTACTTCTGAGGTTTTCCCGGAAGAGAAAGAGGAGGTAACTGCCTTCCTAAAACTTCGTATTTTATCTAAGTTTTAATCAGAATTTTGTCTAAGTTATATATACTGTCTTGCAGAGTACTGCCTTCGCTGATTCCCTCCTTGCGGACCCTCAGTTCACCGAGGCGCTGAACCGGGGCTATTCCAAGTATAGCGCCGGGTTATTTGCCAAAATGGAGAAGGAGCTCCGCGATACCCGGGAAAAATTAGCCGGGAGGGATGACCTGGAGGCCCGGCTAGAGGCTTCCCAAAAGAAGCTAGCTGAGAGGGAGAAGAAGCTAGCGGACAAGGAGAAAAAGCTGGCCGAGGTAGAGAAGAAGTATTCCTCCCTCAAGAAGGATAAGAAAGACGCTCAGCTCGAGGCCCTGGATGCTCTAACCCAGAAGATCCTTCGCTCCGTCGATTTTGACAAGAGGCTGGAGGGCATTGCTGCCGCGGCCAGTGCGGATGCTTGTCACGAGATGTACTGCAGTCTGCGGGGTTGGCTTCCGGGGCCCGCTCGTCTTGAAGCCCAAGCCTCCTACTACCACCCCAAGGCCAGCGACTTGCTGAACTACCTCTGGAGGTCCCTCCAAGAGGCGGATCTGAAGGGCCTGGTGCCCCACCTATGGGATTCTTTGAAAATGTCTTCCCGGGCCCCTTCTGCTTCGGATATCAAGAAGGCCAAGGTGCCAGCGGTTGGCGAGGCCTCTTTTCATGATCCCGGCCCGGAGAGCTTCAACGCTTATGAGGTAGTCCCGGAGACACCCCATTGGGCAGAGAGTTACCTTGAGTACTGCGCGGTGCCTGACAACTTCGGGTATCAAGCAGTTCAAGACCAAGGGGGGGGGGGACTACCGGGTTGGCCTTGGTGCGGGTCAAGACGATCTGCTTTACCAATCCCGGAAGGCCACGCGGAAGGTAGGGTACCCCGAGCGGTCTGCTGATGAGCCCGCGGTAGACGCCCCTGCTTATGCCGGCCCTGAGTGGACCACTGAAGATCTCGTGGAGCTGGAGAGGAGGTTCGAGAGAGCTCACGCTGTTCCGGGAGAGGTGGACTCTACTGAAGACAATGTATAACTCTAGACTCTAGTCTACCTTTGTAATTATTTTTTAAAGTATTTTGTAGCTTTCCCTCCCCCGGGGGGTGTATGTAGAACTTTGACCTTGGTGCCTATTTTGATTACTAACAAGTTCTACTTTTGACGAGGTTACTACCTTTTGTAGTTTGAGCGCCCTTTAGAGGAAGTTCTCCCACGAGGGCCCACCCCCTATGTTTTTTCTCACCCGAGTAGCTCTTCTGGCACCTACTTCTCTCTCCCCCGCGCTGGGTGTCTCCAATGCTCTTTCCTTCAGAGGAAACTAGCCCATTGGAGGTTTGGAGGCAACCAGGCTAACCGGGCATTAGCTGAGGCGGGGTTGGATTGCTTCCTTCAGGAGTTTGGATTGATCCAGGTGCTAGTGTCGTTCCTTAAGGCAGTTGAGGCCAAGTTTGGGTCGTTGAACCAGTGCTTCGACCTTGCTTCCGATCATATGCGGGAAGCCCTGAATTCTCACCAGACCATAGCTGAGTTGCAAGCCCTTCACGACGACTCCCAGCATCGCACTACCAAGGAGCTAGGCATGGTGTGGGGTGAACTTGAGCGAGCGCAAGAAAAGCTTAAGAAGCTAGAGACCCGCACTGCTCAGAATAGACTAATTGGTGACTTGGAGAAGGAGAATCGGTCCCTTACTCACAGGAACAGGGTCCTCCAGGATGCTCTACTAGTCACCCGGCTATCCTACCACCTTTTGGGTCTTAAGAATGGCTTAGTTGGGGTGTCTCCTCTTACTGATATTCCAGCCGGGGTTCGCAGGACGATTGAACGCATGGAAGCTAACCCGAAGAAGTTTGGTGAGGGAGCTCCCAATCATAAGGCCTATCTGGACGTCGTGGAGTGGCATAATAAGATAGCCGCGGGGGAGGTTGAGCCCTATCCCTCTAGCCTCCGCCGAGTCCCTGCCCTGGTGGAGGTGGTTGTGGCGTATGAAAGATACGAGGATATGTCCGTATCTATTGACCCGGAAGAAGTAGCACGCCGGATAAGACGCATCCGGGAGATCGCTGATTCTGGAGTTACCACGAAGGGCGTCAAGACCGCTGAGGGCACCCGCATCAGTCGGGATGAGAAGGGTAAAAGTGTAGCAGACTTGTTTCCTAAGTACAAGTTTGTTACATCAGCCGGGGTAAGGAGGATGCGCCTGGCAGAACCGCTTCCCGAAGGATCCATGGTGGTTCCTATTCCCGATTTGAACGAAGAAGACGCCGCGCAATTGGAAGAGGAGCTTGCGTGGAATCAAGCCCCGGATGCCCGCTTTGCCGAAGATCTCCTGTCCTCTCAATTCTTCGGAGGGGGTTTCCGCCCGGATAACCCTGAGGGTGCTTCCGGGTCAGGTCCCAAGTGGGTGTAGTAGCAAATAGATAGAAAAAATTTGTATGTAAAATACTTTGTAATATATCAGCATGTGTGCTTTGAAATTTATGAGTCAATGAATAAAAGTTCTTTCGAAAATCCCTTCTCATTAATTCTGTAAGCGTTACATTCTTTGGTCCCCGGGCTTCATTCAAGTCCCGGGTCCAATCTAGCGGGGCACCCAAATGGGAGCTACCCATGGGTCCCTTTTACCATCATTCCTCTCTAAGCCTGAGACGCGGCCAAACGCCGGGACTGTCTCTCCGGGCATATTCATGCTTCCGGGAGGGGGCATATCCATGCCTGGCATATTCATGCCTGACTAACTAAGGTTCTGCACAGGGCACTCTACTTCCCGTAAAACCTTCTTAAGTTAGCTACATTCCATCTCCTGGGGATCTCCTTTCCCTGCTTGTCCTCCAGCACGTAGCTTCCTCCCGGGTGTGTTTCCTTCACCTTGTATGGCCCTTCCCAATTGGGTGCAAGCTTCCCCTCCGGGGCTTGGCGGCTCTTATCATTTCTCCTCATCACCCAATCTCCGGGGGAAAAAACCTCTTTTCGCACCCTCCTGTCATGGTACCTCTTTACTCGCTCCTTTACCTTGGCCTCCTGGAGGGCTGCATTCTCTCGCTTTTCTTCCAGAAGATCCAAGTCAAGGCGCCGTCCAGCATCTTCTTCTTCCGGGCGTTGGTGTTGAGTCCGAGGGCTAGGGATCCCAATCTCCGCGGGTATCACTGCCTCCGACCCATATACCAAGCAATATGGGGATTCCCCGGTGGCTGAGCTTTCTGTAGTCCGGTGGGCCCAAAGAACGCTGGGCAACTCCCAAATCCAATTTCCCCGTGCGCCTTCCAAGCGGGTTTTTAACCCTTTGATGATAGTGCGGTTGGTGACTTCCACTTGCCCGTTCGCCTGGGGGTGGTACACAGATGTCAACCTCTACTCTATGCCATACTTGATACACCATGATTTGAAAGGATCATTTTCAAACTGCGCCCCATTGTCCGTGACTATGATCTTTGGGATACCGAATCGACAAATGATGTTCTTCCAGCAAAACTTAACACAAGTTAGCCCCCGTATGTTGGTGAGTGGTTCTGCCTCCACCCATTTGCTGAAGTAGTCGATCGCCACAATAACGTACTTAACTCCTCCCGGGGCAGTCGAGAAAGGTCCCACCAAGTCAATTACCCACCTGCTGAACGGCCAAGCTCCCGTGACCCCGATTAACTCCTCCCGGGGCACATGGATTAGCGAGGTGAACGTTTGGCATGCCAAGCACTTCTGGACATACTCTTCCGCATCTTTGAACAACGTCGGCCAGTAATACCCCAACCTTAAGATCTTCCTAGCCATTGTGCGAGCTCCCTGGTGACTCCCGTTAGATCCTTCATGCACCTCCCGGATGAGGTGTCGGCCTTCTGCCCTTTCTACACACTTAAGCAAAGGCTGTAGATATCCTCTCTTATACAACTCCCCGCCCTGGATCACATATTTAGGCGCTTTGACTCTCAACTTCCGGGTCTGAACCCTATCCTCCGGGGTGGTTCCTTCTTCTAGGTATGCCCGCATGGGGATGATCCAGGATTCCTTCTCACTCACTACCATTACTTGGTCATTCCCCTGGTAGCTCCTTCTTCCTAGTACTTCCATGTACAACTTTTGGTTAGGCTCAGACTTCAATTCCGAGGAGGCCAACTTGCTCAATCCTCCCGGGGAACTTGGACCAGGTTAAAGGTTTCGAACCCGGCTACCAGAGGTTTTACCGTTTCCAAGTATTTCTGCAGGCTCCTCTCTCGGGCTTCATATTCTCCTTTTACCTGCTGTACCACAATCTGAGAGTCGCTGTATGCCGTGAGAGCTTTGATGTCCATCTCCTTTGCCAATCTTAATCCCGCGATCAAGGCTTCGTACTCGGCTTCATTGTTGGTTGTTTTGAAAGTGAATTGGACCGCATAGGGGTATTCCTTCCCTTCCGGGCTAATCAACAAGACTCCCGCTCCGCTGCCTCCTGAGTGTGCCGATCCATCTACATATAACCTTCACGCCGGGACTATTTCAACCTCGGTCGTCTCCTGCTCTTCCTGTATCCTTGCTTCTGACTCCACCAGAAAGTCTGCTAGGGCCTGCCCCTTGATAGCCCTCCTTGGCTCATACCGAATTTCATATTCTCCCAACTCTATGGCTCATTTCATCATTCTCCCTGATGCCTCCGGCTTGAACATGACTTGTTTGAGCGGGTAATTGGTGAGGACCACTATTGAATGACCCTGGAAGTAGGGTTTAAGCCTCCTTGAAGCGTGTACCAGTGCTAGAACTAGTTGCTCCAATTCAGTATACCGGGTCTCTGCCCCCCGAAGTGCCCGGCTAACAAAGTAGATTGGGTGCTGCTTTCCCTCCTCTTCTTTGATTAGCACGGCACTTACTGCCTCCCGGGAAGCCGCTATGTATAGGAAAAGCTCCTCCCCCGGGTATGGTTTCTTTAAAGTTGGCAACTGTCGAAGGTGATCTTTCAAGTTTTGGAACGCCTTCTCGCACTCTCCGGACCACTCGAATGCCTTGGCCTTCCTGAGAATGTTGAAGAAAGGTAGCTGCCTATCTGCCCTCTTTGATAGGAATCGGTTGAGGGCCGCAAGGGAACCTGTCAACCGCTGTACTTCTTTCACCGATCTGGGGGAGGTCATCTTAGCTATGGCCTCTACCTTTTCCAGGTTGACATCAATGCCCCGGCTTGACACCATGAAGCCCAAGAACTTCCCCGCCCCCACTCCAATGGTGCTTTTGGAGGGGTTCAGCTTTAGATTGCTCATCTCAAGTTTTTTGAACATCTCCTCCAGATCATTCAGGAAAGCCCCATAAGTCCTGCTTTTAACCACCATGTCGTCGACATATACCTTCATGTTCCTTCCCACTTGGTCCTTAAAGAGTCTTTCCACCATTCTCTGATAAGTAGCCCCCGCATTTTTCAACCCAAAGGGCATCTTCTTGTAGCAAAAGGTCCCAAAATCGGTGATGAAGGAGGTTTTCGCCTTGTCCGCCTCATCCATCTGCACCTGATGATACCCTTTATGTGCATCAAAGAAAGCCAGCATCGAGTACCCCGCGATAGTCTCTGCCAGCCGGTCCAAATTTGGGAGAGGGTAGCTGTCTTTGGGGCAGCATTTATTCAAATCCGTAAAGTCGATACACATGCGCCAGCTTCCGTCATGCTTCTTTACTAAGACCGGGTTAGCTATCCACTCCGGGTAGATGATTTCCTCGACCACCTCGGCTTTCTCCAGCTTTTTCACTTCATTCTTTATGAATTCCGCTCTCTCCGGGGCTACATGTCTTTTCTTCTGCCTGATTGGCTTGGTTACCGGGCTTATGTTCAGCTTGTGTACCCCCAACTCTGGCAACACCCGCACCATGTCCTCCGGGCTCCATGAGAATACTTCTTGATATCTGGCCAAGAGTTCCTTCAATGCACATTTTACTTCCTACGGGAGATCTTTTCCCACCGTGACCATCCCTTTGTCCGCCACTTGCATTTCTTCTAACTCTTGGCGGGGAGCTTCTCCATACACCGCCCCTACTGCTTTCTTCGCATCTAAGACCGCTGTCATCATGCAACTTCTCGCGACTGCTTGGCTTCCCCGTACGACCGCCACTCTTTGCGCGGTGGGGAACTTCATTGTCAACAGGTATGGACAACTCGCTGCCCGGGCTTGGGTTAGCCAGGGTCTTCCTATGATTACGTTGTACGGTGAGGGTGCATCAATAACCGCAAAGTTGCATGTCACTGAGACCCTCTTGCTCCGGTCCTTCTCGTCCACCATACACACTGCGAGGGGAATAACACCTAGGGGAACTTCAGGCTTGCCCGTGAACCCTGACAAGGGAGACGAAGGAGGTTTCAGATTTTGTCTCCCGATTCCCAATTGATCGAAGCAAGAAACGAACATGATTTCCACGCTACTCCCGTCGTCCACAAACACCCTCTTGATCAAAAAGCCTTCAATCTCCGCCGTTACCACCATTGGGTCTGAGTGGGGTATCTGTGGCGGGGCTGCATCCACCTCAGAGAAAGTGAGAGCTTCGTCGGGGCGAAACCTTTTCCCCTGAACCTCCCCCGGGGGAACATATCGTGTCCGGGCCCGGATAGCGGAAACTGACTGGCATGCTTCTCCAACGTCCCCGCTTATCACGTTGATCATTCTGTTGGGTACTGGGGCTGGCTCTACTGCTTGGACCGGTACGGCGGCTATGACGGGCCTCCCCGGGGCCCTGTTGCCTTGGGCTCTCCCGTTTCCTCTCCCGGGGTTAGGCCTCCACCTTCTCCGGGGTTGCTCCTGAGGCTGGTCCCGGGGATTCTCCTTCTTTGCTTCTGTCACCACGCAATCTCTCAATTGCCCCCGCTCTATCAATCTTTCTATCTCATTCCTCAGCCCTCTACACCCCTCTGTCGAGTGTCCATAAGACTTGTGATAGGCGCACCATTTGTCCGCATTTTCCCTAGACGGGGTCCCCTGGATGGGCAGCGGATCCGGGAACAAATCCTTATGAATATCATGTATCTCTGTCCGGGACTTGCTGAGCGGGGTAAAACTATCTGCCCTTGCCCGGTTCACCGGCGCAGGACCCGAATCCCTTCTACTTGGGTCAGCCACCCTTCTTCTTTCCATCTTATCCGGGAGGAATCCCCCAGATTCTTCATTCCTCTTCCGGGTGGCGTCATTAACCGCACAGTACAGTTGCACCGCCATTTGTAAGTTGTGAAAGGTTTCCGGGATGTTTTCCATCAACTTCTGGAACAATGCCATATCCCTCAAGCCATTTATAAATCCGCTAATCACCGCCTTCTCCTCCTGCTGTCTGTCTATGACCTTCATGCTATCGTCCATGTACCTTCGGTAATATTCCATTGGCCCTTCTACAGCTTTCTGCCGAGTGGCGAGGAGCTCAGTCAGTTGCTTCCCTTCCTTCTTCAATCCAGCGTACCGGAATAGCAGAGCCTTGGAGAAATCATAATAATCTCTAAGACTCTGCCGGGGCAAGGAATCGAACCATAGGAGACAGTTTCCCCTCAGGTAGCAGCCTACCAACTTGCATCTCAGTTCTTCCGGGAAATCCCGTGACACCATTAGGTTCTGGTACGTCCTAACAAACTCCTCCGGGTCTGTCTCTCCATTATACGTTGGGATTCCCTCCGGGACCCGAAGGCCCGGAGGCCATGGGTATGCCAGCACCCGAGGTACCCATGGGGAAGTGGGTTGAGCTCCGTTCCTCCCCACCAACTTGTCCAATCGCGCCTCCAAAGAGTTGGGGTCCTGCTGCGCCACCTAATAGCCCCGCATCCTATCATCCTCCCTACAGTATCTCTCCGGGTAGCCGTAGTTCACCCCCGTTGACCCATACATGGGCACAGAATACTGGATCGAGTTCCCCTGGGTTCCAGGGGCCTCATAACCCAATAATTCCGCATGCATGACTGGAAGGTCATACCCGGTCTGCTCCGTCCCTCAGCTAGAACGCGGGTAGTAGGGTGGAGCATGTGGAACTAAATTGATTGTTGTCCAGTAGCCACTCCTCCCCGAACTCCGAAATTCGGGGGGAAAGAAGGTGGGATGGTTGAGGAATTAATTCGCCCCTGTATTCTTGGCGGCTGAACAACCCCTTCTAGATCGATAACTTCCCTTTGATGTCCCCGCAGAGGGCCTGCCGGGTCCCCTCCAGGTTCCTTTCGTCTTAAGTTTTCCCGGGCAGAGAGTACCCACTGGCGGTACAAGTCCTTGTTGGCTATCATGAATTCCAACGCAGCCAATTCCTCTGTGTTAGCTAAGGGTTGCCCCTCTTCCGGGAAAGCCGGTCCCCGAGTTTGAGGGTTGCTGGCCAGGTATTGCCCATCCTCCCGGGTTTCAGGTTCCCGGGCCCGGGGACTGCCTTCCCTAGCGGGCCTAGGCTCCTGCTCATCCTGGTACTCTCTTTCCGAGTCGGCTTCGTCAGAGGCAGTTTCCACGTGACCATCCTGTGGTACTCCCAGCTCACGCTGGTGTCTAGCCTCCTCCTGCAACTGCCTCAAGGTCACGTCATCTCCCGGGGGTTGAGGACCACTCCCTGAAGGTGCCGCGTTCTTCTTCGGGCGCCCACGCCCCCTCCTTGGCGACTCCATCGTGCGAAGGTGGAACTGATCCCACTGGGCGTGCCAATTGATGCTACAAAAATCCGTCCGTCTCCCGGGGTTAGAAGCTATCCGGGTCTCCTCCTTGTTCAGTGATCATGATGCCTGGCTAGAGGCCAATCTTGATCTGTGAATATGGATTAGAAATTCCATGGCTTAATTGTATTTAGGCCAAGTGGGAGTTTGTTGGTTTATGTCCTAAATCCAATTCATATTTACTACCAGTGTGAGTAGAAACCTAAAGGGTCACACACATAAGAATTGTGTACCAGGTTAAAATGATTAGGGTTAATTTATAAGATAAATTAATCTCAGGGACTATTTGATAAATAGGCATTAGGTTCACACACTAGTGGCCCAAGCCCATTTATATAATATTATATATATCGTAGTTCAAGACTATTGGAGATGATGATCAGACACGTTTAGACCTAGCCAGTTACTCCAATAGTTAGTCAATCCTATCCGATAGGATCCTGGAATGCAATTCGTGTGGACTTGATAGAGGTCGGGCGCTTGTGCGGCTTGTGGTCAAATCACCTTGACACCATGTTGATCGTCATCGTTCATTAGGCAATAGGTGATCAATTGAGGTTGGAAGCTTGTGTGAGTTGAGTGTGGATTTGCATTGAGTGGCGGTGGATTTGCATCTCAAAGGTTTGTGATCCATCTCACAACGTATATTTACATTATTCATAGATTTCAATGTGATCTTGGAAATCAATCTGTTTATTCCGCTAATATATTTATCCGATAAATTATATTATGATTGATTAGTTCCTTACACAATCTCCACAAAGAAATTAGTGGTCCGGATGCGGAGAAGCACAACCTGATCGCCGAGATGTTGGCGGCTGAGCTGGAGAACGCTGCCGTAACCCACCAGTACCAGGAGATCTTCATTCGCCACGAAGAAATTTTTCAAGAGATGGGTGAGGTCTTCAATCGCCACAAAGAAGTTTATGGAAAGATCGAGGTGGCTCAGATCATTGATTATTCTGGTGGTCTGGATTAGGAAAAACACGACCTGGTCGTCGAGATCTTGGCGGCTGAGCTGGAGAACGCTTGCGTAACCCGCCAGTACCAGGAGATCTTCATTCGCCACAAAGATATTTACCAAGAGATGGGTAAGCTCTTCAATCGCCACGAAGAAGTTTATGGAAAGCTCTCTGATTATTCTGGTGGTCTGGATAAGGAAAAGCAAAACCTGGTCGTCGAGATCTTGGCGGCTGAGCTGGAGAACGCTGCCTTAACCCACCAGTACCTGAAGCTCTTCGAATAGCACGAAGAGATTTACGCGGTGATGGCCAAGTATTTCTTCGGAGTGGATTACTTGGTCGGACTGTAGGTAGTTTTAGTTAATTCCTAGTACTACTTATCAGGATTTTTGTTTTTTTTATCAGGATTAATTAATATTATCAGGATTAGTAGATTTATGCGAAATATTTTAGGGATCCCAATATTCTATGGGGATTATTTTTGCTTTGCAACATTCTTGGAACTCCAAGATTTGTTTATCTAAATTATGTCTTCTTGCTATATGATTAGCCAATTGAATGAGGGGGTGGTCTCTGGGATGACCGTTTACATATATAGATTGACCAAACTGTAAAAATATACACATCAAAGCACGGAGGGACCATTGTGTAAATTTTAAAAAATTAAAAAAGTGACGCGCAGTCATACTCCCCCAAAAGCACGTTTGTTAGAGCATCCACTATGGGTATTGAAATGAGTATGAAATGAGTATTAATATTGGTATGATGTGAGAATTCTCCCACTATGGGGATGAAGAGAGGATGAAGAGGGTATGCAAATTTGATGCATACGAGAGACGTATGGACAAATCCATATTTCTTGCATACCATTCTGTGGTCACCATGTTTTTTTTTTTTTTTTTTTTTTGCAATCAAAATAATATCACATAGAAAACTCTATTTGTTATAAAAAAAAAATCACCAATAATCCTAATATTTTCCCTCTATAAATAGAACTCAATTTTGCATATATTCTCACACATCTTGCAAACTTTACATTTTTCCACACATTTAAAATCCGAGAATTCATAATTTTCTTCTTTTTGATCCAATTTCTTTACATTATATTATTTATTTCATATTTTATAGCAATTGTTTATTTTTATGTTTATTTCATAAAAAAATAAAAATATTATTTAAATACAGTGGGGACCACATATAATCTGGGGATATGAAATTGAAGTGGAATATGAATATGTTAGTTGAAAATTAAAAAGAAGTATAAAGTTGAGATGATGATAGTGGATGCTCTTATCACAAACTCAAAAGTCACAAAGGGCCCAATTGCTTTGTTCTGGGCCCCACCACTTTCACCTTCCTTTTTTATTTTTAATTATCATGCCCTTCTTTTTGTTATTAACACATGGAACATTTTCTTTCTTTCCCCAATTGCTATAATTTCTTAATTTAAAATCTTGAAGAGTTTATATTTTAATTTAAGTTAAAACATGAAAATTTTAAATTTAAACGTAAAGGTTATAAGTTAAAACATGAACGCGTTGAAATAGAGGATAATTCAAAAGATGATTATGACAACATAAAAACATAGAGAATTTAAACCAAATCTGACAGAAGAACATTATTCAAAAAACTGAACTTGTAACTTAGAAGATGAGGATTATAACTTAGAAGATGAGGCTTATCACCTTTAAATATGTCTTCTTCTCATATTGAAAGCAAACTGGCACCAAGTATCTAGATGATAATACATCAATGATACGGTTGATGATTTACCATCTCGGCATATCTCTAGATGATAATACATCAATGGCGTTTTTTTTGTAAGTTTTCACAACAATAATAGTAAGTCAAGATTATGATGTACTCTATTTTAGAAACACATAATGAAATATTTTTGTGGATAGCAGAGATATAGTAAATAATTGAGGCCAGTTTAACAAACACAAATTAATTAAAATACAAGACTGCTATTTTTTTAAAATAAAAATCACAAGGAGCTATTTTATGAACTACAAGAGCAAATCAATTATGGTTCTCTATTGTTTCGTGTTCAAATGATTGGCGCTTCACCTAACAACATCTCTTATAGTTCGTGTTCAAATAAGTGTAACAATGATTTTTTCTTCAATCTCAAAACCTATGTAACAATCCCAACACCAAAAAAACCACAAATCAATCAACTGGAATTTGGACACAAAATCAGATCCACATCTCCAATCAACAAAACAAAATTTTCCCCGAACCCGGATAGAAAAATCAAAAACACTACAAACCAAAAAGCATCGTGGGGATGACACGGTGGGACCACCCGGGCAGGTGATATAAGTTCTGAGCCACACAAGCCAAACGGGTCAGGTGTGGTCCAACCCGAACCGAACGTGTTACTTGTATATATTCCACATTGTAGCCAACCTCCACACCTCAGAATCACCTTGGCCTCAGAATCGCCCAAAGTCCCAATTCCCAAAACCCTAGTAGCCAAATCACCATGGACTCAGATGAGATCACCATAATCAACACAATCCAGAGGAAATACTTAAGTTGTTGGAATCGGAACTTAAGACCAAGGAAAAAGAAATTGGAGACCTTTTCGTCGAGATCTTGGTGGGTGAGATGGAGAACGCTTTTGTGACCCATCAGTACCAGGAGGACTACTTCAATCTCCACGAAGAAATTAGTGGTCTGGATGCGGAGAAACATAACCTGATCGTCAAGATGTTGGCGGCTAAGTTGGAGAACGCTGTTGTAACTCACTAGTACCAGGAGATCTTCATTCGCCACGAAGAAATTTACCAAGAGATGGGTGAGGTCTTCAATCGCCACAAAGAAGTTTATGGAAAGATCGAGGTGGCTCAGATCATTGATTATTCTGGTGGTCTGGATAAGGAAAAACACGACCTGGTCGTCGAGATCTTGGCGGCTGAGCTGGAGAACGCTGTCGTAACCCGCCAGTACCAGGAGATCTTCATTCGCCACAAAGATATTTACCAAGAGATGGGTAAGCTCTTCAATCGCCACGAAGAAGTTTATGGAAAGCTCTCTGATTATTCTGGTGGTCTGGATAAGGAAAAGCACAACCTGGTCGTCGAGATCTTGGCGGCTGAGCTGGAGAATGCTGCCTTAACCCACCAGTACCTGAAGCTCTTCGAACAGCACGAAGAGATTTATGCAGTGACGGCCAAGTCTTTCTTCGGAGTGGATTACTTGGTCGGACTGTAGGTAATTTTAGTTAATTCCTAGTACTACTCCCTCCGTCCCGTATTAAACTTCACACTTCACTATTTGACACTATTTGCTTTTAAACTTTGACCATATATTTGAATAGATATATTAATATTAATATCATCATATGTAAAATCACTAGATTCATCGTAACATGTAGTATTCAAATATCAAATTTTTATGTGCCGATAATACATGTAACTAAAGATATTTACGGTCAAACATCTACATCGGAATGCGTGAAAAAGATTCTGTGAAGAATAATGTGGGAGGGAGGGAGTACCTATCAGGATTGCTTTTTTTATCAGGATTAATTAATATTATCAGGATTAGTAAGATTTATGCGGAATATTTTAGGAATCCCAATATTCTATGGGGATTATTTTTGCTTTGCCACTTTCTTGGAACTCCAAGATTTGTTTATCTAAATTATGTCTTCTTGCTATATGATTAGCCAATTAAATGAGGGGGTGATCTCTGGATGACCGTCTACATATATAGATCAGTGACCAAACTGTAAAAATATACACATCAAAGCACGGAGGGACCATTGTGCAAATTTTAAAAAATTAAAAAAGTGACGCGCTGTCATACTCCCCCGAAAGCACGTTTGTTAGAAGATCCACTATGGGTATTGAAATGAGTATGAAATGAGTATTAATATTGGTATGATGTGAGAATTCTCCCACTATGAAGATGAAGAGAGTATGAAGAGGGTATGCAAATTTGATACACATGAGAGACGTATGAACAAGTCCATACTCCTTGCATGCTATTCTGTGGTCCCCGTATTTTTTTTTGATAGTGGATGCTCTTATCACAAACTCACAAATCACAAAGGGCCAATTGCTTTGTTCCTAGGCCCCACCACTTTCACCTTCCTTTTTTATTTTTAATAATCATGCCTTTCTTTTTGCTATTAACACATGGATCATTTCCTTTCTTTCCACAATTGCTATAATTTCTTAATTTAAAATTTTGAAGAGTTTATATTTTAATTTAAGTTAAAACATGAAAATTTAAAATTTAAAAATAAAGTTATAAGTTAAAACTTGAACGCGTTAAAATAAAAGATAATTCAAAAGATGATTATGATAACATAAAAATTTGGGGAATTTAAACCAAAACCTGACAGACGAACATTATTCAAAAAACTGAACTTGTAACTTAGAAGATGAGGATTATAACTTAAAACATGAGGAATTTAAACCAAAACCTTGTCCATTATTTATTATCTAATAAATTGAACTTGTAACTCAGAAGATATTCAGTGTAACATTGGGGATTTAAACCAAAATGTGTAACTTAAAACTTGGAGATTATAACTTAAAACATGAGGATTATAAAACAAAACCTGAAAGATATTTAATCATATAAATATCGGATGAATATTAATCATTTAAAAACCTAAAGATGTAATTGAAAGATGAAATTTATAACTAAAAACGTGACAATTTTAAAACAAAACATGAAATGTGTAAAAAAAAAAACTGTTGCAGTATTGTTCACAATGTACTGTTCATACATGTACTGTTCACGTAACACAGTTCACGCGCGAATTACTGTAGCGCGTGAATTTTCTAAATATTTTGAAATTACAAATTGGCCCCTCCTTGTTTTTACAAATAACACTATTTGCAATTTATTCCGGTTTACTTATGTAGACGGTCACTTCCAAGAGTTTGCCTTAAATGAATATTTTCTTTCAATTGCATGCCTTCCTACTAATATTAAAAATAAAAAATTTGTATACCATAATTAATTTTTAAAGTACACCGGTATTTCACTAAATCACGATCTAATATGTACAAAAAAAATGCATACCATAATTAACTCTATTTTAATTTAAAAACTCCCGGCAATCACCGGAAAACTAAAGATTTTAGACATTTCCGGTGTCGTTCGTGAAAAACTCAGTCTTGATCGCGCCAGTATCACCGACAAGCTGTTATATCTCGTTTGAACTACAACCCGAGAATTTGGTGATGTTTGTATGTTGATATTTGTACATGATTTCATGATTTTTGAAGAAAGAATTGGGTATGAATTGAAGAATTTGGTGTGAAACCGGAGATTTGAGATCAATCAGAGAATTTATTGGGCAAAACCCCGTGTTCCCGGCACTAATACCCTAGTTTCCGACAGCTTGCTCTTGGTGTTACTCCGGTGAAAATCCATAAACCGGCACGTTCCCGGCGTAACTCCGGCTGATTGCGTCAGTCGTAGGACCTGAACACATCATATATGGACGGGTCAAATAGAGTAAAAGATGATCTGGACGGGTCAAATAGAGTAAAAGATGGTGGAGGCCGCGTCCAGCATGGGTCCCACACAAACATCTCTAGTGCCCGAAGCCAATTAATGGCGAAAACAAAAAAAAACAATGAATGTCACATGTATTCCTTAACAAATTAACGATTTTTCTAACGTGTGCCCATGGTAAAAATTGTACACCTGATCATTCCAAAGCTTCATTTTAGACTGAGCTGGATTTGTTTTCTCCATTGCTTTGTTTCCTGTCAATTTGAAAACAAAACAACATCAATATCCTCGTTCTCTAGGGTAAAGTTTAAATCATTCTAACACAAGGAAATTCTTGACTATCTAAAACAACTAAGCCCCTTATGTTGACTGGGAGATTTTGGTGATTGAAAATTATGGTTACTTTATTTTTACTAGCCATCTTAGCAAGACAGTCAGCTACAGAGTTTGCTTCCCTATAAGTATGTGAAAAAGTAAGCAAAAGCTCACCTACTAACATCCTGATATTTCTCAGTGTCCATAGCACGGGTGAGAATAAACTCGAGTACTGTACTATTGCGCAGTATGAAATAAAACATATTTTACCATTAATAAAGATACATCATTTAACCGGTATAACAATAACTACCGGAATCTGTTTATTTTTATCGAGTGCCCTGATCGTTAGAAAAACCGTACATCTGTTTGTTTAGTACTATATATTTACCATATATACAATCCCTTTCTTTTTAGTTTTTACGGATAATTATTCATCTTTACCACATCAGTGGTTATATTTTAGCGTTTATAAACCCACCAAATATTACTATAGCAAAAATTGTATGCGGATAGCTTTGTAAATGATATATAGATAAGAATCTTTTTTGAAATAAAATACATGTAATAAGCATATTAAATATTAATTAAAAAATGATAAATTCTAACATATAAAATATTATTATCTTAGAAATTTTATTTAACGATATACTATTTAAATATAATTAGCAACAGTCCACCGGGCGTTGCCCGATATATTTAAACATTTTTAAAAACTTTAATTTTATTTTTTTACAATATTTAAAGTTTTATAGAAAAGAGATCTCTTTAATTCTATTAAGAGATCAAAATTTTTATATAATTATATTGTTACTATAAATCAAATATATTGAATAATCATACCAAATAAATGAGGTGTACAATTTCCAAAATAACCTTTTATAAGTATATGTATATTGTTTTTATTTGGAAATTTTAATTGTATTCAACAAACAATTAAGCGTAAATTTACAAATTTATCCATTTTACACACGAAAAATAGAGAGAATTGGCTTTATATATATATATATATATATATATATATAAGATAAACACAATAAATTTTGAATTCAAATACACAGTGATTTCAAACCGAATAATATCAATTTAAGATATTAGCATGAATAATCATCAATCGTTAATATAATTACAGTTAAAAGAAACCAATCACATGGTAAATGTAAATATAAAGTAACTATAAAAATAAATGTATTTATCAAGTAAATTTAATACATTCACACCCAATTAATGTATAGATCATCATAAATAATTACTTCTGCAATTACCAACATTAACTAAACGATTATCTATAGAATCTCTCATTTTGTTAACAAGTGTCCATGGGCACTCGTTAGAAAAACCGTAAATTTTAATATATTTAACTTGAACCAAACTGAACTGATCTATAGAAAAGCACTAGCAGTTAGCAAACATGTCCTTACCCTAGAACTATTTTGTGAAATACTTCCGATTTGGAGTATATGCATGTGTGTTTACATAGTTGTGAGATGACCAGTTAAATAGTTAATAAGTAATAACTAATAAAAATTCACAACCACTTCATTTAACCGTTATAACATACTATTAACCGTATTTAAACCGGATATGCGTAATTATTCAACAATTAATTACCTGGCGACGCAGTTCATGCACACAGTCCAGAAAAAAATTGGTGATGAGAATTGTCCTTGAATATGCTTGGGAGTGATGGAGTTTTATGACCATTACTATGAAGCATATACTGATTTTCTTGGGTTCAATAAACATACATCTCCAGAATTAAGTCATGTAAAAGCTTGGTGGCACTGAAGAACACACTGATGCCACTTTCATGACACTCATTGATTCACCAAAACCCTCAAGATTCAAGTTTTGATGTTAAGTCTGAGAAGGATGGCAGTTGGAATGCAGTTGGAATGAAATCAAAAAAAGTTGAAAATTATAGCTATCAGAATAATCCTACATGCCCAGATTTTATCTGTACAAAAGAGATTGACTATATTGTCCTTGGCGTGATTGACCAGGCATGGAGCAACGGCAGAATCCATCCCTTTTTACATCGGGTCAAAATGAGCCCCGGAGAAACAAGACTCTCCATTGCGGCGACTTCCTTTAGTAACGGTGTAATTCAGGTACCGGAGAAACTGGTTGACGGCGACAGGCATCCGTTGCAAGTTCAAACCTTTTAATCATTTGGGATTCCTTCTTTACAAGAACCCTGATTCGCTTAAAGATGAAGGCAAAATAAGAGCATTCTGTGGCGTTTGATTAGCCCTTGTTTTGTGAGCAAAGTTTGAAATGATACAGTTGCTGATTTACTAGACATCTGGCCATCTATCTAGATGATAATACATCAATGATTCGATTGATGATTTACCATCTGGGCATATATCTAAATGATGATACACATCAATGACGTTTCTGTAAGTTTTCATAAAAATTATATTAAGTCAAGATTATGATGTACTCTACGCAAATTTCAGAAACACATAATGAAATCTTTTTGTGGGTAGCAGAGATATATTAAATAATTGGGGCCAGTTTAATAAACGCAAATTAATTAAAAGACAAAGCTATTTTTTTTAGCAAGGAGCTATTCTATGAAACTACAAAAGCAAACCAAATTTTGGTTCTCCACTGTTTCGTGTTCAAAAGATTGGCGCTTTACCTAGCAACAGCTCTTGCACTTATGGATGTATGATAGTTGCTGCTTCTATGCTTCCTATAAGACGAGTATACATCATCATACTGGTTGGCTTCGTTAGGATTAGCCGATGCCCCGAGCCCCAACCGCCCTGAGTCAATAGATCCAGGCTTCCGCTCCACGCTTCCATCCGGATAAGTGCCCGACTCTGAGTCCACCTGTAGGCCGGCAGGGGGAGGAATGCAAGCTCCTCCTTTGCGGACAGGAGAGTCCCTCTCGTAGTCATCATAATCATTGTTGGACGACTTCATAGGTCCTTCTGAAGGGTTAACTTCTCCGATTTCTCTGAAAAACTTTGAGACCCTTTCAAGAATTTCAGATGGAGATGCATTGGAAGGAGGAATAACCGTTGGGATGTCTAACGGGCTCATGGGGGAGTAAGGTACCCCACTCCCAATCTGCATTTTTCGAACCATTCCAGGTATAAGACCGGGTGGAAATAGAGGATAGGGTGGCAATTTTTCAGTGACGGCTGCTACTGCTTGCGGAAGCTGGTTTGCCGGTTGACCAGAAAGAGGAACAGCAGAAGATCCAGGAAACACCATAGTAGGAACTGGATGAGGAAACTGCTGATGTGGCAAAGGCGGTTGGACAGGAGGAAATGGTTTCTCGCGGTACTCTTGTTCTGGCATAACTGGATATGGGTTTTGTCTATCTACCTGCCACAGATTAGGGTTTGCCATCTGGTTCGGTATGCCTGGACAAGAAACATGTGCACGTGTCAAAAGATAATTCAAAATACATCCTGGACGAATTTAAGGATGAAACTATTCTTATTGGAGTATTATTACTTTGATGAAACATAAAACTTGCATGATATCAAAGGAATTAACAGAAACAAGCACCTGCAGATGGATCTGGTGAAATAGTACGCATGTCTCTTTGAACTGGGAAAACATTCATGGGTGGACCACGCATCATATCATTTTCAAGTCCATGAATGGTATCCAGATCATAAACTTCCTTTGATGCCCAAAACTGTAAAATCTTTTGAAGCCGCGGCTGATTTTCCTCCTTGTTCTGAGGATTATGGTATATCCTAGCAATCATAGACCCCAAAACTGGCCGAAATGCCAATGCCTCACTGTCAAGCTCGTGTGGCGTAGACCGTCTCTGGAAGCTGCAAAAGACAGGTAGTAAGAGAGTCAATAATGGCTAATCACCAGCAAGAAAAAGTAGTAGTGTCATTCACATAAACTTTTTTGTTTTTGTTTTTGCAGATGAAGCACGTCACCTGACATAAAGGCATTTGAATATTTCAACTCAAGAAGAAATATCACATAATATGATAAAAATCAGTTCTGACAGTTAAACGCAAATGAAAGATATCATCTGCACAAGTAACAGCATAAGAAACACAACACAAAAATCAAGTGCACAAAAAACAAATTTCCCGCACCAAGATCAGACATGTTCATAATTTGATTACAAGTAACATTGACATGTTTTGTAATTAAAAGCTAAAACTTGTACAAAATCAAGTCAAACCAGAAGAAAGAACATCATATAAAGGCATCATATACAGAACATCTATTCAATTACAATCTTATATCCTGTCTACTTGATAAAGGTATTTAAACATATTGCATTATAATCTATGGTATGTACAGAAATATACTTCCTCAATTCACAAACATATGTAGCACGAGAGTTTGCACATTTTTCAAAGCAAATAAGAAAGAAGAGGAATAGGTTTACACCAGATTTAATTATAATGATAGAGAGGGTTGATGAGAAAAAATGGGAAAGTAAAATGTTTTTTAGTAACAAAATGAAGGTAGAGACATGATTTGTCACATTAAAAAACAAGACTGAGTTGCAGTAAAGACCCCTCTAAAGAGGATGTCTTGCATTTAATTGTTAACTAAAAGAGGTATGGAAATGAATGAAGATATACAAGGCCATTTCCCATATTTATAATCCAAGGGACTCAGATTCACCTCAAAAGTATGTGAATAATTCTATTTAAATGGAACTTGATTTGTATCAGATACATAAAAACAAATAGTCGTCAATATTTAAGAATGAACACAGGGAATGAAAATTAGCTACAGATAGAAGAAAGTGTGAAAACCAAAATTAAAATTCGTTACACATATATTCCTGATCCTTGTCCAGTTAATGTTAAGTCTATTGAAATTGAAAGGGGCCACCTATTGCCTGCAGTTATATTATTAGGGATCCACTATAACTTAGAGTGATGTAATCATTTTTAATAATACTCCTATATAAACATCAGTAAATGGCAAAGCAAAATATTGACATGCACCTGCCCACAAATTAATGGGTTCCAAGTTCCAACCCCCTATAAACTTGCTGGCAGGGGCTGGTTAAAGAAAGTAGCATCAACTAAACCTTCTTTCTCTATACAAATTTGACGAAAAAATAATATTATTGAGTCATCAAGATACTGCACAAGTTAATGAATTTGACCAAACCAACGTCTACAGCATGAAAAAAGGATACAATAAACAAAATAACTTCATCTGAAATCTAATTAAGTAAACAATATTGCAGTGTCATTTTACAGGGTTGGTGTCTATCAAGATTTCTACTCCAGCCATCATTTTTATCAACTGGGTTTAAGTTAATATGATAAATACAGAGTAAAATACCATTAGCACATATCCAAAATAAAATTCAAGAACAAACTGTCAAACATTGATAAAATCTAAGTGAAAGAACATTATAACAGGAACTTAAATCTAAAAAACTCATGGGCATTAGTATGATAATGAATATAAAACAGAAACCAAATATAACTTGAAGGAACATCACCAAGAGCTGAGTAACAGTAAAAAATTGAGATACCTGTCAAATAGAATGTCATTAGCTACGTAAATGATGTGAAGTTGTCTCTCTGCATCATCCAAAGCGAACATTCTATCCCTAAGTGCTTCTGCCAGAACAGGTGCATATGCAGACCTCTGTATGAACCAATTTTTAGCACCTTTGATGGACTCTTTTGTACCAGTCAGACTGATAAGAACATTATTCAGCTCTAGTTCAACATCAGGAGGAAGTGGCCTAGACAAACCCCTAAAGGACCTGTAAGATTGATCATAATCTGTTCGGCTTTGACCAATAAAGGGCTGAGGATTGTGAGGATGCTGCTGTTCAAAGAAAGGAGGAAAGGATGTCTGGTGCAAATGAGGAGCACCAATTACTGGAGAAGAAGCTGCTGCAGCATTTGGGCCACCCATTGATGGAACATTCAAAGGTGATGGACTCATAACTGGATTGGGTGGATGCATGGTAGGTACAGAGGCAGCAGGAAATGAAGGGTTTTGAGGTCCACCTGCTTGCCGGGTAGCCATCCAAAGTTTATAACGATAGTAATTATGACCCTCACCACCGAACAAAAAGGCATAGTCTGGATTTTCTTGTTGCTTTTCACGGATCATTGTTTCGAACTCTGGGCCATTTTTGGTAGAATACTCAACTAATTTATCAATGCGCTTCTGAAGTTCTGGGTCAGATGGAGGAGGAGAATGGGGTGGAACAGGGTCATAAGGTCCGTGGAAAGGCGGTGGGGCAACAACGTGAGGTGGTACGTGAGGTAGAAAAGCATTTGGCCTTTGTTGTTGCTGAATGTGAATCATATGAGGGTGGGGGGTTGGATGTGGATACTGTGGCTGCTGCATTGGGCGAGGAGGATAAGGGAACTGTTGGAGAGAGGGATGCTGTGGTAAAAAAGGAGGGCCATGAGCTGATGGAGGAAACTGTTGGTGCTGTGAATGAAAACCATACTGCTGCTGCTGCTGTTGAGCATATGCCATAGCAGCTGCATATTCATGCCCTTGCCGATCCATCAGAACAAAAAAGACAGTAAATGACAAACCACAGCAGATCTCTGTTCTGACCTGTAAGACACAAAAAAGTTAATTACATAGAAAGAAACACCACAGTATTACTGCAAAAAGATACCGACGACACATATATTTACATGATTCTATCTAATTATCACTGAAGAACAACAGTAACTGTAAATTATTACCACCAACCAAGAAAACTGGCACATTACAATTGTCAAGAAACTGAAAATAGATTGTAAACAAAGTTGCAAACTTGAAAGCCCAGAATTTGTTTACTACTTTGCTGAAAATAGAAACTGAAAATAGATTGTAAACAAATTGAATTTTTCTTAACTAACACAATATAAAAATTTACAAAAAGCACAAGCTTAGTTTCAAATAAACCCTGAAACCTAGCTCTGGAGACCTCTTATAATCTAACAAAATCGAATATGAAAAATGCATCCATATTGTGGTCGAGATTTAAGTGAATTGAAAACCCTGGCTTGTAATGGATGATTTTACCCATTAATAATTCTTGCAGACAGCAAACTAAAGATCAAATCGTCAAACTGAAAGATAAGCGAAACTAGAGAGGACTCTGCTGAGCAAAACAAGTAAGGGAGAAAGAAGGCAGACGATACCTGGAAGATTGACTCTGAATAAAGCAAAGAAAGCTAAGCGCCGCCGTCCTGCGGTGGCTGAGAGCGTTCCAATGCAAGGAACGATGTTTTGGAAGCCGGCAAATTTTGGGTCGGAGCTCCAATGCAAAACTGTTGAACGTAAGTCAAAATTGTTTATTTTAATGATGGCAAAGAAAGCTTACCCTTGTCCCTTTTTCTACAAGTACCAATATGTTCTTAAATATTTTTATAATTGAATAATATATATTTCAATTGAGAGAAAAAAAAAATTCATCTGGTGCATCATCAATTCACCATTCTTAGGATACTTAGATAACCATGGCGGAGCTCCTTCTTCTCTAGACCTAGGGTTTAGAGTCGTAAAACCTTCTTGCCGCAGTTTCTCTACGCAACCGTTTCGACCAAATCAGGCACCGGCGATCAATCTCTGGTGAGCAGTCTACGACGTTCATGGAAGATATGGCGTCGATGTATGGGGATCTCCGGCTTACGGCGGAGGAGGAAGATCCGATCGGCCCAGATCAGATTCATCAAGAAGATTTGGGCGCGACAGGGTTACCGATCAGTGAGGAAGCAGGGAAGCCGCTGGAAAGGGGAGTGGGGCTCGAAGAGGTGAATCAGAGAACGGAGGTGAAGGGACCAGATGACGGGTTCGGCTCGCTGGACGAGGCGGTGGGGAGCGCCCCAGGTCTGGGCACGGTTTGTGGGAACATGATGGACTGGTGGGATGAGGTCGAAGTGCCATGGGTGGTCAAGCCGCCTGGGAAGAGATGGTTTCGTCGCTTGCATAAGGGTTGCAGCGGCAAGCCTCGGTTGAGATAAACATTGTGCAAAGAGTGGAATCTGGGTCAGCAAGGTGGGAGCTGGACTTGCTGGATCAGGCAGAGGAAGTGGGCGGAAGCTCGGGAACAAAGAAACCCAGGGTTAGCGAATCAGACGCTTCCCTGGTTAGTAATGCTCTCAATATTCATCGGCGACTGGCGAGGAGGCCCAGTCCCGCCAGGGGCCATGAGTATCATCAGCTGGAACTACCGTGGTGGTCTGAGGGACTCGGACACTGCGACAGTTCAGGAACTGTGCGCTCTGGTGCGCTTGAAATCTCCTTTAATTTTATTTCTTTGTGAAACAAAATGTTCTAGTTTGGATATTGATTAAAATTCCAGTTAAATTATGAGGGTGTAGCAGTAGATGCCCAAGGCCTGTCTGGGGTCGTAGCTATGCTTTGGAAAAAACAAATAAAAATAGAGTGGCTGTCTTCTTCATTTTACTTCATAGATATTATGGCTTTTATTTCTAATGTAAAGGTGAGAGTTACTAGGGTGTATTGTGAACCAAATCCATCGTTACGTCAGCAAGCTTGGATCCGGTTCCGTGAGTTGGAGAGAGGAGGTGATACCCCTTGGCTATGCATGGGGGGCTTCAATGAAGTGTTGACGCAAGAAGAGTTTGTGGGGCCCGCGCCGAGGTCGAACATGCTTATTGAGAACTTCAGAGATGCATTGAGATACTGTGGACTGATGGAGGGTTCAGGAAGAGGGGTACAGTAGCTCTTACTTCACTTGGTTTCGTGTCCGATGGGAACCAACTGTGAAGGCAAGACTGGACAGGGCAAAAGGGAACCAGACCCTGCTGGACGCCTTCCTGTGGTCCTCAACTACGACCACGTCAATGCCATCCTCGGATCATATGGCAGTACTGATCCAACTGAGGCAGAGAGACCCATTGGCCAATAGAGTCTGGAAGAAGAAGAGATACATGTTTGAGTCTTTCTGGGTGAAGGTTGGGGACTGTGAGATTCGGATCAGAGAGTCATGTAGTAATGAGAACATTCACCTGGCTGATAAGCTGGAGCAGTGTGCAGTTGGTCTAATGGATTGGAGCCGGCGATCCTTTCCAGCTAGCGCCAAGCGGATAGAGGAGTTGAAGAAGCTTATACATGACATTGAGGATGGCTCGGCTTTGGTGGACCATGAGGAGCTATTCTCGCTGAGATAAGAGTACAGTTTCTTGCAGGAGGCGGAAGGAATCAAATGGAGACAACGAGTGAAGCAACACTGGTATCGGGAAGGAGATCGCAATACCAGGTTCTTCCACAGGTCTGCTTCTAACAGGAGGACGAGGAACCAGATTAAAGGCTCAGGGACTCCTCGCAAGTATTGCGAACGGATGTAGACAACATGGAGAGAATCATTGTGGATTACTTTGGGGGGTTGTTCTCCTCTTCTGAGCCGGATGAGGGGATGATGGCTCAGGTGTTGGATAGGATGCCCAGAAAGGTCACGTCGGAGATGGCTGCCAGACTTGCGAGACCTTATGTGGAGGCGGAGGTGTCCAAGGCGATGAAGCAAATGCATCCACTCAAGGCCCTTGAGCCAGATGGTATGAGCCCTATCTTTTTTCAGAAATTCTGGCATATTGTTAAGAAGGATGTAGTCACTTGTGTACTGGATTTTCTGAACAAAGGGGAATGGAATCCGAGGATGAATTACACACACATAGTCCTATTGCCGAAAGTACAGCAGCCTGAGCTCATTACTCGGTTCAATCCTATAAGCTTGTGCAATGTGGTATACAGGTTGGCCTCGAATGTGCTGGCAAACAAGGTGAGGTTGATTATTGACAATATTATCTCGCCATCAAAATCATCTTTTATCCCTGGAAGGTTGATAACGGATCATGTGTTGGTGGCTCATGGGATTCACCATACTATGAAGGTGAAAATAAGAGGGAGGGGAGGAGAGATGAGCATTAAACTGGATATGAGCAAAGCTTTTGACTGGATAGAATGGATGTTCGTAACGAAGACACTGGAGAAGATGGGATTCCCGTCATCTTTCGTATCGACCATCACTCAGTGCTTGTCATCGGGACAGTTTTCGTTCATTCTGAATGGGGAGGAGTTTGGGCAGCTATCACGGAAAAGGGACATCAGGTAAGGAGATCTCCTTTCCCCATACCTGTTTATAATATGCTCGGAGGTGCTCTCTATGTTGCTATCTGATTTGGCGGTGGCAGGAAGGATCAAAGGGGTGTGTGCTTCGCCCAGCGGACCGAGGATATCTCATTTGTTTATTGCAGATGACACTCTCCTCTTTGGGGAAGCATCATTGGAGGAGGCACGCAGGACACGGTGGGCGCTAACTCTCTATGAGTCAGTATCAGGCCAGAAGATCAATGTGGATAAATCGGGAGTGCTTTTCAGCCCTAACACGGCCGTGGAGCTCAGACCCAGAATATGTGAGATACTGAAGATTCCGTAGGTGGAGGCACATGAGAAGTACCTGGGGTTACCTACAGTCATTGGCAGGAAGAAGTGAGAAATCTTTCAGGGCATTAAGGATCGCATTCACCAGAAGATTGATGGGTGGAATGAACAGCACTTATCGAAGGTAGGGAAGGAGATCATGATCAAATCGGTGTTGCAGGCTATACCCAACTACACGATGAGTTATTTCCAGCTGCCAGGCTATGTAGTGGATGAGATTCATGGCCTATTGAGCAACTTCTGGTGGGGGGGGGGCACGTCCTCGGAGAGGAAGATTCTATGGGTTGGATGGAAGAAGATGTCCAGATCGAAGAGTAAGGGGGGCATCGGCTTTCGGGACATAAGGGCTTTCAACCATGCCCTATTGAGGAAGCAGGCATGAAGGCTACTTACACAACCGGAGTCTCTACTGGCCAGAGTGATGAGGGCTAAGTACTATAGGAACGGGGATCTACTTTCTTCGGACGTAGGGACACAGCCGTCGTGGGCATGGGGCAGCATCCACGGGGCTTTGGAGCTGGTTCGGAAGGGGTGTAGGAGATCGATTAGGTCGGGATGTCAGACTTCGGTCTGCAACGATCCCTGGATTACGAGAGTGATGGGCTTTATGATTCAGGACCCGCAACGGGTGCCAGGCCACATTGCGAGAGTGGCTGAATTTATTGATGTGGATACTAAATGGTGGAAGCCGGGCATTCTGGAGGCCTTGTTTACGGAGGAGGAGGTGGGGTTGATCAGGGAGATGCCGCTTCGTAATCTGAACTCGCCGGACAAGTGGATATGACATTTCATGAATTCAGGGAAATACACGGTGCGAACGGCCTATCACGTTGCGGTGGATGCAAGGATCCAGCAGCCGACGACAGATGTAGGGTCGCCGACGTTCTGGAATCGCTTTTGGAAGTTCAGGGTTCCGAAGAAGGCTTTGCATTTCGCATGGAGGATTTGTAAGGACTCTCTTCCGATAGTGGCTAACCTGAGGCATCGAGGGGTGGAGGTAGACTCGGCATGCCCTTTCTGTATGCAGGAGGAGGACTCGACGACTCACTTTTTCTTCGACTGTGATTATGGCAGGACGGCGTGGGGGCGGTGAATCTATGGTTGATGATTGAGTTGGCTATGAGGCAGCGAGGGGATGCTTGGTTCCGGGAGATTCTGAAGAATGAAGATGAGGAGTTCTGTGCATTGGCGATTATGGTCTGCGGCGGATTGTGGTTCCAAAGAAACAAGAGGATCTTCGAGCATGCTCAGCTGGCGGCTGGAGTGGTAGCAGCGAGTGTGGTGGCCAATATGAGGAACTACAGGGCAGCCCAGAATTGGAGGGAGGAATCGTCGAATGCATTGCTGTCGCAGACGCTGCTGAGACCGCTAGACCCTGGTATCCAGATTAATTTTGACGTTGGCATATTGAATGGGGATGCGGGCGTTGGTGTGGTAGCTTTGGACCAGACAGGCCAGTTTTTAAGAGCGGTGGCTAGGAGGTTTCGGCACGTCAATGATCCAGCTTTGGCTGAATGCTTAGCTTTGGAGGAGGCGCTCATGTTGGCCAGAGACTTGAACCAGCCGGGGATGAAGCTGGTGGGGGATGCACTCCGGGTTGTTCAGATGGTGAATCAAGAGATTGACTGCTCGGACAACTGTATGGAGATAGTTTTGAGGATTCGAAGTTTGCCGGAGAATAGTACTTGGTTAGGGTCCTTTTGGGTTCCACGTAGTCAGAATTTTATAGTTCATTCTCTAGCCAATTATGCTAAGTCGAACCCCCTGATGTACGATACTTGGGATTCACCTCCGAGGTTCCTATCATTTGTTTATGGACGATTTCCATAACCCTGAAATTGAATGGAATTATTACATCTTTTAAAAATGGATACTTAGATAACCAATAATTATGATTTGTCAAGGTAAAACTAATATACTTATCAAACTCGGATTCCATTATGTTTATTACAACCTTAGCTAAAATTAAAATAATTTTACGTTTAATTTGGATGGTTTATAAATATAGTTCACTGTATTCGAACTCAGCCAACAGAAAGAGGATAAAAAAGCCGTTCCTCTCTCTCACTCACAGCCAACAGATTTCGACGGGGAGGCGACCGGCCGGCTCGCCGGTCCGGCGACCTCCCCAACCACAATCAAATCGTTTTCTAGACCACCCACTTTCCCCCCAAACCGGAGCCGAACTACCCCGACAATCTATTGTCTTTCTCTTTCTTTCCAGCGCCGGTGACGACCGTAGCCGCTGCAGATCGGAGCCCGATCCAACATAAAAAGACGATCGGAGACCGCAGCCGACCGGATTTGGGCTTGGGGAACAGATCGGGCTGAGCCCATCTGAGGACCTCCGGGCTCTTCCAACGAGCTGCACATTTCTCCGACAACCAGATGGTGCTCCGACAGGCAAAGGACGAGGCAGGAATCACCAGGGGGAGGCGATCGACGGAGATTCTGCTTCAGGGTTGGGCGGCATAAGACGTTCTACGCGCAGCCGCCTCCAATGCCGTGCTGACACAAGTCCCGGCGCCGGCAACGACTGTGTCGGCCGGTTCCTCATACTCCACGCGTTTTCATACGCCCTGCGCCCCGTGGCGTCCTCGCGTGTGGTCTACGCGCCACCGCGCTGGAGGTGTTTCAGGGACTTCGCCGCCACCGACAGTGAGGACATCCTTTCTTTTTATTTTATTTCCTATTTGGTTATTCTAGGGTTTAATTATTAGATGTGTTCTATTTTGTGATGATTATCTGAATGCTGGGTTTAGACTATCACCTTTAAAAGAGAAATCTTTGTGACAATCTCTAGTTATGGCTCTAGATAACACCCTTTCATTAGAATGGTCGATTTTGGAATATACTGGAATGTATTTACAGATTACTCTACTGTCCAACCTCTCAAAGGCCTGCTACCTTCCGGCGGTCATGAGGCCGTCGGGCTCAATGGGTTTCAGGCTGAGGTTCAGGTGGAGGATCTTTGATTTTAACTTATCCAGTATCCTTTTCTTGACCGTGAAAGTGTAAAGGGTGAAGTCATTGGAGCTCTAGAATGTCTGCACTTGGGTGAAGTCTCTCTCAGAACTAGGATGAGAGTCTATTTTAGTTTTAGTATAGGCCATTAAGGCGTCACTTGCAGATTTGGATCAGAAAAGGTTTGAAACTTGTATATTCTTAGACACTTTTCTGAATTCTACAAATTGCCTCCATTACTGGAGTTATGTATCACTCTTTGCCACAAAAGTCACATATGGCTTTATGTGTTATTGGTTACGATTTTATTTTGGGTTGAGGAGCCATGAATAATCCTCCCATCATTTGATGGTTTTAGCTTAAAAAAAAATATATGGTTCATATATTTCAAGAATTGTGTTGCAGTATAGCCAGAGCTTATAGTATATCAGTTCATCTCAATTCAATTCAGTAATAAATGTTATTGAAAATGTGGGACCAACGTAAGTAGCTCACCATTGTTGAAGTGTGTTGCTTGCCACATCTATAACTTGAAATATGACATGGCAATGCAAGAATGTAAGAAGTAGCTTGCCATTTGAGATGCTCTTAGGCAATAATGTTGTTTTTGCACATTGATAACATGTTTTTGCACGTTTCCAAACTATAAAGGCACGAAAAGAGCACTAAACCAAAATGTACGTTCAAAATGCATAGATTGAATTATCTAAAGAAACTTTCCTGAAATCATGACATTAATCCTTAGTTTCAAATAATTTTAAAAAAAATCAAAATCCAAAACACCCATTACAAATTATCACTAATTTTTCATGGAATGATAAAACAAATACTGAATATTAGTTGTTTAGCACAATATAAATGAAAGGGGAAAAAATGAGGATAACTGGAATAAATCATCTCCACTCGACACCTCCTCAACGACGAATTACACTGATCGAATCTCCATCCACCATATGAAGCTGTATAAATCAAGAAGAGAAAAAAAATCAATTCTCATTATTTAAAGATGACCTTTATTCAGTTAGAAGTTAATTAGATGGAATGCAAATGAATATTACCTCCGCTACGGACTTTGTCACTTGAATTTGACGGCCATTGTAAGAGAACTTCATAGCCGAATAATCCAAGTTTTGGTGCTCGCAGAATTTCTTGAGCAACTTCTTGATCACCAGGTGAACCGGAACACGATATGTAGCAACAGTACCGTGCTAGAATATATTTAAGGCATCAGAAGTAAGATAAAAAAAAAATAAAAAGACAATCAGAAGAATGAGCAAATCTAAGGTAAAAAATAAGCACAACTTTAAATATAGAACGACTTTGAAGATTGCACAACTTTAAAATCAGAACGAATTTAAAATCAGCATGACTTTAAAGATTGCACGACTTTAAAATCAGCACGAATTTAAAATCCGCACGACTTTAAAGCTTGCACGACTTAAAAATCAGCACGACTTTAAAGATTGCACGACTTTAAATTTAGAGATCAAGAAGGAAAAAACGATATGTAAAATTTAAAAAATATATATGTATATTTCACTCGTGCAAAATATGTTTAGAGAGATTTTCTTCCTAGATGTTGATCTAGATATGAAGAAAGTGATACACACATGAAAGAATGAATTTGGTCTTTGTTGGTACCACAGGGTTCCCTAAAAGAATTGCTTCACGACTAAGAGTTAACCAAAAATGATGAAAAAGTGAAAGCAAATTAAATGCATAAAAGACTTATGCCCTATTTGTTAGAGTTTATTTATTGTCGAACTAAACTGAACTGAACTGGATTGAATTGAACTAAACTAAACCGAAGTGAAAATTAATGTATCGAAAAAAAGAATCGACACGACTGAATTAACATGAATTTCATCAAATTACATAGATATGCTAATAAACTCTAGAAATCAGGGTCTTAAAAGTTTATTTGGCCCATTTAAAATTTAGGCCTATTGCAAATGCACAACCCGCATTTCCTTCAGATAAGCCCTAAGTGATTATGTGCAATTAGCTTGACGAAAAAAAGAGAAAATGAGCATGTGAAAAGACATCTAGACGCTACAAAATAATATTTCATTCGGGCCCAATCCAATATAGGGGTGAGAACGAATACAAACGTTTATAAACAAGACCGATATCGGATCGGATCAAGCTCAAGTATATTTAATCGAGCCGAGCTCGACCCTTCTAATAATCGGGCTCGGCTCGGCTCGGCTCGATCTCACACCTAATTCAATATTTTAAAGATTGTGAAGGAAATGGTTGTGAATACTCCAAAAGGGTAAGGGTAAATAGGTCATTTTACGTAGGTAAAGGGCGGCGGCGGGGGGGGGGGGTAGTTGACTGTGGCGGTTGAACCACAAGCAATGGCGGAGATGTGACACAAGATCTTGGAGAACAAGATCAGCGAACTGGAAGGTTCGCAAACAAGTACTCTATGAAATGAGGTAAAGGACAACCGATCGGAGTTTGACGATTTGGTTGATGAGCTACGGGCAGGAAACACAGTGCCTAGAGCGGAGCAATTGGCCAGCGAGCGGAGGTTGCAAGAAGGATTCAATCGAACCATGGGTACCATAAAAGAATTGCTTCACGACTAAGAGTTAACAAAAAATGATGAAAAAGGGAAAGCAAATTAAATGCATAAAAGACTTAGTCCCTATTTGTTAGAGTTTATTTATTGTCGAACTAAACTGAACTGAACTGGATTGAACTGAACTGAACTAAACCGAAGTAAAAATTAATGTATCGAAAAAAAGAATTGACACGACTGAATTAACATGAATTTCATCAAATTACATAGATATACAGATATACTCTAGAAACCA
This sequence comes from Cruciata laevipes, assembly GCA_963678965.1. NCBI lineage: Eukaryota > Viridiplantae > Streptophyta > Magnoliopsida > Gentianales > Rubiaceae > Cruciata > Cruciata laevipes. Next base: position 13,883,439 of record OY787635.1, read on the forward strand.
GGGCCTTAAAAGTTTATTTGGCCCATTTAAAATTTAGGCCTAGTGCAAATGCACAACCCGCATTTCCTTCAGATAGGCCCTAAGTGAATGAGTGCAATTAGCTTTACGAAAAAAAGATAAAATGAGCATGTGAAAAGACATCTAGACCCTACAAAATAATATTTCATTCGGGCCCAATCCAATATAGGGGTGAGAACGAACACAAACGTTTATAAATAAGACCGATATCGGATCAGATCAAGCTCAAGTATATTTAATCGAGCCAAGCTCGACCCTTCCAATAATCGGGCTCGGCTCGGCTCGGCTCGATCTCACCCCTAATCCAATATTTTAAAGATTGTGAAGGAAATGGTTGTGAATACTCCAAAAGGGTAAGGGTAAATAGGTCATTTTACGTAGGTAAAGGGCGGGGGGGGGGGTAGTTGACTGTGGCGGTTGAACCACAAGCAATGGCGGAGATGTGACACAAGATCTTGGAGAACAAGATCAGCGAACTGGAAGGTTCGCAAACAAGTACTCTATGAAATGAGGTAAAGGACAACCGATCGGAGTTTGACGATTTGGTTGATGAGCTACGGGCAAGAAACACAGTGCCTAGAGCGGAGCAATTGGCCAGCGAGCGGAGGTTGCAAGAAGGATTCAATCGAACCATGGGTACCATAAAAGAATTGCTTCACGACTAAGAGTTAACAAAAAATGATGAAAAAGGGAAAGCAAATTAAATGCATAAAAGACTTAGTCCCTATTTGTTAGAGTTTATTTATTGTCGAACTAAACTGAACTGAACTGGATTGAACTGAACTGAACTAAACCGAAGTAAAAATTAATGTATCGAAAAAAAGAATTGACACGACTGAATTAACATGAATTTCATCAAATTACATAGATATACAGATATACTCTAGAAACCAGGGCCTTAAAAGTTTATTTGGCCCATTTAAAATTTAGGCCTAGTGCAAATGCACAACCCGCATTTCCTTCAGATAGGCCCTAAGTGAATGAGTGCAATTAGCTTTACGAAAAAAAGATAAATTGAGCATGTGAAAAGACATCTAGACCCTACAAAATAATATTTCATTCGGGCCCAATCCAATATAGGGGTGAGAACGAACACAAACGTTTATAAATAAGACCGATATCGGATCAGATCAAGCTCAAGTATATTTAATCGAGCCAAGCTCGACCCTTCCAATAATCGGGCTCGGCTCGGCTCGGCTCGATCTCACCCCTAATCCAATATTTTAAAGATTGTGAAGGAAATGGTTGTGAATACTCCAAAAGGGTAAGGGTAAATAGGTCATTTTACGTAGGTAAAGGGCGGGGGGGGGGGGGGTAGTTGACTGTGGCGGTTGAACCACAAGCAATGGCGGAGATGTGACACAAGATCTTGGAGAACAAGATCAGCGAACTGGAAGGTTCGCAAACAAGTACTCTATGAAATGAGGTAAAGGACAACCGATCGGAGTTTGACGATTTGGTTGATGAGCTACGGGCAAGAAACACAGTGCCTAGAGCGGAGCAATTGGCCAGCGAGCGGAGGTTGCAAGAAGGATTCAATCGAACCATGGGTACCATAAAAGAATTGCTTCACGACTAAGAGTTAACAAAAAATGATGAAAAAGGGAAAGCAAATTAAATGCATAAAAGACTTAGTCCCTATTTGTTAGAGTTTATTTATTGTCGAACTAAACTGAACTGAACTGGATTGAACTGAACTGAACTAAACCGAAGTAAAAATTAATGTATCGAAAAAAAGAATTGACACGACTGAATTAACATGAATTTCATCAAATTACATAGATATACAGATATACTCTAGAAACCAGGGCCTTAAAAGTTTATTTGGCCCATTTAAAATTTAGGCCTAGTGCAAATGCACAACCCGCATTTCCTTCAGATAGGCCCTAAGTGAATGAGTGCAATTAGCTTTACGAAAAAAAGATAAAATGAGCATGTGAAAAGACATCTAGACCCTACAAAATAATATTTCATTCGGGCCCAATCCAATATAGGGGTGAGAACGAACACAAACGTTTATAAATAAGACCGATATCGGATCAGATCAAGCTCAAGTATATTTAATCGAGCCAAGCTCGACCCTTCCAATAATCGGGCTCGGCTCGGCTCGGCTCGATCTCACCCCTAATCCAATATTTTAAAGATTGTGAAGGAAATGGTTGTGAATACTCCAAAAGGGTAAGGGTAAATAGGTCATTTTACGTAGGTAAAGGGGGGGGGGGGGTAGTTGACTGTGGCGGTTGAACCACAAGCAATGGCGGAGATGTGACACAAGATCTTGGAGAACAAGATCAGCGAACTGGAAGGTTCGCAAACAAGTACTCTATGAAATGAGGTAAAGGACAACCGATTGGAGTTTGACGATTTGGTTGATGAGCTACGGGCAGGAAACACAGTGGCTAGAGCGGAGCAATTGGCCAGCGAGTGGAGGTTGCAAGAAGGATTCAATCGAACCATGGGTGAACTCAAAGAGATGGTGGAAAATGACTTATTTACTCCTAACTTTTTGGAGTATTCACAACAGAATCCCAAATTTATTTTGGAAGACCCCGAAAATAAAGTATTTTAAACAAACTAAGAACCCAAGAAAAATTCAATCTTAAAAGAAATTTCAAAATCCGCGATTATTGATCAGTCAAAATTCATAAATGACCAGAAAAGTTAGGATGAATGAGAAACGTCAAACATCAACAAGAAGAAAAGAGAAGAAATCTAACCATCCCATTGAAGATGTCAAGCTGAATCTTCTCGTTGGAGAAACCCTCCGCATAAGTTGAAAGCCCCCGATTTCCAGACATGTCTTGATATGCAACCGTAATTTGATGTTCTAACCGAGAGAAGTCGCGTACTGTGTATTTTGTTTTTTGATGGAACTGTGTATTTTATTTTGATTTTATTCTTGACACCAATAAGAACAATATATAATGAAAGAAAGAAGACATATATGGGTCATATTTATGAAAGCACCTTCTCAATTTATTTAAGAATAGTCAACCAGATTTTATAAACCATAAACCGAAAGTAATTAAAATATTTATTGTAAAATTTTCAAACATTGTTTTCATATAATCTACTTAAATATTTAGAAAATATTTATTCATTAGACTTAAGTAATGATCCAAAATTTATAAATGCGTATCAATGTCCACTAAATCATATTTGACCGCCAGTTCATCAACAACTCTTGTCAAACCAAAATTGGAAACAATCCAGTCTAATTAATTGATTTCAATCAGTTTAATTCAATTCTATTTACCAAAAATAAATTTTGCATACTTTAGTTGAATTTAGTTTTATAGTACCAACTTTTTAAGTACACTTAATTTTACTTCAACTTACTTTGGTTCGGTTCAATTTCATAATTTAAACTAAATTGAATAAAAGATATGTTTTAAGAGTGGAAAACATGATACTATGTGTCAAACATAATTAAATTTATAATTCTAAAATCTGAACACAAATCAACATAATTGATCGAATTAAATTGTTGTTCTTGTAAACTAGTGAGAGTACAATGAGGGGGGATCAATTAAAATTATGATACTTTAAAGGAAAATGTAGCGTAAAAAAATAATTTTTTTAAGAAAACAAATAATAGAAATATATATCATGATACTTTTAACATTAATTTTGTGCACACATCTTAATAATTTTAATTTTATCTGTCCCACGCCCTTTACATAATTTCCCTTATGTCTTTAGTCATTTGTTTTCAATTGTTGATTGTCATTAACATTTACAAGTGTGGTAGTGGAGATGGATTCTCTAATCCTTGTCAAGATGGTAAAGAGAGCTGTTAAGATACCATGTAGGTTGGTACCTCTACTTAGATCCAATTGCACGGCGAGAGCTTCATATTACATTTAATCATGTGTTTAAAGAAGAAAATGTGATATCAAACGCATTAGCAAAAATGGCAAGTGAGAATTATATGAATCAAACCTTTAATCAAAAGTCTCTCACGAGACAAATTAAAGAATTGGTTAAATTAGATGCAAGAGAGGTCCCATATATTAGAATTAAATGATCATGCTTACTTTTGGGACATAATCTACTCTTTTTAAATACTTGTGTAGGCGTTCAGAAGTTACAAGCTGTGAAGAAAGTGATCAAAATGTTCCAATAGCCGAGAAGTCAAGGAGGAAACAAACAGGTGTATTCGAGCTTGTCTCTAACATTTATACTATATTTTGGAATTTTCTACTACTGATCTGTCTTGGTAGCTACTCCAGGAATTAATCATCAACATACAGATACTTAAACTACTTGGAAGCAAATGGAACTGCTTTTCAAAAAATTATAACTTGTTCAATATATTATGTCGCCAAATTTGGTGATGGAGACCTCTACGCTAGGTAGGGATGGAGCCACCAATTTTCGGGGTTGGATACAACCTACCTAGAATTAATCCCACCAAGCCCATGAACAATAATTTGTTGCAGGTTTCCGCCTTCAATCCCTTACAGTTCCGCCGTCTATATAGTATTACTCCACCTATCCTATAATTCGGGTTCTAGTTCTGCCACTAACGCTAGGGTTCTACAGTGGCCGGCCATATGCTTTTTGATGAGAAAATGCATGAAAAACAGTTTAGAGAGAGAATGGACTAGAATGACAAGGAATGATTATTTCTCTTTCTTAACCATTTTTCTCAGATATCGCACCCCACGTGCTCGCACATTCATATGCACGCACGTGAATAAACGTTGCCCATTATATATATATATATATATATATATATATATATATATATATATATATATATATGGGAAGGGATCATTTAACATGTTTATTCTTACACATAGTTTTACACATGATCATGATCATTCACTTCCATCTAATCCACTGGTTAAGAGTAATTAAGAATTTTCTAATTATATTCATTAATTTTTATTCTTTCTTTCCTTTATTTCAACTCTTTCCTTAACCTACTCTTAATTTTTATTGCTCTATTTCTTCTTCGTCTCTTCTCCTACCCTTTTATTCAAGCTGCAACTTCTTTCTGTATCTCTCTTTCTTTCTACTTCTCACTCAAGATAGAAAAATCTATAATAGGTTGCTGTAAAAAATCGAATATATATTGATCAATATTAATACTATTGTTTTAAACTATGTTGGCATGGATAATTTGTGGCCGGGGTGGCCGGATTCGTGATGTGGGGCTGGAAATTTGAAAAAGGTTTGAGGAGGGAAAAAAGGGTTAAGAATCTAGGAGATGGATTTTGGGGATGGAGAATAATCACGAATGGATTTTTGAATAATTTGAAGATTAAATAGGATCGTATTTTTTCTTTTGAAATCAATATGATCGGTTTTAAATCAAATGTTCGGACTGGAGTTTTGAGGTGAAATCTTGAATTCATGAATCAAAAAACGTGAGAAACAGAGAAGATGAAGAAGAAAGGGAAATAAAAGGAAAGAGAATTAAATAACATTTAGGAATGAATAATGAAAAAATGAAAGAAAGAATAAAATTTAATTAAGTAAATTAGAAAATTGTTAATTACTCTTAACCATTGGATTCGATAGAAGTGAATGGTCATGATCATGTGTTAAAAGATGTGTAAAAATAAACATATTATATGATCCCTTCCTTATATATATATATATATATATATATATATATATATATATTAATATGTTTCCTAAATTCTCACCAACGTCACTCTAGGTCAAAACATGTGCAATTTCTATTAGTAGTATAAATTTATCTTCTAGGTCAGTTTGAGGAATTGCTTCCAGCTTTAATAATTTGAGAAGGTAAATCCAATCATAGATGATAGTAAAAACATATATAGTAGCAGATCGACTACCCAAAGTTTCATTAGCATAACTTGGATGTATTTTGAATGGAAAAAGGGGAAGAGGATAATACATTTTTTTAATTTTTTTTTTTGGTTAAACCACAAATGGTGGAGGGATTTATATTGGCTTCCCTATGCCATTTAAATAACGAGAATTAATCAGTAGAATTACAAAAAAAGAACCGCTTGCTAAACTAGACTATAAAGCGGTTATAGTTGATACCCAAGAAAAGGTTCTACTAGAAGATAAGTATAGCTTCCAAAAAGAATGAGTTAGGCTAAATATTAACACTAAACAACTCATTCTAAACATCAAGAAGTCACTAGGACTCATATCATACATCATAAAGTTTCTAGATCAGTGCTTATGAGAAATAAGGATTAGAATCCATTTGCTTATTAGTGAATCAGAAGCGCAAGGCAACTCAGACACAAGGCAGCCTATGGAACAATCCTAAATTTCAACAGAGACCTGATCATAGTGTAAAAAGCACCAGGAATTGAATTGTGGTGCAGCTCAGTGATGGTTATCTCCATTTTCTAGGATGGACCAGTGGTGTTAAGCTGAAGATGAGTTGTAACAGTACAACATGTGAGAGATGAGTGAGGGAGTGTACCTGAAACAGAAAGTTCATTCATTAAGTAGCATCAATACTTGAGATTCTTAATGCAGGTGTACTCATTTGATCTAGTCTAATCAAGCCTTGTATCCTATCAGGGAGAGACCTAAAGCCAAAATTCATATCACATTTGCTTTTTAAACACAGTTTAGCAATAGCATCAGCATGCATGTTACCTTGTCTATAAACATGTATCAGTAAAGTTTAAGACATAAGATGATGTATACTATCAGCTAAGCAGAAGAGTTCCCAATTAGCATTATCAGGCTTGAGGATAAAAGAGATGGCATTGTGACAATCAGATTCAATAGTAATAGACTCAGAATAATTATCAGAATATCTGACAGCAAATTGTATAGCTTTCATTTCTGCCTCAAGTGGTGAATCAGCACAAATGTAGCTACTATGAGCAGATATAAAGGCTCCTCTAAGGATAATACATTCAATTTACTAAAAGAACTGATGAAAGATATTTGTCGTGAAAATCATTAAAACACTGAAGTTATTAACGAAAATGCAAGGAAGTGGTGAGACTTTCTCCATCTCTCTCTACAAAATGAAATAAAATTTCTTTCCTTCTCCATCCAGTATAGAGTGACTCAAACATAGTTGCATTTAATGAAACTGTTTTAATACATTAAAATTTTGATAAAATATTTCTATGGTCTCATCTCGTACGTGATAGATTTAATGATTGGAGAGAGATTGACGGAATACTTTGATAATCTTTCTCTCTCTAGAAATTCTCTCCTCCCTCTCTCCTCGTTGCTGAAATACTTTTTACCACTTCCCACCGTAATAGTAAAATAACGGTTATATTCCTCCTGAACAGTTTCTGATAACGGCCCCTTTTCAACCTTCCTCCGCTCCGCCTATGGCGGAGCCACCGCCTTCCTCCGCTATTCCTCCACCCAAACCTGCCCATAACCATTCGCTGAACCCCATTCAACCAAGATCTTTCATCTCAGCTCTAACCAACAGATCTCCTCCACTATGTCCGCTGCCAAACAACCCCAAAAGGGAATACCTTGGTGATTTGGCCTGTATATATACTGAAGAACATGTGCAGTTACTATCCTCTCACTACTCCAACGCTTTAATTGGAAAATTTTCTAGAGGCCGTCCATCTATGGAAGTTCTGGAACAAGAGTTCAAAGCTATCGGATTTCTGGGAAAATATCAGCTAGGGCTCATCGATTTCAAACATGTCCTTATTCGGTTTGAGCTAATGGAGGACTTTCAAAGGTGTTGGATTAGAGGTCTATGGACTTTTAACAAGCTTCCGATGAAGGTTCTTCGCTGGACTCCAGATTTTCTCCTCACACAGAATCCTCGATTGTGCCTTTATGGGTAACAGTTTCTGATATTCCAATCTTCTTCTATAATATGGGTACGATAGCTGATGTTGGTAATTCGATTGGTATTTACATTAAAATGGATGCTGCCACTGAGTGTCTTACTCGTCCATCTGTGCTCAAAATGTGTGTTGAATATGATCTTCTTAAGCCTATGAAGCCTTTTATTCGTTTGGGAACTGAGAAAAATCATATCAAAGCCAGGGTTTATTATGAAAATGTCCCTTCTTACCGTGTTCTATGCTTTAAGATAGGTCACTCACTCAAGCATGGAATGTAGTTTTAATCAAACAGTCAAAGCTCAGAAAATGCCTACCCCTCCTAAGAACAATGCTACCATCATCACTAAACCTATCTCCTCCACCAAAGAGCCTTCTCTGTCACTTTGGAAGCCAACATGGATTATCCTGAATAATCTCCCTACTATTTTGGATATGGAAATTGAGGAAATCTCTGAAGCTTTAGGACTTTTCATGGATAAACCCCCTGAAGTACTCTCCACCGTTCCTACTATTCTGAGTCACACCTCCCCATCCCCGGACCCTGAGCTCTACCTGCCTTCTTGTATGAATGCACAGTCCTCTTCCCCTGATCATGTTTCAATACCAGTGCTTCATGTTCCAACCTCAGTTGCAGCTCAGACTGCTCAATCTCTCCATCCAGTGCAGGTCACTTCTTCAGATCAAGCTGAACATGTTACACCAGAACTCTTATTTAGCCTTCCTCATGGTTCACCTGAAGTGATACATGTGGAGGCACCTGTGATACATGTGATGTCACCATTGATAGTTGAGCAACCATTGATTCCTGTAGAGACCTCTGTAGAGATTCCAGTGGAGATTTTTTCTCCTAAAACTGCTGCTTCTATGGAGATCCTTCCCATTGATGTGCCAATAGCTGATGAGTCATTGCTCTGGTCTTCACCAACTCAGGAGTTTTCTACTGTCCTGAACTCCCCAGATGTCAACCAGGCTAGATTCTCATTTACCAAAAAAAGGGACCTAAATTTGCTACTGATGATATTCAGACAAAAACCAGTAAGTTTTTTTCCCCTATGAATTCTATCTTTGCTGCTAAGAAATTATTTTTCTATCAGCAGAGAACACCACATAACAGGTTTCTTCCCTTAGCTATATATGATGGCTCTGAGGAATCTGATGAACAGGATAATATGGTTAATCCATCTACTGCCACAGTCAATGAGAGCTTGGAGGTGGGTGAATACATTTTGCCCTCTTCAACTATCACTCAGGTAAACACCCCTCCTCTCTCTCCAACCAAAACTGGTAAAGGGAAGAAGAAAAGCAAAAAACCTCAGAATGATAGCTATTTTTCACAGATTAATAGAATCATGACTAGGTCAAAGAGCACAACTAATGTTTCCCATGATTAGTACAACTCTCAAAATTAAAATGTTGGTGTGGAATATCAGAGGGATGGATACCTCTATGGAGAGATTAAAAACTCTGATTTCCTCTAACAAATTTGAATCAGTATGTTTAATTGAATCTCTACATGCTAATTAACAATGTGATCATTAAATGCATCTGTTACATTTCGATAATTGTACTTATGCCAGCAATGGACAAATATGGATTTTTTGGAACTCTTCCTTAAATCTTTCTGTAGTCAGAGACCATGAACAATTCCTTTCTACCCAGATCTTTTGTCAAAATCTAAATACTTCAATGGAAGTAGTATTTATATATGGCTTAAGAACTAGGAAAGAGAGGAAAAGTCTATGGACTGAGTTGCAACATCTCTCCTCTTCCCCAACTGTTTTTATAGGTGATTTCAATACTATAACATCTATAAATGAGTATAAAGGTCCTTCCTCTCCTAAACTAGGCAGTATGAAGGACTTTAATGAGTTTATAGATATTATGGCATTGGAGGAAATCAACACTGTGGGCAATTTTTTCACCTGGAGTAACAAAAGACTCCAGCCCACAATCCAAAGGCTGGATAGGGGTCAATGTAATGCTGATTGGAGAGCTTCTTTCCCTTCATCCTCTATTCAAGTCCTAAACAGGAAGTCTTCTGATCATAATCCACTTTTTCTGACAATTGGTAGTTCCTTTCAGTCATCACCTAGACCTTTTAGATTTTTAAATACCTGGTATAAAAGACTGGAATTTAATGAGATTGTTAGAATAAATTGGTCTCAACCTCTCTCTGAAACTGGTCTGCAAGGATTCTCCCTTAAGCTTATGAGACTTAAAAAATGCCTGAAAATATGGAATAAGATACACTTTGGTAACATCCATGAGAATGTGGAAATGGCTGAGAAGGAGCTCAGTATTCAGGAAATTTCATATGACCTGAATAACTCCTCTGATGAGTTGATTAAACTCAAAAAAGCCAAAGCCACTCTTCTTAAAGCCATAAAAGAACAGAGGCATTTCTGGAAACAAAAAGCTAAAATCAAATGGTTGAAAGAGGGGGATGATAATACTAAGTTTTTTCATAATTCAGTCAAGGAAAAAAGGGGAAGCTTAGTATCACTAAGATTAAGAATAGTGAAGGTATATGGCTTGATGATAATAATGATATTGAACAGGAAGCCATCTCATTTTATGAAAATCTTCTCACAGAAGAGGCCACTGATGATCAGTTCCACTCTCATTTTCTTAGTCAAATTCCCTCTCTTGTTCAGATTGAAGACAATAATAAACTTATTTAACCAATCACACTATTGGAAGTTAAAAATATTGTCTTTAATATGAATAAGAATAGCAGTCCAGGGCCAGATGGCTTCACTATCAAAGCAGTATCTTTCCCGCAGTCTGCGGTACATCTCATGGCAGGCATCTTCGCTAGCCGCAGCAGCGATCCCCTCAAGCCTTTTGTCGAAGTCGGAGGAATGAAGGACCTTCTGAACTATAGCATTCAGAGCGTCAAGCTGCGCCTCCTTTTTCTCTTTCTTGAGGGAGGTGTACTTCTTCTCCACCTCGGCCAACTTTTTCCCCTTTTCCTCCAACTTCTTCTCCTTCTCAGCTAACTTCTTCTGGGAGGCCCTCAGCTGGGCTTCCAGGTCGTCCCTCTCGGCCAACCTCTCCCGGGCGTCGTGGAGCTCCTTCTCCTTCTTAGCAAACAAACCCGCGCTGTACTTAGAATACGTCCGGTTGAGCGCGTCAGTTAGTTGGGAGTCCGCCAGGAGTGAGTCGGCGAAAGTGGTAGTCTGTAAAATTCAAACAAAAGTAAGGTTACCCGGAAGGATAGTACCGTGAGAAATAATGACAAACAATAAGATTGACATACCTCTTCCCTATCCTCAGGGATAGCTTGAGAATTATCCCGCATAGGAGAATTCACAGGGGGAGGAGGAGGCGGGGGCGGGGTCGCACCCTCTAACCTTTGACGAGAAGCCGGAGGAGTTTCCTTATCATCGGTCAGAGGCCGCTTAAAGCGAGAGTTAGCCCCCCCACTGTAGGTAGGGTGATGGATGAAAGATCTCCTCCCCGGGGTAGGAGAGGACTCCGGAGCCTTCTGTTGGGAAGGCGGTCGCTGCTGGCGGGCCCTTTGGGCAATAAACTCGGGATTTTCAGTGGCAACTGGACCAGATGGGGGTGTCACCTGCCGCTCCTGAGTAACCATCCCCGGATGAGGACTTCTCTGCTGAGTGTGATCCCCGGAAGGCATCCCGTTGAATGATGTAACGTCTGCGTACAAAGTAGGCTGAACTGAAACCAAGCAAAAGGAAAGTCAAAACAAGGCACATATACGCATCAAAATAAGCAAAGAATAAGGCCTTTAATAGGCACCTCCAGCCGGCCACACAGCGGAGACGGTTGGAAGAGAAAAGAGTTTTGACGGGTATATCCCGCGAGGCCAATAATAGCCCGCGTTCCCGGTCTTATAAAAAGTATCCATGTCCAGGGGAGATAGGCGGAGGAAGTTATGATCGTTGGTAAGGTCTATTGAAAGAGAGGAAAGGGAAAGGGGTTGTTTATCTTCAGGAACGAGGGAATCGTTCCACGGGGGCATGGGATACACCCGGGAGTCACAGCGAAAGAACCCTTTTGCCAGGTACCCCTTGGCAGATTTGGGCTTACCTCTAACAAAGTCCTTTGTCCGGGATCGGATCACAAAGGAAAACACACCCGGGAAGGACGCATGAGCGCGTCGCAGGGCGTAGAAAGAACGAAAGAGAAGGAGGGAGGGAGAGACGTTGCATCTCGCACAGTTGACCAAGAAGGCCAGCACCAACACGACCCCGTTGGGGTGAAGCTGGGCCGGGGCCATTCGGTAAAAATTGAAAATTTCGGAAAATAGAGGAGGAAAGGGGAGACTGAGCCCGTACTGGAAGTGAATCCGGGGAATGCAAGGCACTTCCCGCTCGGATGTTCCCGGGAGGAGTTTGGATAAAGACGCATCCAATGGAAAAGGAATGAAGCAGCGTCTAACTAAATCTACAACGTCCCTGTCTAAGGAAGGAGCAGGCCCGGAAAGATTAAAAAACTGATGACCAGAAGGCTTCGCTCCGTGGGTAGGACCCCGGGGAGCATCCTCGCCAACTTCATCGAACACCCCTTCATCTTGGCCCCCCCGGGGGTGACTAGGATGACCGGATGGATGTGAACCCTCTCCATCCAAGGTCGACGCGTCCGGGACGCCTAGCTCCCGGGGCGTACTGAAAGCCTCGGAATGAGTGTCCGGGGAAGAGACTGGGGGGGAAGCCAAGTTATCAGCAGCCCTGAACTGGACTTCAAACTGACCTTGAGCTCCCTCGGTGTTCAAGGAAGAGTCGGAGTAGAGCGGGGAATCCATGAAAGTAAGAGGAAGAGGGAATGAGAGCTTACTTGGCTGAAAAGGGCGAAAGGTGGGAAAAGCAGAGCGTCTGGAAATTGATTGAAGAAAGTAACCTAGTAAGGAGGGTGAGGCTCCTTATATAGACGGATGAATAGGAACCGCCACCTCAAAAGGTGGAAAAGCAATAATGACACGATAAACGAGGCACTGATCAATGCAGAAGAGGAAAAGGCGGCGTCGTCAGAAACCCATTTTAGCACGGATGGGTCCTACCAGAAAAGCAGCAACCGAAGAGGGAGCGTTTAAGACCAGTTCCCCGCGTCATGAAAACCCGGATGACTGGTCTGGGGGGCTAGTGATAATACTGGCCCAGAATCCGGCTGGGCCAGGAAGGTCCGCGGCCCATAACTATCAAAGCAGTATCTTTCCCGCTGGAAGGTACATCCGGATAAGGAAGAGGACATATGATGACAAAGGAAGTGGTCCTGCACCTTATCCCCAAGGCAGGTAGAGCTCGGCTATAAATACTAGTCTCAAACAGTAAACAAGGTAGGTGACTTATATCTCTCTATTTGATATTGAGTCTTTCCCGTACGATTTCCCTCGCATTACTACCCCCGTCTCATCATCACGCCGGAGCTTCCTCCCCGGGACGCCTCCCGGGGATTGTTTTGCAGGCCTGATCGCGGGTATTCCAGCTAGGAGGCGCGGATAGCATCAAGTGCAGGGATACGGACGGTTTTGGTAGCATCATCAGTTTTTTATAAAATCATGGGACATCATTGCTACTGATCTTTTGTCTGTTGTCTCTGATTTTATGTTAGGTCAGGTAATTCCAAGGGGAGTAGCTAGCACTTGGATCACCATCATTCCTAAAAAGGAAATCCCTATCTCTTTTAATGATTTTAGACCTATTAGCCTTTCTAATGTTTTAAATAAAATTTGTTCTAGAGTGCTCATGGAAAGGCTAAAGTTTTTAATGCCTAAAATCATTTCCCCTCATCAAACTGCCATTATTAGAGGGAGAGATATCTCAGATAATGTGATTTACATGCAGGAAATGGTCAGATTTTTAATTAGAACCTCCAAACACCCAAACTGCATTGTTAAACTGGATTTGAAAAAGGCTTTTGATAAAGTTATGTGGTCTTTTTTAAAACTAGTTCTGTTAAAGTTTGGTTTCAATGATAAGTTTGTTAATTTGATCATGAAAAACCTTTCATCAGCTTAGTTTTCAGTTCTTATAAATGGCAAGGCAGTTGGTTTTTTTCAACCTTCTAGGGGTATTAAACAGGGGGATCCACTCTCCCCCTTCCTCTTTAACATTTTCAGTGAAGCCTTCACAAGATCACTAGCTTTTGCTTTTGATAGAGGTAAGTTACAATATTTTAATCTACCAGGTAATTCTCTAAAGATCTCCCACCTCACATATGCTGATGATACTGTCATATTCCTTAACTCTGATAGGAATACTCTTATTACACTTAAAGCATTCCTTGTGAAATTTGAAGAATCCTCTGGTCAAAAAATCAATTTTGACAAGAGTGATTTATTCATTAGTAAATATGCTTCTGTGGTTCCGATTCATAACATCAAAAGAACATTGGGTATGAAAGTGGGAAGTTTTCCTATGAAATATCCGGGGGTTCCTATTTTTAGAGGTAAAGCCCAAAATATCTATTTTCAACCAATCTTTGAGCAAATTGACAAAAAGCTAAACAATTGGAAAAATAGATGGTTGTCTACAGGGGGTAGGATTACTTTGATTAAATCTTGCATATTTTCTATCCCACAACATGTGTGGTCTGTTATTGCTCCTCCAAAACAGGTCATTAAAAAAATTGAAAGGAAAATAAGCATTTTTTTCTGGGGAGAAAAGGATCTAAAACCCAAAAAATCGTGGAAAAGGTGGGATGAACTTTGTTTTCCTATTAACCAGAATGGCTTGGGTTTTAGGTCAATTTCTTCTATCATTCATACATGTTCTGCTAAGTTGTGGTGGAAATTTCAAAATTCCAATCCCCTGTGGACACAATTCATTGCATCTTTGCCTGATTCCTACAAGAACTCTCCCAATTGGAAAAGAATCTGCTCAGTTAATGAGTGGTGTGAAAATCAAACTAGAGTTATTGTGGGGAGTGGCTCTTGTAATTTTTGGACATCTAACTGGCTTGATGTTGGCTCCTTATGTGACCTCTGTGATATTACCCAAACATCTATTCCAAGTGATATTTTTGTTTCTGATTTTCATGCTAATAGAAATGTCTACTTGCCTCAGCTTTCTTCTCATCTCTCTTCTGAAGTACTTCTTCTTTTGCGGGATTCCAAGATATACGCACATAGAGAAGACAGACTGGTTTGGAAAGCTAATGCAACTGGTGTCTTCTCCTTCAAAGCAGCATATTCTCAGATCAGGGAACAAAGAGGTAATATTGCCTCTATTCTTCATCTCTGGAACCCAAAAATGGAGAGAAAAGTTTCTGTTTTCATGTGGAGATTGATTAATTCCTTGTTGCCATTTGATAACATCCTTAAAAAATGGAAATTCAATCTTCCTTCTAAATGTCCTATGTGCATGCATGAGGATTCCCTTGATCACTTCTATAACTCTTGTACCTTTTCCCTATCTGTTTGGAAAATTGTTCATCAGTTCATGGGGATTTCAGATAGACATTTTGACACTATATGGGAAAGACTCTCCTTCTATCTGACATATCCTGGATCTTCCTCCTTGCATAATTCCATTATTAGACTTTCTCCATCCATTACTTGCTGGAATTTGTGGAAAGCTAGGAATAAATGGTTTTTTGAAAACATTAAACTATATGCTCCCTCTGTTATTCATAACATTAGGGATCAACTATTTTATATGTTTTCTGCTAAACCATTCTATGTTTCTTCTTAGTTTGATGCGGATATTGCTAACCACACCTTTCTTCCACTTAGTATCAAACCTCCTAAACCAAAAATTTCTAGAATTTGTTGGACAAAGCCTGCCACTGGACTGAAAATTAATGTAGATGCCTCATGGTCTAATAATCTAACTGGTATATGCTTTGTGGCTAGAAATAACATGGGAGGATTTGTCTCTGCTAGGAGTTCCTTTTTTCAATGTGACTCAGCTCTAAAAGCTTAGATGCTGGCCATTAGATTTGCCTTTCAATATGCCTGCAGCTATGCTGATAGTTTCATAATTGAGTCTGATTGCTTAAATGCTATCTCGTCTGTTCTTAATCTCATAACTGCTCATTGGAAACTTTTCCAACTGGCTGATGAGATTCATTTATTAGCTAAAAATTGCCCCATTCTCCATGTCCATAGAGAAGGCAATCAAGTAGCTGATGTTATTGCTAAACTGTCCTTGGCCAGTAAAAGCAGTACTCAATTTTATTCTTTTACTTCTCTTCCAGCAAAGGTTCAAGGTCTTATTAGGCTAGACCAATTGTGTGTTCCTTCTCTCAAAATTTCAAAGGATGGTTACTGCTGACTCCTCTCTGAATTTGCAGGTGGCCTGGCCAGGGATTACAAAGGAAAGCTCTGAAATGAGTTCATGATTGAGCTGGTTTCCAGCACTGTCCTAGTTTGCTACTGCCACAATCTCACTTACCAGAAGTAACTCTTCTTACTAGCCCCTGGACAATCTTGTGGTTCGCCTGGGAAACGACTCACTGAAATGTAAGGGGGATTGTTAGAGTTACACACTTGTTGTATTAGTGACTTTTGATACTTGATTTTATGAACTGAGCTAAGCTCTGTCTGTATTTATTTATTTTTGAGAAGGTTTGGGGAAGCAAAATTGAATTCCCTCCATCATATGATGGTTTAAATTAAAAAAAAGAAAAAAAAGAAAAAAGAAGAAGATAGATTTAATGATTTATGCATCATGCAGTGCATGCACTATGTATGAACAATGACCAAGACTCATTTAATGTATAATAAATATCCCACTGACATGGTTTTCATTATTTAACTTTGTAATAATGAGATAAATTCCTAATTTGGTTTAGAATAAAAAATACACGTACACTGCTTATGACCTGGAATTTACTACAATTTTTCTTGTGAAAATAGTTTTTATACGCTTTGGGAGTATATATACTTGGTCGTTACATTATCTAATGTTGATCCAAATTGGATGGTTATAGTATAGGGTATGTTTTTTAAGGTGAAATTCGAGTTCAACCTACCACAATGAAATGTTGTATATAGTTCAGATTTAATAGTTCAACATATAATAACTGACTTCAATAACTTCAGGTATAAGTTTGTACACAAGAATTCTGAGACAATAATTAAGACACTAATAGTAAGAATCTGGACATAAGAGTTCAAACACATATAAATCTTCCTCTTTATAGCTGCAAAGTCTTCATCTCTTCATGCAAAATCTTCAGATCTTCAGAAATCAACTAACGACAAGTGCAGATGGGCTCGTGATCCCGTTTTTAGTATCACTCTGTCCCAGCCATAACTGCATTGGTTAATTTTTTCAGAGCATGTTTGACCGTGAATAACTTTATTTGTATACATTATTATGGTCTAAAACTTTTATAGGTAAAAAATAGAGCGCATTGTGAATCTAACTATATCCCATATGATATTATTATAGCTCATATGTCAATTGCAATTTACGGTCAAACATATCTAGACAAAGTTGACTAAAAAGTGTGCATTTTCGGCTGGGACGGAGGGAGTAGAGAACATCAAAAAAATGAATTCCTCCTCACATGAGGGAACTCGACCCATTCCCCACACTTGAGGCACACAAATGATCCCCAGGGGCAGGGGCAGGGGCAGGGCAGCTGGAGAAGGTGGAGGATCAACAACAATAACCACGAGAGGGAGCAAGGGATCAGGCGGCTACGTTGGAGCAACGAAGTGCAACCACAACAAAGGTTATTTTGTCTTTCAATTCATAAAGGATTAAATTGATATTTTCAGCCGAAAAAAAGTCACTACATTTGTCCGATTCATACAATTGGATAATACTACCATTTACACAACTCTAAAACCATATAACAATATAATCTCGGGGCCAACTTCACTTGGTGGTGCTATCTAACCCTTGATTCGCTAGATAAACCCTTCTCGTCACCTACTTTTGTTGCTCCCTCCCCGTGCAACCGAGAACATGCCCAAACAGTCAATCAAGCTGAAGAGAATTTCGAAGTATTTTGGAGATGAGAATTCATAGTGATGAGATAAGTGTAGAAGATGAATAATTGCAATCAATGGGAAACGAATGAATTTGGCCCTGTTTACTAGAGCTTATTTCCACCACGTACTGAACTGAACTGAACTGAACTAAACTAAACTGAACTGAACTGAATTGAACTGAACTGAACTGAAGTAAAAATGATGTATTGAAAAATGGAATCAGCATAACTGAATTAACCTGAATTTCATCAATTACATTTTCACTGAACTGAACTGAACTGAATTGAACTGAACTGAACTGAACTGAACTGAATTGAACTGAACTGAACTGAACTGAACTGTTCTACAGATAAGCTCTGGTAAACAGGGCCTTTGTGGTATGAGATAGTGTGAAAATAATTAAAACCGCAATTTTCGACATAAGATCTCAATAGGCATCAATTTACTAAACATAAGAATATCTCTGCAAAAGGTGTGGTATCGTAAACTAATTATGTACCTTCTTGAATTGATGAGGAAATATGGTTAAGTTTTAAAAATAAAAACTCAAAACATCCGCTAAATAGTGTCATGTTTCAATTGTTCTACCATCCTACCTAAAAATGAAAGAGTTTTCATGAACAAACCCTCATAATTATTCGTATTTATAAAATGAAAGATTTTTCATGAAAAACTCCACTGATTGTTCCTTTAGAGTAAGTTCAAATTTCCTATTTAGAACAGAAAACCCATCATTACTCATGTGAAAGCTACTGATTTTGATTTTATAAAACGATATCTTTTATGTCAAGAATCAAAAACATTTTAAATTTTTTTTGACAGTTCAAGTAAAAATGGAAAAATAAAAGTCAATCAAAGTGGCAATAAAAAACAAGGCCTCCATTCTTTCTTTCTTGTTTTACTCCTTTCTAAGCTCAAAACATACATTTTGAAAAAAAAATTACATATTTAGTGTAGATGCTAGATAGCTATACCAAGGCTAAAAATCAATACTAGTCAATATTCTATTGTTTGTTAAGGACAAAGAAGGCCAAAAAAATGCACCAAGATCGAATAAGTTGACTGATTTTATATAACTTCCAATAATTGTTTGATTACATTATAAATTTAGAACTAATTGTACGTAGCAGTGCATGAATCACGCTTGTATTTCCTCATTTCGGACCTGTTGGTAATGCATATTTTACTACTATCCACTCTATAAATATGATGATCTCAACTGAAGCAAAATCGCACAGCAACTGATCACAACTGAAGCAAATTAATCCAACCAAAAATAGATAAAAAACAGTTACAAGATATGGTGGCTGTAACATTCGATTACGAGGTGAGCACCTCAATCCCTCCGAAAAGGATGTTTAAGGCTTTCGTTATCGACCGAAATGCCATCCCTGCTGTGTTTCCAACGGGAGTTAAGAACATTGAAATCCTTCGAGGAGATGGTGGACCTGGAACCCTTGTCAAGGTCTCTTTTAGTGAAGGTTCAGTTCTGTACCAATTATGTCTCTGTACACTTTTTAGTCAACTTTATCAAATCATGTTAGTAAATTTCAATTGATATATATATTACGCAAGATATTGCTAGATTCACAATGTGCTTTATTTCTGTACTATACAATTTTTAGAGAAGATTAATACATAAAATAAAGTTAATTATAACGGTCAAACATGCATATGCTCCGAAAAAGTTGAGTAAAAAGTGTGCAGATCTATCTAGATCTAGTCAGAGAGGGATTTACATGCATTAATCATATACATATTTCAGCATCAAGTTCATAAAATAAAGTAATTCTGTGATGATGTTTCAGGAAGCGCTTTGAAAAGCAGCACAGACAGGTATGATGCGGTTGACATGGACAACCTGACCTACACCTTTACCACAATCGACGCAGAAGGTGGAGCTCTGAAAAATGTGATCGAGTCTGTCTCAAATGTCGTTAGGGTTCTGCCATCGGCCGACGGATCACTGTGCAAAATCACGAGTATATACAACATCAAAGGTGATGCTCAGGTGACTGAGGAACAAGTCAGAGGAAAAGACAGAGTCACTTTCATGTGCAAGAGTATCGAGGAATACCTCATCACTAATCCTGATATCTACAACTGAATTTATTGTGATCTCCCATCGCTGTTTTAGTTTTTTGTTTGTATTTGGTTCAATAAAGCTCAGAACAATATTGTCTGTTTGGGTGATTGATTATAGCTAGCTTTATGCTTGCATTATTGTCTAATGGCTGCTTGTACAAAGTGGTGGGTTTGCTTCGTGTTACATTATTGTTTGGTTCTTCATTAGCAGAAGTGTGATATCTTGTTTTATTTTCTGTAAGATTTCTGTTCATTTTCCCTACATAAAATTATTTTTATCTAAACAAAAAATAATTAGTAACTACTAATATTATCAAAGCGAAGAATTTGGATCAAACTAAAACTAAAACTAAAGAATGGAAAGATTAAGGCCCTGAATGTTTACTGGAGATTATTTCTTATTGAACTGAACTGAAATAAAACTGAACTGAAGTAAAAATTAATGTATTGAAAATACGCTTCAGCGTGACTGAATTAACCTGAATTTCATAAAATTGCAATTTACACTACCAGAAAAATCAGCATTAGCACCACTTTATAAGGGGTGTTTCACCGTTTTTTTTTTCAAAACTAGCAGTGTTGTTGCTAGGTGGTGAAACGCTATTTTCGTTTCATCGGTGATGGACAAGTGGGACCCAACCATATGCTGACTGTACTGATGACTGGACAATGAACTCGTTCAACGGTTGCTTGGTCAACATAAAGTTGCACCGGTCGATTTTGCATGTCATGGCCGATGAAATGATTATTATAATATATAGTTTAGAGTTTATTAAAATAATATTTAAACGTGATTTAGTGGGTCCCACCTTGTTAAATGATTTTAATATGTATTATGTAATGACGTGTAATTTTGTGTTTCACCTTATTTGGAACCGATGAAACTAATTTTATTTAAAATTAAAACAATATATTATTTATTGTTTGGTCCCTTGACTAATGCGCAACATGCGTATATTAATTGGTTTGCTTGTGGTGAAACAAATCTCGGCAGTGAAATGATTTGAAAAAAGTGCCAAAAATTTTTGCTAGAAAACCGCATTGTCCTGCAATATTTGTAGCTACATTTGTCACTGCAATATTTGCAGCTACATTACCAGAACATGAATCCAGAATTGAAAATAACAAAAGATCTGTTTTTATTATAATGAGCAAGAATATCCCGCGTTAACCTACAAGACTTATAAACAAAGTGTGGTTGACAAACCATACTACGAAGTAGCTATTGGGAGCATCCCGACCACAGCCAAACATGGGACATAATCCAACAGCAATATCCCAACTACATGTAGCTATCACAAGCACAATAGAGCTATTGAGATAATTTATAAAAAAAACTCAGGCAAACCGGGCCTAAATAGAAATTTCAATACATCAAAGCTCAACAACAAAATTACATTTATGAGAAAAAAGCAAATTAAACTAGCTAAGGCTATAATACTAAAGATTAATTTAATCAACTGCAGCTAAACGACTACAACTCTCTCGAGCTCCACTGTTTTTTCGGCGGTGGTGCTTGTGCGGGCGCTGCAGCAGCAAACGCGTACGTAGTTGGAAACAAACTTGAAAGGTTTCACGAACTCGGCGCAGGGGTTGCCGTAGATGACGTGCAGCACGAGCTGGATCGCCGACAAAATGGCACCGAGGCCGTTTCCGATGAGCAGGTTAACGTCGACCGGCATCAAACCATAGGCGGTCCAGCACGAACCGTTGAGAAGACCGGCAAAGCTGACCCAGAAGGGCAGGAACTCGACGCTCTTGTTCTTCACAACCTTGCCCAACACAGTCATGGGCGAGCCGTAGAGAATGATGTTGAAGACGACGCAGATGATTCCGACAATCAAGGTCTTCCTCGTATGGGTATGGACCAGGATCAGAACCGGAGCAGCGATCGCCGCCATTATAAGGGCGACGCCGGCTAAGACGAGGGCAGCCTTAACCCTCATCTTCTTGGACGTGTACCATAAAAACATGCCGAGGTAGGCTGTGTAAAGTACGAGGCCGACAGAGTTTATGGTCCAGATCAGAGTGCTGTTCTGATGCACCGCCGGGGATCCGTAGAATACCCATAAACAGCAGTTGAGGATTCCGGCGAGGTAGTTGTAGGGGTGGAATTCCTCCGTTGATTTCTTCTTGTAAAAACCCACGATTGTTGGCCTGCAAATTCATCAAAAACCATGCCATGCACACGTTAATATAAATCATATGACGTACATAAATGCATTATTAATTATTACAAGAAAGAATCACTTACAGTGGAGACAGGAACAATCCGAAGGAGATGACGTTACCGACGGCTCCAACAATGGTGCGAGCTAGGGCCAAGCGGGGATCCATGGCGGCGAATCGAATGCAAAAACAGAAACGCAGGGATTGATGAGTGATGAAGATGAGAAGATCGATGTATTATGTCGATTGGACGGATCGAGTGGTATATTTATATTGATGAACAGTTGTGTGTAATTCAATTCCAACTATGAAAATCACAGTGTTATCCATTGTGGATTTGAGAAAATTATTCTTCAAGAAGAATGCAAGAGTTCTATATGATTCTAGTTACAATTTGGAAAATTACATTAATTCGATCATCGAGTTCAAATATTGAATGACATCCAATCATAAATTGGATTTAGTTTGAATGATTAGAGAAAGTATACTTTAAATGCAAGACGATATTAATCTTAAGTGGATTTTCGATGACATCCTATTAGAAATTGGATTTATATATGTTTAATATTAATATTTACGAATATTTTAAATGAACCTAAGGTAACATATAACCTATGAGGGATTTGAACCTACATTTTTGTGTCTTGCACAACGCTACCGTTTGATCTAATAGGTTTCACAATAGAATTTTTTTTATAAAAATGGAAAATTGCTTTCAAAAAAGAAAATACCAACATCGATCATAGCTGATGTTGCTTATTTTCAAACGTCACAAAATATCTACAACTAATACACCATAAAAAAACTAAAAACATCTAAATACAAAAAAATTGAATCTCTAATATGTAATTGAATATAGGCAAATTCTCATTTGAGACCTGTCTCAAATGAGACCAAACATTATATGAGACTGCTATTGATTGAATTTGTCGTTGGTGAGCTTTAAACCCGCCGATTTACTTGATTGAATTTGTCGTTGATGAAATTGACCAAGGAAATGATCAAGAAAATTGACCGAAAGATCAAGTGAATTGAACGAAAGATCAAATTAACTGAAAAATCAAGGCAAACCAAAAATACTCAAGGACATTAATTGAAAGATCAAACAAACTGACTAAAAGATCAAGCAGAAACAGTAAATGTTCATTCCCCTGCTCTTGGTCTCCACAAGGACAGGTCTCACCCAAGACTTTCTCTTGAATATAATTCAAACTCATATTATGTAGTCGTTTTCTGCAACCAACTCAAATAAAAAAAATAAAATCTTTCAATGGATCATCTTGAAGCCTCGACGATTATATTCAAACAAAATTATTCAAACTGAAACAATATGTATATTGTAAGCATTTCTCTTAAATGAAATCACTCGTACTATGGTGGAATATTAATGTCCAATGGAGAAACAATGCTCCAAAGATAACAATGACTTAGTTACATATATATCTATTTTGGGTGATGTCCTCCAATCCTCTAAATGGTTCTAGCTTAAAAAGAATTATATAGTATGAGACTGAGTTTTAATAATTAATTTTCAAATATTATTTATTATATCAATAAATGAATACACTAGTGTAATGCATCTAGTATTGAAACATGACAATGCATTCGTAGACTACATTATCAGCTAGTCTGTCTAATCAATAACTGAAACTAAAATTACAAAAGGGAGTTTAAAGTTGATAACTGAATACCAATTGAACTTTCTGAAATTCCCTGCTTACGTGATCTAATTCCAATCGTGTTCTAGTTTTAATTAAAAACAACTAATTAAAACTAAAAGTGCGGAATTAAAAAGAACACGATGTGATCACCCAGTTCAGTGCAATGCACCTACGTCTGGGGGGCCGTAGCCCGTGGTAAAACCCTTCACTAGCTGTAATAAAGTTTTCCCTATCTATTACAAGCTACTGGCTATATCAGCAAGCCTATCACACTATCAATTGGCTACTCTAGCATAGATAGCTGTTACAGTGATTACCTTCTTTTCCACGAAGGTGCGGCAAGGTTCTAAACCACCCGAGCTTCAACACACGTCCCAAGTGTTTTGTGTAAGGTTGAAAAACCAGGACTGCGTCGCCTTGTGCTCAAAAGATAAAATTCTGAATTCCAGAATTTCTGTGTAAAACCAATCACCTTAGCACGCGACTGATGTCCATCTTTTATAGCTCATCGCCATGTAGAAACTTCCTTTCACACGGCTCTTGATTCCTTCCTTCAATAGAATTGTATTCCAAGTTAAAACCTTGAAGAAAAGGAATTTATGCGTGTCTAATCATCTGATAAATGGAAAAACGATCACACCGAATATTTCCATTCTAATACAGCTGCAAATCACATTGTAGACACCCATTAGGACTGTAGTTTCCATAAACTCCATCACACAATATTTCCTTCCATCTTCAAAACCTGCGCTGGAGCCTGGAAAATATTCTATCTTTTTCTGCCAACTGAAGTCATGTTGCAACATGACATTCCACAAAGCAGCCAACAAAATCTGGACTTACAATCTCCCCCTTTGGCAATTTGTGGACCCACTATGTCAAAAGCTTCTACTGAATTTAACATCTCAGAAAACCAACAGCTTCTACTTCATGGATCCAATCATAAGAACTTGGCAGAAAAAGTAGAATTATCATTCCAATACAGTCACAAAAAGAAACTCAGTCACAATATATCTCCCCCTGGGGCCATAAAATGCCAAAGGGCCCGAAACAAAACATCCACAGTATGAAATCAAGACAGAGAAGGGGAGAGAGAAAAATACAAAGATCACTGAGCATCATCCTCAGAGTCAGAAAGAACTTTGCCTCTTTTCCAGGCAGGAGTGACTGAAATCTTGGTCTTCTTGGCTCGGGGCTGCTTCATATGGCCAGAGGAACTAGCTCGCTTAGAAGACCTGGAGGGAGCAGGCATAGATGGACTAGAAGCAAGTGGAACCGGTGGTTCACCCCTCTCATCTTCTTTGGCTATAGCAGCCAGAATTCGAGCCTTAGCATCCTGAGCCTTCTTTAACAGCTCACTGTGAAACAGAATTTGATCCATGTGCAACTGGATCTCCTTCTCGGCAGCCCTTAACTCAAATTGGTTAGACATAACAACATCTCCTGACATCATCTTTTGATCCCAGGGCAGATCCAGCACAGTCCTGTCCAAGGACTTGGCAGTAAAACCAAACTTGCCAGCTGGTTTCATCTCATCCTCATTTGCCTCGAACCCTTCAGCCACTAGAAATGCAGTAATCAGGCACGGATGAGGAAGAGCTTCAGTGCATCTAGATGCATCAAGAGCACCCACAATTCTCTTTAACACATATTCCCCAAGGTTCACCTCACACCCTGAACCAATCCCAAATAGAAGCTCTGCCTGATCTGGGGTCAAGGAAGTGGTGTTGGAAGTTTGCATCCAACAGTTGATAAGAACTTTGAAGAGCAGCCAAAACCTGAGGGTAAGAGAGCTGGTGGGTACATGTCCAGAGGGCCAGGAGCTGAGCTTCCCAAATGTCAGTGCTCTAGCCAGCACATGATTGTCCACAATATAGTCTCTGGGATAAGCCATATCAGAGTCCTCCAGCAACTGAATACCTAGGACTGAGTTCAATTTTTCTGGGGTAAGTGAAACGATTCTCCCCCTGAAGTATAGCTTGCCAGACCAATCATTTCCAGCTTGCAGTGTGCTCCTCTGAAGATTACTGTAAAATTCCAGCACCATGTCTGGATCATACCTCTTGAAGACAGTGGCCGCTTGCACATAGCCAATTTGGCCCAGAAATGTATCAAAGCCACTTTCAGCGCACTTCTTAATATCCAGCACCTTTTCTACAAAGAAACCCCTGGAACTCAACAGATCATAGTGTAGGCTGGCTGTGACAGAATAGAACTTCTCAGAGTGTGCCAAGGACAACAGCCTAGCATTGAGCATCTCAACATCCTCAGGAGCATCCTCCTTCCCAGTTTTAGTCTCAAGGTCAACATCTGAATCTTCCAGATCAGCAAGATTCTCATCAGCAGGGGTGTCATTACCAGTTGGATCCTCCAAACTTGCATAGTCTGCCTCATCTGGAGCTGGATATGGAGAGGTAGGGGAAAGCAAATCCTGCTCAACATTGATGTTGTCCAAGTGAATTGGAGAATCTGGGACATTGAGTTTAATAGGACTGAGCGGAGAGGAGGCAGGGACATTATCATCATGTGCTGGAGAGTGTGGAGGTAAAGGTTTCTCAGAGCTAAGATGTAGCTGAGTCTTTCCAGTGACAGTGGCAGCAGCTGTAGAACTTTTCTCAGTTATCCTCCTTGCTCTCCTCGAGTAGTGCTTAACAGTAGCTGGAGTAGCCCTTGCTGTGAACTTCTTCCTGTGGGATCTGATATCCACCCTTTGCCTTAGGGATAGCAAAACATCACCATCTGATGAACCACTTAAGGAGAACTTCTTAGCAACTCTGGGTTTGAGCTTGTTCAAGCTTCTGAATTTAGATATAGGGAGAGGAACCTCTGTAAAAGACACAGATTGGCTATCCTCCTCTAACTGGAATTCATGACCCAGATCATCATCACTAGGTAGTGTAGGTGGCATCTCTGTAGGAGCAGAGGAGGGACCCTGGACCTCATCATCAGCATTACCAGTTTCCTGGTCTTCAAGAATGGCTGTCTTGGTTTGATCATCAGATTCTACAATCTCAGTTTTCTGTGAGGGACTGGGAGAATCTCGTGTTGCAACATGAGAAATTGCTGGCACAGGAGCATCAGTTGAAGCTGGGGCAGGTACTGGTTTCCTCAAACTCTCCAGGATATCAGCAATGACAAGCTCATCCTTCTGAACTTCTTCAGCATCCGAAAGAGGTTCAAAACAATCCTCAAGATTTAGGCCATCAGGCATAGAAAGCACTGCACCAGTCCCACCATACCGGAGAAAATCTGTACGTGCAGCTGGTTCTGAGTAAGAATCTCCTGGAACATCATCAGGAATCCCAGATGCAGTGACTCTAATCCCATCTAGTTCATCAGCAGAGGCAGGATGTCTGAAGGCTCTTAATAATTGGGGAGAAGGATCATCCTCACATCGAGGTGTGGCTTGAGGAAAGTTTGTGAATCGCTGCCTCCTTCTGCCATCATTCCATATCCTTCCAGCAGTCATTTTAGTTCTCCTGGAGACCATTTTTGTAGGAGATAAACCATTAGAAACAGGACCAGAGGAGACTCCAGGAGAGGTGGCAGAGGTTGGAATAACAGCTGGACCATGAATGGTGTCATGAACAGTTGGAGTAATATTCTCCTGTGACTGTGGCTGTGCTGTTGCAGGAGCCTGTTGCCTGAGCTTGAGTCGCTGGCCCAAGATCACGTGATCCAAAGGATCAACAAAATCAGCACACCTGGAGATGATAGAGTCAATGCTTTCATGCCCTCCCTTCTGAGAACCAGAATCATCCAGGACTATGGGGTTATCACTGGTGTTGGTAAACACAGACCTCAGCTTGGTGTTTGATCTGGTGTGATAGGGCCTACTCCTCACACAGGGAATCTTCGTGTTTGGTCTCCTCTTTGGAAGTTCAGAGCTGCCATCTCTGTTCTGATTTCCAGCCATAGATGATCCTCTTGTAGAATACCTGGAATTAGAAGAAGAAGGCCTCAGATACGGGTTGGCTTTAGGTTCAGGCCTCACAAAAGTTGGTTTATAAAGATCAGAGGTTATAATTACATCTGTCCTAGGGGGTTTTGGCCTCATCTTGCCATCAAATGAACATCTATCAGGATTATTTCTGCTCCCCAACGCACCATGCAGAAAATTATCTAGACCCTTAGCATAGTTCCAGATTCTTAACCTCTCATGATAGTCCCTGAGTTTAATGTCATCTCTTGAACCAGGGGCAGGTATGAAATTCTCAGGAATCACATCCAGGGCAGGGGACGGAGGTGAATCAGGCAAGGGTTTCACAAATCCAACAACATTAGCCTCGGGCCCAATCAAATTAGTACAGGGATCCCATAAACCCTTAACCCAGCGAGTGTCATAAACTCCCCCTAAATCCGTCCAATCTTGACTACCAAACCCCAATCTGAATCGATCACATTCACGAAAATACATGATATTGCTAGACCGAATAACCAGACACGAATCACAGATACTCACAGAAACCCTATTAATTAACTCAAGAACCGGAAGAAACCAATAGATCGAGAGAACCAGTTGGTACCTTAAGAAGAAAGCCGCGGGTTTCAACTACACAGAAAAAATCCGACGCCGAGTCCGGTGAGCACTGGAAAGATTTCGCAAGAAGAGAGAGCAAAAATTTCGTGTTGCAATAGGAATGGGGACGGGTTTCTAGCTGGGCGCGAATGAAAAAGGGGAAAACAAGTTTTTCCGCCTTTTTACGCGAAATATTAATAATGCCCAACGGAAAAATAACACATGAATTCTGTGGGCCCAAGCTGTCTCCTACCCATAAATGCGCCTATCTCATGCGCCATAGTCTATCACTTGCACCTTATATCTTCGTGTTGCAACATGACATGCAACTTCTGCCCTTAACCATATTTTTGGTATTTTCTGACTTTAATCAAAAGAAAAACAAAATCTGAAATAGCAACTATACAAACAGGTATACTTCGGTACCTTAGATAGTACACACCCCAAGATGCTGTCTTAGGGCTTCAAATGTTGAGGCATCCAAAGGTTTAGTGAAGATATCTGCAAATTGGCTCTCAGTGGGTACATGTTTAAGTTCCACTTCCTTTCTTTCAACTAAGTCTCTGATAAAGTGGTGTCTGATATCTATGTGTTTGGTTCTGTTATGCTGAACTGGGTTTTTGGAGATATCGATTGCTGATTTATTATCACACAGAATAGTGAGACTTCCAAGTTTAATACCATAGTCTCTGAGCATTTGTTTCATCCATATCAATTGAGTACAGCAACTTCCAGCAGCTAAATACTCAGCCTCAGCAGTAGATAAAGATATTGAGTTCTGTTTCTTGCTATACCAGGACACAAGATTCTGACCAATAAAAAAACAACCTCCCGTGGTACTCTTTCTGTCATTTGCATTACCAGCCCAATCAGAATCACTATAACCATACACTTGACAGCCCACACCCTTTGAAAACCAGATACCATAGTCAGCAGTGCCGGAGATATATCTAATGATTCTCTTTACTGCAGATACATGAGATTCCTTAGGTGCAGCTTGAAACCGAGCACATATTCCAACACTCAGAGAAATATCAGGCCTGCTAGCTGTCAGATATAAGAGACTTCCAATCATGCTTCGATAAAGTTTAGTATCAACAGGCACACCTTTCTCATCTTTAGTTAACTTCTCAGTGGTAGACATTGGAGTTCTAACTGCCTTTGCATCTCCAAGACCAAACTTCTTAACAAGATTCAAGGCATATTTTGTTTGGTTGATAAACAGGCCATCATCACCCTGTTTGACTTGTAATCCCAGAAAATAAGATAGTTCACCAACCATACTCATCTCAAACTCAGATGTCATCAATGACACAAACTCATTTACCAGATCTGTAGAAGTTGAGCCAAAAACAATATCATCCACATAAATCTGAGCTATTAGAATATCTGTCCCTTGAGAATACATAAACAGTGTTCTATCAACTCCCCCTCGAATATAGCCTTTGTTAAGTAGAAACTGAGTGAGCCTGTCATACCAAGCACGAGGAGCTTGTTTTAGACCATATAACGCCTTTTTGAGCTTGAACACATGATTAGGAAAGTGAGGATCTTCAAACCCCTTAGGCTGTTCAACATACACCTCCTCATTAACAATGCCATTTAGAAAAGCACTCTTAACATCCATCTGGTGCAGCTTAAAGTTCAACACACATGACATGGCTAAGAGAATTCGCACAGATTCAAGTCTAGCAACTGGGGCGAAAGTTTCATCGAAATCCACACCTTCAACCTGAGTATATCCCTGAGCAACAAGCCTGGCTTTGTTTCTGGTTACTGTTCCGTCTCCATCGGATTTATTCTTGAAGATCCATTTCGTGCCAATGACATTAATTCCTTGCGGACGAGTAACTAACTCCCATACATCATTTCTTTCAAACTGACTCAGTTCTTCCTGCATAGCTGAGATCCAGTATTCGTCCAATAAGGCTTCCTTATGGTTCTTTGGCTCGATCAAAGACAGAAAACATTGTATAACATGGCGACTTCCATGGTGCATTTGGGCATAATTCACAGGAGGCTTTCCTCGGGGATTTTTCTGTCGTGGAGTAATTCTAGTGTCTGCTCGTGTTGTTTCTCCATCAGATTCATCCGAATTGTCCGAATTATTTTCAGTGATTGGTTGAGTGGATTCATCCAAAGGAGGTGTTGATGATACACTGGGATTTTCTGGGTTTGTATGCTCAACTTCAGTTGGTTTAGAAATTTGACCATCTCCTGGAGTCAGAAGTGATGTTGCAACATGAGAACTGGTACTAGGTTGTTCAGAAGATAGATTCTTTGGACCTTCAGTATTCTGAATTGAGGTTCTCTGCTGTAACTCCATATCATCAATATCTTCTGGAACCCTATCCGGCACATCCTTAATTATCACATTAATAGATTCCATAACAGTTCCAGTACGTCTGTTAAAAACCCTGTACGCTCTACTGTTCATCGCATACCCAAGGAACACCCCCCTGTCGGATTTAGATTCAAATTTTCCCAGTTTCTCTCTATCTCTGAGAATATAACACTCTGCACCAAATACATGAAAGTGAGCAACACTTGGCTTCCTTCCTTTCCATATTTCATAAGCTGTTTTCTCGGTCCACGGCCTCAAATAGACGCGATTAATCACATAGCAAGCTGTTTTGACTGCTTCATTCCACCACCTTTTAGGGACACTGTACTCGGCCATCATAGTCCTAGCCATCTCTTGGATTGTTCTGTTCTTGCGTTCTACAATTCCATTCATGGGAGCTGTGTAAGGAGGAGCATAGATATGGGTAATTCCATTAGCTGAGCAGAACTGAGCCATTGCATCATTTTTGAATTCCCCACCATTATCGGTTTGAATCTTGACTACCCTCTGATTTACACTGGCTTTTTCATTATTCAGGCGTAAGACCAGATCTCGAATAACACTCACTGCCTCAGATTTGTCCGTCAACAGCTCAACCCAGGAAAACCTTGAAAAATCATCCACACAGACGAATATAAATCTCTTCCCCGATACACTCAACACATTTACTGGTCCCATGAGGTCCATGTGTAGAAGTTCCAGATTTTGGGATGTGGTAATTTCAGTAATAGCCGGATGAGGTGCTTTTGTCTGCTTTCCTTCTTTGCATGGGCCACAGATCATATCCTTCTGATACGTGATTTGAGGGAGTCCACGGATAGCCTCAATTCTAGATGCTTTACTCAGTGCTTTCATGTTTGCATGTCCCAATCTACGATGCCACAAGATTGAGTTATCACTCTTAGCACTGAGGCATGTAATAAAAGGTTCCAAGATGTAACAGTTGTCAGATGATCTTCTCCCAGTAAGTACAGCACTAGACCCTTGCTTGACTGTACATAGGGATTCATTAAAATGAACTGTCATCTGATGATCACACAGATGGCTGATACTGATTAGATTTGCCTTGAGATCTTCTACTAGCAATACATCATACAGCACAGGAAAATCTTGAATTTTAAGTTCTCCCTTTCCAATAACCTTACTGATCTTACCATCTCCAAATTGTACTGTACCACTCCATGACACCATGTTGCTTAACAGATCTGGGGATCCAGTCATGTGCCTCGAGCACCCACTGTCAAAATACCACGTGTTCCTGGCATATACATTATAGCAGGTGTGAACTACAAGACAATTCAGTGAAGATTTCGGTACCCATACCTTTCTAGTGAGTTTCTTCTGTTGATCAGGCTCCATGTTGCAACATGAGGTAAATTGCTTTCCTCTCATAATATCTCTCAGCAGTTTCATGCATCGAACTTCATCATGTCCTTGCATCATGCAGTAGTCGCAACATCTAGGAGGGGTCTTCCTTTCTACAATTCCCTGAGATCCTCTCTTTTCTGAGACAGGTGCACAGTTAGGCTGATTTCTTCTGAATTTTCTCTGACTGTTAGATGCTTGATTTCTTGCAGACACAAACACTGTTTTGGTCATCTGAGAGTTTGACACCTTGCTGTTAAATCCCAGACCTTGCTTGTTACCATCTGTCTTTCCCATCACCAAGAGCTCATTTAATTTTGCAGTTCCTGTGTTCAGTTTATGAATGGTTGCTTCAGCTTCCTCAGCTCTAGCAATTGCAGTTCTCAACTTCTTCCCCAGATTGTCACAGTCAATGGTTCTGGCTTTAGCTTTTTCTTCAGCACTTACTGTTCTTGAAGTCATAATCTCCAGCTTCTTAACCAGGATATCAGAAGCTACTTCAGCATCTTTAGCCCTTTTTGTCATTATCTCTAGCTTCTGTGATTTCTCCACATCATCCATGGGTTTCTTTCCTTCTGAGATTTCAAGTTTCTTTCTCAGATCAGCAAGCTCCCCTTCAGCTTTCTCAGCTCTTTTAGTCATGGATTTTAGACTCACGGTTAATTCTTCAATTTCCTGCTCCTCAACCATTGCATCATTCACTAGGGTATTGACCTTTACTTTCAGAGACTCAATTTCTTCTGCAAGGCTTGTCATTTCAGTAGCTTCAGTTTGACTGATTTTTAGACTTTTGATTAGTTCAACTGAGTTTTCCCATTCCTTATACAGATCATCATATGCACTCTGGAGATCAGTACGTTCTGATTCATCCGGAACTGGTCCTGATTCCACAACTCTAACTCCAAAAGACACATGTTTTTCAGGCAGAATCTCATCTTCATCATCACTCCAGGTTTCTCCTGATGCCACAAATGCCTTAGGTTGATTCAAAAAATTCCCACACTGATATGCTAGATGTCCAAAGCCATTGCACTCCTTGCACTGAGGTTTACCAGCATGCTTAGTTCCTTCAGGACCTCTTGGTAGATCATCAACAGTCCTGAGTCTAGTTTGAGTAGAATCTCCTCCTGGAAAATTTTTGACAGCATTCTGAGATTCTACAGATTGACCTCCTTGACCTTGATAGGGCTGATTTCCCTGGTTCCGATAAGTTTGATCTCCCTGATTCTGATAGGGCTTAGTTCCTTGGAATTGAAAGTTCTGAGTTCCCTGGCCTTGATTCATTTGAGCTTGTGCACCCTGTTGACCTGGAACCCCTCTGAATTGACCCTGATTGCTTTGATTCTGAGCACCTTGATTTCCTCTTCCTTGATTGCCAGAATATCCTCTTCCTTGGTTTCCCCTCATGAATCTCCCAAAGTTCCTAGCAAGCAATGCCATTTCATCAGAGCCAAGATTATCTTCCTCCATCTTTCCTTTACTTTTTGATGTTGCAACATGAAATGACAAAGCCTTTTTATCCTTACTTTTCTCAGTGCACATCTCAGACGTCTTCATAAACCCCAACAGCTCATCTAAAGTAACAACGTCCAGTTGAGCATTGATCTCCAAGTTCATCACTAAGACTGAAAATCTCTCAGGTAATGACCTCTTCACCTTGTCCAGAACTTGAGCCTCAGTATATCTTTCACCAAACTGATGTGCTATATGAATTAAATCTTTCAATCTAGTGCTGAACTCATCAACTGTCTCATGTTCCAACATCTCCAGACTTTCAAATTCAGATTTGATCATTCCAAGCTTGATCTTTCTAACAGACCTGGATCCTTCATGTTCCTTCTCAAGTGCTTCCCAGGCAGCTTTGGCAGTAGTACACCCCGAGATGATTCTGAATTGATCATCTTTTACTCCATTATAGAGAGCGCCTAGCACTTTGCTGTTCAGCCTCTTCATAGCCTTTTCTGTGTCAGTCCATGGAACAGGTTTAGGCATAGTTCCACCAGCTGGATTTGGTATGGTAGGTGGACTGTATCCGATCTCGATCATGTTCCAGGCATCATCATCAAGCTGATCAATAAATATACGCATGCGCGTCTTCTAGTCCGGGTATCCTCCATCAACCAGTAGAGGAGCTCGTGTGATGGATCCTCCTTCTTTGGCCATAGTAAGCAGATCGTTCACTCACCTCGCAAGAGGATTAAAAGAGTGATTAAGCTCTGATACCAAATGAAATTCCCTGCTTACGTGATCTAATTCCAATCGTGTTCTAGTTTTAATTAAAAACAACTAATTAAAACTAAAAGTGCGGAATTAAAAAGAACACGATGTGATCACCCAGTTCAGTGCAATGCACCTACGTCTGGGGGGCCGTAGCCCGTGGTAAAACCCTTCACTAGCTGTAATAAAGTTTTCCCTATCTATTACAAGCTACTGGCTATATCAGCAAGCCTATCACACTATCAATTGGCTACTCTAGCATAGATAGCTGTTACAGTGATTACCTTCTTTTCCACGAAGGTGCGGCAAGGTTCTAAACCACCCGAGCTTCAACACACGTCCCAAGTGTTTTGTGTAAGGTTGAAAAACCAGGACTGCGTCGCCTTGTGCTCAAAAGATAAAATTCTGAATTCCAGAATTTCTGTGTAAAACCAATCACCTTAGCACGCGACTGATGTCCATCTTTTATAGCTCATCGCCATGTAGAAACTTCCTTTCACACGGCTCTTGATTCCTTCCTTCAATAGAATTGTATTCCAAGTTAAAACCTTGAAGAAAAGGAATTTATGCGTGTCTAATCATCTGATAAATGGAAAAACGATCACACCGAATATTTCCATTCTAATACAGCTGCAAATCACATTGTAGACACCCATTAGGACTGTAGTTTCCATAAACTCCATCACACAATATTTCCTTCCATCTTCAAAACCTGCGCTGGAGCCTGGAAAATATTCTATCTTTTTCTGCCAACTGAAGTCATGTTGCAACATGACATTCCACAAAGCAGCCAACAAAATCTGGACTTACACTTTCAACTATTCGGCTCAAACTACCCAACTACAAGAACGTACTAATATTGGACGATACAGTAAAATAAAAAAATCATTCTCTATTCAATCTCATTAATTAAACGTCATTCGGATTCTTATTTCGTTCTATTTTTTCTCTTCCGTTTCGTTACAGGTTTCCTATTTGGTTTCTTGTTTGGTTTTAGGTTTTCTTGTGATATAAGAATAAGACAGGGTAATTAGGAAAAAATCCTTTGGGTTATAAATAAAAGCTCCCTCCTCGCTAATTCCTTAATTTCTTTATTTTCATCCAACCATTCTTCATAAGGAAACACATACAATGGCGTCCGAGCAGCAACCTACGATGGTTACCGATGATGCGAAAATCGACCTTTTTGAAGACGACGATGCGTTCGAGGAGTTTGAGATTGATTATCAAGAGTGGGATGAAACAGTTGATGGTGGTAAAGAAACTCTTGTTTGGGAAGACGATTGGGATGATGATGACGTTAACGATGATTTCTCACTGCAGCTAAAAATTGAGTTGGAGAGCAATAAGGAAAAGGCCTAAATTCTCCGCCTTATTTAGGGTTTGTTCTTTTCTTTTGAGATGTTTAACTTTTTTTTTTATTATTATTACGCTAAAACCTTCATAGATGGGAGAATTAATTATTCATGGTTCCTCAACCGAAAAAAAACAGAACATAATACACATAGGACCAAATAAGGGCATTAGTGGCTACAAGTTGCCCGAAGGCTGTTCTCCACAAGTGGAGGCAATTTGGTAGATAATAGGAAAATTTCTAAAACGTAAAACAAATATGTACTATTCCCTGTATCTAAATGTGGTGTGGCCCGAAGGATATTTCCTAAACTTTCGTCTAGAAGCAAGATGGCGCCCGAAGGCTGGTGTAGACCGAATGCTATTTCCTAGGCTTTCACCCGGAAGCAAGGTGGTGCCCGAAGGCTTACATAAAAAAGGGGATACATCGTAAAAATCTACGGTCTAATACTCGAGAGTATCGAACTACCTGACAAACGTAGTACCTTAACTCGCATTCTAAACTATCTAATCAAAGTTTACTAGTCTAGGCACAAATGTTACCTAGTCTAGAAGCCCATGGGGTTTACCCTCTCGCCAATTAAGGCTTAAGAGGGATATAACAAACAAATGGGCAAGGATACTCCCCAAGTCTGTCAATTCCGCAAAAAAGACCAGTTCCAAATCATATCCCCTATAATAAGGTAAATACTATGGGCAGATTCCAACCAATCCGGGTCAAACTAGCTAGCAAATACCACATAGTATAGAAATTTGAACAAAGATAATATTTAACAGAGAGAAGTTGCAAAACTTCCACTGTCTACCACTCTAGTTTATATCGGGGACAGTATCGCCAGAAGTACGTATAATTACTACTCTGACTCGGATTTCTCCTAACCGACCACCCATAAACAAAAGTTGAAGTTAACCAAAGTTTCTGAAACAGAAACAGACCAGTCCATAAACTAAGGTTGACAAATAATAAAGCGTTCAAATATAATTCAAGACCTTATTAATAAAACTAAAATAACTAAAATAAAGGAAAAACTATTTCTTCTCCTAATTGGGCTAGAACCAAAAGACTAGAACCAAACCCTACTAAATGACCGATCGGACCGGAACCGGCCCGAACCGGAAATTACCCGAACCGGCCCAATCAAATCCTGATGTCGGTGTGGGAATCTGTCTGCCGGTCTCCGGAGTCGTCTGTCCTCCCCTATGGTCTCGCCCGGATAGGCTCGTCGCCGGGTGCTGGGCCACCATTTAGATGGACATGCTGGTGAGTTCGGCCAGCCGGAGTCATTGTATGTCCACCCCGTGGTCGCCGGGGGTCTCCCGGATGGGTGGCTGGGCCGGATATGGGCTGGGTTCCGAAGAGGCGCTGCTCCGGTGCGGTGTGGCGCTGGATCTGCTGAGCTCCGGTGTGATACCCTAGAAATTTTATTGAGATTTAAGGGTATTTTTGAAAATTAAAATTATGTGTGGTGGTAATTAGAATATAATAAAATCTGAAGGAATGAAATTAAGAATGAAATATAATAAAAATAAAATCTACAAATTGAATTAGTATACGAGCATACAATCACTTCTAGATTTTAGGCAAAATTTGTGAAACAGAATAATACGTTACTTCCATAAAATCTGGTAAATCAAACACCACTTTGACTCCTCAAATACATTCACTGTCTAAACTCATAAGAAAACCCTAACCTTTTTCATTGGCATCATCGTTCAAGCCACACAGAGCGGTTAAATACATTGGGGTAGAGGCGTAACCGAAAGAACATATATTCTTCTTGCATGGTTCATTGAAACTCATAACTCTTGTAATGCAAGAAATTAGGTGAGGGTTTTACTGTTTTTCTATCCTTTTCGGAAAGCACTTGTGATTAGTTAAATGCTCAATTGTTTATATACTTAATTAACACTACCAGAAAAAATGGCTTTTGCAGCGGTCTAAAATGGGGTGTTTCAGCGGTCCAAAAATCATCCGGACCGCTGTTGTTAGGGGGGGGGGGGGGTGGAACGCAAAAAAAAATTGGACCGCTGAATCACGTTCCTGGGCTCCACAAGAAGTCTCCCATGCTGACTGGACTTATGAATGAGTCTTGCCTATACGTTTCAGCGCCTCATTGTGTTTCAGCGCCTCATCACAGCTGGGAAAAAAAAACAAAATACAAATTTTGGGCAGAAAAATTGGAATTAAAATTAAAAATAAATAGAATTCAAAATTATCAAAATTAAATTGAATTCAAAATTGTCAAATACAAATATATGAACTACCTATCTAAATCTTATAAATCTAAATTACACTACAAACAATACAAATGTTCAAACAAACGAATGAAGTAGCCTACATCATTTTGGTAACCTCAAAGATAATGGCAGGAGTTGATCATCATACATCTCTTTCCGATGGTGATGGCCACCATAGAAATCTCCCAACACTCCAGATAATTGGTTGCTGTTAAGATTCCTGAAGATGTTGAAATACAAATTGTTCAAATCAAAATATGATACAAATTCACTGAGACTGAGAAAGATGTCTAAAGATGGGTAACTTACAGATAACATAGATTCTGCATTTGGGACAGTGAATATGGGATATTGTAGCTGAAATGACTTCTTGCCAAATTACTGAATCAACCAAAAACATGCATGGAAAGGTTAATTCTAAACCATTTCATTCAAGAAAAGTAAAACCACAGATCAAAAGTTCTTCTTGCAAAGGTATTGAAAAACAGTAAAACCCTAACCGCAATTTCTACAGCTCACAACTCCCTTCGACACCTGGAATATCATTTACATACATCCATCAAAAATCTACCATGCATCATAATCTTAACCTTTCAAACTAGACCAGAAAAGGGTATGCAATTGAATCATAAGCATCCACTTAGTTCCCTCTGTAATATTGCTTCACTCTTGTAATATCCATATAGTTCTTGAATAAAGAATATAGCTCATCTTACAACGATCCTAACAGTATAAGATTTAAAAAAATCGGAGTTACGGTCTATTAGTTATGAAATTTCCAAGTTAGCTCTAAACTGATGCAAGCAGAAATTAAGCCTAAAAATTGCAGAGTTTCAAAAGCCTTTTTCTTATTCATTTCTTAACCAAATCGACTCATTCTTGATTCTAAGTTGTAGTTCAAAATCTCATGTTTCCGAATCTACCAAATTTAGTCCAAACCGACCAATGAATTCAAAAAATACGTCCTTTCAAAGATCAGTGGTTCTTTTTGACAAACTTTTTCAGATTACAGTAGAAGTTCAGGTGTTAATCCCTCTGTAAACTAATCATAGACTCATGTACACATAATTACATCACAGAATAATACAGTACTCTACACAGAATATCTGATTTAATCATGCAACAATCCACACCTCTGTTGTCCAACAAAAAGGAGGGAATGAATCAATCGTATAAGCTTATTTACTACAAACTACTTGAATTTCTTAGAAGAACAATAAATTTTAGACCACAAAACAAAACAAATCATAATGCACAAGCTAGAAAAGTAGGTGAATATTACCGAGGGCGATCATCCATAGGTGCTCGGCCAAGGGGATTGGCAGACTTCTTGAGTGTGGCAGAGACAATCTCGGATGGAGGTTGAGGTAGTTTCTGAGGAACTCAATGCCCTTGTCGGTGAGGAACTAGTAGTAGTGCATCTAAGCAATCTAAGGATGCTTCGGCAGGTTAGAGTCCTTCTTTGCGTAGCATACTCCCTCTGCCATACCACAAACAGATTCAAAATAAAAACTAACACTTAAATCCATCTAGAATTTGCAAATATAACATGAACAACATACTCAGCAAAATTTAAATCCATCTAAAATGCAAGAATTAATCCATTCACCATAACAAAAAACTTCCACGAATCAACAATCAGCTGCATAAACCCTAATTAAACTTTGACAAATAGAAGCTAACTAATTTCAGAGGGCAATTCAACAAAAATCACGGCTCACAAATTCAAGATCGGGTTATTCTTTGACTTACCGCCGATGGTCCGTCGGAATAGCGGAAGAAGCCACTGAGTCAGAAGCCTGAACTGCTAGAGCTTCCAGAGGGACAACATCCCGCATAAATAAGTCCAGTTTCATTAATATTTATCAAAGTCATTCGAATTTGATTTAAATCAGTTCAATTAAGCTAATTTAAAATTATTTATGTCAAACTGAACTAGAGTAAAATGTGTAAAAATATGGATGGTACTTTGTTTAATTATATAGATCAAAAACTTTGGTTAGATAATAATTTTTGATATTTGCACTTATGCCCCTTAACTTTTCTGAAATATTAAAAAGGAACTAAAAATTTTAATAAATTTTAATTTCAATCAAATTATTTGCTCTCTAATCTTTACTTGTATTATGTTATTTTATTTGTATGATTCATGCAAATGGAAGTGAAAAAAATTGAATTTAAAGCCATCAATTGAACTTTTGATAAATACTAAATTGACCCCAATAATTTTTTAAAAACTTTTAAACGTGATTATATGTAAATATAATAAGCAAGGGAGCATTTATAAACATTATATGATTGTAAAGAACACTAATAAGTATATATACCTTCACAATTTAACCTTTTCAATTACATTTTGTGTTAATTTTCATTATGATCTACTATTGATGATTTGATCATTACTTATATAATGTTTAGATGTTTTGAAAATTGTCACAATGTAGAATATAAGTTAAATCATATGTAGTGTGTATAAATTAATCACAATTGAGAAGAAATCATGACAACATAGTATATATGTTTAAGTAATGAGTTAATGTATAAGTAGTGAGTGGTCATTGAGATATCATCGTTCTTACTATAAGTCCCCTCATATATGTGTTTTTTGTTATAAAAACTATATGAAAAGTTCCTCATATACAATAAAATGGATATTAAGATCCAAAATTTTGATTATCTTGCTTAAATATTGAAATTATTGCTAATTTTGCTAATTTCATACGTTTCAGCGGTAATGAACAACCGCTGAAACAATTTGACGGCTCACCAATGGGACGATGCCACATCATATTTCAATCATTTGAAGTAACTGGGAACATGACACGTGTTAAACATCAAATTCTGTAGAAGCTAAGTATGTTTCAGCACTTAGTTTGAACCGCTGAAACATGCTTAGTAGCAGCTGTATTATGTTGCTACTTAATACATGTTTCAGCGGTTTGAAGGTGACCCGCTGAAATCGTCATTGGGTTTTAATCGGGTTTTGAAAAAGTCCACTCGAATTATTATTTTTATTATAAAAAATTTGGTTTTGGTAGGACCCGTCGAAAAATTCAACGTTTGACTAAACTGAATGATCCAGACAGCAAAATGTTTCAGCGGTATTTGAAGGAACCGCTGAAATATCGTGGGCCAACACTATTAAAATAATATTTCTCAGTCAAACTTTGAAAATTCCAACTTTGAATTTTCAAGTTGCACCGCGGTCCACATTTTCCAACCGCTGAAACATTGTTTCACCGTGTCAATATTTTTACTGTACACTCTCTATCACCGGTTAACACTAATAACCGCTGAAACAGGAACAGTGCGGACCGCTGAAAGACCTTTTTTTTCTGGTAGTGTAAGGATGTGTTCTGGTGGTTGGTCTTTCCTATAATTATTTGCAACGTGTGATTGCTTGTTATAATCAATATGTTACACTAAATGTTAAGAGTGTATGTGATCATTGAATTGTATGATTGTTCTGGATTTCTAAGGAACTAAGTGCTACATATGGGAGCCGCCACTA
Organism: Cruciata laevipes; assembly: GCA_963678965.1. NCBI lineage: Eukaryota > Viridiplantae > Streptophyta > Magnoliopsida > Gentianales > Rubiaceae > Cruciata > Cruciata laevipes. The sequence goes on from OY787635.1 coordinate 13,924,607, forward strand.
GAGCCCATATGAGACTAAGTCCTACGTATAGGAGCCACCGCTAGAATCCAAATGACTGTATCGTGTTACCATGGGATCACTCGGTGACCCATGAAAGTGAACTGAATGATACTGGAACCATGGGATCACTCAGTGACCCATGAAAGTGAATTGAATGATAGTGGAACCATGAGATCACTTGGTGACTCATGTTATTGTACTGAATGATAGTGGAACCATGGGATCACTTGGTGACCCGTGAATGTGAATTGAATGATAGTGGAACCATGGGATCACTCGGTGACCCATGAAAGTGAACTAAATGATAGTGGAACCATGAGATCACTTGGTGACTCATGTTATTGTACTAAATGATAGTGGAACCATGAGATCACTCGGTGACCCGTGAAAGTGAATTGAATGACAGTGGAACCATGAGATCACTCGATGACCCATGAAAATGAACTGAATGATAGTGGAATCACTTGGTGACCCATGTTATTGTACTGAATGAATCGTGAATTGTGTATCATGTGTGTCGTGTATTGGTTATTGTATAACTTGTATGCTTGTTGATATATTGTGTGTCTCATAAACCTGTACTGTGGATCGTTTTATTTGATATTGACTTGAGTGCTCCATTATCTTGTTTCGTGTTATTATGGCAGTGTGATAAGTTTGTCATAGTGTTCTGATTTGTGGTTTTACAAGTATTGTAATTGTGTAATTGTTTCTACCGTGTTATCACTGAATATTTTCTTATATTTAACTTCATACTTGACATGTTTTTCAACGAATGCAATAGAGGTATCTGCTTGGATGAAATTGTCTTGTTCTTTTGTTTGATTTGTTTGATTTGTGGCATTAAGTGGTTGATTGTCATAAAGTGTCGATTGTTAAGGCTTTGGAAAATAGGAAAACTTTCACTGAGCTAGTCGTAGCTCACCCCTTTCATACCATTTCTTTTACAGATCTTGTTTGGGCACATTTGACCATTAGGCAACCTCTCAGGAGTGATGACACAAGTTTACAGTTTATCATCGAGTTATGTTTTAGGAACTGCATAAAAAGATTGGATTAGAATTATTGAAAATTTGTAATATATTATATTTAGTTAGACCATATAAATTGTAATAATGTATTAACATCCCGACATATATTATTATTTTATCAAATAAAAATCAGAGGTGTTAAATCCGGTGGCATTGCCGAGCGGAGGGCAGATCCCGACGGACTGGAATGACGGCGTCCCGATCTGTGGGGGTGACCCGGTCGGTGACGCTTGCCTCCCTGATGCGTTGGTCCGGACGTTTGGCGGGGAGCCGCCTATGTGTCCGCCTGACCATTGAAATTGCATCGTCCGTCTGAGGTGCCGGAGTTTGGTGCCGTTGTGTAGTCTTCAAAGATCTGTAAAAGGGCGAAACAAAAATGGTTTTTGGTATAACAGAAACAAAAGGGGTGGTTAACAACTACTCTAGGTATGGGGTGGGGGAGGAGGACGGCATAACGTCGAGGTTAAAGCCGGCGACCCCCTCCCCAAAGTAGACCTGAGCTGGGTTTTAGAGAGAAGGAGGAGAATTTTCTAGGGAGAGGATTTTATTTTGATGAAACAATTGTTGAGTTTTTACTTACAGCTGCTGAGTTATTAAATATTATTGGCATTTGCGATACATTTAATTGTGCATGTCTTCAATCCATTTTATAAAAAAATTAAATACAAATTCGTAAATCAAATAAAACAACCTAATATTTTTCCGATGAATATTAGTGCAATTCCTATTTGAGTACACTTACACACACCTCAGTTCTGTGTAGCCAGATAAATCCAGCGAATTCCTTTTCATGAAATACCGATTTCTTTACATATAATTTATTTTATGAATTCTTTGATAGTGATACTAGAACTTGATAGAAAGTACTAGGTAATACAGGAAACCACACTTCCATTACAAACCTTGGCAAAATCAAGAATATATGCATCATGTTTTATTCTGATGCTTTATTCATATGATCCAAACACGCAGGAAAGAAATTTTTATGGAAAGTTTAGACATTTTAAACATGATCTATAACTTAGTTGTAGATTTCAGGATTAGAGATGAGATATTCCTCGATGTTCTTGCACATGAACGTGACTCTGTCTTTTCCTCTGACTTGATCCTCAGTCACCTGAGCATCACTCTTAGTGTTGTATATGCTCGTAATCTTGCACAGAGATCCTCCGTCAGCGGACGGAACAACCTTGACAACGTTGGACACAGACTCGAGCACATTCTTGAGTTCATTGGTTCCACCTTCGACGTCGATCGTGGTAAAGCTATAGGTCAGGTTGTCCTTATCCACCGCATCGTACCTATCTGTGCTGCTCTTCAGCGCGCTTCCTGAAACATCATCACAGAAGTAATTAATCCATGCACAACAACATATATATATATATATATATATATACATATATATATATATATAATATATGTATAAAGTTCGGAAGAAAAAACTGACCTTCACCAAGAGAAACCTTGACAACGGTTCCAGGTCCGCCGTCTCCTTGAAGAACTTCGATGTTCTTGACTCCCTTTGGGAACACAGTGGGAATGGTGTTTCCGTCGATGGTGAAAGCCTTGAACATCCTCGTCGGAGGGATTGAGGTGCTCACCTCGTACTCAAATGTCACTGCCACCATTTTTTTACTGGTTTTTCTGAGTGAATATTACGGAGAAGATGACTGAAACTTGGAAGTTGTGTATGAGAGAGTTGTTGTTGTGCATTATAGTTCAGTAGAGATCACCCTATTTGTAGACTGAGCTGGTTGCGAAATACATTGGAGAAATTAGAAGCATATGATTATGTGAACCGACAAATTAGAATTATCAAATCAGTCAACGTATTTTTCTTGGTCAATCTTGTTGGCTTAGTTTCTTAATAGAATAGACTTTATAAGACTTTGAACTGGTAGCATTTTCGATTTATTTTTTAGAGTAGATTCGAATTCGAGTGTTTATTGTATAAGAGTTGAATTTAAAAATGTTTTCTACTTTTGCTTCCAACAAAAATAAGAGAATTATATAGTTAAAGTTGCAAGGGCTTTATTATAATTATATTGTTTCTAGATGTCCAATGACTAAGCTCGTCTGTGACCATTTCAACAATATGAGACTAATTTGTTTAGCCTTAAATCTAAACGGAACATCCTTTTTTATTATTAGTCATCACGTTGACCCAGAGTATTAAAAAATCGCCAGGGCTTTATCTTATCTTCAAAAAAGAAAAATGCATTCATGCATGTTGTAAAGGGTTTGCTTTTAAAGTTCCTATTTTGAAGAGAATTTTACTTTGAGAGGCAATTTTGAAGATACGAATATAAAGTATAAAGTTAAAGAAGAATGCATTGCATTCAAGTTTTAAATGGTTTGCTAATTTTAAAGAGAAGTCTCGTCAATCTCGAAGAAATTTCAAAAAAAAAAAATTTGGGATTGGGATTGGGAGTCTTAGATGTTGATGATTATCCATTGGAACAAAATACTCACGTTCACTTTACACGCGCCTATGTATACATCGACATAATTTGCCATGGAGGTTGAAACGGTCTTGATATTGAACGGAAAGAGACAGATGTAGGAATACTTTACTCAAGAATTGAAGAAAAAATGACTGTTGTAAAGATTTACCGTTTTTTGACAGATTTAGTATTCGACGTATGAATGGTATTGTATATTACCTTTTGGTATTGCAGTTTTGGATATCTCATATGGTTTAGGGATTCATAGTTGGGTTTTAATATTTTGCCATATTTATTTTCCATTTTAGAATAGATTTAGATTTATCCTAGATTTAAGAATAATATTTAAACACCTCTAATTTTCAGTCACAATTAATTCAATCATTAATAGTAATTTTAGATATTTTATTATTTCTTCCTTGTTCTTACTATAGATTTTAGATGGATTTCATGTTTACATAGTATATACTTTTTTCATATATATCTATGCAAAGACTTTTTTCATATATATATATATATATATATATATATATATATATATATATATATATATGCAAAGACTTTTTTTCAAAGATTTGTGTTGGCGAATCTCCATTGTAAGGACCAACTATGAATTAGCAGTATTTTGTAAAGGTAATGTTATAACATTTAATAATTGACTTGGCAGTTTGACTGAAAATGCCGTGTTATAACCTTGTCTGTTATAGAAAAAGTTATCGTTGTTGTTTTCTGGAAGGTGGTGATTGCTATATTTTTGGAAGATAATTTTTTTGATAAGATGCAATATGTAGAACAGCTTAATACATTGTACATTCAGAGCTCATAACTAACAAGATTAATTCTACAGAAGGAATATTGTGATTTGATAAAATTGAAAAGAAAAAATTCTACAATATTATAGGAGTTGGACGGTGTGATTCCGTGTTCATGAAACCCAAAATACAACTTGTACATGGAATATAAAAATAAAAAATTAGTCACAGGATCGAAAATCCAACATGAAATTTCTTATTATCACTCAAACCAAACATTACATACAATGTAATTCAACATTTTCATCAACTGATCACCCAGACTACACTGTCCTGGGCTTTATTGATCCAAACCAAGAACAAAATGAAAATGAAAACAACAACAATAGAACTGGAAAATCTGCATATGTTTCCATGATTACTTAGTTGTAGATTTCGGGATTGGAGATGAGGTATTCCTCGATGTTCTTGCACATGAAAGTGACTCTGTCTTTTCCTCTGACTTGTTCCTCAGTCACCTGAGCATCACCCTTGGTGTTGTAAATGCTCGTAATCTTGCACAGAGATCCTCCGTCAGCGGACGGAACAACCTTGACAACGTTGGACACAGACTCGAGTACATTCTTGAGTTCATCGGTTCCACCTTCGACGTCTATCGTGGTAAAGCTATAGGTCAGGTTGTCCTTGTCCACCGCATCGTACCTGTCTGTGCTGCTCTTCAGCGCGCTTCCTGAAACATCATCACAAATTTAATTCATGTACGTATAACAATTATTACATACATATATATATATATATATATATATATATATATATAATGGGAAAATATGAAGAAAAACTGACCTTCACCAAGAGAAACCTTGACAACGGTTCCAGGTCCGCCGTCTCCTTGAAGGACTTCAATGTTCTTGACACCCTTTGGGAACACTGTTGGAATGGTGTTTCCGTCGATGGTGAAGGCCTTGAACATCCTCGTAGGAGGGATTGAGGTGCTCACCTCGTATTCGAATGTAATTGCCACCATTCTGATGAATTGGGTTTTTTGGCTGAGGATTTATGAAGAACAATGGTTATGATCAGGCAAGGAATGAAAAAAGTTGTTTGAGTAGTTGTTGCTGTGAAATGTGGTTCAGTTCATCACTGTATTTATAGCTGGATTAGATAAGATAGTAGTAGTGCCTCACGAGAATTTGAACGAGTTTCATTTATAAAATAAAAAATACTTATAATGTGAATCGGAAATTACAAATGAGAAGTTAAATAATCCGTTGATTATTCTTAGTCAATCTTGTTGGGCGCGCGCCTCTAATTTCAGTACTTTTTAGTTTGTTGTGTGATTATTATTTATTAGAGATTTTATTGTCGTGTAATACATTTCATGATGGAGATTGTAAATAGCTGTTTCATTTCTATATTATTGGTTTTACCTTCAAACAAATATATGTGTGCCTATTATTTTCCATTGACAGACTGTTGACATGTAAAAAAATAATAAAAAGCATTACATTTTCACATAATTGAACTGAACTAATCTAGTGATAAGGTCCGTCAAACAAGATCTAAAAAATAATTGTTGAGTTATAATCACAGTGCTTTAATTCCTTTCCGTGATCTTCAGACCAAACTCGAAATGTAGAGAAAGGCCCCATTTGACTAGGAGCTTTTTCAAGAGTGTTTAGAGGTTTGGTCTAAATATGGAAATTTGACCAGTTAAACAGGTAATTCATGTGTTTGGTGAAGAGTTTTTTTCTAACAGCTGTTTGGGGTGAAAATTCTGATTTCTAAAACGCTCGAAAGAGTAGTTTTTGTCAAATTTAAATAGGTAAAATGCTGTAAAATTTCCAATTTAATCCCATTCCTAATAAAATTTCATATTTCTTAAGAAATTTATCCAGGTAAAATTATTCTTGTTCCTACTCATTCTCTTATTCATTTACGTAGAACTAAATAAGTTTTCCTTTATTTTTCTCTTTCTTTATTTTAAAATTTTAAAATAAATTATTATATTTTCTCCTTTATATTTAGTTCTAAAACTAAATTGCCTTTTATAAATTAATGATGAATAATACCACAAATAACACATAAATATATATATATGTATCTAATAAAATCGACAAATCAAAACAAATAATTACATATTACAAAAGAAATAAATAATAATTTGTACTAATGTCCTTTTCAGTCATTTAACATTATGAAACTGCTATCAGCTATTTGTTATTTACCAAACAGTCATATTAAATAGCTTGTCAAACCGTTAGTCAAAACAGTTAATAAAATTCGTTAACAGGTAACAGCTGGTCAAATCAGCTAACAGCTAACAACTAAACGCTAATATCCAAACGAGGTAAAAAATGAGTGGAAATTAAGGTTTGTGAAGGAGTTGCCACTTGCCAAAAATGACTGAAATGAGAAAATATTTGAGAAATGTAACGTAGATCGGATAAAATCAGAAAAGAATTGCGAGTGTGAGTTCTCAAAAAACGTTAAAGGATGCACACACAAACTATAGAGAACATAATTCTCGAAATATATTGTTGTAAAATATAACATCCTAAAATATTAGAAAAGGTCTTAAATATGCAAACAAATTAAACTTTAGAGGGTAAAAATAAAAATTTGAATGCCACAAAATGAAAACAGTAAACTGCCTCAAACACTAGTGGAAATCAGGGGTTTTAAGGCGGTTGTTTAAGGCGGTTCCTTGGAACCGCCTTAAAATTTAGCATTTTTCGAATTCGAAAAACCAATTCGTAAGGTATGTAATGGCGGGCGACCAGAGAAGGCGGTTCGTGGTGATTTTAAGGCGGTTCTAAAAAAAGTGCCGTAAAAAACACTATTTTTCGAATGAGAAAAGTATTTCCGCTGCTTTATTTGATTTTTCGAATGAGAAAAGTATTTCCGCTGCTTTATTTGATTTTTCGAATAAGAAAGATGGTTCTCCTGTCTTAAGAATGAGAAAGAAGTTTTATGTTGACTTATTTTGACTTCAACCCTATAATAAACCCACTAAATCTAAATTCTAAACCACTAAAACTCTAACCCACACTAAATTGAGTTTATACTAATCAAAAATCAGTTCTTATTTGATTTTCTATATACACTAATTAAATTAAGATGAATTAATCAAAGATCACACATTACTTGATTCTCTACAAATCCTAACTAAACTAAGTTTACTTAATTGAATTTCACACTTACTTGACATTCTATATATACTAATTAAGTTGGGTTTAGATAATATAAGATCAATCCACACTACTAATTAAATTGAGTTTAACTAATCAAAGATTAACTCTTATTTCACTTTCTATAAACACTAACTATATTGAGTTTAGTAAAACAAGGGCAACCCTTGATTAACTTTCTATATTCACTAAAAATTAGAACTAATCAAATCTAAGTCATCAAAAGTTAACTCTTACTCAAATTTCTTTAGACACTAACTAAATTGATTTGAACTACTCAAAGGTCAAACTTCAATTGACCTTCTAATAACAACAATTGTATTGATTCAAAGTTGACACTTATAAACATTGACATAATCGAATTGGACTAATGATTGGTCAAACTTTAATTGACTTTCTATATATTTTGTAATTAATTCTTACAAACAAACAATTGACTTTTTTTACTCCAAATTGAATTATATTTGCTAATGAAAAGTCAAATATTACTTGACTATCTATAATCCTTGATAACTCATATTAGAGATTCAATTGATCTTACTTGACTTCTTATACACCCTAACTAAATTGAGTTTAACTAGTTAAAAGCAAATCTTACATAACTTTATGTAGACACAAACTAAGTTTAAACTACTCAAACTCTTAACACTTTCTTGACACAAACTAAATTGACACTTAACTATAAATATTTACTAAGTAAATGAGTTAAACCAATAATTAGTCAAACTTTACTTGACTTTATAGAAACACTACTAATGACTAACTGGACTTATTTAAATTCTATTTACAATGACTAACTCGACTTATATACTTACAACAGTAACTAATTAATTAACCGATTGAGGCCGTCGCCGCCGCCCGATTGAGCCCGTCAAATGGATTTGATGAATATTATTGAAATTGAACTTATTTAAATATCAGTTACAAGTACAATAAAATTAATTTAAATATAAAATAAAATTAATTCTGATTGAAGTCATAAAGTTCAAATAAATTAAGAAAAATAATTAAATTTATCCGAATCCATATAGAGAATGATATTTATTCTAAAATTCAATAAATATATCAAATTATAATGTATTTGTTTAAGTTTGATCTCAACCGTCAATATTTTTCATCAATTATCTCAGCCATTAAAACTTCACCTCATACAACCATCTTAGGGTTTAGGGTGTCTTGCATATTTAATTAGTGAAAACACATATTTAATTGAGTTTAACTAGTGAAAAGTTAAATTTTTACTTGACTGTCCTTAAACACTAGAAGTTAGTTTTTTTTTATAGCAAATTAGTTTTTTAATTGTCAAAGAATTTAAATAAATTTCATTATTATTATCACAAGACAAATTCTTGTTTGAAACTCATCACAATTTTATTAGTAATTAAATTCCTTTAAAATTTTTATTTTTATTTTAATGGTATATAAACCAAATTCTTCCCTTATCTCTTCATTAGATCTCAATAGTTCCCATCTCCTCCCAAAACGCTGCCCCGTCGCCCTCCGCCCTCCGCCCTCGCCCTCGCCCGCCCGCTGCCCGCTGCCGCCCTCGCCCGCCCGCCCGCTGCCGCCCTCGATTTCGGTTAAACAACTTAGGAGGAAGAAGGATGGATAATTTTGGATGAGGTTAATCAATCCAACCCAACTCTTTACTGTAATTTTAGGTATAAAGTCTTGTTTCTCAATTTCAATAATCGTCCATTCATTGGGAAAAATCCATGCATGTATTTAACTGAAGTATAGGTGTGATTTGGGGTATGTGCTTTGTTTCGGAAGGAATATTTTAACATGAAATCTGCTATATATGTTTGAATCATAGTTGCTGCCAGACCCACTTTTAATGATCATAATATGTTACTCGTAGCTTCGTTTTGGGTCAAATTTTATGTAGAAGTACTATTAGAATCTTGATCTGTGATTTAGAACCAACAATGAACACCTGTTTGATTAATAAATGGTCAAGAAAGTGGCTTTTAAAACTCTGCACTAGAGCTGTTATTGGCAGCAACTGAGACATATTTAGAAAAATCATAACTTCATAATTATGATTCATTTTTGTCCAAGATTTACACTTTAGTAAACATAATACTCTGGGATACCATTAGAAACAGGAAAGGATTAATTTCGTTAAGAATTGAGTAAGATATAGCGTTTTAAAGATCTGATTTTTATTTTCTGCTACAGTTTCTGGTAGCAAGCTGACTGATACTTAAAAGGTTCACAACTTGATAACCGTAACTCCTTTTTGCCTGATATCTGAACTACTGTAATCTCTGAAATATGAACTATAATCTAGAGTCAAGAATATATTAATTTGGTTAAGGAATGAGCCAGATACAGAGCTTTAAAGTGACTGCGATACATGTCTTCATCGAACTGAAACTGATATTGTAAATTCTGAGTACATGATATGCATATAGGCTTTAGTTGCATGTTTGTTCTCTGAATTGGAGATTAGAGGTTGTGAATGTTTGGAGGGTTTACTAATAGATAAATAATTGATGTCACAGGTAGTATCGAAAGTGATCGCGAGCAGTAGGATACAAGGTGAGGGTTCTACCTTTTCTCAAATCGCAAAACCTTTTAAAAACTGATTCCATTCCAAGAGTTTGAGAAACATTCTGGAAGTCAAATGCTCTTTTCATGAAAATGTTTATAGTATTTAGGATCTTCACTGGGCGTAAGCTCACCCCTTTTCTCTTAAATTATTTTAGGTTAAGCCTTAACTAAGTAAAGTTCATGCTCGACTAAGAAGTGGAGGGCGTCCAGGGCCAAACTTCCGTAGTGTTGATGCTGTTTATATGATAGAGTGGAGTTGAGATGCTGTTTTGTTGAGCTCCATGACGGCAGCATATGGCATTGTAAAGGAAGCTATTGATGTATTTGAGTATGATTCAACCATAATGTATAAAGCTAACCTGATTGGTTTTTATTGATTAATTTCGAGTTCTCCGATAAATGTTTTCACCCACTCGCGATAGTGCTTACGAGTTCGTAAGCATTATGGCGAGTGGTTTTTTTTTGGAAGATTCGTAATGTTTTTCGAATGAGAAAGACCTTTCTGCTGGGTTACAAAGTTTTTCGAATTAGAAAGACCTTTCTCCTAGGTTACAAAGTTTTTCGAACTAGAAAGACCTTTCTCCTAGGTTACAAAGTTTTTCGAACTAGAAAGACCTTTCTGCTGGGTTACAAAAATTTTACGAATTCGAAAATTTTTTACGTTGACGCGGTTATAGTAGATGACACTTACGAATTCGAAACATGACATGTGACACTTTTCGAATTCGAAATATGTCAAAATTTTACGGCGGTTGGGGGAACCGCCTTAAACATGATTCCATTTTACGGCACAGCCAGAGAAGGCGGTTCCAATGTGCCTTCTCTGGTATGTTGGAACCGCCTTAAATCCACTCTTTCTCCACTAGTGAAAAGATCTGAATGTATGAAAATCATCGAAACTGATCCTTCGTGGCGAACCATTAACATTTTAATTACTTTTTGTTATGGAGTAGTATGAGTTTAAACGGATGGAAGACTATTTCCAATCGCTGTTCTTGTACGTTCAATCAGATGGAATTGAAAGTCTTCTTTCTACGATAGGTAGAAAGAATTCGTCAATGACTTTAAATGTACTATTAATTCAGCATACTTCAATTTTTGTTTATTTCATTAATAATTTTAATTATGTTTATATACTAGCTACAAAAAATAGATATTTTAAAAATATATAACAATGTGAATCTACTGAAATCACACATATTAATATTCTATCTCATGCATCTATTTAATTTCAAATTCAAAATTAAGTAAACTTAACTAAACGAATCAAATTGTTGAATTCAAACTGCGTTACTATTAGGATAAATGTGTTTAGTATTACTCTGTCCCAATTTAAACTATATACTTTTTTTATCAAAAATTTTAAAACATATTTGACCAAGAAGGAAGTAAATAAGGGAGAACAGATAATGTAAAGTACCGCATCTACTGAACACGAACAGGTAACTTCAAGGCCACGTCAGTAACTAATATTCAAACATATGATAATCAAGAACAAAGTCTTTATTATCAAAACAAAAGAACAAAGTCTTTCAGAGAAGACGCAAAAAATAATTGTACACCAAGATGGACCAACAATAAGCTGACCAACTAGAAAATAACATTGCCTTAGTTCATTAACTTTAATTTAAGTTTAAATAAATATAAATTCCATCGAGGTCGCTTGACTAACAATAGAATAATCACAAATTTTGCAATTCCTCTTTAAATTTTCTGGGTAATGCAATTATCTCTCCAGTCTATAAATAAGACACTCAACTTCAACATATTGCACCACAATCTCTCAGCATCTCCAGCTTCTTCTTTTCATTTCCTTGCCTCATAAATCCTCAGCCAAAAAACCCAATTCATCAGAATGGTGGCAGTGACATTTGAGTACGAGGTGAGCACCTCAATCCCTCCGACGAGGATGTTCAAGGCTTTCACCATCGACGGAAACACCATTCCCACTGTGTTCCCAAAGGGAGTCAAGAACATCGAAGTTCTTCAAGGAGACGGCGGACCTGGAACCGTTGTCAAGGTTTCTCTTGGTGAAGGTCAGTTTTTTATTCATATATATATATATATATATATATATATATATATATATATATATATATATATATATATAATGTTGTTTTGAATGAATGAACTAAATCTGTGATGATGTTTAAGGAAGCGCGCTGAAGAGCAGCACAGACAGGTACGATGCGGTGGACAAGGACAACCTGACCTATAGCTTTACCACGATCGACGTTGAAGGTGGAACCGATGAACTCAAGAATGTGCTCGAGTCTGTGTCCAACGTTGTCAAGGTTGTTCCGTCCGCTGACGGAGGATCTCTGTGCAAGATTACGAGCATTTACAACACCAAGGGTGATGCTCAGGTGACTGAGGAGCAAGTCAGGGGAAAAGACAGAGTCACGTTCATGTGCAAGAACATCGAAGAATACCTCATCTCCAATCCCGACATCTACAACTAAGATACCATAAGAGATTATGCAGATTTCCCAATTGTATGGTTTGGATTGATAAAGCTCGATCGGAACATTGTATTTGTGTGGGTGATCAGTTTATATGAGGGTTTAAGTGTGATTGTTTTTGTGCTTGTAATGTTTGATAGCCCAGTGTTTAATATATCTTTGGCTTCATTGACAATAAGAAATTTGGTGTTGGGTTTACCTGGCTATTTTCATTGACAATAAGAGCGTTTCATGTTGGACAGTACTAAAACAAAGGGCATGCGTTCTTCTCACTTTTATGCGTGATTGTGTTGTGAAATTCGTTACTTGACGAAGGTGTGGTACCTTTGGGAATCCCTCGCCCTTCTAACCACATATTTTTGGGATGAAACAGTGTGTCTTCATATTCATCTTCTTCCAATTCTCCGAGGAATTCTATTTGTAAATCGATGATAATTAGAGTTATACATCATCATTGATTAGATCTTATATAAAAATGTAACTAGTTAAATATATGAAATTACCGAAATTTTATGATTCTTTAGTTCTGGGTGATCAAAAGCCGGTTGCCTATATATATCAAAACAATCATATTCATCTCCATACACAGCCTGTAAATTAATCAATGTAATTTTTTTGAAAATAAATATTTTCAAAAATTGTAAAGAAAAAGTGGTAAGGAAGCAATACCTTCAATACTATGTTTGAAGCATCATCGCCATGAGAGCCATGCGAATTGATCAATGTATTCAAAAGTAATATGAGTATAAATGGCAATATGGCCATGAGAAGTTGTGTTATTATGTAAAACTTAATTTATTTGTTAGTTCTGCGCATACACACACTTCTTTTTTTTAAGGTAAAATATTTATTGCTTTCGTAGTCTAATGGAAATCGTCCAACTGCGGTTGAACATGGTCAAGTAGAACTCCATCTAGTAGGGTGCTCGACTCTGTGAATAACGCTAGGGATTGAGCTACATAAATTAATGAAGTCCAAGGTGACCAACATGGCCCCATACATGTACTAATCTCTAACTCAGATGACTTCTTCATTGGCATTGCTCGACCGGACAAACTTTCCTTACAGCGAATGGCTTCCAAATGGGTTCCTCATCTTCTTTCTCCCATGAGATTCCTCCGGAAGACCCTCGGGCATCACTCCTATCTCGACGAGATGTAACTCCTCGCCGGTTATTTGAATCAAAACAAAAGGTTGAAATATTAAACTAACTGCAAAACAAAATAAAAAAAAATTAGGCACAAACTAGGCCTATCCTGAGCCGTCTGGAGATATTTCCATTGAATTTTAAGGCCATCCAAACGGATCCAGTTGGAGCGACTCATGAATCCTGACGGGACTGGGCACCGTCAGTCTCTGCCGGGATTTCAGGAGCCTCGTCATCAACCAAAGTGACCTAGTCGCTATCTCGTGATTTCTTGTTCCCTAAGAACTCACAGCCTTGTTCTCTCAGTGTTTCCTCGAGCCTTAACTTCCTCTTGGCACCCACGGGCAGCGTCTTGTCCCTTCTTTTGCCGCTACCACGTCCTTTACCTCGACCTCGGCCGCCGGTACTCGCATCACCTCAGCCATTTGCTACTGTGCTGCCTTGGCCTCCAGTAACGGTTCTACTTCGACCTTTGGCTTTCACCATCTTGGCCTTTTGCACTTCAAGCTTCCTTGCTGGAGTGTCTAGGATAACCGGGGTATCAACCAAAAACAGGCTAAGTGGCTTGATCATATTTGGATGGATTCGTGGCGGCGACATTACAATAGCTTTGGCAGAAAAGCTCATGAACGTGACCTGTTGCAGCGGTGTAGTTTGTTGCACGCTACACTCTACTTCATCTCCTTGGTGCGGTGGTTTTTGTTGCACCTTATTCATCATCTCAATTAGGTCTGAGTTAAAAACCTCCAGCTGAAGGGGCATTATCTGGCCACTCCCCTCCTTCCTCTGATTAAGCTCCAAATCACCATTGGTATTACTCACACATGCTCCTGGCAGCGAGCTTTCCACTGAATGCACGTGCATATTCTGAGAGTTGTTGATCTCAACCGGTTTGTATGCTAAACCATCTGGCGAGTTCACAACGAATGGATTAGCAATCGAAATCCCTACTGGTTCGTTGCTCACCGGAGTAAGCTCCTCTAGGTCTGTCATCGGCACTAGGGATTTTCCAAGCCCCTTCGGTTCCCTCACCCTCCGCTGCTCCGGTGGTGTCTGTTTCGTTCTGTCGGGCTTATTCTGGCACCATCCTTGGAAGCCCCGTCGTGGCTGGGATCCCTGATGGTAGTTCTGCATGCCATCCCTGTTCCATGGCTTGTAGTGCGGGGATCTATTTGGCCAGGTTCCCAGATCCTCGGAGAGCACTAGATCATGTTGTTCCGACGACGGGTCTTAATACGTTCTAGGCAGTCTTCCTTCCCGTGTCCTATTAGACCGCAGTAGTGACAGAAAACAGGAAGTTTTTCGTATCGCAGTTTAATCGGAATGAAATTTCCATTCAACTTTACCAATTGGTACCTTTTCAAAGGTTTCATAACATCAATCCTGCACTTTATGCGCAGAAACTCCCCCTCAACGCTGCCCTCCGAGTCCTTTTCGACCTCCATAAACTCACCCAATAGGTTGCCAATGTAGGTCGCACCGCCGACAGACATCATACCGGTTGGTGGGTCAAGAGCGTGAACCAGAATGGCTGCAAGGGGAACTCAATTTATGAACCGATCATACCTGGGTAGGGTTCTTTTAGAAGGAACAAAAAATTCCCGAAGATTCAAGGTTCTTTTTCGAAAACCCTAATCTTCGCGTTAGGGTTTGGAAATCTTAAAGAGAAAACGTTGTGGTGTATTAATTTGCACTTCAACGCCCCCTTAAGGTTCCAAGCTTTCTCAAAAACTAAAACAATCTCCTCCGTCAGAATTCTTCTCGGTGCGAGAATTTTCCCGATGAGCTGTGATGTGAAATCCTCCACGTCTTGTTGAAAATCTTTGACTGGTGCCGATCGGATCTCCTCCGGCATCAGCCTCAGATCTCTCCATCTGGTTGCGATCGCGTCCATGGTGCTCCGGTAATGACAAAGACACTGCAAGGTTGTGCTGCCGATGTAGGTTGACAGCGCTGCAGGTTGATTTTCCAATACTTCTCTCAAAACCCTAGGTGAGGCGTTTGAGGAGAGAGAAGGTCGCACATACACACACATTTGAAATGGCTTAATTACCACAAATTATTCAATTTGATAATATTAATCATTATTCCTCTCTTACATCTTTACCTTTAATATAGTGAATATGATTTTTTGCCATCAAAATTTTAAGAAATAATACTTTTAATTAGTCAATCATCTTTAACTTGCGAATTTCTAGCCACCGAAATATAATGTTTGCAACTTTTTGGTCACTTTTTCACTATTCCACAATTTTTTAACACATAAACTCTCGAGAAACATATACATATATATATATATATATATATATATATATATATATATCTGAGCATTGCATCACCAATAAAATCTCGTCCAAATCTTATATTGGATAGAAGCAATCAAATCCAATCAATTATCCTTAGAACTCTAGATTCATTACAAGAATTTTAGGAAATGAGGACATAATATCCAAGACCACAAACTATGGAGAGACACAAAAGAGGGAAGATCAGTCTTCATAAACCACTTATTCCCACAAACATTTAGCCTCGTTTCTTCCTACCCTTCTTGGTAGGGTATCCTGCAAAGCCTGATAGCGAGCCTCAACGTCAGCCTCCCACAACCAGTTAGGCTTCTCCTTTAGCCACCTGTTCAAGGGAACACGACGCTCGCGATTCTTCTTCCGAAAGGGGAGACCGCGACCACGATTCTTCTTCCAATGGGGAAGACCAGCAGTCCCACGATCTTCAATGATCGGAGGGGCTTCAACTTCAATGATCGGAGGGGCTTCAACATCAAGATCTTCAATGGTCGGAGGGGTTTCAACAACAACATCTTCAAAAAGATCAAAAACATCCTAAACTTGTTCCAGTGGCTGATGATCATAGAGCAATCCTCCACTCTCTTTGTCGAAACTTGAGGCTCAAGCTAAGGGTCTTCAACATCAACCATCACCATTTTCTTCTCCTTTAAGAGAAAGAGAGCATACTTAGATTTGGCTGGCTGCTTCTCCTTAAAAAATGACCTAAAGATTGCATCTTTTAGGATTTAAAAACGGTTTTAGGGCATGTTAGAACCGCTTTGAAACATGTTAGAAAGCGATTCTAACACCATCTTTTAGGGTTTAAAAAGCGGTTCTAACATGCTCCTCAATTCCACAAGACGAGCAGATTCATCACCTGCACCTACAAACACAAACAATCAAAGCAAATTAGGCGTACACAGATGAGCTACACCTACAGACACAAACAATCATAACGAATTAGGCACACACAGATCTCATCCAGCCACTAGAAAACCACTAGAACTTTTCCAACTACAATTTAAGGGTATCAAATCGCAGCTAATGGATTCTAGAGTTTGAAATCACAAACCGCAGCAAAATCACAACCCAACGTATTCACCATAATCTATCCAGAAATCACCAATAAGGGTATCAAATCGCAGCTAATGGATTCTAGAGTTTGAAATCAGAAATCGCAGAAAAATCACAACACAACGTATTAATCATCACCTATCAAGAAATCACCAAAATTCAGATGATTTACCTGTACCACTCGATCCTCCTTCTTCCATGCCTGATTCCATCTAGGCAGAACACATACTCTATGTATTACAACATTCAAATGAAACGAATTATTGTACAATTGTGCTGAATTTTGTTTACCTTTAACTTCAGTCCGTGGAAGAGACCGTTGCGGCGTTTGGGCTTTATGGAGCGGTGGTCGGCGTCTCGACTCTATTGATGTCTAATGAAAGAAGATAAGGATATACCTTGCGGAATAAAAACACACTAGGTAGGCATATGCCGCATATCTATACTATATATACTTAGGGTTGTACGTTTTAATTTTTCATATGATTAACTACCTTTTATGTTTTGTTGTAAAATGCTCATGTTTTAAATTATAAACTCCATGTTTTATTTTTCATATGATTAACTACATTTCATGTTTTGTTGTAAAATGCTCATGCATGTTTGAAGTTATAAACTCCATGTTTGAAGTTATACCTTTCGGTTTTTAGATAACAAATACTCCACCAATTTTTATATATGATCAACTAATTTTCATATTTTGTTTTTAATATTCATGTTTTAAATTACAGTTTTAAGTTTTCTGATAGTTAATACTTCTCCTTTTAAAAAATTAACAACGTTTTTCATGTTTTGTTTTAAAAGTTTTATGTTTAAAGGTATAAGATTTGTGTTTGAATCAAAAACTTCAACTTTTAACTGAAAAATCAAATATTTTAAATTAAAACGTGAAGTTTAGAACTTTAGATTACCATCAGGCATGCCAAAACCATTTATGGTTTTCAACCAATCAAATTAGTAACCACTTATTCTCGCATCATCCTTTTTTCCATCGCCATCCTTCTCAGATACAGAACAAATCCCGAAAACTTCCAATCCGATTGGAGAAATAATCAGATCTGTATTGATGGGTTCCGCCGATTGGATTGTCAGATTAATGGGTTCTGATCGATGAGTTCTGATTGAATTAATCGCTTACGTCAGATTGGATTAGTTTGATCAAATGGGTTATTCTCATCTTGAATCTGTTCGAGAATCGGCGGATAAATATGAGTGCTAGAAGAACATCCAGAGAGGAGACATAAGGATATCGACTCATATGCAGCGCGTGTGCGCGTGATTTTCTTTATTTTTCATAATTTACATATAAGGACCTCCGTGTTTTGTATATTTGCCTTATTTGTAATTTAATCTTGGTCACAATATAGTGACAATCACTCAAGAGACCAACTCTTCTATTTTTCTCTACCAACATATGTAATATCTATTATAAGAATGAGATTTACTTAATCTTTTATTATGTATTTATTTCCTACCATATAATATTTTGGGTTATTATAATATTCCAATATAACTAATGTCACATTCAAATTACAATTTTTTTTCCGTTATGAAGCAATTTTATGACACTTTTACGTGGGGTGATTCTAGACTAATAAGACAATATATAATGTAATTAAATATACAATACAATACATGAAAATGTGTCATAATAGGTCAATATCACCACACTACATAATGTTTTCAAAAAATTTTTCCTGTTAAATCCAAAAATAATCTATTACTACATTATTTTGTGTCATTGAACCTATAGCTACATCAACACTAATTTTTCTACCAAAAAAAACAACACTAATGACAAAAGGTAAAAAATGTCACAATATCATTAATGTAACTATAGGTGTGTTTAACCACAATTTTCCATGTTATTAAAGGCATATTTTCTAGTAGTCACAAAATTTTCTCAATTTGTATTTTGAAAAAAGTTTCGTTGTACCCCTGAGTTCTTGCATATGTATTAATATGCCCACAGTTCTTGGAAAGTGCTGATATACCCCTGATTAGTAAATTTGACTGAATTTTGGTCGATCAAACATATTGATTTGTAAAGAGAAAAGCTTATAATGCAGCATTGGAGCGGCGACAAGAGAATTGAAAACGAAATACCCAAAATTTTGAAATTTAAAGAACAGTTAACACACACAACACACGTCAATTGGGACAAAAATGAACACTAAATTCGCCATTGAGTGATTTTGTGTGTTCAAATCGATTTTGGCCGGGAAGAAAACACTCTAGAATTACAGCAAAAAAAGGTCTTCGTTGGTCCAGGGGCATATCAGCATTTTACAAGAACTTAGAGGCGTATTAATACATACCCCGAGAACTCAGGGGTACATGAGGGTTTTACTCTTGTATTTTTCTTTCTAAAAAGATAATTTAATAAGCCTTACTTAGTGTATTTACATTCTTTTTTCACTTTCTTTTCATTTTATGTCATTTATTGATTTCTTAATTATTTTTTATTGAAGAATAACAATTGCAAAAAGTTTAATTTCAATATTAAAGTCACCTTCAACAAAATTGGAGGTTACTATACACTAATATTAATTATTTAGGCCATAAAACATAAAAGATCAAAGAAATAATGTGAAAAAATATTGTCCAAAATCTAAAAGATCAAAAAAAAAAAAAGACATCAAGACTAAAATCTAAAACATCAAATCAAATAAAAGATCAAACCAAAAAAAGATCAAACTCAAGTATAAAAACATCAAGTCCAAACAAAAATAACTCAAATAATAATAAAAATTGTATGATAACACCTAATCTCGTAAAAAGTGGTCTCTTTTTGACCTGCCCTTACCGTAAGGTATCCTCATTTGATACTTTCTCTAAAGTCAAAATTTTTACCACGATAGTCATTCACTTTTGTCACAAATTTTTTTATGCATAAAGTTTTTTTCCCTATATTTACAATATTTATTTTCAAATTGTTTTACGAATTTTTCTCATGTACATACTTCTAGAAGTTTTTATTAATTTTATTATTTATTCAGTTCCTTATATATATTTAAATATTATTTTTATAATTAATACAAATATTATACCATTCATATATATATATTGCATTAAAATTCCGGATATCATCGTCTGGGTATTATCTAGTTTAAAATTAAATTAATACTATATTACTATAACAACAAGTTTTGTGCCTTCGTGACCGTTCAAAAAAAAATCCACGCCACTTAAAGAAATTTCGAAAATTCTTTGACTTACCTTATTTAATTTTTCTACTGACTTCCCAAATATTCTTGAAAAGCATATTCGCCAAAGCTTCCTCTCTAAAACTCTTCCTTTTGATTCACTCCAATTTCCGACGCGGCCTTTCAAATTTCTTTGCCTTGGAGATAATTCGATCTACTGCTCTATCTTTTCATCTTCTATCTTCCATATTATTCTTCCTTTTCAAATCAAACTACTACCTTATTTTTAACCTTGAAAAAATCACATTCTCACTTTTAATCCCAGGTTTTGCAGAGACATTCCCGGTCCCCAAATGTTAGCAACTGGTTCGGTCGTCGGTTTTGTCATTTCGGTCCCGGCCCGAAGACTCCGAACCGGTTGAACAGCCCTAAATATACTAGTAGTAGAGTTGTCAGTTCAGATCCGAATTTGAAAAATTTGACCCGATCGACCCCACACGAATCACCTTTTGGTCCGATTATAACCGATAAATACTAGGTCAAACTCGACCCGATACGAACCCGAAATTAACCCAAAATTAACCCGACACAACTCCAGCGCGAATCCGAGAATGATCCAAAGCCAAACCCGATTCGAGACAAACCCTAAAATGACCCTAACTCAAAAATTAAGCAAATATGCTGAATTAATTTCTTCGCATGTTGGTATATATTTATTGAGTAATTCTCCTATGAGGCAGCATCACCTATGAGGCAGGGTTCAACAAGGCCCATATTATATGGAAATATACATGAACACTTATTACTATAAATTTCAGGGGTTAGTTTATATATTATATTTCAAGTACCTACCATACTAATTTTTCATTTTTTTCTCAACTTTCTGCCACCTCACCATCCAACCCTGCTGCCACAACATCATCTTACCTCAATGCCACATCATCCTACCTTGTTGGCACCTCTACTACCTCAACGCCACATCATCCTACCTCGCTGGCACATCTATTACCTCGACGCCGCATCATCCTACCTCACTACTACATCATCCAGCCTCGGTGCCACCTCATCAAACATGGACCACGAATCCACGATGACAATTTATCAAACCTCTACGTTACCACATCAAACCTCGGTGCACCCCATCCTACCTCGATGCCACCTCATCAAACCTTGACACCTATCAAAACCCTCATTTTTGACAATACAAACCTCAAGTTCAACAACATAAACATAATTTTCGACAATACAAACGTCATTTATGATGACACAAACCTCACTTTCGACAACACAAACTCATTTATGATGACACAACCTCATTTTCTATAATAACACCATCAACGTTAATGACACGAACCTCAACGTTAATGATTAAACCTGATTTTCGACAACGTAAAACTCACATCGACGACATAAATCTCATTTTCAACTACCCTCAACCTCATTTACAATAACTCTAGCCTCAAAGTTGAAGACTCAAACCCACCACCCACCACCACCGACGATCAAAATCTCTTCGTCGGTGAACTAAACCTCAACATCAAGAACATGAACTTCAACCCCGACAATATAACCTCAATACCAGGGAAACATACCTCAATGTTTGGACCACCACTGCCTAACTGCTGCCGTTGACCACCATCACTGACCGTCTCCGGAGTGCTGCCGCCAAAAAATAAAAAGGTCGGGATTCATCCCAAACTGCCAGTAATATCAGAAAACGTTCATAACTGGAATCCCGTCGTCAATTGTGGAAAAAATAGAAAATGTTGCAGTTGTCGTCAGCTCTCGTCGTCGCGATTCCCACTGCCGCGCTCGTGAATCCAGATCCAGGTCAGTTCGTTTACTTCCCACCGCCGCACACGTCTCTTTAGATCGCCTTACCGCGCTGCCGCAACAGACTTGCTCCAGGTTTCCGTCCAGGTCGGGTTGGCTCCGGTGATCGATGGCGAACATCTCTGATCTGATGCAAATCGGCCGGTTGCTACTTCGTCAACAGCACCGGGGCAGCGCGGGGTTCTGCAAGGTTTTTAATCGGGAATAGAAAAGGGTTGGGGAATTTTCTTTTTTTCTCCATTATTTTTACATTGGTCCCTCAATATTGGAAATTGTTTTAAAATAGGTCCCGTGTACTGGGCTTAAGTATTTTTAGCCCCTGCCTTATGGATTATGGGTGAGGTTGCCTCACCCAAGAATTTGTCATATTGGGATTAATGTGCCGAATTTATTACATTTCCATAATTTTGTATTATTAGTCATCATGGTTTTAATAAGAAGATTTGTATTATGAATGATTGAAGGAAAGTTTGAGATTTTGTTTCCTATAATATTGTGCACAGTAATGATGATGATTCTGGCATATGTAAGTATAGTAATATCATGGTTAATTGTGCTTACACAATAGCATGTGGAAGCGACACGTGACACTCTCACATAATTTTCTCATTTTTTAAAAAACAAAATTGTGAGAAAATTTCTCATGCAATCTCATTTAATGTGCCTTATTAAATCTCTACAACCAAGATCAGCTTCGTGCGCGTAGCTTCTACCGCCTTTCTTTTCACACGCTTTGTTTTCATTTTCATATCATACAATAATAATTTAATTTTAAATTTATAATCTTTAAAATTATAGTAAGTAAATTTACTATTTTTGGCAAAAAAATAAATTATAGGCGGTCAGAAATTTTTACTATTCTTGGTAATAAAAATTTCAAGTTTAAAATTTAAATTCGGTAAAGATATTTTAAATTTAAAGCTTAAATATTTATTGACAAACATATTTAAAATTTAAAGCTTAAATCTTTCTCCACAAAATAATTTTAAAATGTAATGATAAAATTAACCTATGTCCAGTAATTATAAAATCATACTGTAGAATTGTTTGTGTTCTTCAACAAAAGATTTTGAATTCATTAATCTCACATTTCAAACTAATGCAGATGAGGAGTTTAATAGGCTTTGGGATGCAAGTTCCCTCGGAACTAAAAAAGTTTCAGGGATGTAATTTCTTTATTCTTTGTTTCTTTTTAAAAAAAATAATTATGATTTATTTCACGGGATTTTGAATGATTTTTTTTTTTGGAGAACTGTGCACTAAATTTGTAATAGTTTAGAACTTGAGTTTAGAGATGCAACGGCTTAGTTTGGAAAAAGTAGGGATAACAGATTGAAAAATATGCATTTGCAGTAAATAAATGAAATAACAAGTTACCAGCCCTTTTATTAAGAAAATGAAGAGATGGACCTGCACTACATTTTAAAGTTAATACTCAAACAAAATCAATTTTTTTTAATTCGATCGAGCAGAATTTTTATGGATTTATAAAAAATTTAATAATCAAACAAAATCAGAATTTTTATGGATTTATATTTAATTTTCCGATTCATAAGCAAATAAGAAGATTCTGAAGGTTATAATTATTTTAATTCGATCGAGCAGATGTTGAAAGAAATCATAATTTTGTAATGAACTAACAACCAGCTATTAGTTAACGTTGAGTAGACTTTGTGGAAAATAATTGGTACCATATAAAGATGTAGACCCTAAATATTTTATCACTAGTTTGTTGAAAACACAGAGGTACATAAATTACTTTATTAACACTTGCATATATGTTACATTTTTTTTTCCGCTGAAAATGAAGGGAAAATGAAGTCTGAAATGAACTGAGAACAAATCAGAAATGTACATTTTTCCAATTATTTGAATGTGAACAAATATAATCAAACATATCAACCTCCAAATCACTTAAATAAGTATAATCAAATTCGCACCACAAGATAGATCAGTTATTTTATTCAGATTTCAGAGTATAATAACATTCTCCGGTGTCATTAATTTGACCAACTGGAACAACTAGAACTCTGTCACATCTATAAATACGGTGATGAACTGAACCATACTTCACAGCAAGAACAACTGCTAAAAATCTTTTCATCCATTTTCTTCGCTAATCCAAAATGGTGGCCATTACATTCGAATACGAGGTGAGCACCTCAATCCCTCCGACGAGGATGTTCAAGGCTTTCACCATCGACGGAAACACCATTCCCACTGTGTTCCCAAAGGGAGTTAAGAACATCGAGATTCTTCAAGGAGACGGCGGACCTGGAACCATTGTCAAGGTTTCTCTCGGTGAAGGTCAGTTTTTCTTCATATATTTCCATATATATATATATATATATATATATATATATACACACACATATATATACACATATATATATACACATATATATATATATATATATGTTTATGTTGTTTTGCATGAATGAACTAAATCTGTGATGATGTTTCAGGAAGCGCGCTGAAGAGCAGCACAGACAGGTACGATGCAGTGGACAAGGATAACCTGACCTATAGCTTTACCACAATCGATGTCGAAGGTGGAACCGATGAACTCAAGAATGTGCTCGAGTCTGTGTCCAACGTTGTTAAGGTTGTTCCGTCCGGTGATGGAGGATCTCTGTGCAAGATCACGAGCATTTACAACACCAAGGGTGATGCTCAGGTGACTGAGGAGCAAGTCAGAGGAAAAGACAGAGTGACGTTCATGTGCAAGAATATTGAGGAATACCTCATCTCCAATCCCGACATCTACAACTGAGTTAATGTTTTGAATTTCCGTTCAAATATCTTTCCCGCGTGTTTGGATCAATAAACTGATGAAGCATCAGAATAATGTAATACATGTATTTTACAGAGTACTGAGTACTGAGTTTGATGATTTTGTAATATTGTTTGATTTCCTGCAATTACGAAGGAAGTGAGTTCTTGTGTCTTTACCTTATTACGACTCTCTCTTCATTTTCTTGTGCATTTAAATTCATAGTCTTCTTATTGAGTTTCTTTTTCTTGCTTCGTTCTATGTTTAGCGGAAACTCAAAAGTCAAATGGGTATAAAACAAAAGTTTCATAACTATAGGGGTGAGCAGAAATGACCCGCCACTAGTGCAGCAAACAAGGTTAGAAGGCGGTTCTACGGTACAAATTACGGCGGTTCTGAACCGCCGTTACTGGTTGTGCCGTAAACCGAAAATGGTTTACGGCGGTTCCTGAACCGCCGTGCAGATTAAGGATGTTACGATATCGTAACCTATTTCGGCATTAGATACGAATTCGTAACTAGTATAGAAACATGAAAAAAAAAAATTCCCACCTGCGAAAGTAGTTACGAGTTCGTAAGTACATTCACAAGTGAGAAAAAAATTAGCTCCCTAATTCTGTAATTAGGGAGCTCGATCTTAATCGACACCAACTTCAAGCAAAGCATAATATAATTAATATCCAACTAAAACAGTATCGAAAACATTGAAACTTGTATATAATTTATACGTGATGTGATTACAATTAGATAACTACGACTGAATAATTATACTAAAGAGAATACCCGATCTTAGATCCAAACCGGAAGATTACAACTAAACTGCTTGGGCAACTGATTCGAAGGGCGTCGGTGATCAGGAATCCATAGCAGCGACGATCCACGGCGAAGGCGAACAGATCTGGGCTGCAAACATCAACAACGATCGATGGTGCTGGACGGCAACGATCCAGAGCTGATTTGGACGGCGAGCGGTGACGATGCTGGACGGTGACGATCCGGAGTAGATTTGTGCGACGAACTGGATCTGGGCGACGAATCCACACAATCTGGGCAAGGATCTGATGTGCTCTGGATACTGGAGATACGGATGAGAAATGTGGTGATAATTAATTGTGCAGGGGAGGGAGAATTATCTAATAGTCAAGGAGAAGGGGCTGGGGGCATATATATGTGGTGATGAGCCACTAAATTAATTATCAGGTGGTGGGATAAACCCAAAATAATGGTGGTGAGATAATTGTGTGAATTAATCAGGACGAGATTTAATTATATTCTATTACTATTGCTTTAAAAAATATTAGTATTTTCATCAACTCAAGTGAAATTTGGACATTGATTAGTTCATTTTCATTTAGTTAGTGTTTGTAAGAGATTAAGTAACAGTTAAATAAGTCGATTAAGTTATTAGTGTTTTTGGAATGTTGAGTAAATTTGACTGAATATTAGTTCAACAAAATCTTGTTTGTGTTTATAAATAGTCGCATAAGCTTCGACTTTGATTCAACATAGTAGCCGCTTATATAATTTCAATTAAGGTTGACCTCTACTTAATTCAACTCAATTTAGTTAGTTTTGTAAAAAGTCAAGAAATAGTTAACTAAGTCGATTTACTTACCAAGTGTTTCTAAAATGTCAAGTGAATTTTGACTAATCATTAGTTCAACTCAGTAAATACTCATTCTCTTGGCTCTTGGTCTTCACAAAGATAGGTCTCACCTCTCTTGATTAATTAAACTCATATTAGTTAGTTTTGTAAAAAAGTTGAGTGGGAGTTAACTAAATCGATTTGGTTTTAAGTGTTTCTGAAAAGTCAGTTAAAGTTTGACTAATCATTAGTTCAGCTCGACGTAGTTAATGTTTATAAGTGTCAACTTAATTTGAATCAATATAGTTGTTATTAGAAGGTCAATAAAGGGTTTATAAGAAGACATAAGATTTGTATAACTAGTTAAATTTAAATCGTATTTTAGTGTTCATTGAAAGTATGCAATGTTTTTGATATTTTTTTGATTAATTAAACTCAATTAAGTTAATGTATATAAGAAGTCAACTAAAATTTGAATTTGTAATAGTAAAACTCAATTTAGGTATTAGTTGCTATTTAATAGTGTTTATAATAGTGTTTAGAGTTTAGGTTTGATAAATTAAGTTTAATTTAGTTACGTTTTAGAAAAATCAATAAGGTATGGAATTTGATTAGTTAAACTTAATTGAGTAAATTTAAGGTTTAAATTTGAGCTAATTAGTAGGTTAGGATTAATTGGATTGAAATTGAAAAAAATAAAAAATCAGCAGAATCATGTTAAGAATTCGTAAGTCTAAAAGACACCTGTTAAGACTTCGTAAGCCTATAAGATACCTGTTAAGACTTCGTAAGTTTATAAAACACCTCTTACGACTTCGTAAGACATTGAATTTTACGGCACTTTTTCAAGAACCGCCGTAAAATCACAACCAACCGCCTTCTCTAGTCAGCCACCATTATCCTCCCTTACGAAGGGTCTTTCGAGTTCGTAAGACCTTCATTTTTACGGCGGTTCCTTAAAAAAACACGGAACCGCCGTAAATGTGTGCCGTGCATGCCATGTTTTGCACTAGTGCGCCCCATGTATCGATCCAGAAACCCGCCCCGCGGATCGATCCAGAAACCCACCCCCATCATAAATACACCATGTGGCGGGCGGATTATATTACCCGCGGTATGGGGCGGTGCGGGTTGGATCAAAGCGGATATTGGATAACTATCCATGAAAAAAAATTGATTCAACTATTAACATAATACTGATCAAACAATTTAGTATCAATTGAATATCATCCGCTGCTTATATGTTATAGTAATATCATTGAGAAAGTCTTGGGTGAGACCTGTCCTTGTGGAGACCAAGAGCAGGGGAATGAGCATTTATTGTTTCTGCTTGATCTTTTAGTCAGTTTGTTTGATTTTTCAATCAATGTCCTTGAGTATTTTTGTTTTGCCTTGATTTTTCAGTTAATTTGATCTTTCGTTCAATTTGCTTGATCTTTCGGTCAATTTTCTTGATCATTTCCTTGGTCAATTTCACCAACGACAAATTCAATCAAGGAAATCGGCGGGTTTAAAGCTTACCAACGACAAATTCAATCAATAGCAGTCTCATATAATCTTTGGTCTCAATTGAGACAGGTCTCAAATGAGAATTTGCCAATATCATTAATATGGTATCAAACAAACAATTTAGTACAAAATAAATTAATCTAGTATCAATAAAAGTGCGTCGAATATTTTAATTGATGACATTATCAATAATATTTTCTGAATTTTAAAAAAATTTCTTTTCATTTTTAACGTAAAATGTTATCTAGCAACAACTAATTAGTACCAAACAAAAGTAACATAGTACCAATCAAACCGATCAATTATTTTATAGGAGTAGTTTGTAGTGGTACCATTTTCAACACTAATTTTTTGAATGAGTTTATTTATATTTTTAACGTAACATAGTACAAAACAAATTAATCTAGTACCAATCAAATCAGCCTGATTTAATTTATTTTTTTGTAAATTATTAGTATTTGATGGGTTCCTAATCACGGATAAACCAATCCGCACCGCTCCGCCGGCCGATACTCTTATTTTCTTGTTAGGTTGCATTTCCAATTCTCTTCGTGCACACAGTTACACAACTTCATTTTAAATTTGATCCAAAATGTTTTTTGTATTTTAAGAATTAGCAAAATGTCAACATTATTTGATATAATAGTGTACGATTATTCTTAAAACTGTTAGCATATAATTGAGGCACATCTAGATTAACCTATAATTAACATGATATATCCATCGCCGATATCACATTGTACATTGAAACTTGCAGAATTCATTGCTTTCGGCCTAAGGGAAGATAAGATCAGGTCTAGCTATAACGTACCAGAAAACAAAAATAAAACGTCAAAATTCAGCATTCCACAACGTTCATGCTATAAATACATTTGAATACGATCAAAACCCATTCAAACATATCTGCTCAAAGTCCCTTAAATGAGGAAAAAATCAAATTAGCACAACCGGATTGACCAATCCTTCTTTGACTAACAAATGCAATAATTAAAATTGTTTGGATAATGTTACCACTATCTGTACTCTATAAATATCAACGAAAACATGAACATCATCATCCACATCAATCCTTGTCCAACAAATTAAGTTCATTTTCTTGATTGATACAAAGAAAACAAAAATGGTGGCGGTGACATTTGATTACGAGGTTCGCACCTCAATCCCACCGACGAGGATGTTTAAGGCTTTCACCTTGGATGGAAACGTCGTCCCCAGAGTGCTTCCAAAGGGTGTCAAGAAGCTCGAAATCCTCCGCGGAGATGGTGGCCCTGGAACTGTTGTCAAGGCCACTCTCGGTGAAGGTCAGTTTGCTTTTTTAATAATATATTTGAGTCAAACCCTAGTGACCAGTGTCAATTGAGATTAAGTTCTTATACTCAAATCCAAACTTTTACCTATTAATCATGATCATTCAGGATATTATTGATGATCTTCTCACTTTTATGTCTGATCATCTCAGTTTCAAGATTGATATTTTATATATTAATCATGATCATTCAGTGAGATCCATTGAGACCGGTCTCGGTTGAGAATTTGTCCAAACCCTATCTTCGAGTAAAAATTTATGTATTGAAAATTTTGAATTATATATGTAGATCAGTTTGGTTCACTTTAGTTCAACTCGGTTCAATTTAGTAGAATATAATTTGATCAAACAATTCATTCATGTTGATTCTTTTATAATTCTTTTTGGTTCAGTTCGGCAAAATATAACTCAAGAGAACAGAAACTTCAACAAATAATCATATTAAATATATGCTAAACAGCCTGAACTGATCTAAAGCCTGGATAACAGTTTCTTGATGTTTCAGGAAGTCCGCTGAAGAGTAGAACGGACAGGTTCGACGCAATTGACAAGAACAACCTCACCTACACCTTTACCACGATCGACGTCGAAGGTGGAGCCGATGATCTGAAGGATGTGATCGAGTCTGTGTCGAACGTTGTCAAGGTTCTGCCGTCTGCTGACGGAGGATCTCTGTGCAAAATAAGGAGCACGTACAACACCAAGGGTGATGCTAAGGTTACTGAGGAGCAAGTCCAAGGAAGAGACAGAGTCACGTTCTGGTGCAAGAACATTGAGGAGTACCTCATCGCCAATCCCGACCTCTACAACTAAATGATCTCGATCGCCGCCGTAATAAAACTTCCCGTGATGTATCAACTGTTGTTTCGGTTCGTTTGTTTATAAGGTTTCTTCGTGTTCTGAGGAATAAAAGTATCAGGGCAATACATTTGTCTTGGATCATGGTACTTGGTTTAATCGATCGTACCTTGTAACGTTTGGTTCAAACCGTGATTGTGTATAAGAAGTGTGTGGTTTCCGTTCTTACTTTGTTGTGGCGTTAATTCAGTTTGTTCATTTATGTGTTTTTGCTGCTACTGATACTTGATAGTTAAGCTTTAAAGTGCAAAAACATTATGAAATTTCTCTTTTTGGCAAACGCATAATTCTCCAGGCATTCTCCGGTTTCAAACGCGGCCTTAAAAAGTTGACTTTCGCAGGATTTCGGCCCCGTTTATTTTTGGCTATTATTTTAATATATACGGTAGAAAAATGATAGGGTTAAATTGACTAGACTTGAAATTAAGATAAGTTTAAAAAGGTGAATATAAAATTTGATTAGAGAATGTGATCAGTTGATATTTTCTATAAATATAGTTTTAATTGGAGAGTTATAGAATGTTAATTGAAGGGAGTAATTGCGGACATAAATAAAAGATGTTTTATTAGGTAAGATTTAAAAAATATTGAAATTTCAAGAGATTATTGAGACATCGATTAAGGCCATGTTTACTAGAGCTTATCTGTAGATCAATTCAGTTCAGTTCAGTGAAAATGCAATTTGATGAAATTCGGGTTAATTCAGTCATACTGATTTCATTTTTCAATACAACAATTTTCATTTCAGTTCAGTTCAGCTCACTTCAGTTCAATTCAATTCAGTTCAGTTCAGTGAAAATGCAATTTGATGAAATTCGGGTTAATTCAGTCATACTGATTCCATTTTTCAGTACAACAATTTTCACTTCAGTTCAGTTTAGCTCACTTCAGTTCAATTCAATTCAGTTCAGTTCAGTACAACAAGAAAGAAGTTCTAGCAAACAGGGCCTAAGTAGGAAAATTTTACCTTAAAAATAATTTTAGACTAAAAAGATTTGATTGTGTTTTTATTGCGTTTCATTAATAATTATATGGAAACTGAAAGGTCCAATAAGTTTTAAATTTAGTATGTAGTGATTAGAGATAGGGGTGTTCAAAAATACCCGGCCTGCACTATCCGACCCGATACCCGAGAAACCCGGATGTTAATATCCGAGTATTTAGTAATTAATTCGGGTCGGGTACCCGGCCCAATAATTATGCATTCAACCACATGCGGGTACAGGTCTCAAAAATAGGTTTTTCGGGTACCCGGTAACATATTATATATTTTAATAAATTAATAAAATTATTATAACATAAAATAATATTTTCCTAAAATATGGTTTGACTGTGATTTTAGTTTGTAAATTTGATATTTTTTGGTTTTATGCACTTTATGACACTAATTTGGTTTTTAAATTGGTTAAAAATCTCAATATTTTTTGTATAAAATTAACATTAAATGGGTATAAGGTACCCGGTACCTGGCCCAAACTATTCGGGTACTCGCACTTCCGGATCGGACTCCGGGTTGCATTTTCAAATACCCGAAGGTGCGGGTACCCGGTTATGAACACCCCTAATTAGAGAAGAGGCCATTTAGTTTCTAAATAACATTAATATAGGAAGTTAAGCATTCAAAATGGAAGTTAAATTGTGTAAATTGATGAGAATTAAATACCAATAATATCTTAAACAACTAAGCAGTCACCAAACTTGTATAAATAGGAGAGAAAGTCTTGGGTGAGACCTGTTCTTGTGGAGACCAAGAGCAGGGGAATGAGCATTTACTGTTTCTGCTTGATATTTTAGTCAGTTTGTTTGATCTTTCAATCAATGTACTTGAGTATTTTTGTTTTGCCTTGATTTTTCAGTTAATTTGATCTTTCGTTCAATTTGCTTGATCTTTCAGTCAAATTTCCTTGATCATTTCCTTGGTCAATTTCACCAACGACAAATTCAATCAAGGAAATCGGCGGGTGAGCTTAATTCAATCAATAGCAGTCTCATATAATCTTTGGTCTCAATGGAGACAGGTCTCAATTGAGAATTAGTATAAATAGGAAGGATGATATGTTTGGGGATGAAATCAGTTTGAAATAAATCAAGTTTGATGATAAACTTTAGATTAACAAAGGTGAGGGTTTTATCATTTTCTTGATTCCTTTTCATGAAGCATTTTTTATAATTAATCATGGATTGTTTTTGTGTGTGAACTCGATTGAATACATGTTTTGTTGATCAATTGGTTGTAATGTGTGTTTGATTGTAAATTGCCGATTGTTAAAGTTTTGGGAAAATGTGAAATTCTCACGAGCTAGTTGTAGCTCACCCTCGTTTCAAATCAATTTTTTCAGATTTTGAATATCGAAAGTTTGTGGATGTCTTTGACCATTGAGAAATTTTCAAAGAACGTGGAAATAGTGTCGTCAACTTATTTTTTGTAGTCGAATAAATAAATTGTAATAGAATGTAGTCAATGGGCTTAACTTCGGTGTAAAAATTGCCCCAGTAGAAGCACATTGACTATAAATTTGCCCCAGTAGAAGCCCAAGTACGCTTAACTTCGGTGTTCTGATGGCATCCGGTGCGTTAGTGTTGGTATGATCGTACCCTCCCAAGTGTATATTGTAATTGAGTTTGCATTTTTTGCTTTAACAATATTAGGGATATTTTAGTAAAAATACTGACATGCAAGAGATAAATGTAGCAGTATCTAGCACACCTCATTTTGTTTACTTTAATCAAAAGATATAGTAAAAAAAATTTCAAGAGAT
The DNA here is from genome assembly GCA_963678965.1 of Cruciata laevipes. Taxonomy (NCBI): domain Eukaryota; kingdom Viridiplantae; phylum Streptophyta; class Magnoliopsida; order Gentianales; family Rubiaceae; genus Cruciata; species Cruciata laevipes. The sequence continues at coordinate 13,957,312 of OY787635.1, forward strand.
ATATAAGTATAGTAATTTTTAACATATTTGTTTTTTAGAATATAGTGATTTTTTAACAATTTTAAAAATAAAATCAAATAAAGAGGTTTAAAACTAGTAATGCAGTATATGTCAGTATAGCTAAAAAATTGTAACCCTTGCCTTTCTTATTCTATATTATCTAATGCAGTATTTGGTGATTGGTTTTAATAAAACATGTTCTTTCTTCTATTCCTTTGCATATATTGGCAGTAACCAAACCAAGTAAAGGAGTAGTAGAAAAAATACATGTGCTTTTTGCAAAAAATTTCTGGGGAACATCTGATTTTGGACAGAAAAAGGTATGGAGATCATGGTCAAACTTATGTTTTCCTGAAAATGAAAATGGTTTAAACACAAAAGATCTCCATGTTATAATTGATAGTTTCTCACTTAAGTTATGGTGGAAAATGCAAAAAGGAAACAGTCATTGGTCTGATTTTATGTGGGGATTACCCAACTATCTTAAAAACTCGAAGACCTGGAAAAGAATCAAAGATATCCATCATATAGCCTCTCCAAACACCAAACTGCAAGTTGGTGAAGGCAAAGTTTCTTTTTGGAACTCAAACTGGTTAATAGAATACCCACTAATAGATTTCTGGAATGATAATTATATTTTGCCATATCCTGAGTTAACCATTTCAGAATTCATCTATAACCAGGAGCAGTATATTCAAAATTTACAGGGTGGGTTAGATACTAATCATATTGCTATGCTAACTAAAGATTTCTCTCTGTTTGAATCATATCCTGATACACTAATTTGGAAACTAGAGAGAAATGGCCATTTCACACTGTCATCAGCATATGCATTACTTAGACCAAAACAAAATGTGATTCCATCCTTCAAACATCTATGGTCAAAGTACCTTCCAAGGAAATTCACCATATTTAGTTGGAGATTACTCAATAGGTTGATTCCCTTTCCTGATGTGCTAGAAGATTTTAAATTCCATATGCCATCTATGTCCCTTTCTGCAAAAGTAACGAGGAGGACATACATCACTGTTTTAATGATTGTGCTAATGTGCAAATATTCTGGAAATATATAAATCAGTGGCTTGACCTACCAGACATTACTTTTCATGACTTATGGGACCGTTTTTTCTACTACTGGAATGTGGAATTTCAGGTGAAAACACAGGAAATAATAGTAAGGATTTTCCCTTGTATATCTGTTTGGACTATCTGGTGTGCTAGAAATTCTTACTTATATGATGCAAAGGATCCAAACTGGCCCAAGCTGGCATCAAATGTGTATAGCACATTGAAAACAATCATAAGGATTCATGGGAAACAATGGAAACTTTCTGAAACCTTTAATCTCTCTTCTAGTTTGCTGTCTATGGCCCGAATTTCTACAGGTTTAAGGACAAGACAAACAAGCATTGTCACATGGAAGCTTCCACAAAAACAGGCTAAACTGAACACTGATGGATCATCATTGAGCACTGGAGAAGCAGGTGCAGGTGTGGTGTTAAGGAATCAGGAAGGGAGAGTTTTGGTGGCAAAATCTAGATATCTGCAACACATGGATAGTCTGGAAGCTGAGATCACTGCACTGTCAATAAGTTTGGAGATAGCTTACACATTTGGGATCATGGAGCTGGAATGTGAAGTGGACTCTTTACTTCTTCTGAAGATGGTGAGAAAGGATTTCAGAGTCCCATGGAGACATATAGACCTGCTAAGAAACATATGGCTTTTGACTGGTGAGATTTCTGTTACATTTACTCATAATTTTAGGGAAGCTAACTCTGTGGCTGATTCGCTTGCAAAGTTAGCTAGTAAAACTAAAATCAACAGAAACTTTAACCATCAAAATCTCCCACCCAACATAAAAGGAATGGTTCAATTAGACAATCAAGAGTTCCCATATGTTAGAATGGTATAAAAATTATTTTGGGAGACTTGGATACTGCTGCTGCTTTGGTTTGTTTTTGACAGGAAAGGAGACTGAGAGACAAAAAGCAACAAAATTAATCATCTTGGCCTTAAAACAACATGAACAGGTATACCACAAGGTCTATGAAATCCAAAGAAGGAAAGACAGCTATCACCCATTCAACTCAAGCTTTTCTATGCTATATCCTCAAGGTCTTTAAATGCTCCAGATCCACATGAAGGAAGGACTCCAGAATTTACAATGGAAACTATCATTCAGTCTATCCCATCTCTTTTTCTCAAATGTATTAAAACTTTAGAACAGTTAGAACTTACTGATCACATTCAGGGGGCAAACATGGGCTTCATCAAGTTCACCTTGATAAGTACAAACCTGCCATTTGCAATGGTATCCCCACCTTGGCAAACTTGTGATTGCAACTGGGCAACTGGTTCAATTACTAATCTGGATAGGTTGGGTAGATACAGATCAGATTTTTCTAACAATAGTCTCTTAGATAACGATAGTTCCCAAGTTTTTTCATCCCAAATAGATGGGGTTTTTCTTGAACCTCAAGTTTTTTCATCCCATCTTATTGGGGTTTTTCTTGGACAAACTGTAAGCTATCTTTTATTTGGAGACTTACTGGTCCGGGAGCCAAATAAATATCCCTCCAGCAGTGCTGGTTCAATTTTTTTAAAAAAAATCTAATGTCTAATAATTTGTAATAACATACCATACACCACTATTAAAAAAATCTAATGTCTAATAATTTGTAATAACATACCATACACCACTATTTATAAAGTAATTAAGCACTTACAATATTTTACCATATTTGTCCAATAAACAACGGGTAAAGGTGAAGTATCGATGCCTTTGAACTTTTTTATAAGGTGAAACTTTACTCTTTTTAAGTTTTTATAAACTCAAAATCACCCTTTTATATTCTTCTATTTGTGCAAATTTGCCTTTGAACTTTCTGGTAAGGAGCACCTTTGCCCCTCAACTTTTTATACTCTCAAAATTGTCCTTAAACTTTTCATATAGGTGCAATTTAGGACCTATTCTATAGAGCTTATATATCAGTTCAATTATGCTGAGATTAGTTTAGAAAAAAATATGATTTGAGTAAATCATCTTGATTCAGTCATACTAATATATTTTTTTCATTACATTATTTTAAATATGTTTGACAAAAAAAAAGATTCGATAAATATTAGCATAATTCATTATTACTATTTTATTTTTTAATACATTTAATTTTAGCTTAGTTCAGTGATTACTTAAGTTCAATCTAAAAGAAATTGAGAGTGAAACTCTCATATAAGAATATATTGGTTCTGACTAAATTAAACTAAATTTATTCAAATAATAATTTTGACCATTAAGATCTGAAGCATGGACTAATTTTTCTAAGGGAAAAAATTACATTTATAATAAAAACAAATTAAAGGTTAATTTTGAGCTAATAAAGAATTGAAGGGCAAATTTGCACCTTAAGGAAAAGTTATAGCATGATTATGAACTCATAACAAGTTTAACGATGAAGTCACACCTTAGGAAAAAAATTCAAGGGCAAAACTTGTACCTTTTCCCAACAAACAACTATTAGGTATCATCTATTAATAGAAAATGTGATGACGCAACTACTTGAGAAAATTGCCAGGAAAATACACGGGCACGTGAGAGGAATTTAAACAAGATACGAAGGTACAATCTCACGTGAGACATACTTGGGGAGAAGGAAAAGAATTGTGAGTCAGCAAGGAAAAGGGGCAAGGCATGCGGTCTAGGACACCTATAAAAGGAAGGCACAATCAGTCATTCCAAGTAAGTTCGCTAACTCTTGAATACAGAGTTTTATCTTTCAAGGTACGAAATCTCATCATCACACCGGAGCTACCACCCCCGAGGTAGCACCGGGGGGGGGGGCTTGTTTTGCAGGATTCGAAGAACAGGTCCCAAGCAAGTCCTATCCGAGGCCAAGTTGCTCGGATAGTCAGGAGCCATTAGCAAGCAGTCTGCGTACTTCATCAGCAATCAACACCCATAAGCCCTCAGATTCCTCAGCTATCCGAGGCCCAGATTACTAGTGCGGATCCACCTTGCATCAGTTGGCACCCCCAGTGGGACCCGACTTTGAGGGTCCTTACCCCCGACCGTCATGTCGGAAACCAGCAAAGCGCCGACCTGGTCGCCCTCGAAAATCTACCACCACTCCAGCTTCCACGGTGGCAAATACGGATGAGGTGATACAAAATGAAGATGATCCTACGCTGTTGCAGCTGCAAGCCGAATGGTTGAGACAAAGAAGTACGCCTGAAGGGCTGACCGAGGGGGAGCCTGTCACAAAAGGAGAAGAGGATGAGAGCGTTACCTGGGGAATGGCAAACGGAGACTGCTTAGGATAACCCAAGGCAAGCAAGCACGATTCAGAACAATCCGAGGTCACTTGGCGTGGTGAAGATCTGTCGGCGCTAGATTTCATGCTGGCCCACAAAAAGCTATATCACCAATGAATGATACAACATTAGAGAGAGCAGGAAGGGGGACCCACTCCGCCCATAAGATCAGCGATCGACTTGGAAGCTCTGGATAGATTGAGAGAGCCATAGAGAAGGGTTCCAATCAATTCTAGCACGGTACCTCCAACTGTTCCACCTCTAAGGACCGGTGCAGACGCAGCAAATCTCCAGCCGAACCATCTACATGGAAACACCAGACAAGGAGAAGGGGTATATCCTCTAGGACCGGCGCTGCCGGCGATATAATTTGCAACACCAGGATTCTTGGTCTCCACCCCGATGAGGTTACCCAACGAGTAACTGCCGACAGGATATTATGATGTAGGAATCTCAGGCGGGTATCAGACGGTAGGAATGCAGGGCCAAAGCCATCTGATGGCCACGTCTGGAGCAGGAGGACACCAAAGAGGGATTCAGGAGCTATGGCAACAGGGAAATCAAGGGTAAAGATCTATACCCCGCTGATAAAATCGCGCTCTGAGATATTGACGGTATACAAGAATCTGTTCGGTGATCCCCCTCCGATCCAAGGGATCCCATCAAAGGAAAATACATAAAAGTGGTGCGCTTACCACAAATCTCATGGGCACACCACAGACGGCTGCCGCACTCTAAGGAATGAAATAGAAAAGCTCATAGAAAGGGGGAAATTGAGAGACTGCGTCACTCTAGAGGCCAGGAAAGAGGGGCAACAACAGTTTGGGAAAAAGAAGTGGAGAGGGGCAAACCATTATGACGCAAACCAATATTTGAACCAGGCTCGGATCCAAGGAGGGGAACAAGCTTATGGAAACCAAGATCCGAACCAGATTGTAGCAGTAGCTCAGGACGCAGAGCCCATTCCAAACAAGATGATAAATGTTATCAGTGGGATGGTAGGAGATAGCTGCCAATCGGTTACAGCATTAAAGGCACAGACTAGGTATGTGCCGCCAGAAGAAGAGCCACGTAAGCGTTTATGACCTAGTGAAACCATTACTTTTTCTGAAGAAGATGCGGTGCCTACTCGGGCCTTGCACTCCAATCCGATGGTGGTCACAGTAGAGATAGAGGGTTTTGCGGTAAAAAGAGTTTTTATAGATGATGGCAGTTGTGTGGAGATAATGTTCGCCACCTGCTTTGACCAGTTGGGAATAGGAATGCAGAATCTCAGGCCACCGATGTCTCCATTATCAGGGTTCACTGGAAAAGCTAAGATGCCCCTCGGCATAATCACCCTTAGAGTGACAATGGTGGACGACAGGGACAGGAGCCGTCGGACTTCGGCGTTATGCAATTTTGCGGTGATAGACGCTCCCTCTCCATACAACGTCATTCTTGGAAGGCCTTGGTTGACAAAGGCTCGAGTGGTGAATTGCCTCTAAAAGAGTTTTTATAGATGATGGCAGTAGTGTGGAGATAATGTTCGCCACCTGTTTTGACCAGTTGGGAATAGGAAGGTAGAATCTCAGACCACCGATGTCGCCATTGTCAGGGTTTACTGGAAAAGCTGAGATACCCCTCGGCATAATCACCCTTAGAGTGACAATGGTGGACGACAGGGACAGGAGCCGTCGGACTTTGGCGTTATGCAATTTTGCGGTGATAGATGCTCCATCTCCATACAACGTCATTCTCGGAAGGCATTGGTTAACACAGGGTCGAGTGGTGAATTACCTCTATCTGTTAACGGTGAAATTCCCGACAGAGCAATAGGTGGCGTCTGTCCGAGGAAACCAGACAACGGCGAGAAGTTTCATGCTAACGGCCATATTAGATGCAATGAGGGTTGTGGGGACCGTCCATCAAGGAGCGGCGAGTAAAGGGAAAGCAAAGGTTAAAGGTTATCCTTTAGAAAAAGGTAAGGCAAAGGAAGGAAAATGCACCGAGGCATCAGAAAAGGAGAAAGGTGTCAATACCTCGGACACAGATGAGGAGAACCCACAAAAGGAACCGTCAAGCAAGGGGGTTGAGGTGATAATGGAGGAAAATTGAATCAGGTAAACCACACCCCCCCCCCTTTAAAATTCAGGAATTTTTTGAGGAAAGAAAGAAGAAATTTGGTGTGGTTACACCTATGCCTGTAGCGTGGATACGTCTGCTGGTAGGTGACGTGGATACGTCAAAAAAGATGCAAGGTATTGGATAATACTTTGTGGGAAAAGAAAGGGTGTGGATACGCCCTAGGAAAGAAAACTACTAGGTATTGGATTATACTTTGTAATAGGAAGTCGGAACCTCGGGGTCGCTCCTACGACGGTGCCCCGTAAAAGAAGGAATTTTTATGAAGGAATTAGGTTTCACAGAATTAACGATCCTAAAATTTTAAGGTTTTCAAACCATCAGATGGATGCCCTCATTAGAAGAGGGCCATCCGATGAACGCATAAGAATTAAAGATTCTAAGATTTTAAGGTTTTCAAACCATCGGATAGATGCCCTCATCAGAAGAGGACCATCCGATGAACGCATAAGAAAAAAATTTAAGAATTAAGGATTCTAAGATTTTAAGGTTTTCAAACCATCGGATGGATGCCCTCATCAGAAGAGGACCATCTGATGAACGCACAAGAAAGAATTTAAGAATTAAGGTTTCTAAGATTTTAAGGTTTTCAAACCATTGGATGGGTGCCCTCATCAGAAGAGGACGATCTGATGAACTCATAAGAAATAATTTAAAGGTTTTAAGATTTCCAAATCTTCGGGTGGATGCCTTCATCAGAAGAGGACCATCTGATGAACACATTTAAGATTTAAGGATTTTAAGATTTTAAGGTTTTCAAACCATCGGATGGATGCCCTCATCAGAAGAGGACCATCCGTTGAATGCACAAGGAAGAATACAAAGATAGACGTCTTCAAGTACATCTGAATAATGCAGGATTCCAGGAGGTTGACTACCCTCGCCAGAAGGGGGGGAAGTGCACGACGACTTAGCTTGGATAGCCGAACCATGAAATTACGAAGGAAAGGACGACAAAAGGTACGAAAATAAGTTCTTTGAGTATTTGATTTTATATAGGCTCTAGACCATCGGGAATTAAGCCTAGGACTTTGCACCCGATGGTAGGGAGAAAACAAGGGGATAAATAATAAATAATGCATATGCACAAGGGTAAAAAATTCATATGCATAAGGTAAAACTTAGAAAAGAATGGCGCATAAAAGGGAAGGCAGAACAAAAAGTATCTTTTTATTAGATATTAAATAGGGATGGACATATTACAAAATAAGTAAGAAAATAAAAATTACGAGTAGATGCAATAGAAAGTTAAGGACGGGTAGCACTAGGGAGCTGGATCCTAGGGTTTTTTCAAACTACCTTTGGTCAACCATCCTGGAAGCCCATAGAGAACCCATATAAGAAAGAATGGATGCAATATTCAGAGTAAACAGGGGATTCAGGGCAGACCCCCCAAGTCATTTATAACATCCTTAGGAGGAGGAGAATCAGGAGGAGGCAAAGGAGAGCCAGGGGAAGGCAAAGGTTTCTCTAGAGCAGATAGGGCACGGAGAGAAAAGGGCACCAGGTTTGTAGAAAGGCGACGTTGGTGAGTAGATTTGTAGAAGAGCTTTTGGTAATCGAGCCGGGGCTTTCCAGGAACCCATCCACGTATTTGCTTATAAACCCAGGTGGTTTGGTGGTTGTTCGACTCGGTCACAACTTCCTTCACGTCTTTTTCAAACTTGGGGGATCGAAGGATCTCTTCCGAGAGGACAGCGTTATAATCACGGAGATTGCTGCCATCCCTCCAGGGTTGTAACTCTTGCTCAAGCTCGGACTAGCGAGATTCTAGCTCAGCTGAACGGAGTTTTTCTTGCTCTAGCTCCTGAGCAAGGACAGAGGATCGGTGCCTTTCCTCGACAAGATCACGGGAAAGGCGACGTTGGTGAGTAGATTCTAGGAAATCTCGGAGATAGGACGATCCGAGTATTTCAGAGGAAAAGTCAGATACCTGAAGCGTTAAAGGTTAGAAGGTGACAATAAGATGCATAGGAGACAAGACACTAGAAGGAAAGAGAAATTACTTAAGGATCGGAGTGAGAAACCTGCAACTGCGTCTCATTTGGGGGAGACAACAATTGAGGGATGAAAGCCTCAATCCGAGGTCTTTTCTGACTGTAGAGTGTTTGTTCCAGTATTCCAAAAACGGTCATTGGCAAGGGCGCCGACCAGGTCAGGAAAAAAGAGCAGGCACGGAGGGCCCAGAGCCGGTACCCACATGCAGAGTCTCACTCGGGGGGCTCGGACCGTCCAATTCTGGCAAGATGGTAGAATCAGGAGCTGGATGGTAAAACGGATCATCCTGGAGGGATCGCAGCACTAAGAAAAAAAAGCACAATAGATAAAAAATTGGAAATACAAGGAAAAGGGGAAATCAACCATCGGAATAAAAGAAAGAGTTTTGAGGAGTAACCTTGATTGGGCCGGACAGCACGATAGTAAGGGGCGGAGAAAACCTCATCAGGGTACACCTCGGGAGGCCAAGAAAATACCCCATTCTCAGGAATCCAGTATTGAGATAAGTATACTGGGCTGTTTAGCAGAATCTCATAATCCAAGCATAGCTCATTAGGGAGCCAAGGTACCCGATTCTCGGATGTGATATCACGGTTCCACGAGGGAGCCTGATAAGTCTGATGGTCATAAGAATAATGACCGTCCACTAACTATCCCTTCGGATAATTGACGAAGCCTCGGATGAAGTGGGTATCGGGAATGCGGGATGCAAAACCAAATATACCAGGAATTCATCTTGCATTCCCGGAAAGACAGAAGAAAGATCGAAACAGGTCCACGGACTCAGAGACCCCACATCGACGGTAATTGACTAGAAATGCCATGATAATTACAAACCCGTTGAGATTAATATGAGCAGGGGAAATCTTGTAGTGGTGAATAAGGTCAGAGTATAAAGGAGGGAAAGGCGGGCTTAGGCCATACTGGAACAGACGCTTTGGAATGCATGGCCCATTGGTCTGATTTCCATCTGAGTCTAAGGGAATAAGTTGAGCATCCATCACCAGAGGGCAGAACATCCGGTGGGCGGCTTTGATGGTCGCAGCGCGGATCCAATCCTGCAATGGATCAGCAGGGGGTCCCTGAACATTAGAGACGATTGCTATCGATCGGATACACAAGAATTCACTTGGGGTTTCACCATTTCCTGTTTGAGAATCAAGACGACGAGAGCTGGAACCCTCACCGAAAGGGACAATCTTAGGGCGAGTCATATCGCTGCAAGGAGACAAGGCGGAGGCACTGACGGTAGAGTCACCAGAAGTTTACGAAGCAAAGCGAGAGCGATTTAGAACAGGTAGACATGAATCTTCAGAAAAAGAAGAAGAATTGCAGGAAAGAGAGTCGGCCATAAGAGCGGAATGAGAAAATGGGGAGAGGAATTTGTAGTACAGATAAAAGGAGCAAAGCGGTGGAAGATAAAGGGGAAAGGACAAGTCGTACCTAGGAAGAAGACAAAATGATTAAGTTACTCAAAAGAAGGGGAAAATCGGAAATTGCACAGCCGTCAGGCGAAAAGCGTGCTAATCGGGGCCCATCAGCAAGCAGTCTGCGTACTTAATCAGCAATCAATACCCAGAAACCCTCAGATTCCTCAACTATCCGAGGTCCAGATTACTAGTGCGGATTCGCTCCGCATCAATCTAATTTTTCCAAACACTTTTATATAATCAACTAATGTAATATTAATCTAGTCAAATCATCTAACGTAATCAACTAATGCAATCTAGTCAAATTATCTAATGTAATCAACTAATCAAATCAACAAATGCACTCAACTATCAACTAATAACTAACCAAAAAACAACGAAAAAAAACAAGTACTCTCACGGTCCCATACTAAAATGTACACTTTCTTTATTTAGTTGTCTCATGCACCTTAAATTGCACAACACACTCTCTTTCCTTTTTCGGCTCATTTTATTATTGTAAAATTATTGATATACCCATAAAGGCCCTGTCCAGTTCAGCTTATTTTCAACACCTGCAGCACCCTTCAGCACCCTTCAACACCCTCCAGCACCCTTCAACACCCTTTAACACTTGTCACTATTCACAGACATGAATTGTTTTAATTATTTTTTTTAAAAAATAGGAATGATTTTTCTTTAGAATTATTTTCAATATGTTTTGTACGAATTAATCATTCTTCAAATATATAGTTTCATAATTATTAATCATTTTTCAAATGTATATAAATAACGATTTTGTACTGGTAAACCAAATATTTTACAACTGTTGCAAACATATTAGTACTTTCAATAATATTACAAATTACATATACTACTAATCGCTATCATCTAATGATTCATCTTCGCCAGCATCACTACCTTCTAAATCACCACTTTCTGAATGTCAAATTTGTAAGGCAATACTCTCACACACTTCGTTCAAAGCAGCTTTTCGATCATTAGCTTACAAACCTGAATCACTGCTTCCTTCACCCTCAGGATGATCTAATACGGGAATGTGTAGTTGTTGCATTCGAATGAAGTTATGAAGTGTGAAACATGCAACAATTATTTCTTTTTGGGAATCAATGTCAGTTTGGGGCATTCTTTTTAACATTTTCCAAGTACTCTTCAACTGACCGAAAGCTCCTTCTACTTTCATTCTTAAAGAAGAATGTCGTTTGTTAAAATGTTCCTTCATACCTTGAGGTGGTGCGTTTCTAAATTACAGTTGATGCCTTCGGTTTATTCCATCACTATGTGGAGCCAAATATCCAATGATGTTTGGATATCCTGAATCTACCAAACAATATTTTCCTACACAGATTGACCAATATGTAAATACATTATTATTTGTTAGGTAAGTTGATGTACATTAGAAATATTACATGTTTTTAATATTCAAAACATTCAAGGGTCTGTGAAAAAAAAGATTGTGGGATAAAATTACATGTTTTTAAAGTAAAATTGTAGGATTAATATAAATTTTTCAAAATTATAAAATTAATATTAATAATATGTAGATGGAGTATACATATAATTTATACAAATTTTTTACAGTTATTGTATTGGATATTATTTTATGATACACTTATGACTAATTAAACTTATGTTCAACTACTTAAAAAAATTAGTAAATGCATTTCAAAATGTAACATTGACATTATTTTATTAATCACAACACATAATTATGTACATCATACAATACAATTTTAATTCAATTTCAGCATCTTTCAGCACTCTTCAGCACCCTTCAACACCCTTTAGCACCCCTTCAACACCATTCAGCACCCTTCAACACCCTTTACCACCTTTCAGCATCTCTTAACAAATTTTCAGCTCTATTGGATAGGGCCAAAGATATGACATAATTTCAGTCCATGCCATCCTCTTAGAGCCCACTAGCCCATAATTATTTTGGTCAAAACCTTATTTTCCCATTTAATTTACGTCTTCTGATTTTTGGTTTTAAACACTGCTCATACTGTTGAAACTGTTGTTGACAGAGCAGGTTTTGTGATAGATTTATTGGTTTCATGGTAGAATTGCAGATCTGGGTTAGTGAGTGTTTGTTGATCTTTTGCATATTTGGGCTAGTAGGTTTAATGGTAGATTTTGGTTTTTTTAAAAAAAATTCTTCCATAGAGAGCAGGAATAGTAGTGGGTGGTTGATTGGTGGGTGTTGGGTGTTTTGTGGTGGTTACTCGGTGGTGGCTGAAGTTTTAGGATTAGCAACTTTATTTGTTATTTTTTTAATTAGTCAATAGATAGCTCATTTCCGTTCGTCATGTGGACGCCAGTTTTACTTATTTCCTTTGCTTATTTTCTTTACTTGTCGGCTACATTCTCTCTCTACAATACAAGGGACATATGGAGTAATAACTAATTCCCAAATGCCGGTTATACATTTGTGGTTGGATATACAATGTAAGGTATACAATAAATATAAATATAAATAAATAAGTATTAGGTAAACTCGAATATAAATATAAATAAATTCATTAGAGTAATTCTCATCTTTTGTACATTTATAGTAAAGAATTTTGTAACGTGTCTCTGCCACGTCATTCCAATTTATTTCACAAAAATTCAGTTAAATAGTAACTTCTCCTAAATTCGCGTGTAACTTTTTCTTGAACCGTTGAAAATTTTAAATTTGAAAGACACAAAGTATTTTTGACTGTATAAATTTCTTCAATTTGTGTCATTCTTCAAAATCTAATAAATTATACTACATTGATTGCCCTTATTTGACTGCATTAATTGCCCATTTTTAATACAAATTAGGTAAAAAAAAAATTTAAAACATTTGATATTCGGTGCAATAGTGAAAGACACCAAAATTATAAGGACTTTCTATAAATAGATGAGAAATTAATATTTTTTCAGAAATCAATAAATTTTCTCAATTTAGTTGCTAAGATTGCCTATGCTCGCGACTCTATTGTTCCCGCAATTTCACATCGATCATTGTTACCACAATTTTGACTGGGGAATCACCGGAAAATCACCTTAAGGTCTAGGTCACCAGAGATGAGATTGTGGTCGAAAGAGTTTAGGACGCATAAGGTAAGGTTAAGGTTGTTGGAGATGAGGTTAAGGTTAATGGATATGAGGTTGACGTGGATAATGACGTAACAACAGTAGAACAAGATAAGTGAAAAAATTGGGGAAATGGACGCTGGAAATAAAATATTTACAATGTGACCTCAAAACTTTATAATAAAAATATTTTTTTGAATTATTTATAGTTATGGGTCTTATGAAGCGATGTCTCACTATGAGATTGCCTATATAAATGAGATTTTCTCACGTTGAAAAGCATTGCACGAGTGTTGTTCTACTCCATATAGCCTCTTCATTCTTGGAGGTGTGGAAGATTAGAGGAGTAACTCAACAAGATAAGCAATATATAATTAATAGTGAAAAAATATTAGTTGAATTATTTAGAGGTTATGGGCTCGATTCTTGCTTAAGGCAAGAAGAGTGGAATTTTATTGGAGTTTATTTGTATTATTATATAAATTTTAATTTTTTTAAAAAAATAAGTGGAATTTAAGCCAAAACCATGATTAAAATTTATAAAATAGCTTAAATTTGTAGAAGAAAAGTTTTTTTTTTTGTAAGGAAGTCAAAGTTTTGAAAATAACATCAATTGCTTTTCTAAGTCTAGACATAGTACCTGAGATAATGAAAGGCCATTTTCTATCAAGCATGGTATTATCAACCGATAATACATTCATTTTAATTTTCACTTTGACCCATTTTCCAATTTTCATAAGATCCATCAAAACAATTATATTTACTTTACCAATAAAAATTGAAATTATCTGAGATTTTTTCGGCCTTAGTTACACTTTAATTTTGCCGTTGATTAAAAATTAATGATCATTAATAACTTTAATTATGTACAAATATAAATTATAAACATGGAATATTTTGAAAGTATGGAACATTATGGTGAAAAAAAATCACATATAATAATATTTAAATTCATTTACTCCGAATTCCCGATTGAAGGTCCAATTTAAGCAAGTTAAATAAGGTCATGTTTTCATAAGCTTAATTTTTACTGAATTGAACTAAATCGATATACAAATAAGTTTTAAAAAAAATGGCCTAAATGAGAATGGTAAAATTAAAGAAAGGAGGAGGAAGTAAAATTTTATTTTATTTTTTGCTTTATTTTTGAAAACAAGTACTACTAACATTTTCTACATCCAAAATAGTATGTAATTTGACCATTCCACTTTATCTTTAAAAATGGAGGCACAAGAAGATTCTTTATCACAGAAGAAGTTGCCATTTCCATGAGGTCTTTTCCTTCAAAATGACATTTTCCTTCAAAATGACATTTTCCATTGCCATTTCCAGTAACAGTTGAATTCCCATTCAACATAGTACTACTGCTTGCATCTCTGAACATTAATCCACCACCAAGTTAGTTAGCCCAAAAATCCAGAAACAGTCTAAATCTGGTCAAAGGTCAGCGCCTCCTCAAGTCGCTGTCGCCTACGACTAACCATGTTCTACTACACCTAACACCCACCTCCATCATCTTCCGTGTTCTTGATTAACGTTGTAGCTTTTTCTCCTCTCCTGAATTTCTGCTTGCGTTGTTGGATTTTGGATATGTTCGAGTTCGGGGACGATTACGGGAAACGGCCGGTGGAGTTTCGCGCCGTCGAGGCTCTGGGTTGCGGCTTCGATTTCGCCAGTGATTTCAGGCTCAAGTTCGTCAAGAGGGGCCCCGGCGGCGCCAGCCTGGTGCGGCTCGATGAGGCGAATCGGCGGGATATTGTGATCCCTGCTGCTGTTGGCGGCGGCGGCGGGAGCTCCGGCGCCGGAGTTGTTATACCTAATGTTTCCGAGAGCATTAAGTGTGATAAAGGTGACCGCATTCGGTTCAAGTCTGATGTCCTCGAATTCAATCAGGTTAGATGATGTCCAGATTTTTTGTGTAATCTTCTTCTTCTTCTTCTTAAAAGAAAGAAAATTGGTTTTCCGAATTTTGAATTTTGTAGTCTTGTTCTTTTTCTTCTTGTTGTGCTTGGTTACACAGATGCACTAGTTTATGTGTTTATGCATGACATTTTACTTACCGAAATTGGCATTTTACATATTCACATGAAATGTGTGACTTGGAGAGAGGTGGAACACTTTTGGTCCTCATTGATTGTGGTTTTTTATTGTTCTTCGTATATGGTAATTATAGCAGAAGAGAACTGATTAAGCTCTCTGGTGACATTAGACACAACGGTGAAGTAACCAATAATGTGTTTACTACCTTGCAGATGTCGGAGTTGCTGAATCAAAAATCTTCCACACAGGGGAAAGTTCCTTCGGGATATTTAAATGCACTATTTGATCTAACTGGAGCTTGGTTAAATGATGCCGGAGAGGCCAAACATCTTGCTTTTGATGGATACTTTATCTCGTTGTACTACCTACACCTTACAGCTTCTCCATTAGTTCTCCATGACGAAGTAAAGAAATCTGTTCCATCTCAATGGGATCCTGCTAAACTCTCTAGGTATCTGCCATTTTCTCATTTGGACATCTGTATTTTTATTGATACCTTTCTTGAGTTGTTATACTAAATAAATAATTAATGGCATATCATTGAAAGAATACATGCAATTGTTTTTCTCTTATTGTTACTGTTTTTGTGGTAAAATTTCCATATATGCCTACATAGAACTTGTTATTATGCAAACAGTAAATAAATTACTAATTTGTGGCTCAATTAATAAATTTTGTTTGTTACCTGCAGATTCTTGCATATCACGTACAGTATAAAAGTTTCTTTTTTATCTCTTTTCTAAAATTTGATAACATGTTTCTTGCTAAAAACGGTTAGAATATGTTATATGGCTATATCTGCTGTGAAATTCTGGTTACCATGCCAATTGGGGTGTAACAATTGACACAAATCTATTTGTGACTGTTTTAGTTTTAGGCTACTTTAGGCCAGTTGGGATGCAAATTCTTTGTTACATATAGTACTAATATAATCCATACTCATGGATGTTATAAGCAGTCTTTGTTTATGGAAATCCAGAACCCCTTGCAAAAACTGGTAGTTTTATTGAACTACACAACTACTTCAAAAGTTAGGAGTTTTGCGTGTAGGATACTGTTAAATGACGGGCTAAGTGTTTGGTGATTGGGAACTATGATCAAGACTATATATAGCCAAGATCTGTTAATATATAGTATATATCAAAATTCTGTACTTGGACATGACACAAACTTTAATCTTCTCCTTATCTGTTATCTCTATACCCTCCTTTTAAGATTGAACTAATTGCTAGTAGACAAGAGAAATGCTTGAATATGAATTTTTTGCTTCCGTTGTCATAATGTAAAGCAAAACGTACCTTTCATATTACTTGTCCTGAAAATCTCCACCCTGTTTTTCTGGATGTATGTAATTGATTCGAGATGATATATGAACTTGGTTTCTATATCACAGACGGATTTAAGCTTAGAATTACTCGTTCAGTGCAGTTCTGATCATGTTTTCTTGCAGGTTCATCAAGACTTATGGAACGCACATAGTCGTAGGTTTTGCTGTTGGAGGCCAAGATGTAATTTGTGTCAAGCAGAAGGCAACTTCTTCAATTACTCCTTCTGAACTTAAAGGTCACTTGGAGGATCTTGGAGATATCATCTTCTCTGATGGAATGAGTCCTCTACAAGAGACAAAGTCAAACGATGGAAAGAAAAAGGCATTTTTCTACTAACACAGGTTTCTGCTTGGATCATTGAATATGAGCACGTTAACTGAATCTAGCTTGCATCTCTTGCAGGTTCCAGAGGTTTTTAGTCGAATGTTACAGTCACATACCATGCAGTTTACTAGCATTACAGAAACATCAAGCAAAGATGTAAGTTATTGTTGTGTGTCCTAAACAAACAGATGGTGAATATGGTTCATATAGACTATGTTAATGTTGGCGTTGGTGTAAAGGTGAACTTACAATATGTTTTTTGCAGGGACTCACACTTATATGGTCAAAAAGAGGAGGTGATGTATTTGCACAAAGCCACTCCAAGTGGCTCCAGACTGTGACTAGCAATCCAGAGGCCATACTCTTCAGACTTGTGCCTATTACCTCTCTACTTACTGGAATCCCAGGAAGTGGTTATCTTAGCCATGCAATAAACCTCTACCTGCGTTGTAAGTGCTTTGTAGCCTGTTTGAAAGTTCCTTTTCATTTGCAACTGCTCTGTCATCATTGTAATTATGAACTTGACTTTGTAGACAAGCCTTCTTCAGAGGATTTACAGTACTTCTTGGAATTTCAAGTTCCTACGCAATGGGCACCTCTTTATTGTGAGCTACCTTTGAGACATCAGATAAGAAAATCTACGTGTCCTTCATTGCAGTTTAGTCTCCTTGGTCCAAGAATCCATGTGAACGCCACCCAGGTACTCCCTCTTTAACAAAGTGGCTTGTTAAGATTGTAAGAAAATTGGACTAGCTAATAACACTTAGTAGTAGAGGACAGTACGTTAGGATGTCACGTTGAATTCAAAATAGTGACTTTCAAATGCCAGAAAATTGAACTGTTACTATCATGATTCAGTGGCATACTTGCTGGACTTAGGTTATCATACTTATCATATATTGGCAATTGACATAATCTATTCATCATGTATTGGCAATTGACATAATCTATTCATCATATATTGGCAATTTACCACTCGTTAAGTTAGTGATACTTCTTTCTGCATTTGTTTTAAGTCTTGCCTTAATAATGCACCACCATTTAATTTTTTCCCTCAACATTTAGGTGTCTAGTGCTAAAAAACCTGTTCTCGGCTTGCGGCTTTATTTAGAAGGTAAAAAAAGCAACCGATTGGCAATACATGTGCAACACCTTTCAAGCATCCCAAATACCATGGTATCCACTTCAGCTGACCCCAGCATTCCTAAGCCATGTCGGTGGCGAGGCTCCGACGACTTCGAACCCGAACTTCAATTTCTGGAACCGGTCGGGTGGAAGAGATTCTCAAACATATGCACATCGGTCGTGAAGCACGACCCAAGCTGGGTATCTGGGCAATCAAGTGGTGTTTTTGTTGTAACAGGAGCACAGCTTATCAGCAAGGGGAATTGGCCAAAGAATGTTCTTCATCTCCGTTTGCTGTATACTCATCTACCATTTTGCTCCATTAGGAAGACAGAATGGGCAGCTGCTCCAGAAGCTTCTAGAAAGTCGAGTTTCCTGACGAATTTGAGCACGACATTTACTTTCACACAGAGGGCAGTGAACGATGCACCTAAACAACACCCGTCAGTTCTCAACTCGGGTGTATACCCTGATGGTCCTCCTGTTCCTGTTCGGTCCACAAAGCTGCTTAGGTATGTTGATACTGCAGAGATAGCCAGAGGACCTTATGATACACCAGGGCACTGGTTGGTGACTGCTGCTAAATTGACAACTGAGGGTGGTAGAATTGGCTTGCAAGTAAAGTTTGCTCTGTTGGACTTTGCTCAAGAACAAGAACTATAATTTGACTGTGTATATGTATGAAAGAGTTGGTAGTCTATATAACTGTTATTGGTTGGAACGGCATTATTTTTTGTGCATAATCTATAGGAGGGAGGGTTGAAGCTGACAGATGTTGATGTATAGAAACTATTTATGAGAGCTCTAGCAATGAATGAAGAAAAGTTCCGAGAAAATTTAGCTACTATTCATTTTCACTATCTTGGACGTTATAAATGTGCAACGAGAAATGTACTAGAATACACTTTTCTCATGGAAAATACAGTCATTAAACAATTGCGTGAACCAAAAGATTTGAAGCCTATTTTGAATTTGCCAAGGTTTTGTTTTCATCTTAAAACATCTATTACGGGCTCGTGAAAGAACAAAGGGTACTTTTGTACATCAAATATGTGGTATTCTGTCCAAATTCCAAAATGAAAGACAGCATTTGAGCAACTTTAAGCCTCCTCGACGGAAAGAGTTGACCTTGTAGAATGACGAGTAACAAACGATTCAATGAGAGGGTTCACTAGCTGAGGAGCCTCATCCTGAGGACAGTGACCAACATTAGGAAGTATAACAAAGTCCTCAACAGTATCAAAATCGCCATAGGCTTTCCCGAGATCAACTGGCTCCCACGGATCCTTTTCACCCCATCCCACCAACACGGGGCACTACAAAGAAGAAAACATAGTGTAATGATATCAGAATGCTAAAGAAACAAGTAAGAATTTGAAATGTTGAATAAGTGTTCTCATCACCTTCACAAGGGGGAGCAGTTCTTCTGGAAGCGGCCCTCCTGAATAGCAAATGAACTCAAGAAACACATCTACAGCCCCAGGCTGAAGACCTGGGAGTAGGATTTTTTCTACTAATTCATCTGTAACCTGGGCTGAGTCGTGATAACACTGCAATCCAAACATCAGTTGCTATGAGCACATCTAATCTCAGTGAATTTTATTACCAAGTTTAATGTGTAAAATTTGTTCATTTCATTCTTCCACACTCTATTACATACTGAAATGTGCTATTGCGGTTCACAAGTTCTTTTATATAAGCAATGTGAGGATATTCAGACCTTCAAAATTCAGCTCACAAAAGTAGTTATCCAGAACGTAGATAGTGCCAGTTATTCAGTGAATGCTTCATATCAATTAAGAGGATGCTGCTACTTTAGGAGAAGAATAAAAATGTCTTTCAACTGACTCAGTACTAGGAACCTCGATGTGTATTAAAAGAATCTTGCTACATAAGCTGAATGAGCTGACATGCCCTTCTACAGATAGATAAATTGGAGTACTCATGTAGATCAAGACTATATTGCTACTTTGACCGAATAATGATATTAAATTATGCTACATACGAAAAAGCAACAACATGATCTTTAAATGTTCTAAGCATTAAATCCCCAAATCTATTCGGCTTAAAACATACCTGGCAAAGGATATTCTTTACCGACTTTCGTGTGGCAACGGCTTTGAAAAATATTCTTCCCACAGGGGTGTTTCTACATTAAACGTTGAATACATGCTATCAGTTGAGCGGAAAATATAAAAGTAAATGTTTAACATACATGAAAGAAAACGAAAAAAACGTTGAATTTGCAGCATATAACCTTAGCAAATTCTGAAATGATCTGATTAGAGGCCTTCCGTACCAAGGTTGCTTCTTTATGTGAAGCATTCGAAGAGAGATGTTCAAAAGAAGTAGCCCCTTACAGATTTGAGGTTGGCTGACTGCAGCCTGCAGACCGACAAGCCCTGTGCATATAAATCGTCATCATTATCTCTAGAGTCTAGACTACTTAAATTCAAAGTAAATTGAGAACTCCATATAGCTTTGCACTAAATCCTGCTAGCAAGAGCATGGCAATATATACGTGAGAGTTTTAGACATAATTTCCCATACTAACAGAAACCCATGATACTGAATATGTTTCTTTTGGAAACTAAGTTGTTTGATCGACTTTTAAGACCTATGCTGCCAAGTATGATATATGGCAAAGCTCTACAACTACAGTCTATGAAATGTATTTCTGGAGATTTTTTTTAGGCATGTGACAATTTCAGTACTAAGACCAAACAAAGCTTCAAGAGAATCACCTCCAATAGAATTGCAAATGAAGAAAGCCTCATCTTTGATGACATCATTGCAGAAGTCATTTATCTGGCTTCCCCATGTCTCAAATGTATAAAAATTATCTACCTGAAGATCACGAGGATTTGGTTTGTCGGAATAGCCATAACCAATAAGATCAATCGCAAATACTCTGTGTGACGTTGCAAGAACTGGCAAATTCTTCCTCCAATGATCACTGTCACAGGAGTGAACAGAACACAGTTAAAAGCAAAAGTTAACCAAACATAAGACCCGAATTCATGATATTTCAGAACATTAGTAAAATTCTCAGATACCAATCAGAAATATATTCCACTATCTTGAACATAAAAGTTCAATCCTTTCCACTATCTTAAAGATACAATGAGGCCATATCAAGAATCTATCAATCCTTCGAATAATTTCCTAAAGCTAAAGTATATGACACCACAAGTAATATTTCATGACCATGATACCTATACAGAATATTCAGACACAGGGACAAACACCGGCATCGATACCTATATCAAACAGTTGATGAGAAGCAAAATGTGATCAATGTAGACCTGTTTGCTCCAAAACCATGTATCAAAACAAGCGCAGGTCCATTGCTTCCAGCACACTGGTACCTAATAGAATAACCCCTCCAGTTCCATGTACTGCAATAAACGAGAAAATTCATCACACGATATGAAGTTATGACAAAAAAACCTTTTGCTCAAATTCTGAACAAGCAAAAATGGGTATCAGATAAAGAAATCAAAGAGCATAATTTGGACAATGATAGTTGAACAGAGGAGGTACAAGATTACCTGGTTTTAACTTCAAGGGAAGATTCAGGCGCATCAATAACTGCGCAATATGAAGGTTGTCTGCGAGATTTTGGAAGCCCGAGTCTTGAACTTCCATGAGAAGAACTCAAGAGTTTATCAAAGAAGCAATGATCGATACTGCTAGAACATGAGATTGGTGGAAACGATCTCCTTATCCTAGGAAATGGGGGGAAATCCAGGTTTGGTATGCGTAACGAAGAAGCGTTTGTGCATGCCATTTTGTTCCCGACGGGGAGTTTGATTGTTTGTTTGTTTGTTTGTTTGTGTGAGCACTAGTTTATTCAGAAGTTTCTGAGGCAGGAAATGGGCCACATTCGATCAGCCTAGCTTCACAAATTTTTATTTATTTTCATTTTGAGCAAAACTCTCTTAAATGCTCATGAGGTGATTCTTTATCTAAACCATAAAACTTAGGAAGAATTTGAATAAAAGAGGGTTTGATCTCATAGTGATGAGTGATGGTTAGTAGAACGATGCAGTTGGGCAGCTTGTTCAAGCTTGGCTTTGCCATATCCATCATGGTCCTAACAGGTGGACTGTTAGGTGGAACTTGTTGTTCTTCTTCAGCCATGGTGAATAACTCGTCGAAAAATGGATTTGTGAATATGCTCTCTGTCTCAATTGTTGATGAACTTGCTGCCTCCTTTGCTAACTTTGTTTGCTTCCGCAGGTACCTTGCTGTCTTCTCAATTTCAGGATCAAACAACAGATTTCCTGCACCAAAAGAACGAAGCATAAAAGCAACAAAAAGAGGTAACAAGTTAAAAGAAATCAGCTAACAACCGTCCCCGGCAGCGGCGCCAATTTGATGTAGTCGTTAAACACCAAAATAAATTTCCTACTAGTACAGAGGCAAGTAGGGTCGAACTCTCAGGGACGGAGTGTTGATTTCTTTTCAAGTAACCAAGTAACAAAGATGATTGTGGTTTTGGATTTTGTAACAAATAGAGAATAAATAAAATAAATTCAATGCAATGCAGTAAAAACACGAGGTTAATCAAATATAACAGATATCCAGCTAATGATATAACTTCGACAATCCTCCAAGTACGTGAATACACAGATTTCTCAATTAATTACAAGTAAACTGGTTATAGTAACTTGGCACCGCCTAAGCACCAATCTTCCCTTACTTTGTCGACAACTAAGGAACCTCCGTTAATTGTTTCTCTAATCAAAAGACAACCCTAGAAACCTTCTTAGGATTTAGTGTTCTGACAGCATTAAGACCTAGGAAGACCCAGTTCATAACCAACAAGCCAAACCTTGATTCATTTAGATTAGTTTATTATTCCCTTGACAGTGAATCATGTGCGATGAAGCTACCACAACTATGCCAATGTACCACTTATTAGAACATTAACGAACCTCGTTGCTCTAAATGGCTTTAGATTAAATAGACCAAACTAATGGTGATCAGTCACTAGACAACCCAATTAATCATAAAAGACTCGAACAGAGAATAACAAATACCTGCAACAATAGAGATTTTTAACATTTAACAATTTACTTGGATTCATGTCTAATTATATCATCAACTGGATTAACGAATTTAGCTATCCATAATCATACTAACAATCAAAATAATAATAAAAGAATACATCACCCTAACTAATTAACTAACTACTGGACGAAACAAATAATAAACCTAACTAATTAATATGCATGCAAAACTCACGAATCAGATAAAACACATGCAAAACAAAACCAAAGAATTATCAAACATAAAGAAAAACCTGATTGTCTTTATTGCTCCCAAAGTATTGAACGAACGAAAAAGATGTGCAAGTTCGGTCCCTCGAAAAACAAAACTGACAAAAACTAAATACGTCCGCCCCCTGCGTCCATATTTATCCTTTGTCCCCAATTTTCCCAAAAATAATAGAATCTTAATTGGCACAAGTTTCTGCCTAAACAAATAAAGAAAAGGAAAAGATATATTTCTTCTAATCCTCAAAAGCTGGCACACGCATGGACTGCGGTCTTCTTTCGTGGAGTCTTCCAGATAAACCAAAGAATTAATCTTCTATGGACTAAATTGTATTACAGCCCAAAATTAGAATTATAAGCTCTTAATTATTCTTTGGCCCTTCAACTTCTTCCTTCTTGCTCCTTTGCGTCTTCAATGCCGGAATAATGGAATAGATTGGTCCACTTTCCGTTGGAGCACACTACCTCATTAAAAACCCGTTGGGAAAAAAGAGTGTAGTGTGTAGCTCCTCTCCTTGAGCTCGAATATCTCCATATAAGCATCTTTTGCTTCATAATCTAGCAATTCGTCACTTGATCACATTCTTCCATAACTCTGCACAATAAACACCTAAACGTGCACATCAAGTGGGAAATAATATCATAAAATCACATAAAATAGATGTATAAATACATCTCATCAAATATCCCCACACTTAGATCATGATTGCCCTCAAGCATGTAATCACATATTAGTCCAAATCCATAGGCAACACAAAACATCATCACAAAAC
This sequence comes from Cruciata laevipes, assembly GCA_963678965.1. Lineage (NCBI taxonomy): Eukaryota > Viridiplantae > Streptophyta > Magnoliopsida > Gentianales > Rubiaceae > Cruciata > Cruciata laevipes. The sequence goes on from OY787635.1 coordinate 13,981,110, forward strand.
CAAACCGAGCAACATCCACTATGGAACCAACTGTCTTACCACAAACCATTCCCCTTTGCTTATAAAACCATTTCATCCTTATATCCTAGTCAAAAATGTGCAATAAAATCCAGCCTCACCAGGATCACTCAATGTCTCTCAAAATTTATAAAGGACGGTCACTCATATCACAGTCGGCATTCTCCACAACAGGTTTGTAATGACACTATCTCCACCACATTAAAAATGAAAACTTAAGAACAAATCAATTAGGTCTTTACAGGGTTGTAACGGGGCTAGGGGCAAAAGGGTAGGATAAACAAGGAACAACAGGGCTAACAAAACTCTATGATCATGCAAGTAAAGCAACTCTCATTTTTCAAACCCACACCACTATTTATTATCGTGCACTGAAGATAAATGTTCAAACACCATTGCACCACATCAGAATAACCAAAAATCACAATCAACACATACTGCCCTTCTCTTTTCTTTTTTTCTTTTTTCGTTTTTTTTTTTTCGTTTTTTTTTTCATTTTTTTTTCTTTTCTTTCTGGGCAGCAGTAAATTAAGTACAATATTTTCAACTGGGAACTAAAAACAGTCAGGTTCATACAAAATTTCCCAGGATTCCAACCAACTAACCAATTCCATAAAATTCAGCAATTAAACTATAAAATTTCATCACATACTGAATTTCCAGCAACCAACAAACCAACCAGAGAAATTACATTACCTACATGATCATAAAGTGGGTTAAGAAGGCCAAAGGCTCTGAGCTTTTATAAATAAGGTTAATCACAAAGAAAGAGTCTTAGGCTTCAGCGGGGCTAACTAGGGGATCGATGTACGGTGGGATAATTTTGTAGAAGCTATGTGGGGCTACATCCTAGGTGCCTAAAATCATTTTCACACTTAAGTATCATTTAGCAGCCTCGAATCATGACACAGAAACCAAGGGAGAATACCAACGAATGATCACTCAGCAAAAAAATAAAGAGCTATTTTCATATTTTTTTCAGTGGCTATATTTTTTCATGCTTTTTTTCATGCTCTTTATAAGGCTCAGATCCTCACAATATAACTAGGTTTAGAAAAAATGATCTTTTGCACGTTCGTCCTCCTAGGATACATACAAGAACTACATGGTTTCTTTCACAAAGGGGAATAACATTCAATCTTACCACAGACCCATGTTCCATAGCAAAATCAGCTCAGTTCAGTTCATAGAAAGATGCTCCATATCCACCCAAAACAAATTAAAAAAATTGTGTTTTCTCTTCAAAATGTGTTGAAATAAATTTCAAAATTTTCAGAAATCATCACTATACAGAGAAAACCACAATAAACAGTCACTACAATCCTCCCCACACTTAACATTTTGCTGGTCCTCAAGCAAACACATAAAAACTCATGATAAAAATAAAATAAATAAAATAAAATAACAAACATAATAAGCAAACAGATGACAAACCGCACAAATAATTACAAATCAAACAATTAATCACACACACAAACCAACTAAACGGGTCCAACAAATATAATAAACAACAGGAGAGAATGGGACTTAGCTCTTTCTAGAGAAGCACGACAGAACCACGGTTTGACTGCCGAGGAATAAGCAGGCCGAATCGATTCCGATTAAGCGTGGCAGTGGCTGGCTGAAGCTTCGATTCTTGCTGTTCAGAAATGGATTCGTGGGCAACCTTCCGTGGGCAACCTCTCAGTGGGCAGCAGGATTCGAGGGAAAGCTTCCAGCGTCGGTGCTCCGGCTATCTCGGCGGTGAATTGCAGGGCTGGTTCCGGCGTCAAATTGAATCGATTATGATGATGAACCCGGAGGCCGATGATTGATGATTGGGGCAGAGAATGCAGGCGTCCGTCAATTGGGGGAAATTACAGTTCGGAGATGCTGATTACAGCCGCGGTGCATCCGGCTAGATGGGCTTCGAGGGCGGTCAGCAATTGACAGGTGGCGGCTTGGGTTCTGGACTTTCCGGTGATTCCTGGTGGCTATCGGCGTTTCACTGGAAATAGTTCTGCGTGTGTTCTTAATAACCAGGCAACCACACTTTCCCAATCTGCTTATTAGTCTTCTCTGTTATGAGGACTGTAATTTTTCCCCAATCCTTTCTGAATTTGGATTCTATAACCTTTTCATCCCTGTAAACTGAACCTACCAAAAACAAAACAAAGAAAACACATCAACAAAAACCGGTAAAAAAAAATTAAAAAATAAAGTAGCTTTTTTTTTTTTTTTTTTCAAATTTTTTTTTTTTTTGATTTTTCAATTTTTTTTATTTTTAAAGAAAAATAAACGAATAAAATCAAAGAAAGAAAGAGAATTTGAAAAATGAACACAATAAATAGCTGGGTTGCCTCCCAACAAGCGCCTTTCTTTAAAGTCTTTGGCTAGACCTTGCTGCATAAGAATCAGAGATAGTGAGGTTCAACCAAATCGATAGAATCGACTGGAGAATTGTCAAAATTCTCGTAGTATGCCTTTAACCTGTGCCCATTCACCTTGAAAGATGCATTAGTAACCAAATCTTGAATTTCAACAGCACCATGAGAAGAAATTTCGATTACCTTATAGGGACCTGTCCATCTCGATTTTAACTTACCAGGCATGAATTTCAACTTAGAGGAGAAAAGCAACACTTTCTGACCCACATGAAAGCTCTTACGCCGTAAGTGTTTGTCATGAAACAACTTGTTTCGAGCCTTGTACATCTGGTCATTATCGTAAGCCTCCAAGCGCAATTCCTCCAATTCTTGAAGTTGCAGTTTTCTCTCTTCACCTGCCTCCTCACTTTGCATGTTTACCTGCTTGACAGCCCAAAAAGCACGATGTTCTATTTCGACAGGTAAATGACATGCTTTTCCAAAAACCAATCTGTATGGTGACATTCCAAGGGGAGTTTTGTAAGCAGTACGATAGGCCCATAATGCATCATCTAGTCGAACACTCCAATCCTTTCTGTTAGGATTCACCGTCTTCTGCAAGATAGACTTGATCTGACGGTTTGACACCTCGGCTTGTCCGTTGGTCTGCGGATGATACGGAGTTGCTACACGATGGTTTACTCCGTATTTCTTCAATAATGCCTCCATCGTACGATTACAAAAGTGAGTTCCCTGGTCACTGATAATTGCTCGCGGTACTCCAAAGTGGTTAAAAATATTTGACTTTAAAAATCCTACAACCACTTTAGAGTCATTAGTTTGGGTAGCTTTTGCTTCTACCCATTTCGACACATAATCGACAGCAAGCAAAATATACATATTACTGTATGAACTTGGGAATGGACCCATAAAATCAATACCCCAAATATCAAAGATTTCACAAACAATTATAGGCCGTTGAGGCATCTCATCACGTGCTGATATGGAGCCTACTTTTTGACATTTATCACAACTCTTACAATACAAGTTAGCATCCCTGAACAAAGTATCCCAATAAAATCCACATTCCAAGACTTTTCTAGAGGTCTTTTTAGGACCAAAATGGCCTCCACATGCATAACTGTGACAATGTGCTAAAATTTCTTGTCCCTCTTTATAAGATACACACCTTCTAACAATTTGATCCGAACAAAATTTCCACAAAAAAGGTTCATCCCAAATATAATATTTAGCCTCAGACTCTATCTTACGCTTTTTGTGGGTGAGTGTGTTGGGAGCATGCAAACCAGTCACAAGATAATTTACTATATCAGCAAACCAAGGAATCTCATCAATATCTCTAGATAATGCATATAAATACTCATCTGGGAATTCCTCAGAAATAGGAATATTGTCATCTTCGCCTACCAATCTGCTCAAATGATCCGCCACGGGATTTTCAGCTCCTTTGCGATCCTTGATCTCTAGATCAAACTCCTGGAGAAGTAGGATCCACCTTATCAACCTTGGCTTGGATTCCTTTTTCGCCAGCAAATACCTTAGAGCAGCATGATCAGAATAAACAATCACTTTAGAACCCAATAAATAAGAACGGAATTTTTCAAAAGCATAAACAATAGCTAAAAGCTCTTTTTCCGTTGTTGTGTAATGACTCTGGGCAGAATTCAGGGTTTTTGATGCATAATATATAACATGGTGCGATCGCCCTTCCTTTTGCCCTAAAACAGCTCCAACGGCATATTGGCTAGCATCACACATAATCTCAAAGGGCAAATCCCAGTTAGGTGGCTGGATGATTGGTGCAGAGGTCAGTTTCTCCCTCAAGTGATCAAATGCTTTCTTGCATGATTCGTCAAATTCAAACGCTACATCTTGTTGCAACAACCTTGTAAGGGGTTGAGCAGTCTTTGCGAAATCCTTCATAAAGCGTCTGTAAAATCCTGCATGCCCAAGAAAACCTCGAATTTCCTTAACATTAGTAGGGTAAGGTAATTTTGAAATCAAATCAACCTTAGCTCTATCTACCTCAATTCCCCTAGCAGAGATAACATGACCTAGCACAATTCCCTCTTTAACCATGAAATGACACTTTTCATAATTAAGAACTAAATTAGTTTCAATGCATCTTTTCATGACTTTTTCCAAATTATCCAGACATTGATTGAAAGTATCACCATAGACAGTAAAATCATCCATAAACACTTCAATACAATTTTCAATCATGTCCGAAAAAATACTCATCATACACCTTTGAAAAGTTCCAGGAGCATTACAAAGTCCAAAAGGCATACGCCGATAAGCAAAAGTCCCATAAGGGCAAGTAAAGGTAGTCTTCTCCTGGTCCTCTTGGGCTACAAATATTTGGAAATACCCAGAATAACCATCAAGAAAACAGAAAAAAAGCTTACCTGCTAACCTTTCCAACATCTGATCAATGAAAGGTAAAGGAAAATGATCCTTTCTTGTTGCGGCATTTAACTTACGAAAGTCAATACACATCCTCCATCCTGTCTGCAATCTCATAGGAATCAAGTCATTATTATCATTTTTCACTAACTGAAATCCAGACTTTTTGGGAACCATGTGAACTGGGCTAACCCATTTACTATCAGAAATCGGGTATATAATACCTAACTCTAACAGCTTTAAAATCTCTTTCATAACAGCCTCTTTCATTGCAGGATTTAGTTTTCTCTGTTGGTCCCTAGAAGGTTTAGTATCATCCTCTAACAATATTCTATGCATGCAAATTGAAGGGCTAATACCTTTTATATCAGCAAGTGTCCAGCCTATAGCAACCTTGTACCTTTTCAAAATTCTTACCAGACAATCCTCTTGGTCAGTGGAGAGATCCTTACTAATGATCACAGGCAAACTCTCACCTTCTCCCAAATATGCATACTTCAAGTGTTCAGGCAAAGGTTTCAGCTCTAATTTAGGTGCCTGCTCAATTGAAGAAAGAAGCTTATCAGTACTAACGGGTAAAGGTAGAGTAGGATAACCATACCTCGTGGAGACCTCTGGTAATGAATGTAGAGACATTATAGTCTCCTTGATCCCTTCGTTTGTCTCCACATGTGCATCTTGACTATTCAAACTTTTTGTTAACACATAATCCAAGTCATCTTGCACAAATTCCCTTTCGAAGTACTCCTGGACACAAGTGTCAATCACATTTACTTGGAACACGTCATCATGGTCACTAGGGTATTTTGCTGCATCAAAAATATTATATGTGACCATATCTCCATCGAACTCTAAGGTAAGAGTTCCCTTGTCCACGTCGATCTTGGTCTTTGCCGTTTTCATAAACGGTCTCCCCAACAAAATAATACTATCCCTGTTACTGTAAGAATCATCCATATCCAAGATATAAAAGTCAACAGGAAAAATCAGTTCATTCACTTTAACCAAAACATCCTCAACTACGCCTTCAGGATATGCCTTTGATCTATCAGCCAAATTAATTTCAACTTGTGTTTCTTTAAGTGGCCCTAGATTCAGTTTTTTAAACACAGATAAAGGCATCACATTAATTGAGGCTCCTAAATCAAGCATGACTCTCTCAACATTTTTAGTACCAATTACACAAGGGATTGTGAACATTCCAGGATCTTTACATTTTGGAGGAAGTTTCCTTTGGATTATAGCAGACACATTTTCATCAACAAGAATCTTATCGTCCACCTTCATTCTAATCTTCTTAGTGCAAAGTTCCTTTAAAAATTTAGCATACCTTGGTACCTGGCGAATAGCATCAAGAAGAGGAATATTTACCTCAACCTTGCTGAACGTATCGAGCATGTCCTTTTCTTCATCGTCCTTCTTGTGACGCTTCAATCTGCTTGGAAAAGGTGGGATCAACATATGTTTCTCCAAAAGTTTTGGCTTCGGCTTCGCCTCTACGGGTGCTTCACTCAGTTGTTGCTCAGAATCCGTCACCGTTATAATTGGTTCATCTTGAGACGTCACTTCCGGTGAAGTTTTTCCTATCTCTTTCCCAGTCCTGAGTGTTATAGCACTTACATTCTCCTTTGGATTCACCTCCACTTGAGATGGTAGCTTTCCTTGGTTCACCTCCAACTTTCCTATCGCAGTGGCCAACTGAGTGATTTGAGTCCCAAATGATGCCAATCCAGCTCGAGTTTCTTGCTGAAATTTGGCATTATCTCTTTGTTGCCTCTGTTGTTCCTGCTCAATAATTCGAGTGCTATTAGCAAGACTAGCAATTAAATCTTCCACGGAGTTACCTTGCTTATTAGCCATTTGTGGTGGAGGTCTATATTGCAACTGTTGTTGCTGAGGTGGAGGTGGTCCTTGCAATTGAGATTGATCTCTCCAACGTAAATTGGGATGGTCTCTCCAACCAGGGTTGTACGTGTTGGAGTATGGATCATACTTTCGTTGAGCTTGTCGAGGATATGGCTCATCACTACCACCCATGAAAACTTGTTCAGACGAGGTCTCTTGCAATTGAGGGCACATGTCTGTTGGGTGACCAACGATGTTGCACACCCCACAAGCTTTCACTTGGTGAGGTGGTCCGAGCTTGGTGACTACCTTGTCAACAACAGATGTTAGTGTACTCAAAACTTTATCAATTTCACTAGACTTTACCTCTTTGGAGTGGTAAGAGCCTATACTACGACCTTTCTTTTGCTTCCCTTTTGCTGCCATTGTTTGGATCAACTTTCTTGCTTCGTCAATGGTCTTATACATTAACACCCCCCCACTTGCAGCATCTACCAACTCTTGGTCATGCTCAGACATACCCCTATAGAAATGTCGCATCAACTGGTAATCTGTCAAATCGTGATCAGGACAGCGATTACACAAGTGTTGAAATCTCTCCCAATATTCATGGAGTGATTCGCCATCTTCCTGCACAATACCAATGATCTCCATCCTCAGGTGGTCAGCAGTAGCTTCTGGGAAGAACTTTTCCATAAATTGAATTTGTAGTTCATTCCAATCGTTGATGGATCTAGATGGAAGATTAGAAAGCCAGATTTTGGCTTTGTTCTGCAGTGAGAAAGGAAACATAAATAAGCGAACATGATCATCAGTCCAACCGTTAGGTCTCATAGTAGAACAAATCATATCAAACTCTCTTAAATGCTCATGAGGTGATTCTTTATCTAAACCATAAAACTTAGGAAGAATTTGAATAAAAGAGGGTTTGATCTCATAGTGATGAGTGATGGTTGGTAGAACGATGCAGTTGGGCAGCTTGTTCAAGCTTGGCTTTGCCATATCCATCATGGTCCTAACAGGTGGACTGTTAGGTGGAACTTGTTGTTCTTCTTCAGCCATGGTGAATAACTCGTCGAAAAATGGATTTGTGAATATGCTCTCTGTCTCAATTGTTGATGAACTTGCTGCCTCCTTTGCTAACTTTGTTTGCTTCCGCAGGTACCTTGCTGTCTTCTCAATTTCAGGATCAAACAACAGATTTCCTGCACCAAAAGAACGAAGCATAAAAGCAACAAAAAGAGGTAACAAGTTAAAAGAAATCAGCTAACAACCGTCCCCGGCAGCGGCGCCAATTTGATGTAGTCGTTAAACACCAAAATAAATTTCCTACTAGTACAGAGGCAAGTAGGGTCGAACTCTCAGGGACGGAGTGTTGATTTCTTTTCAAGTAACCAAGTAACAAAGATGATTGTGGTTTTGGATTTTGTAACAAATAGAGAATAAATAAAATAAATTCAATGCAATGGAGTAAAAACACGAGGTTAATCAAATATAACAGATATCCAGCTAATGATATAACTTCGACAATCCTCCAAGTACGTGAATACACAGATTTCTCAATTAATTACAAGTAAACTGGTTATAGTAACTTGGCACCGCCTAAGCACCAATCTTCCCTTACTTTGTCGACAACTAAGGAACCTCCGTTAATTGTTTCTCTAATCAAAAGACAACCCTAGAAACCTTCTTAGGATTTAGTGTTCTGACAGCATTAAGACCTAGGAAGACCCAGTTCATAACCAACAAGCCAAACCTTGATTCATTTAGATTAGTTTATTATTCCCTTGACAGTGAATCATGTGCGATGAAGCTACCACAACTATGCCAATGTACCACTTATTAGAACATTAACGAACCTCGTTGCTCTAAATGGCTTTAGATTAAATAGACCAAACTAATGGTGATCAGTCACTAGACAACCCAATTAATCATAAAAGACTCGAACAGAGAATAACAAATACCTGCAACAATAGAGATTTTTAACATTTAACCCTCACAATTTACTTGGATTCATGTCTAATTATATCATCAACTGGATTAACGAATTTAGCTATCCATAATCATACTAACAATCAAAATAATAATAAAAGAATACATCACCCTAACTAATTAACTAACTACTGGACGAAACAAATAATAAACCTAACTAATTAATATGCATGCAAAACTCACGAATCAGATAAAACACATGCAAAACAAAACCAAAGAATTATCAAACATAAAGAAAAACCTGATTGTCTTTATTGCTCCCAAAGTATTGAACGAACGAAAAAGATGTGCAAGTTCGGTCCCTCGAAAAACAAAACTGACAAAAACTAAATACGTCCGCCCCCTGCGTCCATATTTATCCTTTGTCCCCAATTTTCCCAAAAATAATAGAATCTTAATTGGCACAAGTTTCTGCCTAAACAAATAAAGAAAAGGAAAAGATATATTTCTTCTAATCCTCAAAAGCTGGCACACGCATGGACTGCGGTCTTCTTTCGTGGAGTCTTCCAGATAAACCAAAGAATTAATCTTCTATGGACTAAATTGTATTACAGCCCAAAATTAGAATTATAAGCTCTTAATTATTCTTTGGCCCTTCAACTTCTTCCTTCTTGCTCCTTTGCGTCTTCAATGCCGGAATAATGGAATAGATTGGTCCACTTTCCGTTGGAGCACACTACCTCATTAAAAACCCGTTGGGAAAAAAGAGTGTAGTGTGTAGCTCCTCTCCTTGAGCTCGAATATCTCCATATAAGCATCTTTTGCTTCATAATCTAGCAATTCGTCACTTGATCACATTCTTCCATAACTCTGCACAATAAACACCTAAACGTGCACATCAAGTGGGAAATAATATCATAAAATCACATAAAATAGATGTATAAATACATCTCATCAATAACTTTGACAGGGTTTTATGTAAATGTCGGGATCTACGAGTAAGAGGGAAATTTCGATTTCGATGTATGACCAAGGATTGTTTACATTTGTACAAGTTACCTAAAAATAAAAAATAAACTGTCTAATTTATTGAACATATGATATAGTGTTGTTTAGATTTTTTATGTCTGATTTTCAACAGCATTCAAACAGGAGTTATAAATTAAAACAGCATTCAAACAGCATTCAACAGCATAGTATGACTTTCAAAGTGCATTTCTTCATCAAAAAAGAAGAGGTCTATCATAAACAGAATCATCAAGTCATTAGTTATGCTGCATAATATTCTTAAAGCTCCTCAGCTTGTCAAGCAAAGGCCTAATACACATGTAGAGCAAGTTCAGAAAGATCTGTGCATAAATCCAATCATCCAACATAAGCAGTCTGCAAGAATCCATAAACTACCATCAAGTTTCAACATCTAATTATTACAGTCATCCATGAACCAACATAAGCAGTACGATCCGAGATAAGTTTTTAGACATAAGTTTCAACATTTTATTATTACAGTCATCCGACATAGTTAAGCAGTACGATATATATAGACCTAGAAATGCAGCATCAGATGGTTCGCCTGATGCGAACGTTCATCACAATGCTGTCGGGGCTAGAAAGCCGGCTGCGCTCATCAAGCATAAAGACGACAAAGTCCCTTGACTGAAGCTTGTTGGACCTGAAGAATGCAGGCCAACCCTTGCGCAGCTTGAAGTTCCTCTGAGCATGCTCAGGGACACGACGGTCATAGGAATTGCGAAGCTCCACTTCCCAAGCATGGCCACCAGAGTTCACCAGAATGGTCCTTATCTTCCCCTTCAGGTCACCATTTCTCCTCACAAAGTCAGTTGGAATGGTCTGTTATTCAAGACATTAGACTGTGAGAATCCACTAACATCTTCCATCACAAGAAATGAGAAGAAATTGAAGACTATATCGGCTTACCAGATACGACTTCTTCAAATGGAAAGCTTCAATGTTTGTTGTGAAACCATGTTGCTGAAGGCTTCCTGTTTCCATTACATTCTCAATCAAATTTCATTCAACAATTAATGCTATCTATAATGTTCACAGTTAGTAAAGCAAGCTTACCAAAGTTGCAGTCAGTGAACACATGCTCAAACAGGTCATCTGCATCTCAGCAAACAAGATTACATTGAATATTCCATGAAACCTAAAATATATGCACAGTACAAAGAAAACCTTACTCTGACTGTGTTCTGCTTGCCAGTTTCCGAGCGCGAATTTCTCACCATCCTCATTGAGATCGAAGACATGGATCCTGAAAACCATTGCGTCAGTCTGCTCAAACCAGACAAAGTCCTTTTCTTGCAAGGCATGATGGCTGATGAAGCTGCGCCATCCTTTTCCAGAGAGAACCAGGTCCTTGTGGCAGATGCATCTGCCAACCTCGGTCTTCCACATTCCTTTGTAGCTGATCAGAATGGCCTCACTTGGGATCTTCTTCCTCAGCTCGCGACAGAACTGCAGAGGAAACTTCTGCAGACAGCAAAACAGAAATGTAAATGAAAATGGCTATTCCTTAACCAATGCTGACAACAAGTCTTACAAGTTCTTCCTTGAAATCCTGTGGCATGACCACGTAGAAGCGCTTGATGACTGGATCTTCTTTCTGCAAAATCAAATCATAGGAGTTTCAGGCAGCTGATCAAAGATGCATATTATCATCATACAAGTGTAACAATGATGGATTCATCATATTATCAGTGCTACTAGTGTTTCCCAATAACCATCAACAGCTAATACACATACTCCTGATTTCTAACCTAACTTGAACTTAACATTGTATTGTATGCAAATGCAAGCAGACATTTATATTCATTACATAGTTTACAAATACTAAAAACAATGATAAACTGATACTAAAAATTCCATAATAATGCAGAACCCAATCAACTTAACACCAATTTTCTACTGATTTATCACACTCTTCTTAAGCAACACAGAAAATCCAATATCAGCAGTCTCACCATAGTGTCTGAAGTAATCGAGTCATTCACTTTCGCAATTCTTCTGAAATTTGGGTAAGGCTTAACAGCTGCGGCCCCTTCTGAATCTTCTTCTGTTCATGAATTTGAAGAAAAAAAAAGTCTCACAAATTGGAAGTCATATAACTAAGCCAAAGGAAAATGGAGGAAACAGATTACAGCAAACCTGCGTTCATCTCCCAATCTTTCTCCATTTCTCACTTGAGCTTGCAAATAAACCTGAAAAGTGAAACCATCAAAACAAACAGCCCAATAAAATGAACCAGAATCAATACATTTTTACAGAAATGCTAATGAGATGGGTTATGTACGAAAATGAAGAATCATGCCTGTAGTGAAGAAATCAGCCACAATCCCTGCAAAACAATACGTACAAGTTTTACAGAAGGATTACATATAAATAGATATGAATTAAAGATAGGTGGCCAGCTTGGTAACTTTATTACAATGCATTAACTATGTGTTGCGTTTTGATGGAAGAAGAAAAATAGCAAAGTTCTGTTGAAGAGATGATGATTGATGGCGCCAAGACTTGCCTTTACCGTTTCTGGGAATGCGCAGGATTCCGTTTCTGGGAACTTTGTTGGGCCACCACATTCAATTTAGGAGTGTTTGACAATCAACTTTTTCAGTTTTCAGATTCATTGGGTAAATGAGTTGAAACATCAACATTTAAATATGATTTGCGTAGCTAAAATGCTAGTACTTTTTTCCCCACAGCCACAAGAATGAAATTAAATTAGAAGAAGTAGTTTTTTTAATTGCCTTATGAATTTGAAAAGATGGTGGTAAATCTTTGTAACTTCATAATTGAAAATCTTCAATATCATAGTGGACGTGAATTTGATAATACTCATGTTTTCAATATTTTCAAGAATCCGGTATCATTTTTTTTAAAATCATGTACCTAGTACCCAAGCCGGTGTTGTCGAAAAAAAGAATGGTATTGTCGAAAACATAAATCTCGGAACACCATTGTTAGGGCTCGTCCCGAAGTTTTGGGTTGATGCTCCTTTCCAAACAATTTTCACTATTAATATCGAACTTGGTAAATTTAGGGGTATCTTCTTTTGAAAGTTTTGGGTTGATGTTCCTTTCCAAACAATTTTCACTATCAATATCGAACTTAATAGATTTAGGGGTATCTTCTTTTGAAAATTGTATGGATCCTAAATTCAACAAAATTCAACTAAAATATGCATTCCACACTAGATGAAACCATTGTAGAAGACCAACTCAAGTCAACTGAGGATTCTTTGTTTAGGGACAAAAGGCGATAACGCTCGTCCGCAGCGCCCCACCCACTCGACACCAGGGACCCTTGAAACAAGGAAATCCACACACTGCCACTACCGAGGCTCGAACTCACAACCTCAGGGCAATTGAACCAATGTCCCAACCACTATGCTACACCCATGGGTGTTGGGGATTCTTTGTTTAGCGCGTTATACTCAGGGGTTCTTTGTTTTAACTACTAACAAAACAAAATTGGTGGCGATATGTCTGATACAATTGTGTCTTCTAAGCTCGTTTTCACGTAGCTAGTGGGTGGGCATGAGGATTTATATCTCTTCTAACTTATCATGTACACTAACAATAAAGTTCAAAACTACAATAGCAGGATCATATTCATTCTGAACCATTTGAAGGAACCCTACTATATTTCCAATGACACACACTTCCACGAGGGTGAGTTCCCTCGTCATTAAAAAATCCCGGTAAAAGGCCATCCATTCTGCTAGAAGTACATTTGTAACTCTAGGTACTTGATTCGATAGTGTCATGATAAACCTATCACCCATACAAAATCTCGGTAAAAGGCCATCCATTCTGCTAGAAGTACATTTGTAACTCTACGTACTTGCTTCCATAGTGTGACGATAAACCTGCATCCCCCATCAAATAAGACCACTCGAACAACCGCAGTATCTATCAAAGGTAATACTTTTATAATTTCTGAAGTATTTATCCTACATATTCTTAAAATTTATATTACTTAGGAATAAAATTCCAAATCATTTAAGGAAGATGAAATCCCAAGAATATTAAAATATGGCAAACGCTTGCCTTTTCCCGCGTAGCGTCAGTCCAACGCCTTTCCTCCGCATCAACTCGCCCATAAATACCCAGTCGGCCAGTCCTCTTTCTCAAACCCCAACACTCGCATTCAGATTCAGATTCAGATTCAGATGGCTACCTTTGGTACGATGAATACTTCTGCCGCCGGCAACCACAACCCCAACAAGTCCGCCGAGGTGGCGCAACCGCCCAGCGACTCCGTGTCGAGCCTTTGTTTCAGTCCCGATTCAAATTTCCTCGTCGCCACTTCTTGGGACAGTCAGGTCAGATGCTGGGAGGTATCCAAGTCCGGAAACAACATCAGCACGGCCCCGAAAACAGCGGCGGCGCACGAACAACCTGTCCTCTGCTCGGCGTGGAGCAGCGACGGAGCAGCCGTCTTTTCCGGCGGCTGCGACAAGACAGTCAAGATGTGGAATTTGTCCACCGGAGCTCAGCCGGTGCAAGTGGGGAGTCACGACGCGCCGGTGAAACACCTTGCCTGGATCCCGCAGATGAATGTTTTAGTCTCCGGCAGCTGGGACAAGACTCTGAAGTACTGGGATTTAAGACAGCAGAAGCCAGCTCACGTTCAGCAGCTCCCTGACCGGTGCTACGCGCTTTCCGTCAACCAGTCCCTCATGGTTGTCGGAACCGCCGACAGAAACGTGCTCGTTTACAACCTGCAAAACCCTCAGGTAGAGTTCAAAAAGATCACCTCGCAGCTAAAGCACCAGACGAGGTCAGTAGCCGCCTTTCCTGACCAGAACGGCTTTCTCATCGGCTCCGTAGAAGGCAGGGTTAGCGTCCACACTTTCGATAATGATAATAAAACCTTCACCTTCAAGTGCCACAGAGACGGTAACAAGATCTACTCTGTGAACTCTTTGGACTTCCACCCAGTCCACGGCACGTTTGCGACTGCAGGTTCAAATGGTTCATTCACCTTCTGGGATAAGGAAAGTAAACAGAGGCTGAGAGAATTTGCAAAGAGCAACCAGGCCATTACTTGCGCCGCCTTCAGCGGAAATGGCTCGATCTATGCCTACTCGGTATGCTACGACTGGAGCCAGGGCGCTGAGAATTACAATCCTGCAACTGCAAAGACTCATATACTTCTCCACCCGGTGCAGGATGCTGACATTAAGCCGAAGCCGGGGCAAGTGAGAAGGTGAAGATTCATAGTTGTAGTGTTTTCGAAGGCTTAATCAAATTATGGTATTTTTAGATATGCATGATGTTTAGTTATTAGATTTGTAATGCTCTTTTCTATTCACAAAGACACAATTCCAAGAAATTCACCTTACAAATTTATTTTGTTTTGAAGTATAAAGAAGTCTATAAACTAAGAAACCAAATCAATCTGCTTTTCGTCTTAATTTGCATTATCAATACGTAGTTGTATTGAATGCATTTATGTGCATAAAAATCAAGTTTTAAGTAGTTGAAATCGGCCAGGTCTTCTGAATTTCAAAGTAGTACTTGATGTCCAAATAGCAGTTATCGTGATCATCCACAACCTGTAATATTAAAACGTGCATTATGTTTAAACACTAAATATCATTCTTTTTTCTGAGTTGCATGTTAATCACACTGCAATTAATAACATAAGGTCATTTTATTTTCATACCTTAGTTCTGGCGTAGTACAATCCCCGAACAAAGATACCGGAGGGAGCTTTATCTTCTCCCAATTCATATGAATATGGCTGTTGGTTTGGATTGAAGGATCCCAACAGAATAATCGATTTGTCGACTGCACTTCAAAAATTCAATTAGTTTTCATGTTTACATTATCAAACTGAGAAAGAAATAACTATCTGAATTAGGTTAAATACCTCTAACTCCAGCCTTCCAGAGAGTGTTTACATATTTGAGGCCAGAAACAGGCTTGTTGGACACCATGAATTTGAAGCCTAGCCGGTATCGGCTTCCTTCTTTAAGGGTAAAGAGGCAGGCCTTTGGAGTTGATGTAAATGGTTCCGACAACACGATGTCTGGTCTACCTGGGGACTTTATCGCTATTGCTACCATTTCTACACCTGGTCTTGAATCGACTCTGTTATCTGCATCAGAGTATCATCACCTTGATCGTAAATTTCCAGCCATGCATGATGCATTCATCCTACACAAATATAGAATACCTGGTTTAGAGGAAACGTTTATCTTTCCAAGATGTTGATGATCTTTCCATTCTCGGAGGCCATACCTATCATCCTTCAAGGATGCAAAGACAGATCGATTCAGCCCCTCATTTGAATGCATAAAATAAACAACAACAAAGGAGGAAAGCATTCGAAAACAGCGAATTAACCTTTTTCTCAATCTCACTTGCATCATTTCTGCCATTCTCCATCCCTTTTTTGATCACCATCTTTGTGTTATCATTGTCATTGAGATAGCTGACCACATTAACCATGTCTTTTTGCGGGGAAAGTTTATTTGGACAAGATAACATTAATTTCTTGACTGTCAAGACAAGAACAGAAAGGAAAATGAGGTGAGGAAGGAATATGGAGAAGAACAAGGGGAGAGAGAATAGGCTGATGAGTAGGAACCCCAGAAGAATGAAATAGCACAGGGGATGTTTTTTCATTTGGTAGGAATAAATAAGTTTGCTCATGGAATATGCTAAATTTAGATAAACTGTACTCCATACACTTGGAGAAGATACAGGGGAATAAACTACATACTATCTAAATAGGGTATTGATTTATATTGCCAAGTAAATGATGTGACTCAACTACTATCTTTTTTATAAAAACTTGGCAAAAGAATTGTAGAATGTAGATGATGTAAAAGCAATGTTAAACTGAGCTTACCTTAGCAGAGAACAATAAACATAATGATGCAAACAGTATCGATGTGAATCCGTTGTATAAAAGAGTCAAGTGATAAAAGAACATCGAAATCATACCGTAACAATAACCTGTCTTGCTTCCATGGAGAAGAACAAAATGGCTGCTTTTCAAACCCTAATTTACAGCAACTGATTTTATAGAACAGGTGATCTACAGGCACTTATTTTATAGAGGATAAAAAGAAATATTACATTATTCAGATACAAGGATTCAACTTGTTTGGTCCAGTATAAAATGAAAGAGAGCTCCCTAGATCACAATGCCATAGTAGGATTGTGTAATCAAGGGTTTCTACTTATTCTCTGATTTTAACTATACATTAGTAATAACATTATTATTCTCTCTTGCATTGAACATATTTCATGTTTTATACGGGCAGCTTACAGTGGTTGAGGACGAGTCTGCACAATGTAAACATCTTTTCCCACCAAACATCCTTCAACATCTTGGGGGCACCCACATTTGCGCTCCAGGAATAAACCGACAGCCCCTAGTTTCTGTCCAACCTGATGCCTGAAAACTGCATCAGTTGTCAATGGCTTTTTGCTATAATCCACTGTCAGGTGGAGAACTTCTCCATCAGCTGGCCCGGTATTACGAACAACCAATTCCTCACTAAAATTGGCAAATGCCAGTGTTTTTACTTTGGGGTCGAGTTTCCCAGAGGATAAACGCCATGCAGTGCCCCTTGTGCCAGATGCTAATGTTTCCCCAAGCCCAGGAGCAATCTCAGCTGCAACAGAAGTGGAGTTGGTGTCTGCAGGGTCTTGGGTATGGAGCACGAATGAAAGATCTGGTGAGAGCATTTCTTGCACCAGAACAGCCATTGCTGCTTGCTTCTGCTTGACACTGGCAGCTCTACGGCTCAAAACAGCTCTGCGGGTATATAACGAAGCCCAGACACGACAAATGGCACCTCCAAACACTTCGGGAGCCGATAGGCTAACATTTGGAATCGATTCATAAAGTCCGGCAGCAGACATCCCAGCTAAGTCCTCGACATTTGCACTGGAGCGAACATATAGTCTTGCATTTGCAGGAAATATCTTCAGTAAGCTTTCAACTATGTCTTCTGGTAGAAGCTGGGAAGAGATCAACTTCTCGAGTTCATTACACAGTTTATCAAGGCCATTGTCAATTGTAGCCACTTCAATCTGCTCAACTAATGACCTGAAGGATTCGATTGACTTGCTCTGCTCCAAAACCAGTTCCATCACACCAAAAGGAATCACTGCACCAGCAGGGACCTTAAAGGATGCAGGTACTCCATGCTCACTAAGAACTGTCATAAGATGTGCCATTAGTGAGAGAAAGAGACAAAAAGCTATATAAGAACTAATGTACTTGAACATGGAATCACATATGATGATTGTAGAATATATCAATATGCATTCTTCAAATCATTCAGCACATTCAATTGGAAGATTACTATCACGGTATCTTCATAATTTACATTTAACTTGGGCCAAATTTCTCGTTCCCTTTTCTCTAATTTTAACTGTTTACAATGATGGAAGTTTTGCATTTGTACCATATCATCTACTACAAATGCAAAACTTCCATGGTTAGATGGTATTTTTATTTTCTATTTACAATGAGTTATCCTTGTCAACATATTGACTACTTACATTCACTAAGATAATTTTTGAGCTAAATAAATTCTTCCAGGGATTTTTTAGTATTTATTATTTTTTAAGTCTTATAAAATGCTTTGTACTATATCCATTGACTGTCTTCGACCCCTTAATGCCCTTTTGGCCTTTTCACAATTACGTTCATTTGGCAAATGCAAAAAATTCTGATACAATCTTCTTTCACTGAATCATTTGTACCTTTCTCAGAAGCTGTTGCTAAGGAGGCTAGGTTTGAGCACGCAGCAGCTTTGGCACCTGAAGTTTGTAAACTAGCTTCAGAAAGAAGCAAAACACGAACACCACTTGGAATCTGAAAATCCATCATCCAGTTAATTTTCCGTAACATTAAAAATGGCTGAATCTGAAAGAAAATAATAAAAAACAGAGACAGAGCATGCTATGTGCATCAACCCAGTCATAATAAAAAACCAGATCTTATACCTCAGAGTTCTCACTGTTAATCCACGATGGACTGCTATCAACAGAGCTTTTATCTGTAGAAGAAACAGATGCAGATGATTTACTGGGTTCTGTTTCAGATGATGGATACAGCTTGACACCTTCTGAAGATGCCTCCAGCCTAAAAAGCATCAGAAAACGAAGAACTTTGAATGCGCTAAACAACCGTATAATTAAATATACCAACATTGTGGAAAGTAAAATGCAATGCGATAAACAATTGCTAACCTCACATATTTTCCATTCAAGTCTTTCATATCAGTAATTCTATCATCATCCTCACATGTCACAAATACTACCTTCTCCTGAAATTATTACAAGGCTTTAATCATTTAATCAAAAAAAATCTTTAAAATCATATTAAAGAATAGGTACAGGAAGAAAGCTTCAACTGACTTGTCGAGCCCTCACACCAAGGTGAGACAAATGAGGCAGCTCTTGCAAAAGAACAATTCCGGTTATGTTGCTTCCAGCTGCTGTCACCTGAATACAAAGGAAAATTTTGGTTAGATTTCAAACAGAAGGAATCTTAGGGTATCTTATCTTAGCGCTCAAAAATTCAAGTTAAGAGACAGAGGCGAAGTTTCCAACCTCTTCATCCCCATCTGCTTTGTTGACCACAAGAATAAGAGGCCCCTCAGCAGATGATGGCAGTGCCCCAGGGACAATGCTGTCCACCTAAGAGAAACTAGTCAGAATGGTGGCATACTTCAGCAAGAAAAGTCATCCTAAAAATAATGTTGTGTGTGGGAAAATATTGATACAGCTAGCGCCCTAAAACTTATTGAAACAAACCGCAGAGAATATTAAACATTAGATTTGATTTTTTCTGATTTGTGACCACATTATCACAAACCATACCTCCTTAACGTGTCAGACTGCACCAACTAGAACTAGATATTGTGTCTCAAATAGCAGTCATTAAAAAATAAAAATAATAAATAAGTAAATCAAACAGCAGTCATAAAAAGAATACTACCCTCTGATAAGTTGAGCCTAGGTCACATTTTAAATAGATTCATCGGTAAAATTCTGGGCATATGCTTGTAAATAATGCTGCCGGAAGACTCCACATTAAACATTATGTGATTAATACTTTAGCCCCTTTACCCATCAAATAATCATCTTTCTCTGACTTTATTCTGACAACTTCTCTAAGAAACAAGATTTCTTGTCTCGTTTGAGGTAAAATACCTGAATCAACGTTCCAGAAGCATTCCCAGGTACAAGTACATCCCAACCCTCAGAACCAAGAATTTCTCTAATACCCTTTGAGAGAAGGGTGCAGAGCTTTGAAACCTGGAAAACTACACTACAGATGACAATTGGAGAACACGTGTTAGATCGTATATTTACTGCAGTTAACAAAAATAAACAGAGCAACATGTCACACAGAATGTATTGTCAGTTCAGCAAAAGATATAGTAATTGCAGCATACCCTGCACGGATCTCAGCTTCAGTGTATGTCTTTACACTGTTTTCTGGGATCCCCAAAGCCTTTCCTAATATCTGCAAGATCAGGAATAGTATGTTACTATTAATTATACGCATATCACATACTAGTATTTAATTTGATATGAAGTTGAACAAGTGAAGAATTCTATGAAGTTCTTTCTTCACATTATAAGAATGAAAAACTTGAGCATGGTGAGAATAAGAAGCAGATGTAGTATGGTATGGCTGTGTAATTACTCATTTTATTAGAGAAATAAGCACGAAATTAACCACTGGCATTACATCACTCTAAAGAAATAATTGAAAGGGAACCCCAAACTTTTCTAGGGTACAACAGAACCAGAGCTACTGACACAAAGACATGACCACAAACATCACAATCTTATATAAGTCATAGAGCCCCATGGATATAAGAGCATAAAGTATAACTTGTAAAGTTGTACCTGAACTTTTTCAGGAAATATCCGAAGGAGAGCCTCGGAATATTCCTCAGTCAATCGCCTGCATCTATCAATTGTAGCTTTAATCCTCAATGCCCAGATAGTCTTACCATTTTCACTGCCTGTAAGATGAACATATCAACATATAGTAGCTTATGACATTCTACATATCAACAAGTTTTTACCTTCTGTTTCCATAATGCCTCTCTCTTTCCATGAAAAGAGTTCATTTGTTATAGCTCGACACTCATCCAACTTCCAACCAGAGAGACCCAACTGACGAATACCAACAATAAGAATATCAAGAGGATCACTCCAAACAGTAACGTCAGCATTCCCCGTAAGCTGATGAGCACCTCCCCATTTTTCAAATGCATTCAGAAACCTGCATAATTATCCCAATACAATTTTGCCAAAAAGTTGAAACAGTATCAAAATGAATTCACGGGTAAAAGAAGGTAAAAAACAAGACAATAGTAACTTCACTTTGTTTCAGAAGCCTCAAACTCTATAAATTTAAGATGGTGAGGAAACACAAAATGTTCAACTAAAATGATAGCTACCCCTGATAGACTGGAAATAATTTTCAAAGAGTAAGGATGAGATTTTCTTTGCTACAGTGATTATAAGAGTCCTCATCTTCTTTCCTTCAACAAGTTAGACCTTACAGTAGGTCAAGTTTAACAGTTCAGGCATTTACCTCATGTAATATCTTAAGAAACCATGACAAAAAGCATAATGCTTTATTTTCTCAAAGTCTTCTTGAAATGATATAAGGATGCACTATCAATGAAAATAGCAAAGGTTCACACTTGCCTAGTCAAAATAATTTGTGTTAAGAATATGCTTTCATGGTTATATATTTGCACAGTTGGTTAATGCAAATAGTATTTGGCCTTTTATTTTGATAGGAACTTAAACATAATGAGATCCAGTCAGTTAAAAGATGTCAAACCAGAACATTAGCTTTAGAGATGTTTGAATACTGGGTTGATTGGATTTTTATGTTTAAAGAGACAGTGAAGTACTGTATTAATTGAAAGTCAATCATTGAGTGGGATGTACCATCTTAACGTGTATTGCTCATAACTTTGCAAAAGTGAGTTTCTTTTTGAATAATGCAAATTTAAGAGCCTTTGCGGTTTTGTGCAGCTGAGCTTGTTAAAAAAGCTGGCTATTTACATAGATAAGGGTCTCCTTTTGGTTCAAAAAAACTTTTTCACTTTTTTTAACAGCCATTCATAATTATCAAAATCAAAAACCTCCACCAGTTATTAGCAAAGGGACTTATAAGATGCACAATGCTCAGTCTCAGAACTCATATATAGTGTTATGCATGGATTAAGATGATACACATCATTTTTTTAAGTCAGCAACTAGATAGGCGTACCTGCTTAAGAGAACAAATCCATAGTCTTCAAGCCCAATTTCACAAAGTCGCCACTAACAAAACAACAAAGGTAAGATTCAGTTGAATCATCTTGGTTATTCTGAATTTTGAAAGTAGAAGGCATGCTTACCTTTTGTCGCATTGCTATTGCTGCATCAGAAGCATCATTTCGAATACCGCTTTCAAGACCCTTAATAATTACTTCACGCATATTACTTAACATCTGAATAGTCTGGACCAGCTGTCTCATTTCTTCTTTTTCTGAGACTTTACTTGAGTCAGTTAAACTGTCCAGGCCCTGGAAATAAAAAATAAATCAGAGAGAGGTAAGGTTTACAAAACTTGAAAAGGTTACCCTTACAACTATGATTCTCTATATTTATTTGAATTATGAATGGAATGGCAAAGGACCCTTATTATCAGAAAACAATTGACCATTTTACTACCCCTAATGAACAAAAACACTCAATTATGACAGCATCTTCTAATTTATGTACTATTAGAAATAATGTGTAATGTAAGATGTCAGGGTAGTTGACTAGATGGTACATAAACATTTCCGTTTGGTCTTTCTCATAGGATAAATGAGGAAAAGTTGTTAAGTCTATATTCACATTGAGTGTAACTTTTCTAATTCAGTTTATACCTCTTGAGGTGGAAGTTGCTACCAAAAATATAATTTTATGAGCAAAAGATCTCAGAACTTTTTCTCAAAATATTCGAGTGGTGCTAATACCACTTAACCATCAATGCTATAGTTGTGTAAAATGGATATATTCTTAATATATTATCAATCTACCAGATATATTCAGTAGAAGTCCGGTAGATGGACAATACTCTGTTCCTAATAGAGAGTTATGCATCTCTAGAGTACAACTTCTCAATATTAGTCAATTTAGTGGATGTACATCTCTTATTGAGACATCAATTCTTACAATTTTTTAGAGGGAAATTCATGTGACCAATGGATATTCTAAAATAAGGTGAAGAACATTTTTACTTTGATATTTGTATTTTAATTTTGAAACAAGACTTAGCAAAAAGAAACAAAGCAACAGGATTCTATATGTATAATGGAGGGGTTAATAACACGGATAGTGCATAAAAAACTGAGACTATAGTACAAGAAAACAATCAGGGTAGATATGTGATAAGAGAATTTAACAAATACCGGACTACATT
The DNA here is from genome assembly GCA_963678965.1 of Cruciata laevipes. NCBI lineage: Eukaryota > Viridiplantae > Streptophyta > Magnoliopsida > Gentianales > Rubiaceae > Cruciata > Cruciata laevipes. The sequence goes on from OY787635.1 coordinate 14,004,158, forward strand.
TTACCAGGAATGCTATATGCCATCCATAAACAGACAGGGTCTAGAAAACATTGTGGGGCACAATATCCAAATATCAGTTTCTACCTCAACAGACAGATATCAGTTCATTGATCATAACCGCATCTTTGCACACGATAACTTAACTAAAGCGGAATGAAAATCAAATTAAACTACTGGTCTTACTCTATGCAACCCCTTGGCCCATGATTTAAAGGAAAACAAAGAGAAAATAAAATAGGACGCTATCCTTACTTTCTGCTCTACATTCCTCTATCAATTTGTTCAAACAGAGTTCAATTTTTTTTTATGGAGTAGTAGAAGATACTACATTATAATTTTGAGATCAATCCAGCAAGATACTACTGATTTAGTAGATGTGCACAAGGAATTTAACATCGATTAAAATCAGGAACCCACTTGCATATAGAACTAAAAATAAGAAAGTATACATGGAAGTAATGTCACTACAACTGTTAGTTCCATTCAAACATGAAATATAGTACCTTCTTTGATTCAAAAAATTTTGTGAGGGTTGATAAACCTTTCTCGTCAAATGATTCTCTTACTGATTCCAGCAGTTCTTCAAGACTGAAACATTTTAAGAACACTTCTATACGTCAACTTGAGGTTTAGAATATGGGAGCTTCAAATAATATGCCTCTGAGCTGAAAATAAAACCATAAAACTGCAAAGACAAGTTGCAACAAGTACAATCTGCAATGAATTGTACAATCTTATAAGGTAATTTTGTGTTTTCTATGTTTTGTTGTTTAAAATTAGTATTTTCTATCTCTCTGCCTCTGATTACAAGCTAAAAGAATAGTCCTGAGTGTCAAATTGGCATTTAACAAATATGATTATTATGATGGAAATAAAGAAATATAGCTACATAACAGTAAGAGATGAAGGGTCAGCATAATAGAACATGGTGCATGTAAGAGAGGTAACCAAACCTTCCAGCATTGAAAAAATCTTTAAGCTCACGGTAGAATATCTTGAATTGTTCAACGAATGCGTCATTATACTCCCCAGGATTTTTTGTTATCTTCTCAAGCATCATTTTTGTAGCAACCAGATCTTCAGGGCCAGCATTTCGATGAAGTTTGTTTTGTATCGTGTGCTTAATTTGTTGCTGAATTGCAGTAAAAAAAAAAGAAGACTGAGAACACTAGAGAGGCCAACAAATTCTTGAAAGTACAACTGATGAGGTCGACTATTACTTTAAGGTCATGAGGAATATCATTCCGGTGTGCAATGTCACGAATTCGTGTTAGAGGAACAGATGCTGTGAATTCTGACTTAAAGGACGGCAAACATGGATGAATTTTGCGAATGACTAGGATGTCCTGAAGAATATGAAAACAGAAGCTTATGTCATGGACCAAAAAGTAGTAACCAAAGCCTATAACAAAGTTAAATCATCAGGAACAGATACTACCAAACATATGACAAGATATTTACTTTTTCTGCTCATGGTGAAGATCAAAACACACAGGAAGAGAATTCACTGGTTACTTACTGCACAGTTGAATTTGACTTTTGATAAATTTACAGTCAATCATTGAACTTCCACATAGGTAGTGTAGTAGTAACAAACAGTTATTATATCAAATAACTTTTAATTTATGCATCTCAGGAATTGTATTGCATTTATGTTTGCATTTCAGACTACAACAAAACCATCCAGAAATACTGATCAAGTAACAAATAAGTGTAACACAAACTTGGTTATATTTTTTATCATAACATTTTCGATTAAGAAATAATTTCACCTCAAACCTTACAGCTACCATTTTCAGTTAAAAGTGATTACTTACAAAAATCAAGGACATCTCACAACATTGTAAGGAACACTTTAATTATTAAATTAACCAATATTACCATTATACTTCAGAATACAAAATCCAAATAAAATATTCTTCAATAGTTTCTGACCTTTGAGTTAGTAATTTTAATTTAATTCTACTGACAACAAGAAGTAAGCCTTTGTCGCAAAATGAGATTATATTCTGCCATCTTGTATTGTTAAGACGCGTAGCTTTGTGGAGAATCCAGTTGAAAAGGTCTCTCGGAAATGTACATTCTGATCAGCTCAATTTATCATTATGTTTCACATTAGAAAAATCCCTCATATGCAAATTGATGAAGTATCGAGAAATGTAAAGAGCACATAATTTGCCCAAGGCTGTCACGGTAGATGGGTGTATCAGCACAGGGGCACAACGGCAATAGATTGACATAAGAATGGAAGATTTAGTACATTGAAAGGAAAAAAACCATTAGCAAAGCAAAGTCTGATTGGAAATACTTCATTATAATTTTTCAAATCATATTTTAATTTACTTAGTTTTTTTCCAAATCTGACTCATGATTTTTTTAAAGTCAGATTTGCAAAAAAACATTAGCAAAAACCATATCATGTTGTTACACAATAACTTTATGTAAATTACTAAATTACTAGTTGCCATATCAATCATTTGGCCAAATGATGCAGGTGATCAATCATGTTGTTACACAACTACTCTAATACACAAGATGAAACTAGAGGTAGGCATGCATGGGATGACCATTAATATGTTGTTAAACTATCTATTCAGAATTCTAGTTAAAATATGTAACTTTTTACTGATATAAAGTCACTCCAATTAAAAGGGGGTTTCCAAAAAGGTAAGCTCTAAATAAATCAGGCCCTGTTTACCAGAGCTTATCTGTAGATCAGTTCAGTTCAGTTCAGTTCAGTTCAGTTCAGTTCAATTCAGTTCAGTTCAGTTCAATTCAGTTCAGTTCAGTTCAGTGAAAATGTAATTTGATGAAATTCAGGTTAATTCAGTCATGCTGATTCCATTTTTCAATACATCAATTTTCACTTCAGTTCAGTTCAGTTCAGTTCAGTTCAATTCAGTTCAGTTCAGTTCAGTTCAATTCAGTTCAGTTCAGTTCAGTTCAGTACATCAAGAAATAAGCTCTAGTAAACAGGGCCTTAGAGGTTGGGCAGCAGGAATCTAACTGAATGACAGGCTAGTAAGAGCCATTGCATAGAACACAAATGGGCGGAAAAAAAAATTTACAAAAATAAAATAAAATTTGGGAGATCCACAAAATACTGAAACAAGGTATCCACTCATGAGAAACGGTCTACGAAACGATGATCAAATACCATTTTACATTACATTTACTACAAACTTAGACCATTGATAGATGGTTACCTCAGAAGATACATCTTTCCCATATGAAAGTCTTTCCAACTCACGAAATATTAACCTTGAAATTTCAGCATGTCTATTGGGCCGATGATGACCACCATCTTCAAAACAAGCTATTTGTCCTGTGTTTATCCACTGCACAGTATGTTCAATCAGAGAGAATCTAATAAATCTAAAATATATAAGTAAAAACCACTAAAATACCTTCAGATAGATAGCTGAATATGCAAGAGCCTCCAACCGATCCCCACTATTCACACTTTCAACAACTAAATCCCGAATAATTTCAAGCTACGCACACAATGAAAAAAGAGTTATAGTAAGCAGCCCAAGAAAAACCAAAGCATGAGAAGCATTATAAAATTAATATAATACAAAATAATACAAATAGTAATAACAGGAAGCATGAGATAAAGCAGGTAGAACTTCATATCGGACGAAAAATCATCATTTCATGAGATTTAGGGATTCAGTATAATGTCCATTTTTTGTGCTGTGTATATTTCTGGTAATTAAAACCCTGTTGATTAACAAAATCATTGCCACGTCATAAAATAGTCAAGTCCAGATCAGAACCTGTATAACCATACTCAGCAGTAATTTTAGTTGCATAATAAAGAATCAACAATTACTAATGTGGGGAACCTTCTTTCAAAAAACAAAGGGGTAATTTTCATCCTTAAAGTTATAAAAACAAAAATCATGTCATCAGGAGTCTTAACTTGACGTCATCCACTAGAAAGAATAAGTAAAAGAGACAGCTCAATATAAAAACAATTTTGGAGCCAATACTATCTTGAAATCTCAGACATGTGAAACCAACAAGATCATAGCTTAACATGTAACAAGGAATCCATAACTCACCTTACGCCACCAGTTCCTTCCATTCTTGTCACCTTCAACTAACTTTAAAGCAACTCCTTTAAGATCTGATGTGTCCCACTTCCTTGCCTTCTCCGAGTCATGTTGGTCATTCGAACTTACAAAGGATATAGCCCTCCCCTGCCACTGCTCAACAAAGGGACTTGCCCCTGCATCTGTTTCAGCCTCAACATTAGTAAATGTAGATCCATTATCACTCATATCATTCAGCTCTTCTTCCTTTTCCAGTTCCAGAGGTAGTAACTCTGCAGGATGACCTGTCATGTTCCAGTGGCAAACCAGCTCATAATTTCCCTTGTCAGGTAGCACTAGAACCCGGTTTTCACCACCCTCCCATCCTAAGTTTGTGTCCCTCCTCGAGACCACAAATTTAAACTCAATTGACTGACCCCCTTTAAGCTCTAAGTCACAAATCCATCCATTCTCTGTCCATTGCAATGCTACTTCCTTCTTCCATGATCCTAGTTCTTTGGCTGATCCTAAAACTGCGATATTCTCCCCAAATTCGACTTGGTGATGAAGCCTAACCTTTAATTTCAACTTTTCATTGTCTCTGCTGAAATGCTTTTTCTTCTCCTCATTCCTGTCCAAAAGGTCATCCATGAGCCTCGCGATTCGAACATTATTAAGAAAAACCAGGAAGCCAATGATTTCACAGGGAATAATTCTTCAACCAAACTTTCTATCAGATACTTTTATCTATAAACAATTCATTGACAAATGTAGCTGCAAACATGAACTTATTTTATAAATCACAGAGGTAAATTTTTAAGTATATTATAAGAAGCAGGATAAAAGTCTAAAAGCCATACATAATCAACGGTAGTCTCAAATAGATTCAAATACAACAAGATCAATTTTCAGTCAGTATAGTGGTACTGCTGCCACTGTTTAATAATCTCACAATATGCATATTGGACTAAACGTTAATAATCTCACAATATGCATATTGGACAAAGATGGTTAAGTAACATGAACTGGAAGAGTTCACAATAGAGCCCAAGCATTAATAATCACACAATATGCATATTGGACTAAGATAGTTAAGTAACATGAACTGCAAGATCATTAAGTTATCGTAATTTTGTTAAATTTTCATCTTAGATTTTATACAGGAAATACTACCCTTTTGTTCCTTCTTCCCGGTAAAAAAAACATCTCATTTTGACAAAGTGCATCAATTTTTCTTCTACTAAAAAGCATAAACTATATCAATGCCCTTCGCTAACTTCTTACAATAGCAGGTTGGCAGGTCAGAAACGGGTCTATGTGATATTCATACAATAAACATTTTGATTCATTACAATGAGAATCAAATTTGACAAAAGACACAACTTTGAGATGAGTATTATACAATTGCATTAAACCGGGCATGTCAGCGGATAGCTATTAGGTACCTGGATGCTCCAACGGAAGAAACTGCGCATTGAATTCTGGGAGTCCCTTTCTTATTCATCAAGAACCCCAAGCTCTTATCGCCAACAGGCCGCAAGAACTGCAAGCTTTTCTGCCTTCGCTGCTGAAGAGCACTGAGCTTCCTTCTACTCGAACAAACCACAAGAGATTCAGAACTGCAGCGGAAACCACGAACACAGTCCATTTCCCTACACTGTGACCGTGATGGTGATTGTGGGATCCTCTTTAAGCGTCTCTGGAGAATAAGTCTAGTGGCTGGTTTTGGGTGCGTGGAGGGTTGAGTGAAAGGAGTGTAAAGGCAGGGGAAAACAGATTCCCATGAAAGCACAGCAGGGAATGAAGTGTGGAAGTTGAGTTGGGGAGAGTGATAACGTGAACTGTGGGAAATTTGGAGCTTTGTAAATGGCTTTGCCTTATTTTTTTTTTTGTAATTCAGGGACTTGTTCTTGAGTGAGGAGGACCCTTCATTTATGGATATTTAAAATATGTATAATATGAAAATCTTGGGATCTATGTCTGCCCATCCTATTATATGTCATGTCGGTTGATTTTCTAATGATAACATAAAATATTTTCCAACAAAAATATAGTACAACATATAGTATATCTTTAATTTTCTTTGTAACCAATATCAAATTTTGGGATTTGACAAGGTACCGTCCATCATAAACATCTTTCTTTTGCATTTTCCCTTTCTCAAGAATCGCAAGAACGCTAGGGTGGTTATCCCAATTCCTTGATAAGATCGCTACCGAACGCCCCCAAAAGCCTATAGAAGGAACGAACGGATTTCTTAGCAAGATCAACTGCAATGAAGAATCTTATCCCTAGGTGTAGACTTTTGTTGGTCCGATTTGTAAGGTACTTTTTGGGTTAACAAATTCTTAAAAGAACAAAGGGTTGCAATGCCAATAAGCATATTCATAGAAAATGTACTTATAAATTTTATTGGAAAATTATATGATTCCCAAAAACATATCAATAAGTTTGAAATAGTGAAACGAAATCTCAAGAGGGTAAAAAAGGGAATTTGGAAATTAAAAGGCCACTTTGAAGGTCTAAAAGGCTTCAAAATCGTCTAATTTCGACATCGTGTGCAAAAGTTATGATTGAATCAGTCTTGCAGCTCGTTTGCGACGAACCACGTTTCTTCAATCTTCGCCTCCATTCGTTCTACATCACATTGAGAAGTTGAGCATGTATTTGTCATGATTGTGCTTATAAGCAAAACTAGCAGCACTTGTTTTGAAAGATGTTTTGACCAGTTTTTTGCTTTGGTTGCCAAAACAACTTATGCTTTGGTGATACGCTACTTTGGCAGTTCACCAAACACTAAAAGTTGTTGCGCTTATAAGTAAAGTAGCTGAAAAGTTATGCAGTCTGAAAATGGATTCTTGAAATTTCCCTTTCTTGATACTGAAACTAAAAAGATGAGGATAAGAAGATTATTTTTAAAACCTCCAATGATTTGCCAAAGTGTCAAATTTGGTAGTTGGTACCTAACGAATATAAATGTCAATTTGGCCTCCAAACGTTATGTTCTTGCTCCAAGACAGGTCACTCTGGCGTTAGTCTCCATTATCTTTCAAATAATGTTAAATATTCGGAATATAATAGTAATTTTGGGTTTAAAAGTTTTTCAAAAAATGCAGTTCGATTGGTTTCGAACCATAGTCACACACATTTATTGTTTAAGGTATTTTGAAGGAAGACTCATATAGTATAAATCAGGGCCCCAAAATATTTTAAAATTTTCAGTAATAATCATGTTATGTTTACTATGAAACTGAATAGTAAAAACTTGTTAGATAAAAGGAATGATTCAATACTTATCCGATAAAAGGAAGGATTAGGGAGATAAAAGGAAAGGAGAATAATTTAGGAGAGTAGTTCTACTCTCCAAGCTGGTATTAGTAGGGATGGCACTGTGGCGGGTTTTGGTGGTGACCCGCCCCATTTGCACCGGTTTGGGGCGGGGATGGGGAAAAATTGATGGGTAATGGGGCGGGGATGGGGATGAAATCACAACCCCTCATGGGTCATGGGGCGGGGATGGATTTTATACATCATCCGCCCCATCCCCGCCTCATCCCCGTTATACCCGCCCCATACCCGCCCCGCCCCAATATAATTATATTAATAATATTATTATATATATTAATTAATAATAAAATAATATTAATTAATTTCTTACTATAATTTAATAATCAACCCCTAATAGTTAAAATGAGAAGAAAACTAACAATAATAATGTATTTGGACTATTATTTGGCAATCGTTTTTATAATTACAAACTTCTTGTTTGCTTCAAATTTGAGTGAGATTTCAATTACATTTTTTTGTTTGGGTTTGAGATTTTTGTCTTTTTAAAGATTTTATATTTCTCAATATAATTATTATTGCGTTTGAGTAAAAGTTATATAAACAAATGTATTTTAAACTGATGTAAGAGGTGGGTGAGGATGGGTCATGGGTCATGGAGCGGGGATGGGTCATGGGGCATGGAGTGGGGCAGGTCATGGAGTGGGGATGGTTTTATAATAAAACCCGATGGGGCGGGGATTGTTTTTAATTTTGTACCCATCATGGGTCATGGGGCGGGGATGGGTTTTAAAATATTAGATGGGGATGGGGATGAGATAGCTAGTACCCGTCCCAAACCCGCCCCAGTGCCATCCCTAGGTATTAGCACTGTCATTAGAGACAATAGAGGGGGTTTTATCTCTCGGAAATGCTTTTATATTTCTGCAAGTTCTCCTCTAGAGGCTGAACTTAAGGCAATCAAACTTGCTATCTGTTGTGCTAATGATTTTTCTGAACCCATCACTATAGAATCAGATTGTCTTATTGCTATCTCATCTATCTTAAATCCTATCACTGCACACTGGAAACTATTTCAACTTTATGATTCTATAAACCAGTGTTTATCCTCCTATTCTCTGATGCATATTTATAGAGAAGCCAACAAGCCTGCTGATGCCATAGCTAAATTGTGCTTACGATCTCAACATGATCTATTTTTAAGTTTTGGCTCTCTTCCTAGTACAGTTCAAGGTTTAATTAGACTAGATCAAATGTGTACTCCCTCACTTAGAATCTCCAGAATAGACACTACTGATTGATCTCTATTTTTTGCAGATTCTGAAGTTCATTGATGTAATCATCAATGAGTCTTCTATCTTTGCTGATTCTGAGATCTCACTTCTGACATGGAACTGCTACTGCTCAATCCACACTCCATTCTTACTTTAAAAATAATAAATAGAGTAGTTTCTACGATACTAATAAATAAAATAAAACTAAGGACTTAGGCCCTGTTTACTAGAGCTTATTTCTTGATGTACTGAACTGAACTGAACTGAACTGAATTGAACTGAACTGAACTGAATTGAACTGAACTGAACTGAACTGATCTACAGATAAGCTCTGGTAAACAGGGCCTTATAGTTATAACCATCTATTTGGATGTATAATTATTAATAAAATATATAAATGCCATTCACTTGTTTTTTTATAAAAATAGTAACTTTATAAAAAATATACTCTCTACAGAATAGTAGTGGATAATTTTTAAATATGTTACTTATCATCATGTAAGTTTATATTAAATTGAATGGATAAAAATAATTTTAAGGGCCATAATTTTATTTTTGCACGGGGCCTCCGAAATCTCAAGGCTGGCCCTAATATAAATAATTGTGGTTGAAACATGAATCATGACTAACGAATTGTGGCTTAGTTAGTCAACATGCTCATTTGAAAAATGGTCTAATATAGAGAGAAATTTTCAAAACCCCCAAATATTTACCAAAGTCTTAGTTTTGGTACCTAACGAATATAAATGTCAAATTAGTCCCGTTTTGAAGAGATGCATCTCATTACAATCATAATCTATTACAACAACATAGAATAGGGCATCACACAGAGGTGGGGTGAGCCTCCCACATGATACATAGTACGTGCAGCTCTTTTCGCTTACTCGAGCACGGCTCTTGCAGTGGAGGGAATGGAGCTATGGGAAATCCCAGGAGGGGGGATTCGAACTTGAGACCTCCCCTAGGCAAGGCATGGCCTTTGGCCCCATTTTTCAAATATAAATGAATCATGAATTCATTGTGGCTTAGTTAGTCAAAGTGACATGTTTGGAGCAAAAATAGAATATTAGGGGGCTAATTTGACATTTATATTGATTAGTTACCAAAACTGGAACTTTGGTAAACGTACGGGGGTTTTGAAAACTTCTATATATTTATTAGTATAAAGTAAATATGAACAAGTTTTTTAATAGTGTCCATTAACCTTTTTATCATACAATATAGAATAAGTTAATTTTAATTTTATATTAATATAAATAGTTTTAAATAATTTTCCAGGCGTATGTTTAGTTCTATTGATTAGTTCGAGTTTTAAGTTTTTTGAATAAGTGTGAAGTATATCTATTAGATTTATCAATATCGTTAAATTTTGGAGTAAGAATTATTGTTAAAATATTTTTGAATCATTATCATCAATATATTACCTAGCAACACTAAAATAAATAAATACATTTTAGATTTACTTAAAATTTAAATAAGCATATTTTTCAACAATATTTACGCAAATTAACTATCACGAGGTTAATATTATTTTATTAAAAAATATGAAATTATGTAGCATGCTATTATCTCTTATAGCTTTGATGATCAAAAGGATTTTTTAGTCGAGAGTAAATAATTTCAATAAAGAATGTTTCAAAAAAAGAGTATAATAAAGAACAAAATTAAGTTGTGTTTATTTGAATTTCTGGTACTCTCGAATCTCACTTCTGTTGTTGTGTGTGTGATTGTTTAAATTGTCCAGTCTCACTTTCTGTAAGACAAGAATTGTTGTTTTGTTTTGTTTGTCCTCACATTCTGATGTTTGTGTGATTGTTTAAATTGTCCAGTCTCACTTTCTGTTAGATTAGAGTTATTGTTTTGCTAAGTTTGTTTTGTTGAATTGCAGAAATGGATGCAAGGAAAGGTGTTAGGGCCGATAGATTCATCCCTATTTAAGCATTTATGGACTGTGATTGGGATTATTTTACATACCAGGGTGAAAGGGAAAGAAAACCTACATCATACAAGGATGTTATGGCTGACATTTTCAACTAACATTGTCCTTGATTTATCTTCAACAAACAGCCACCTATCCCTGTCAACCCCATCCCAGCCAAGCCAGCCGCTATACAACCACGATGGCACATTCCCAAATATCCCGAGGTCAGACTCGACCTCCCCAATTTGTTGGTTGATGATAGTTTGAACCTCCTAGACTGGACAGTTGTGGTGTTCTTTCGGTTACTCTTGGAAGTTCAGTTTTTTGTGGCATCGGAATGGTAGTGTGGTTGAACTAGCTACTTTGAATATCGATGGAGTGGAAGCACTCATTCCCAGTTTGAAGTGGGCACCTGATGGATTACACATTGCTTTGGTTGTTGTGGCTCCCGACGAGGCTCAACTTCAGTTATGGGAGTCAACCTCCAATAGCTTGACCCTCTCTTTAAATGGTTGGGATTCGATTTCGGCTCCTTGCTCAATGGACTAGCTGAACAATTTTGTCCTAGCTACTGGGGGATGGCGGGAAAAGTTAGTTGTCGTGGTGTTAGGAAGAGAAATTAGTTTGTTCAAAGCTACTAAAGAATCAGACATCACGGTGGTGGAAATCTTGAAGCTTGTGCTCTGAAATGGGCAGCCTCTGGCCACCAATTAGCAAGTGGTGCTACTGATGGTAATCTCCACATATGGGATCGGCGAAAAGCCACAATATGAATTCACTGCTTGAGAGATCATAAAGATACTGTCAGGGCACTTGCTTGGTGCCATTTCAGGACAGCATGCTGGCTACGGGTGGAGTTGCACAAGATGGTTGCATCAAGTTTTGGAACACTCAAACATGAGCTTACCTCAACTTGATGGACACTGCCTCACGAGTCTTTACTTTTCTGTGGAACAACAAAGAGCATGAACTCCTAAACTCTCACGGACTCCCCAACAACCAGTTCACCATGTGAAACTATCCCTCTATGGCTAAGATTTTGGATCTCAATGGCCACTGATGTAACCAATATATACTCTACTTTTAGCACATTTGAGAGTTCATTTGGGGTAGCATTTAGTGCAAAGGGTTAAGAATTAAGGCTAAATTTCTCTTACCTTGCATTTTGAAGAAAGACTTGTGCACTAACGTTTTGAAGCTGAAATTTGGAAATGTTACAAGAGGAGTTGGAGTGCATAAGTGATGTCATTGGCTTTGTCTTCTCGAGTACTACAAAATGGACTACTAGAACGTCAAAAACGGATCAATGGTTCATCCGTGGCGAAGCAAAGAATATTGTTGTCAACCTGCCATAAGCTTCTCGCGGGCCGCGACAATGGGCCTCGCGGGCCGCGACAATGGGCGGATTTTTGGCAGAATGAAGGCCAGAAAAGCAATTTTTGAAGAGCTATAAATATCCCTCTTAGAGCAAGTCCAACAGATTCCCCAAGTTGGGGAATTTCAATAAATTTAGGGAATATGAGCCATTTTTCAGCTCCAACAGATTCCCTATCTCATTCCCCAACTTGGGGATTTTGAAGAAATCTACATGTTGCTTCCCCAAATCTGTAGAGAGAAAAAAAAAACTTGGGGAAGCAAAATTTAATGCTTAGTGCATTTATGTTGATAATTTACCTCTCTTTATTAGTTTTATAATTCAAATACATATATTTTAAATGTGATTATCTTTAATTGTATATAATAAAGAATTATAAGAAATATATATTATTAAATTTCATATTTTGACGAACAAAACAAGATCATACATGACTATGTTTACATGTTTATAAAAATTTGAATATTGTCATGTGAGATCTTGTTATGTTCGTTTTAATGCATATTTTAATAATATATATTTTTCACATTTTTTTATCATACATAATTTAAAATATTAAGATTTCAAAATATACTTGAATGGTGAAAAAATAATAATAACGAGATAAAATACTGAAATTTAATGTACATTCATTAAATTCTAATCCCCACACTAGGGAAGCTATTGGAGTTGAAGCAAAAAAAGATTGAGAATATGTGGATGTAGTACTATATCTTGGAGAATCTTGTAGGGAAACTGTTGGACTTGCTCTTATCCCTTTCTATTTGGACGAGCTCCCCTTCATCCAAAACTCATTTTTCCTTTGTTCTTGATCTTTTCTTCCATTTTTCTTTTTCTAGATTTGATGTTTATGTAATGTTGTATTAGAATGATTGTATTAGCTTAGTTTAATCTTGGGAACATTTGAATTCACTTTCCCTTGAAACTTTGAGGGTGTGTATTTAAAGTTTGGATTTTGATTATCATTTGATGAACTTGAATTCTTATGCATGAATATTGTTCAATCTTGCTTAATTTGCTATGGGCTTTGTGTTTTATATCAATTGTATGCCTCATAGTCACTAATTAGAATAGATTAGTTCTTAAGGTTAAGGTAATATAGTTTTAGAGTAATTCTAGTGTAATTTGGGATGATGATGGATTGTAGTGTAATGTTATCTCTAGTAGTTAGTTTAGTGACTATGGAAAGGGGTTGAGTGATTACAAACTCTCCCCTTGGTTATGTGATTGTAGTTGAGAAATGCCATGATAAATATGAGTTGTTAGAATTGGAAATCTTATGAACTTGCATGATCAATCAATTATGTTTTTAGGTAAGGATGTAATGCTACCATTGGTCCCCCTAATATGTGATTGTATACTTGAGTTGAAGATTCCTTTTTGACGTATGATTGTTAGCAATAAATAACTAGATTCGTGGGTAGAACGTGATCGTTTTCTCCAATATCATAAAGTAGCAAGTATGAATTGAGATTTGTATGTTATCATCGTCTTAGTTCTTTATATTTATCAAATGTCTTGTTTGTATTCTCTCGTTATCGTGGGTATGTGAGTAAGCTTGTCAATTCTCCATTCTTAACACCATTGTTGAGCTATCTAGATGCTATCGTCTAGGTGACTCGACAATAAGAGCTTTGAGAGGTGTTATCATCTTCTCTAGCTACAATTGGGAGAATGAGATGCTTTCATCCTTGACAAATGGTCGAAACTCCTTTGTAATAGCATTTGCCCGGTGATAAGTTGATGGTTGGAAATTGAAGTCATTTGCCTCCCAAGGCCTCATAATATTAGTGTTTTCCTCTTAACTTAGTTAATGATAGTTACTTTATTTCATAGTGTAATCAACCAACTCAAAACCAACCCCCCCCCCCCCCCGTTTACCTTGCTTTCTATATAATATATATGTATGTGTTTATAATCTTCGCTAAAACACTAAACAAGATCCTTCTCCTTGTGGTTCGATCCATACTTCCCACTATCTACTCTATAGTAGTTAGAAGTCGTAGGTGAAATATAAATATGTTTTGATTGAGTAGGATTCCCATTTACGACGTGGGGAAATCGCTTGTCAAAAAGCCACCAATCAGCTATTCTTGACATGGCTTTGAGTCCAAATGGTTGTACGGTTGCTTCGGCAAGTGCTGCTGAACAACTCTACTTGTGGAGCGCCTTCAGATATGGATGTGTACGTAGAGAGCTGGCCAAGAGAGAGCCCTTTGCTGACTTCGTAGCATCTCCAACCCCACCCTCTTTAGACAAAGTCGATAAACATGTCACACTAAGTGACTTTTTAACTAAAAATCTTCTCCAATGCAAGGGTCAGGTATGAGCTCAAATTGAAGGGGTCAAATAGAATATTAATATTGAGAGGATCAAATTGAGACCTTCACTTTCTATTTCAAGACATAATGGTTGGGACCTCTCATAAATTTATACGAGCCCAATTTAATTTTGTTCATACAAAAATTGACATATCATATTAAATCATATTAAAATTTTGTTTGTAAATGTTGCATTGGAGATGAAATTTAAAAGTGCACCATCAATTTATTTGACTTTGATTACATCATATTAAATCTCCATTCAAAATGTGCCAAGTGAACAAAGTGACTTTCTAAAGTGACTTTATGATAGGGGTAACCAAAGGAAGTATGATCCGTTTGCTCAACATTATAACCCCGGAACTAGAGATCACCCCAACTTTCGGTGGAGAGATGAACCGACGGGGCAACAAGGTGGCTACCAAGGGGGTTACCAAGGTCAAAGTGGTCAATCCTTTGATAGGACGAGGGGGCAAAATGACCAAGGCTACCAAGGAGACCAAAGCCACCAAAATCAAGGGTACCAAGGTTACCAAAACCAAGGGTACCAAGATTTTGGCTATCAAGGGTACCAAGATCATCAAAACCCTCAATATCACCCTCAACCACAACAATACCCTTAGGGTATGCATTAGAGCGGTCGGCAAGTTGGATTACCACGCCGGTTTTATGCAAAGTGCCAAGATTCAATGACTCATACAATGTATATGGAATAACATTTATGGATGCACCTAGATCTAGCATGGCTCTAGGAAAGTAAGTGTTCCCTAAGATGCAAGGAATGGTAAACATGCCCGGATCACCACATTTAGTAGGCATTTTATCTTGAAATAAAGCCGACACATGTTCATTGACTCTTTCATTTTTAACATGCTTAGACCTTTGTTGACGATGGTTTACACATAATTCCTTCAAGAATTTAGAATATCTAGGAACTTGATCAATAGCATCGAGCAAAGGAATATTTACCTCACACCTTCGAAGGACCTCGAAAGCTTCCTTGTCCATCTCCTTTTTCCGAGTATTCTTCAAAGCTTCGGGAAATGGTGCTTCCACATCAAAGGTAGTGTCCACCTTAGTTTTCTTGTGAAGAGGTGAGAATGGAGGTGACATTGGTTCAACATGAGAAGTTGTGTCTACATGTTCCTCATCAATAAGTTCTTTCTCCTTCTCAACCTCAGCATCACCTTTTTCTTTGGCTAGCCCCTCAAGAATTACTTCTTCGTCGGCCAAGGTCGCCTCAACCTCGTCATTGGCTAAACTCTTCTTCACAAGGCCTCTCTTGGGTGCCTTTTTCACAACCACTTCGGGTTCAAGAGCTTGCTTACCACTCCTCAAGGTCATGGCACTCGCATGAGACCTTGGATTTAATTCCGTTTGCGCGGGTAGTTTCCCGGAGTTTTGTGCTTCCAACTTTCCCAAAACCGTAGCTATTTGACTCATTTGCGCCTCAATGCTTTTGAGTCTAGCATCTTGTGGGAATTGGTCCGAGCTTTCACCTTGGTTATGAGATTTATCTTCCAACCTCGGGTGAGCATTTTGAGGGGCACGGTTATTAAAACGGCCTTGACCTTGGTTTCTTGGGTATTGTTGTGGTTGAGGGTGATATTGAGGGTTTTGATGATCTTGGTACCCTTGATAGCCAAAATCTTGGTACCCTTGGTTTTGGTAACCTTGGTCTCCTTGGTAGCCTTGGTCATTTTGCCCCCTCGTCCTATCAAAGGATTGACCACTTTGACCTTGGTAACCCCCTTGGTAGCCACCTTGTTGCCCCGTCGGTTCATCTCTCCACTGAAAGTTGGGGTGATCTCTAGTTCCGGGGTTATAATGTTGAGCAAACGGATCATACTTCCTTTGGTTACCCCTATCACCACCTTGGCCTTGTCCACCTTGAAAACCCCTACCACTTTGGTAGCCTCGTCCTCCTTGGTAGCCCCTAAAACCTTGGTTTCCTCCTTGATCGCCTCTAAAACCTTGGTTTCCTCCATAGACCCCCATGGCATTGACTTCTTCGTTATAATCCTCGTTTGCTTGAGGACAAGATTCGGTGAGATGGTTCGAAGCACAAATCCCACACGTCATCACTTGTTGCCGTGGTTGGTTCCCCGTGTTCCCTCCGGAGCTATTTCCCATCATGAAACCTTTCATTAATGCCGTAAGCTCCTTGATCTCTTGACGAGTTCCGTCATTGCTTCCACCGGAGTTACCCACTCGTAGTCTCCGGTCCCTCTTTGGTTTGCACCCCTCGGCTAGTTGCTCAAATAGCATCATGGCATCGGATGAACCAAGGTTACCAATGGAACCATAACAAGTCCTATTCATCGACTCGGTTTCTCTATCATTCAAACCATTGTAATAGAAACACACCAATTGAGGTTCGGTGAAGCTATGGTACGGGCAACTTGAAAGGAGAGTTTGGAACCTTTCCCAATACTCATACAAGGTCTCATCATCGTCTTGAGTGATGTTGCTAATGGCTTGTATCAAGACCGAGGACTTAGATGGAGGAAAGTACTTATCAAGGAACTTTTTCTTCAATTGTGGCCATGTAGTGATTGATGATGAAGGTAAACGGCTTAACCATTTAGCGGCCTTGTCCTTCAAGGTGAAAGTGAAGGTTTTCAACTTAAACTCATCCACACTCATCTCGGAAGGTTTCAAACTACTACAAACCCTATGAAAAGCTTCAAGGAAGTCATTAGGATCATCCACCTCTCTACCATGGAAAGTTGGAAGCAAGTTTATCACTCCCGTCTTGATTTCATATTGAGAGTTTGGGTAAACAATGCTAGATTGTTGTTGCTCATAGTTGGGGGACATGAACTCTCTCATAGAAATGTTGGTAGGAGAAGTGTTATGGTTTTGGAAAGGGTTGCAGAATTGGTTTCGGGGAGGGTTTTGGCCGGTCTCCTCTTCATCGTCCGCCATGTTGAAAGGTAGTGATTCACTTTCAAGGGATAAAGGATTAGATGCTAGTGACTCTTGCACTTGCCTCCTAAGTTGGCGGAGACTTCTTACTAGTTCGGAATCGTATTGCAAAGGGTCTTGGTTCGAGGATCGTGTAAGAACCATGCACCAAGAGCTAGAGCAATAGGGTTCCAAACCAAAATAGAACCTAAAAAGAAAGATAGATTAGAAATAAAACTACAATATACACATAAAAATACGCCTTGTCCCCGGCAGCGGCGCCAAAATTTGGGAGGTCGTCGCCGTACCTCTCAAATATACAATTTATAGATCGCTTACTACCTTTCCACACTATTAAGTGTACAATGGCAAGTAAGGTTCGTTCCACAGGGAAAAGGTTATTTCTATGTATATCTTGTAGGATATATATACATATACATATATATAAAAGCAATGTAAACAGGGGGGGGGGGTTTGAGTTGGTTTTGTATGAAACACTACTAAATAAAACTACTAGAACTTTAGAATTACAACTAGTTTAGCATCTAAAGATTCAACTAAAGGATTAACTAATGAGAATAAAAGACTTGGGTACATGAGATTTGTATCTTCTTGTTATGGATTTTTCCTCAAACCTACTTATGATACTTTGAGAATGGTGATTGTTTTTAATGAGAAACCATCTCTATTCTAGTTGTGAATCATGAAAGCATTCTCACAACTCTTATTGGTAACTTATCTATATGATAGCAAATAGATAAATTGACCAATGCTAATTCAAATTAGATGTTTCCCCACCTTACCCATGCAATGTGATAACACAATTGACATAAATATTATGCTAATGAATGATCTCAAGAACAAATACAATTGATAACAACATATATTTGATTCCTAATTCACTACTTTTACATAGAAGAAATGATAGCATTTCAACCATGGAAAGGCAATGTCTAACACATATCCAACACATATCTATGGTTAAGAAATCATTCCTAACCCTTTCAAGAATCAAATACACATACAAATTATGATCATTCAATAGCAAATCAACCATTCCTAAGCTTCATAAACCATGTTCTCAAACCATAACAAGAGGTTTAATCTCACATACCCAAGATGGGTTTTAGCCTACTACCATAGTTATATAATCACAAACATAATCAACACAACAAACCATAGTGAATTCAAAGATCAAAGTGAAGAGAAAATGAAGAAAAGAGTTCTAACTCTGTAAAATTCGATACCTCAAAAAATGAGGATAAGTCCAATTTATACTCTAAAACAATTAAAATTAAAGCCAAACAAAATGCAAGTTGCAGGACCATTCGCGGGTCGCGCGGGATCCTTCGCGGACCGCGAGCCTGGTTCTCGCGGTTCGCGGCCGAGGATTCGCGCCCCGCGCGCCCGTGGTCTCGGCGTGGTACGCGACCGAGGAATTGCGCCCCGCGCACGTCTGGTCCTCGCGAGTCGCGGCCGAAGGTTCGCGCCTCGCGCACGTCTGGTCCTCGCGAGTCGCGGCCGAAGGTTCGCGCCCCGCGCGTCTGTGCCTCGGCGGTCATCGTGCTGGTTCGCGCGGTTCGCGACCGGAGTCTCGCGCCGCGCGCGCGTCTGGCTCTCGCGGCTCGCGTCTGGTCCTCGCGGCTCGCGAAACTCGACATCTTCAAAACAGCAATGATGCTACCAAAATCCGTCCGTCTCCCGGGGGCGGATGCTATCCGGGTCTCCTCCTAGACCAGCCTGCTTTAGTCCTGCAAAACAATCCCCGGGAGGTGTCCCGGGGAAGAAGCTCCGGTGTGATGATGAGATGGGGATAACGGAGAAGGAAAACGTACGGAAGGTGCTCTCAATATAAAGTAGAGAGATATATGTCACATACCTGGTTCACTGTTTGAGACTAGTATTTATAGCCAAGCTTGCCTGCCTGAGATAAGGTGCAGGACCACTTCTCCTTTGTCCCCGTTCGTCCTTCTTTCTTGTCCGGACGTGCCCCCTAGCGGGAAAGGCACCGCCCTTTCGGCGTTGGGCCATGGATCCCATTACCGGTCTAGCAGGCCCTTGGGCCGGTAATATCACTAGCCCCCCAGACCAGTCGCCCGGGTTTTCGTAATGCGGGGAACTGGTCTCATAACCTTCTCCTGAAGTTACTCTTGGTAGGGCCCATTCGTGTTAAAATTGGTTTCTGACAACTCCGCCTTTTCCCCTTCTGCATTGATCAGTACCTCGTTCACCGTGTCATCATTGCTTTTCCTCCTTTTGAGGTGGCGATTCCTATTCATCCGCCTATATAAGGGGCATAACCCCCCTTCTCACAAGTTACTTTCTGCAAAATCTCTCCAGACGCTCTGCTTACTCGCTCCCTCGCGTTTTCAACCAAGTAAGCCCTAACTCCCTATTCCTTTTTTCCTCCTCATGGATTCCCCGCTTCTCTCCAATTCTTCTTTGGACACCGAAGGAGTTCAAAATCAGTTTGAGGCCCGATTCCGGGCCGCTGATAACGTGATTTCCTCCCCTTCCTCCCCGGGCACCTCTTCCGAAGCTCTTAGTACGCCCCGGGGGCCCGTCGCCCCGGGTGCGTCGGCCTCGGATGGGGTGGGATCGCGCCTAGTCGAGCATCCTCATCATCCCCGCAAGGATCAGGGTGAGGAGTTCGGCGAGGAAGGCGGTGACGACATTCCCCGGGGGCCCACTCACGGGGTGCGCCCGGTGGGTATCAGGTTTTATGATGTCCCCGAAGACTCTCCTTCTTTACATAGGGATGTCTTGGATTTAGCCAAGCGTTCCTTTATTCCCTTTCCCCTTAATGCCTCATTATCCAAGCTTCCCCCGGGGGCCTCCGAGCGAGAGGCCGCGTGTATCCCGCGTATACACTTTCAATACGGGCTTAGCCTTCCCTTCCCTCCTCTCTTCCTCGAGATACTCACTTTCTATAAGATAGCCCCGGCCCAGATGCATCCTAACGGGGTGGCTCTGATCTTGGCTTTCCTTCTCAACTGCGCTAGATGCGCCATTTCTCCTACTCTTCTCCTCTTTCGCTCTTTTTATGCTCTACGGAAGGCGCACGCTTCTTTCCCGGGCGTCTTCTCCTTCAACATCCGTTCGGGGATAAAGGACTTCCTCCTGAGCAAACCCCGATCAGCCAAGGGGTATCTTTCCAAAGGCTTCTTCCTGTGCGACTCCCGGGTTTATCCCATGCCCGCCTGGAATGATTCCATTCTTCCAGAGGACAAGAAGCCTCTGTCCAATCTCCCTGCGGTCGTTGCTAGTGACCACAGCTTCCTCCGTCTTTCCCCCTTAGATATGGAGGTTTTTTACAAGAGTGGGAACGCGGGTTATTTCTGGCCTCGCGGGATCTATCCTAGCGACCTCTTCACGCTCCCGCGCATCTCTGCGGTGTGGCCGGATGGAGGTGCCCATTAAGGCTTTAAAACCGAACACATATTACTCTTTTTTTTTTATATATACACATCTCATGGTCTAATCTTTCTGTCTGCTTTGTTTCAGCTCAACCTACCTTGTACGCGGACGTCATGGCTTACACTGACAAGCCTTCCGGGGACGACGTTCCTGCCCGGGATACCCATCCGGATCCCCAGGCCCCTCCTCAACGAACGGCTTCCGGACTTCCTCCGACTGAGAACCCTGCCATCATTCCCCAAAAGCCCCGCGTGCCGCCGCGGTCTCGCCCACAGAGCTCCTCCGGGCCATCTTCTGAGGCCCGTACCCCTTCCAGCTCATCGCCTTCACCCGGACGCCGGTCCTTCATCCAGCACCCGGTTTATAGCGGCGGGGCAAGCTCGCGTTTCAAACGGCCACCTCCCGGGGAGCTGTCCGGGTCACCCCCTCCCTCTCGTCAAAGGACGCAGGACTTCCCTCCGCCTCCTCCTGCTCGCGATACTCTTCCGCGGGCTACTACTTCCGAGACCATCCCGGAAGAGAAAGAAGAGGTAACTACTTCAGCCTCGTTCTTCTCTTTAATATTTAATCCAAATTTTCTTAAGTTTATGTTCTATTTTGCAGAGTGTCGCCTTCGCCGACTCCCTCCTTTCAGACCCCCAGTTCACCGAGGCACTTAACCGGGGCTACTCCAAATATAGCGCGGGGCTGTTTGCCAAAATGGAGAAGGATCTCCGTGATACCCGGGAGAAGTTGGCCGGGCGAGATGACCTGGAGGTCCGGCTGGAGGCCTCCCAGAAGAAACTGGCTGACAGGGAGAAAAAGCTGGCAGACAAGGAGAAGAAACTTGCCGAAGTGGAGAAGAAATACTCTTCTCTGAAAAAAGACAAGAAGGATGCCCAGCTTGAGGCTCTTGACGCTGTGACCCAGAAGGTCCTCCGCTCGATCGACTTTGATCAAAAGCTGGAAGGCATCGCAGCCGCAGCAAGCGCGGTTGCTTGTCATGAAATGTACCGCAGCCTGCGGGGTTGGCTTCCGGGGCCCGCTCGCCTCGAAGCCCAGGCCTCCTATTACCGCCCCAAGGCCAACGACATGCTGAACCATCGCTGGAGATCCCTCCAAGAGATGGACCTGAAGAATCTGGTGCCCCAACTGTGGGAATCCCTGAGGATGTCCTCCCGGGCTCCTTCCGCTTCGGACATCAAGAAGGTCAAGCTGCCTGCGATTGATGATGCCTCTTGCCCTGACCCCGGCCCAGAAAACTTCAACACCTATGGGGTAGTCCCGGAGACGCCTCATTGGTCGGGCGATTACTATGAGTACTGCGCCGTGCCTGACAATTTTGGGTATCGCGCAGTCCACGATCAAGAGGGCAACTGCCGGGTAGGCCTTGGCGCGGGCCAGGACGATCTGCTGTATCAGTCCCGGAAGGCCACGCGGAAGGTGGGATTTCCTGCGCGGGTCGCTGATGAACCGGCGGTGGATGCTCCTGCCTATGCTGGCCCGGAATGGAGCACCGAGGACCTCGTAGAATTGGAGAGGCGGTACGAGAGGGCTCATACTGTTCCGGGGGAAGACAACTCTGCTGAAGACAATGTATAACTCTATTCTAGTTGTACATTATTTTTCCTTTTGTAATCCTTTTTATTTCATTTTGTAATCTTCCTCCCCCCGGGGAGCGTATGTAGAACTTTCGGCCTTAGTGCCAATTTTGATTAATGACAAAGTTCTACTTTTGACGAATTTACTATCTTTTGTAGTCTGAGCATTACTTAAAGGAAGCTCTCCCGCAAGAGCCCACCCCTTATATTTTCCCTCATCCGAACAGTTCCTCTGGTACCTACTTCTCTCTCCCCCGCGCTGGGTGTCTCCAATGCTCTTTTCTGCAAAGGAAATTAGCCCATTGGAGGTTTGGAGGCAACCAGGCTGACCGGGCATTGGCTGAGGCGGGATTAGATTGCTTTCTCCAGGAATTTGGGACAATCCGGGTACTGGTATCTTTCCTCAAGGCAGTTGAGGCCAAGTTCGGGTCGCTAAACCAGTGCTTCGATCTTGCCTCCGATCATATGCGGGAAGCTCTGAATTCTCACCGAACCATTGCCGAGTTGCAGGCCCTTCATGATGACTCTCAGAGTCGCACCACCAAGGAACTAGGTATGGTATGGGGCGAACTAGAGCGGGCGCAAGAAAAACTTAGAACCCTGGAGACCCGCTCCGCCCAGAACCGGCTTCTCTGTGATTTCGAGAAGGAGAACCGGTCCCTTACTCACAGGAATAGGGTCCTCCAGGATGCTCTACTAGTCACCCGGCTATCCTATCACCTGTTGGGTCTCAAGAATGGCCTAGTTGGGGTGTCTCCTCTCACCGACATTCCCGCCGGGGTTCGTAGGACAATGGAACGCATGGAGGCTAACCCGCAGAAGTTTGGCGAGGGAGCTCCCAATCATAAGGCCTATCTGGATGTCGTTGAATGGCATAATAAGATTGCCGCGGGAGAGGCTGAGCCCTATCCCTCTAGCCTTCGCCGAGTCCCTGCCCGGGTGGAGGTGGATGTGGCGTACGAAAGGTACGAGGACATGACCGTATCCATTGACCCGGACGAGGTGGCCCGTCGGATAAGACGCATCCGGGAGATTGCCGACTCTGGAGTCACCACAAAGGGGGTTAAAACCGCCGAGGGTACTCGTATTAGCCGGGAAGAGAAGGGTAAGAGCGCAGCAGTCATGTTTCCTAAGTACAGGTTCGTCACCTCTGCCGGGGTGAGAAGAATGCGCCTGGCGGAGCCGCTTCCAGAGGGATCTGTGGTCGTGCCTATCCCAGAACTGAACGAAGAGGACGCTGCGCAACTGGAAGAGGAGCTTGCGTGGAATCAAGCCCCGGATGCCCGCTTTGCCGAAGATCTCCTGTCTTCTCAATTCTTCGGAGGAGGTTTCCGCCCGGGTAACCCTGAGGGTGCTTCCGGGTCGGGCCCTAAATGGGTTTAAGGACGCGTAGATAAGAAAACCTGTATATAAAATTCTATGTAATTGTTCCTTTGCAATTTGTCCACATGTTCATGCGATGTATAAATTTCTTATGTAATTTAAAGATTGAATAAAATTGCCTTTCGAAAGAACCCTTCTCGTTAACTCTTCCTTACAACACTACATCTCTTGGTCCCCGGGCTTTCGTTCGAGCTCCGGGTCCACTCTAGCGGGGCACCCAAATGGGAGCTACCCATGGGTCCCTTTTTACAATTCTCTAAACCCGGAACGAGGTCAGACGTTGGGTTATCTCTCCGGGCATATTCATGCGTCCGGAAGGGGTATATTCATGCCTAGCATATTCATGCTTAGCGTATTCACGCTTCCCGGGGGGCATATCCATGCCTGGCATATTCATGCCTAGCATATTCATGCTTAGCGTATTCACGCTTCCCGGGGGGCATATCCATGCCTGGCATATTCATGCCTAGCATATTCATGCTTAGCGTATTCACGCTTCCCGGGGGGCATATCCATGCCTGGCATATTCATGCCTAGCATATTCATGCTTAGCGTATTCACGCTTCCCGGGGGGCATATCCATGCCTGGCATATTCATGCCTAGCATATTCATGCTTAGCGTATTCACGCTTCCCGGGGGGGGCATATCCATGCCTGGCATATTCATGCCTAGCATATTCATGCTTAGTGTATTCACGCTTCCCGGGGGGCATATCCATGCCTGGCATATTCATGCCTAGCATATTCATGCTTCAGTAGCTGTGGTACGATGCGGGGCGCTCTACTTCCCGTAAAACCTTCTCAGGTTAGCTACGTTCCACCTTCTGGGGATCTCCTTTCCCTGCTTGTCCCCCAGCACATAGCTCCCTCCCGGGTATGCTTCCTTGATCTTGTATGGCCCTTCCCAGTTGGGCGCAAGTTTGCCCTCCGGGGCTTGGTGGCTCTTATCGTTTCTCCTCATTACCCAGTCTCCTGGGATGAAAACTTCTTTCCGCACCCTTCTGTCATGATACCTCTTTACTCGCTCCTTCACCTTGGCTTCCTGAAGTGCCGCATTCTCTCGCTTCTCTTCCAGGAGATCCAAGTCAAGGCGTCGTCCATCGTTTTCTTCTTCCGGGCGCTGGTATTGAGTTCGAGGGCTTGGGATCCCAATCTCTGCGGGTATTACTGCCTCTGACCCGTACACCAAGCCATACGGGGATTCCCCGGTAGCCGAGCTTTCTGTAGTCCTATGGGCCCAAAGAACGCTGGGTAGCTCCCAGATCCAATTTCCCCGCGCGCCTTCCAAGCAGGTTTTTAGTCCCTTGATGATAGTGCGGTTGGTGACCTCTACTTGCCCGTTCGCCTGGGGGTGGTAAACCGACGTCAACTTCTGCTCTATGCCATACTTGATACACCATGATTTGAAAGGATCGTTCTCGAACTGCGCCCCGTTATCTGTGACTATGACCTTCGGGATGCCGAATCGACAGATGATGTTCTTCCAGCAAAACTTGACGCAAGTTAGTCCCCGTATGTTGGTGAGCGGTTCTGCCTCCACCCATTTGCTGAAGTAGTCGATCGCCACAATCAAGTATTTGGCTCCTCCCGGGGCAGTCGGGAATGGTCCGACCAAGTCAATTCCCCATCTGCTGAACGGCCAAGCTCCTGTGACTCCGACTAATTCTTCCCGGGGAACGTGGATTAGCGGGGCAAATGCCTGGCATGCCAAGCACCTCTGTATATGTTCTTCCGCGTCTTTGAACAACGTCGGCCAGTAATACCCCAGCCTTAGGATCTTTCTGGCCACGGTGCGAGCCCCTTGGTGGCTCCCATTAGATCCTTCGTGCACCTCCCGGATGAGGTGTTGGCCTTCCAACCTTTCTACACACTTTAGCAACGGCTGGAGATACCCTCTTTTGTACAGCTCCCCTTCCTGAATCACATACTTAGGCGCCTTCACTCTTAGCTTCCGAGCCTGAGCCTTATCCTCCGGGGTAGTTCCTTCTTCTAGGTACGCCCGCATAGGCGTGATCCAGGACTCTTCCTCGTTCACCAGCATTACTTGATCGCTCTCCTGGTAGCTTCTTCTTCCCAGTACCTCCATGTACAGCTTTTGGTCGGGCTCAGGTTTTAATTCCGAAGAAGCTAACTTGCTTAAAACGTCTGCCTTACTGTTCTGCTCCCGGGGAACTTGAACCAAGTTGAAGGCTTTAAACCCGGCTATCAGAGATTTTACCGTTTCCAAGTACCTTTGCAGGCTCTTTTCCCGGGCTTCATACTCTCCTTTTACTTGCTGCACCACAATCTGGGAATCACTGTGTGCCGTGAGGGTTTTGATTTCCATCTCCTTTGCCAACCTTAACCCCGCGATCAAGGCTTCATACTCAGCTTCATTGTTGGTTGTTTTGAAAGCGAATTGGACTGCATAGGGATACTCCTTCCCCTCCGGGCTGACCAACAATACTCCCGCTCCACTGCCCCCGGAGTGCGCCGATCCATCCACATACAACTTCCAAGTCAGGTCTGTCCCGGCCTTCGTTGTATTCTCCGGAGATTCAGGCATCTCCTGTTCTTCACTGATCCTTGCTTCTGATTCCAACAAGAAGTCCGCTAGGGCCTGGCCCTTGATCGCCCTCCTTGGCTCATACCGGATTTCATATTCTCCCAGCTCTATGGCCCATTTCATCATTCTCCCTGATGCCTCCGGCTTGAACATAACCTGTCTTAGCGGGTAATTGGTAAGGACCACTATAGGGTGGCCCTGGAAGTAGGGTTTAAGCCTCCTTGAAGCATGCACCAGAGCCAGAACCAACTGCTCCAACTCGGTGTACCGGGTTTCTGCCCCCCGAAGTGCCCGGCTAACAAAATAGACTGGGTGCTGCCTTCCCTCCTCTTCTTTGATTAGCACGGCACTTACCGCCTCCCGGGACGCCGCTATGTACAGAAAAAGCTCCTCCCCCGGGAGTGGCTTCTTTAAAGTTGGCAACTGTTGAAGATGCTCTTTCAGGCTTTGAAACGCCTTCTCACATTCCTCGGACCACTCAAACGCCTTGGCCCTCCTGAGTATGTTGAAGAAAGGCAACTGCCTATCTGCCCCCTTTGATAGGAATCGACTGAGAGCCGCGAGAGACCCTGTCAACCGCTGTACTTCTTTCACTGACCTGGGAGAGGTCATCTTAGCTATGGCCTCCACCTTCTCCGGGTTGACATCGATGCCCCGGCTTGACACCATAAACCCCAAGAACTTCCCCGCACCCACTCCAATGGTACTTTTGGAGGGGTTCAGTTTTAGATTGCTCCGCTCTAGCTTTTCGAACATCTCCTCCAGGTCATTCAAGAAAACCCCGTAAGCCTTGCTTTTGACCACCATGTCATCGACATACACCTCCATGTTTCTTCCCACTTGGTCCTTGAATAGTTTGTCCACCATTCTCTGATATGTGGCCCCCGCGTTCTTCAGCCCGAAGGGCATTTTCTTGTAGCAGAAGGTCCCGAAATCGGTGATAAAAGAAGTCTTTGCCTTGTCCGCCTCGTCCATCTGCACCTGGTGATAGCCTTTATGTGCATCAAAGAAGGCTAGCACTGAATACCCCGCGATGGCCTCCGCCAGTCGATCCAAGTTCGGGAGAGGATAGCTGTCTTTGGGGCAACATTTATTCAGATCTGTAAAGTCGATACACATGCGCCAGTTTCCATCATGCTTCTTTACTAAGACTGGGTTAACTATCCATTCCGGGTAAATAATTTCCTCGACCACCCCGGCTCTCTCCAGCTTCTTAACTTCACTCTTTATAAATTCCGCTCTTTCCGGGGCTACAGGTCTTTTCTTCTGCCTGATTGGTTTAGTTGCCGGGCTTATGTTCAGCTTGTGTACCCCCAATTCTGGCAATACTCCTACCATATCCTCCGGGCTCCATGAGAACACTCCTTGGTACCTAGCCAAGAGTTCCTTCAGTGCGCCTTTTACTTCTTCCGGGAGATCCTTTCCCACCGTGACCGTCCCTTTGTCTGCCACCTGCATCTCCTCCAACTCTTGGTGGGGAGTTTCTCCGTGTACCGCCCCTACTGCTTTCTTTGCGTCCAAGACCGCCGTCATCATACAACTTCTTGCGACTGCTTGGCTACCCCGCACGACCGCCACACCCTGCGCAGTGGGGAACTTCATCGTCAGCAGATACGGACAACTCGCTGCCCGGGCTTGGGTTAGCCATGGTCTTCCTATGATTACGTTGTACGGTGAGGGTGCATCAATAACCGCAAAGTTGCATGTCACCGAAATCCTCTTGCTCCGGTCCTTCTCATCCACCATGCACACTGCGAGGGGAATAACACCTAGTGGAACTTCGGGTTTACCCGTGAACCCTGACAAGGGAGACGAGGGGGGTTTCAGGTTCTGTCTCCCAATTCCCAACTGATCGAAGCAAGAAGCGAACATGATCTCCACGCTGCTTCCATCGTCCACAAACACCCTTTTGACCAAGAAGCCTTCGATCTCCGCCGTTACCACCATTGGGTCAGAATGGGGTATCTGTGGCGGGGCTGCATCCGCTTCAGAGAAGGTGAGAGCCTCATCGAGGCGAAACCTTTTCCCCTGAATCTCCCCCGGGGGAACATACCGGGTGCGGGCCCGGATAGCGGAAACTGACTGGCATGCTTCTCCAACTTCCCCACTGATCACGTTGATCATCCTGTTGGGTATTGGGGCCGGGTCCACTGCTTGGACCGGTGCAGCGGCTATTGCAGGCCTCCCTGGGGCCCTGTTGCCTTGGTTGCCTTGGTTTCTCCCGTTTCCTCTCCCCGGGTTAGGCCTCCACCTCCTGCGGGGCGGCTCCTGAGGTTGGTCCCGGGGATTCTCCTTTTTTGCCTCCGCTGCCACGCAATCTCTCAGCTGTCCCCGCTCTATCAGTTTTTCTATCTCGTTCCTCAGCATCCTACACCCCTCTGTCGCATGCCCGTAAGACTTGTGGTAGGCGCACCACTTGTCCGCGTTTTCCCTAGACGGGGTCCCATGGATAGGCAACGGATCCGGGAACAGATCCTTGTGAATAGCATGAATCTCCGTTCGGGATTTGCTGAGCGGGGTGAAACTGTCCGCCCTTGCCCGGTTTGCTGTTGCGGGAGCGGGGTCCCTCCTACTTGGGTCTGCCGCTCTCCTTCTTTCTATCTTGTCCGGGAGAAATCCCCCAGATTCTTCCTTTCTCTTTCGCGTGGCATCATTAACCGCGCAGTATAGTTGCACCGCCATTTGCAAGTTGTGAAAGGTTTCCGGGATATTTTCCATCAACTTCTGGAACAACGCCATATCCCTCAAGCCGTTTATAAACCCGCTAATCACCGCCTTCTCCTGCTGCTGCCTGTCGACAACCTTCATGCTATCGTCCATGTACCTTCGATAGTACTCCATTGACCCTTCTGCCGGGTAGCCAAAAGCTCGGTCAACTGCTTCCCTTCCTTCTTTAATCCAGCGTATCTGAACAGCAAGGCCTTAGAGAAATCGTAGTAATCTCTGAGACTTTCTCGAGGCAAGGAATCGAACCATGAAAGACAGTTTCCTCTCAGGTAACAGCCCACCAACTTGCATCTTAATTCCTCCGGGAAGTCCCGTGACACCATCAGGTTCTGGTACGTCCTGACAAACTCTTCCGGGTCTGTCTCTCCATTGTATGTCGGGATTCCCTCCGGGGTCCGAAGGCCCGGCGGCCATGGGTACGCAAGCACTCGAGGTACCCAAGGGGAGGTAGGTTTAGCTCCGTTTCTTCCCACTAGTTTGTCTAGTCGAGCCTCCAAAGAGTTGGGGTCCTGCTGAGCCACCTGATAGCCCCGCATCCTATCGTCCTCCCGATAGTATTTCTCTTGGTAACCATAGTTCATCCCCATTGATCCGTGCATGGGCAAGGAATACTGGATCGGGTTCCCCTGGGTTCCAGGGGCCTGATAACCCAACGACTCCACCGGCATGACTGGCAGGCCATACCCAACTTGTCCCGCCCCCCAGCTGGAACGCGGGTAATAGGGTGGAGCGTGTGGAACCAAATTCGATTGTTGTCCCGTAGCCATTCCCCCTCCGACCCCAAGACTTGGAGGGAATGAAGGTGGGACGGTGGAAGAGTTCACACGCCCCTGTATCCTTGGCGGCTGAACGACTCCGTCCAGGTCGATAACCTCTCTTTGGTACCCCAGAAGAGGTCCTGCCTGGTCTCCCCCAGGCTCCCTCCGCCTACGATTTTCCCGGGTAGAGAGTACCCACTGGCGGTACAACTCCTTGTTGGCTCTCATGAATTCCAACGCCGCCAATTCTTCCGCCTCGGCTAAGGATTGCCCCTCCTCCCGGGCTTCAGGTCCCTGGGTCCGGGGACTGCCTCCCCCGGCGGGCCTTGGTTCTTGCTCCTCCTGGTACTCTCTTTCCGAGTCAGCTTCGTCGGAGGCAGTTTCCACATGGCCATCCTGCGGTACCCCTAGCTCCCGCTGGTGTCTAGCCTCCTCCTGCAACTGCCTCAAGGTCACCTCATCCCCCGGGGGTGGAAGAGAACCACCCCCTGAGGGTGCCGCGTTCTTCTTCGGGCGCCCGCGCCCTCTCCTTGGCGACTCCATCATGCGAAGGTGGAGAAGTCCCACTGGGCGTGCCAATTGATGCTACCAAAATCCGTCCGTCTCCCGGGGGCGGATGCTATCCGGGTCTCCTCCTAGACCAGCCTGCTTTAGTCCTGCAAAACAATCCCCGGGAGGTGTCCCGGGGAAGAAGCTCCGGTGTGATGATGAGATGGGGATAGCGGAGAAGGAAAACGTACGGAAGGTGCTCTCAATATAAAGTAGAGAGATATATGTCACATACCTGGTTCACTGTTTGAGACTAGTATTTATAGCCAAGCTTGCCTGCCTGAGATAAGGTGCAGGACCACTTCTCCTTTGTCCCCGTTCGTCCTTCTTTCTTGTCCGGACGTGCCCCCTAGCGGGAAAGGCACCGCCCTTTCGGCGTTGGGCCATGAATCCCATTACCGGTCTAGCAGGCCCTTGGGCCGGTAATATCAAGCAACACACACCCTCGCGGTTCGCGACCTAGGGTTCGCGGCCCGCGAGAGTGTGCCTTCACGCCACTTCTACGACCGGTTCTTCAATGTATCAATCGCGGTCAGGACGGTCATAGAAGGTCTTCAAATCATTCAAATCCATCGCAAGTGCAATTCAAGATCGAAATGCACGTCTTCAATTTCAAACCACTATGAATGATTCGGTCTAAAAGTCTAATATAAATCTACAAAATACTATCTAAAACAGCTCTCAAATGCTACAAAATAAGAGTATATCTAGGGTCTATCACTTTAGGGTTGGAAATACTCTCAATCGTAGTTTCATCGATGTGCCTTTGATAGTTCACTAGATAATACTCGTGCTTTTGCACGGATGAATTTTCTTGAACCTCTTTATTAGGTACATTGTAAAACTTTTTTAAATTTGAACACAAAAAGAAAATATTAAATATTTAAAATATTATAACTGTTATTTATTCACCTATTGAAGAATTATTAACCGTCAAACATGTTATTTGAAAAGTTGAAGTAAAAGACTTAAAAAGAGGATAAAGTTGCTAATAGATTAATACAATTATGTTTACACCATTAAAAGGTTTAAAGAGGCATCCAAGTTAAAGGTAGCATTAGGAAGGCTCTATATGTCTTAGAGCATCCGCAATGGTTTGAACTTAAGGACCACTTCTTAAGTGACATATCATCATTTTTGACAAAAACTAACTAAAATCATTTAGCAACAATGGTAAGAAAAATAAGAAGCACTTCTTAATTGTTACTTCATCATTTTTAATTTTTTTATTTCAAATTATTAAGACAACAACTTTCATTCATTGGTTAGCTAGACACAAAAAAAGAGACAAGCACTCCCTAAATAAAGAGCAAGTCCTTATTAAGGAGTGGTTCTTAAAACTCCACAATGGTCATTTCAAAATAAGCAGTGCTCCTTATTAAGAAAAGTGCACTCAAGGAGCACCATTGTGGATGCTCTTACTTCTCTTATAAAGTATAAAATAAATTATACTACGTACAAATACAATGCAGTGGGCTTTCATTATATATACTTCCAACATTCAACACAAAAATACTACAATTTGAAAAGATGTAGTTTCAATAGTCAATGTGTGTATTCTCAAAGTAGAAATACATTTCAAACAATATGAATCCTAACTAAAGAGTAAAGAGTTCTTATACAAACAATCAGTTCTTTCATACTATCAATTAAAACTTCCTAACAAAACTGATGCTCTTAGCGAGATTTTTCATGCTCATCAGTCATCACCAAAGTCCTTTACGACATCACATGAGCATCCGAAGATATTCCTTTCATCACTATCGCCATAGAACTGCATAATCCAGCCCTTTTAATTGGTTGCTCCAAGCTTATTTCATAAAATTAAGATAACTAAACTATCAATCAACTAAAGTAAAATAAAACAAAAGCTGTAATTGTTAAATAAAGTACAAAAGCAATATTCATCCTCTAGCTTATTTTTCTTACAGTTAAACTTGCAACTTTGTTCTATATTTAGATTGCACAAAACTGAAGCAACGACATAGCAAGAAATTCAACCAACTGCCTTGGTGGTTCTCACTTGTAATCAAAGCACTGTTGTTGCTGCATGCTGTGAGAAAAATGAAAAATTAACAGTTTCTAGCAGCACCACTATGAGTTAATGGTCTTGGACCTGAAGAAACTA
This sequence comes from Cruciata laevipes, assembly GCA_963678965.1. NCBI lineage: Eukaryota > Viridiplantae > Streptophyta > Magnoliopsida > Gentianales > Rubiaceae > Cruciata > Cruciata laevipes. The sequence goes on from OY787635.1 coordinate 14,036,365, forward strand.
TGCAGATGAATGCAAATAGTTTGAAAGATGAACAGATAACTACAATCTTCATCACAATTTCTAGAAAATTTAACTGTAGTCATTGGACATCCTATATTTTTTAGTCAGCCTATGAATATAAAAACCGCTCGAGATCCAAACCTCACCAGATGTTCAATTTGAAGAGTCAACTTTTAGGTCATAGGATTAGCTCGTCTGATAGAGAAAAACGTGCAGGCTGATGTGCCCTGGAACATACAAAGCAAAGCACATAATAAAGTCTAATAAAACCAGAGATTAAAATCTTTTGATTGATGTGGTGATTAATCAAGGCAACTGCAAGTTGCAACACATAATAAAACCATGATACAATGAAAAATAGACAAATAAATTCTCATCACAAATTCACAATTTCAACAGCTCATAATGCAAAAGAAATTAATTATTGAAAGTAGCTACAACTTCGACAGTTTCAGCTGCTTCCAGCACTGGTAAATCATCGGAACAACAGGGAACAAACACCAAAAAAATGGTCAGGGCACCTTCCAGAGCTAATCTTCACTACCAAACATCAACATATAGTTTACAACATACAAAACCAGCTCATCTAATATCAAACAGGAAAATAAAGGAAGAAAATATCAAAAGGTTAAATCTAACCTGGTTATACAAACGTGAATTCCTCCACAGCAAGATTTAGGCAAGTGTTCAAATCATCTTCAATATTCCATAGAATGGAAATTTAGTCTAACCTATGATCAAAATAGTTTGTTAGTTCTAATATTATATTGCAGCAAAAGATGGAAGTGTACCTCTTACAATCATCTTAGTAATGGCAAACAAATTTCCTTCAATCCAAACAAAATAAAATTTCGTGATGAATTGCTTTGCTTTTGTGATGAATTGCTGCAGTATCAATTCTGCAACGAATATGGCTATCAAAGCATTGAGTAAGAAACATGAACATTTGCATACATGTCCCTTGCATTCGCAACTCAAAGCCCTGAAACAATGATCAAAATAGAGTGTTAATTGTAATTAACACATATCATTACCTTATTGATCACGTATTAATTCCAATGGAGGTTGTATGGTAGTTTAATTATATCACAACCTTAACAAAATCAAAAGCATGAGGTTTTTGATAGGGACTTTCTCAACTTATGTCCAGAAAGTGAATAGAAAATCAACCACTCAAGTGTGGTCCTCTAAAAGACTAAAACTATAACAAAGCATGAGGATTAAAAATACTATGTGAATCACACTTGAAATTTGATATGGTATGATTAAAGTTTTCTGTGAGAAATAGAAAGATTTGAGAAAAAGAACCCAACCTAGTTGTAACAATTAGAAACCAACCTATAATACATCTTCTTCATGCCCTCCAACACATCCAGTATCAAATGGTGCAGGTTACCAGCCACCACCTGTTCTTCTGCCTTGGCCACCCTCACCAGCTTCAATACCCCATCCGACACATAATCAATCAATGCCCAATTTCAGCTCTGTTAATAATTAGTAAATTTCAACTGGCCGAAATAAAACTAACAATCACCTCCACAGCAAATCGAGTGAGTTCCTGGATCTCATTGCAGTTCTGGGAGGACGATTCAAGGTGGGGAGCTCCGACGACAGCCTCTCTCTCGATAAAACCTAACTGCCGATCAGATTACAAAACAAAGATAATCGAAACAGAGGGAGATGAGAGCACTATACCGGAAATATAATATTCTTGTGGTTCATTGATAAATGCAGAGAAGTGTATTGAAGAAGCTTTTGCCTAAAATAAATTATTATTTTTAGCTTCTCAGAATTGTACGGAAGAGAGAAACATGGCCATGTTCATCAAGCAATGAATCTGCAAGCTAATTTTTGAAAAAGATTGATGCAGAGGTGGAAAAGAAAATTACTTGCTTGGAGGAAGAAAGATTACAGAGGAATTAAGTTCGGGGTCGTTTGGTTCATGTGGGAATTAAGTTCCCACAGAATTTGTATTTACTCGGAAATTAATTCCTCCATAAAAATACTCAGAATTTGTCTAAACTGTTTGGTTGCAAATTCGTATTTTATAATTCCTAGGATTTTATTTACCACACGTTGTTTGGTTGACCTCTCGTATTTATTTTGAAATCTAAAAATTGACGCTACAGATAAAACGGGAGGGAAATAAAATGCGTGAATTGGGGAGAAAACGGTAATATCCTATTATGGTCGACGCGTATTTCATTTCGACCTAGGTAGAGCTCGGAAACAAATTTCCCACATTGTGTGGGAAATAGAATTTCCGCGGAAATGGTAATTCCAGTGTTTTTATCATTATACGTCAACCAAACAACAATCCAAAAGGTTAAATGCTCAGAATTGGTAATTACAGCGTTTTGTACGCGAACACGAGCTCGAAGAATGGAGAGGGGAGGAGAATAATAGTCCAGAAGTGTTGGAAAATAAAATGCCGGAGAGGAGTAACTCTAATTTCAGATTATATTTTAGTTTTTTAAAAAAAATTGGGTCTTTTGTGGAAGCATCACGTGGCAAATTACGTGGCGCTAGAGATCCTACTTTGATATATAGTATAGATTATCAACTAGATAATAACATGCTTTTGCACAGATGTAAATTTAATTATTATTATATTTTAATCAATTTAATTTATTTTTTATTGATAAGTTAAATATATCTTGATCTTTTTACTGTTTATTCAAGGGTTGTGTGACTACAAATAATAACTTCAATAACATGTATGTTTTTTGAAAAATGTCACTGTGAAATAAAATAAGGTTTATCGAGGATGCAACTTAAATGAAACCATGGAAATCTAGATTCTATAAGAGTATAGCTGATTGATAAAAGAGAAAAATAGGATATCTAATAATGCAAATAAGACTAATCTCTTAGAATAGAACAGAATAAGGTGAATAGTACATTTGTTAATATGGTTGTGCTGAAACTGAATATCAGATTTTAAACCTCATCTATTGCTAAGGAGAGGCCGGTGACTCAAAACTGCAAGACGGGTGTGATGCGTTAACCTTCACTGACTCATCAAACGCAACTAAGATTCCACAACTTTCTGCCTCTAGTGACCTTGCTACTCCATCGACCTCCTTAATGCTTTTTCCCGTAGTTGTAATTTTCACTAATTCCTGTATTTCCAATGAAGATGCATGTTTTTTACTGTGGCATCAAAAAATGGAAAGCATCAAGAAGTATAGATAACAGATCAAACATACAATATATCATTCGTGAATAACAGAGATTTAAAGAAAGTTACTTATTACCTCTTTACACTTTCAGGAATACTTACCAAGCAGAAGAAAAGCGAGCACACTCAAGCATACTTTCCTTAGCAGTTAGCATGAACTTTCACTATGAACTTTCAGCCAAGAAGTGATGTCAAAATCTCACACTTTATTCTGAAACATGAATAAAAAATGGCTTAAATCAAAGAAAAAGTAAAACGATTATAAAAAAGCACACACATTAAATCACTTTCAATTTAACTAAGTCAAGACATGGAGAGTATAGTAGAGTATAGACAGGCCACAACATATAACCTGGAAACCAAGAAACATAAAACAAAGGGACATATTATAGTCAGGTACTGTTGAGGAAGATAACACTCAGAAATTTTAAATCACATAAATGAATAAATAATTCGAACTGACCTCATAGACATCTTCATGCCTGAGTAGGCAGGATCTGCATAAAACCAAAGCTGTGACCAGTGTATATAAAAGGTCAAGACACAAGTTAATTAGTAAAGACTCGTTGAATAAAATTGCTTCAATAAATTCACAAAGACTTCCGAATGGAATGCAGCAGTTTTTCCATTGCTGGGAAAAAAAAATTACCTCCTCACGAAGCTGTAGGATTTCTGCAAATTTTCTGATGATTCCCAGTGAGATTATCAGACTGCATAGAACATTTACTCTGATTGAAAACAAAGATATTTCTAAATTAACTCCAACAGGCAGAAAATTAAAGCATAAGTCACCACAAACAGGATCTAGAGGAGGTCTCTTACTCATTCTTTTAATTTGCTTCAAGCAATTTATCAAACAGGCTTTGCTCAACAAATAGTTACTTTGCTAAACATCAACCTACATTCAAGTGGAGATCAAAGTAGTTTCAATTCAAAAAAATATAGATGCGTAAATTAACAGAGTTGCAACTCCAAGGCTATTGGGCAGTATATATTTTTGACACTGAGCAGCTATTGAACAACTACTGAGCAGATCAGTCAAATATTTTATTTAAACAAAACAATCAAATAGGAATATGACGAACATCCTTACGCCAGCCTCCATTAAAAGGTTGGGAAAGATAAAAGGTTCTTGTAAGAGCTCTGTTAAAAATCACCAATCACTGATCGTTATAGCCATAAAAACCAAGTCTGATGTTATTACAAAAATCTTCTGTAAGTTTGAAAAGAGCAAAGAAAGAAACATATCAGGCTTACATCTTACGGAAATTTAAAAATTACATTGATTACCAATTATAATTGCATCTAAACTGACAACAAACTAAAATCAAATTAGCATTTCAACATGTTAAAATAACATCAAACCATTATAACATACTGAACAATTAGCTCACAACTGAGCTCACCAACATAAAATCAATACGATAAACACACATTCAGTGCAAGAAAATGACAGGGATCGAACGACCTTATCTATTATCTTTAAATCAGGATGCCAGAAATCATAGTGCAGACAACTTTCTCGAGAATATGCAAAAGTAAAAAATATTGATGATACTCAGATATGATCAGCAAAACTCTGAAATGCAGGCATAATGAATAAGTTCATGCTAGCAATAGTCCCGTAACTCTCATACCTTATAACATTAAATAATTAAACGCATACTACATTAATCCTGAGCTGAACACAGAGCACACAAAGATATATTTTTAAGTACTTTTACAGGAAATGAGACTCATATCTGCAAAAAACAACGTTAAAAATCAGTAAAATTCTGATTGAAAGAGATGCAATTCCATTTCAAACTGAGCCAGAACCTGCAATAATCGTAACACAAATAAAACAACGTTAATAGTCATCACCACACATTGGTATGAGAGGTTTGATATCAGTTAAACGATAAACTCTAATAGAAGAACAGCATCCAGTTTAAGTAAACTGTCAACATAAAATACACCCTGCCACACAAAATAAACTCTTTTTTTTTTCCAGCAAAAACATAATATGATTCGACAAAGTTTTGTTGATTAACTGAAATATGGAAAAAAATTGTTGCTTAACTTTTAAAGCTTCCTCTATGATGATTCCAGGCATGGACTTAACTTTTTAAAGCATGATTCCAGGCCTTAATGGGTACTGCAGATACAAAAGTTTAGCAGAGATTAATTACTAACTGGGAAGGAAAAGGCAAAATTAATAACTAACAAAACATGAAGGAAAAGGCAAGATTACTTACTAACTCGGAAGGAGAGGGCGCAGTCCATAAACCAGGTAGAGAAGTTTAAGCTTCCGAGGATCGGTGAAATCCCCAATTACAGTCGATGAATAAAAATCTGGAGTGCAGGCATGATGTGTATAAAACTTAAAGCTTGCCAAAGCTAATGATTTTCGTGCTCAAGTAAAATCAGAAAATAGGCTTACTGCTCCAATCAAATTAGAACAGATGTGGCGGCAGCCGATCGAAGAAGAGACGATCCAGGCAGAATGAGATCGGAGACGACGCAAGGGATTCGATTATTGCAAAAACCAGTTTGAAACTAAATTCGAAGGAACATCGGACAGATTTGATGGAAAGAGAATTGAAAGAAAAGAAGCTCTAGAAAACGGATATCGTCCTGAGCACGATTGACGGATATCACCAAGTGGCAAATTTAATGTGAGAGCGCCACATGGCGCTAGAGATTCTGCTTTGATATATAGATAGATAGATGTAGATTTTGTATGGCTTAATTGATCCTCATTTATTTTATAATTCTTTGATTGTATATACTACTCAAGCTCTGTAGATTAGTTCAGTTCAGTTTTGTGAAAATGTAATTTGTGAAATTCAGATAAATTCAGTCGTGCTGAATCTTTTTTCAATTCATTTCATTTCAGTTCAGTTCAGTTCGGTTCCATTTAATTCAATTCAGTTCAATTCTGTTGTGAAATTCATTTCAACTCAGTTCGATTCAGTTAAGTTCATTTCAATTCAGTTCAGTAAGTCATAAACTCTAGCAAAGAGGGTGTAAGAATACAAAGAGAATTGTGGGAATTGTGTGTGTTATTCACCACGAGGGGTATGATATATATACAGTTACAAAGAGTATTCACCAAGAAAAGGATTCTGTCTATACAATCTAAAAGGGAAAAGGATATACACAAAATATTCCCTAATACTCCTCCTCAAGTTGGAGCATGAAGATCACGAATGCCCAACTTGCCAAGCAAAACTTGAAACTGAGCACGACCAAGGGCTTTAGTGAAAAGATCAGCTGGTTGGTCCTTAGTGGAAATATGAGAAGTAACAACAGTACCAGACTGAACAAGATCACGAACAAAATGACAGTCCACCTCAATGTGCTTTGTCCGTTCATGAAACACAGGATTGGCTGCAATGTGAAGAGCAGCCTGACTGTCACAAAATAGTCGCATAGGAGCAGTGTGAAGAACCCCCAAAGAGCGAAGAAAAGCTTTCACCCACAAAAGTTGACAGCAAGTGTAAGCCATAGCGCGGTACTCAGCCTCAGCAGACGAACGAGAGACCGTAGCTTGCTTCTTTGTCTTCCAAGACACAGGCGAATTTCCGAGCATAAGGAAGTAACCCGTCAGAGAACGACGAGTAATAGGACAAGTAGCCCAGTCTGAGTCACAATAAGCAGTCAACTGAAGGGAACTGCGTGCAGACAGGAATAAGCCTTGGCCAGGATGACTCTTCAAGTAGTGCAACACACGTAAGGCAGCTTGCCAATGAGGAAGGCATGGTGACTGCATAAACTGAGCGAGTGTATGAACCGAATAGCTCAGCTCAGGTCGAGTAATGGTAAGGTAAATTAATCGTCCAATGAGGCGACGATAACGGGCAGGGTCATCAAACAGGGGCTCTTTCACACGGGCAAGGTCATGTTGAGGCTCCATCGGAAAGTCAACCGGTTTACTGGCTGAAAGTCCAGCATCAGATAAAATATCTAGGGCATATTTCCGTTGACACAAAAATATCCCATCTGGGCCGCGAGCCACCTCGATTCCCAAAAAATATTTCAAGGGACCAAGATCCTTCATGTGAAAACAAGAGCCCAAATACTCCTTAAGGCTGGCAAGGAGAGTAGGTGAGCTGGAGGAAATGACCAGATCATCAACATAAAGCAATACATGCATGGAAACTGAACCCCGAAGAAAGGAGAAAAGGGAGTATTCAGCCTTGCTTTGTACGAAACCAAAGGTCAACAAGGCAGTAGATAGTTTTGCAAACCAGTTACGAGGAGCCTGGCGTAAACCATAAAGGGACTTCTGAAGTTTACAAACCAGTCCAGGAGATGAACCATAACCAGGCGGCGGACGCATGTAGACTTCCTCGTGAAGATCACCGTGAAGAAAAGCATTGTGAACATCCATCTGATGAAGCTCCCAACCACGAATGACAGCAACAGTAAGAAACAGACGAACAGAGTCCATCTTGGCAACCGGAGCAAAGGTTTCCGTGTAGTCAGTTCCCTCAATCTGACGGTTACCGAGAACAACCAAGCGCGCCTTATGACGCTCGATGGATCCATCAGACTTGAACTTGGTGCGAAAAACCCATTTACTGCCAATTGCTTTCTTGCCTGGAGGAAGAGGAGACATGGTCCAGGTGCCATTTCGCTCGAGAGCACTGATTTCCTCAGACATTGCAGTCTGCCAATGAGGATGTTTAGAAGCCTCCAGGTAGGTCGTAGGATCTGCACTAGAAGTTACCGCATACAAAAATCTAGAATGCGAAGCAGAAAAATTATCATAATTTACAAAATCAGAAATAGGGTATTGAATACCTGAAGACAGAGAAGGCAATGCAGATGAAGTAGCATGGGGGGGTTTAAAAGCAGCGAGAACGTAGTCTTTGGTCCAAGCTGGTGCAGTCTTAACCCGAGTACTAAGTTGACGAGGCGGCGGAGGAGCTGAAGAGGCCTGGACCGGTGGCGGAGTTGGAGTGGCGGTCCGAAGAAGCCGAACCGGTGACTGAAGCGGCATAACTGGCGACGGCTGGACCAGTGGCGCATGAACCGGAGACAGCCGAGACAGAGTTGGTTGAACTGAAGATGGGCGAACCGGAGGTGGTTGAACCGAAGGTGGCTGGACCCGAGTCGGCTGAACCGTTGGTGGTTGAACCGGAGATGGCTGGCCCGTCTGAACAGCAGGTTCGGCCAAGATATCCGAACCCAGTGGACTGTTTTGGGACGCGGCCAGCGGTGGGAGGAGGCCGGAATCATCATAAAAAATCGGAGATGGAACCGGAAGTGAAGAGGTTGGAACAGCAGCAGAGGAAGCTTTAGCAAACGGAAAGATATGCTCGTAGAAGACTATATCACGACTGTCGAAGAAGGATTCAGATTCAATGTCATAAAGATGAAATCCCTTCTTCCCAGGTGTATAGCCTAAGAACACACAACAGCGGCTCCGTGAGGCGAACTTATCGCGAGGGCGAGGAAGCACAGAAGCAAAGCAAAGACAGCCAAATACACGAAGCTCCGAGTAGGTAGGTGGAGTTCCATAAAGTAGTTCAAAAGGAGAACGATTCTGAAGCAAAGGTGAAGGAGTTCTGTTGATGAGGTAGGCTGCCGTATGAATGCACTCTCCCCAAAAGCGAATAGGTAAGTTGGCCTGAAACATCAAAGCACGAGCGACGTTGAGTAAATGTCTGTGCTTTCTTTCAACACGGCCGTTTTGTTGAGGAGTGTAGACAATAGTGGTGTCGAGAAGTATGCCTTCGTCTGCAAAGTAGTTCTGGAGAGGTAAGAACTCTGTTCCATTGTCAGTCCGAACCCAGCGAATTCGTCGATTAAACTGAGTTCTAACTAAAGCACAAAATTGCTTGAATTTAGAAGCTACATCTGACTTATGAACTAATAACTGAACCCAGACATGTCTAGAGTAATCATCGACAATAGTTAAAAAATAATAAGATCCATTTGATGAGGAGGTTTTGTAAGGCCCCCAGACATCACAATGAACTAAATCAAAAAAATCAAATGCTTGAGACAAGCTTACAGGGAAAGGATGCCTAGCCTGCTTCGCTCGATGACAAATGGAGCAGGGAACAGAAGTATTATTACGAAATTGCAAAGAAGGAATGGAAGACAACACCGTAGAGGACGGATGACCAAAACGTTGATGCCATAATGCAGATGAAGAAGACTGAACGGCAGAGACGACTCCGGTAGGATGAAAATCCTCATTCAGTGTCCGAAGCCAATAAACCCCACCATACTGTTCACCCACGCCAATCACTGTCCTCGTGCTGATTTTCTGTAAAATACAATAGTTTTCTGTAAGCAAGGCTAGACAATTTAATGAAGCAAGCAATCTAGAGCAAGATAATAAATTGCAACGCAGTTCAGGGATATGTAAAACATTATGAAGCACAATATCTCCAAAATGCAAAGAGCCAGAGTAAAAAGCGGAAGAAATGGATCCATCAGGAAGATACACATTAACCGAAGAACGCATAGGAGTAAGGTTCGTGAGGGCATCCTTGGCTCCAGTCATATGATAAGAGGCGCCGGAATCAAGGATCCAAGGTAGATGAAGCTTGCCTGGCATATTGCCAGAAGGATTGTGTAAATTACTCAACATGCGTTGAACGACACCCCATTGATCATCGGAAAGAAGGTGACCAATAGAGGATCGATCAAGTGGAGGATGGCCAGTGGCAGCAGCAAAGCCCGGTGGTGGCGGCAACGCGACTGGATCAGTGGTGACCGAAGCAACGAACGGAGTTCCCTGCGGCAAGTGGAGATTTTCCGTCGCGGCAGTGCTAGTAGCGGCAACCGGTTTAGCTGCGGTGAAAAATTGTTGAAATTGACGGAATAAGGCAAGGGCACAGCGCAACTCCTCAGCTTCAGCATCCAGGCGTTGTTGCTCTGCGTTCAAACGCAGCTGCCCGGCGAGACGGGATTCCTCGAGGTGACGTGCTTCGTCCAGTTGATGCTCCTCCTCAACCCGAATGGCGGCCTGAAGTTCTAGGTCGGCGGCTGGGGGGACATTGGACAGCAACATGATTGATGATGGTAACGAAAAAAATTGCAGCAAAAAGATAAAAGTTGCTGCTGATGGAAAATTTGCAGAAATTGGCGGCCGGATTTTGTACGTAAGGTAGGCGGCTGCTGTAGAGTAAATTAGGTTTCAGAAATCCATGACAGAAGATGCAGGAAAATGGAGGCCGCGGCTGGCTGGAGAAGTAGGGATTCAACGATGAAGTTTTTTTTTTTTTTTTTTTTTTTTTTTTTTGGAAAAATTTGCTGGAAAAAGAACTGAAGTTTGTACGTATATGAATAAATCAGGTTTCACGAAATCCTAAGAGGAGGATTGGGGTTTCGGTAAAGAAAAAAAATTGGTTCAGGAAAGAACCGCTCTTGATACCATGTAAGAATACAAAGAGAATTGTGGGAATTGTGTGTGTTATTCACCACGAGGGGTATGATATATATACAGTTACAAAGAGTATTCACCAAGAAAAGGATTCTGTCTATACAATCTGAAAGGGAAAAGGATATACACAAAATATTCCCTAATAGAGGGGGACTAGCATTCAGTTGAGTGCTTTAATCTTAAATGAAAATGATGTTTGATTCTCTGCACAGATTCCGATTTTGTCTATTTTGGTTCCAGTAATGTGATTCCCATTTAGATGATTGCGTGGTCAAAACAAGAATTGCATGAGCTACATTTAAGAAAAATTTACTGTTCTGTGATGGAAAAAAAAAAAGGAAATTTATGGGGCTTTTTTTTTTTGGTTTATAATTGTAGGTGTTTCGCATTTGGCAAATGCGAATTAGTTGATAGTTCGCATTTGCCAAATGCGAACTAGCTTTTTTTTTTTTTTTTTTTTTAATATCCAAAAACACGTGGATATGGCCACGTGTATAGCTAATTCGCATTTGCCAAATGCGAATTAGCTGATAGTTCGCATTTGGCAAATGCGAACTAGTTATTTTTTTTTTATTATTAATTACCTAAAAATCAGATCCGTTTTGGATCTGATTCGCATTTGGCAATTCCCAGCGGGCGAGCGGCGAGCGGGCGTGCGGCGATTTCCGGGCGATCGAGCGAGCGGGCGAGAGGGCGAGCGAGCGAGCGGGCGAACGAGCGAGCGGGAGAACGAGCGAGCGGGCGAGAGGGCGAGCGCCGAGCGGGCGAGAGGGCGAGCGTCGAGCGGGCGAGAGGGCGAGCGCCGAGCGGGCGGCGGCGGCGGGGAGGGGCGAGGGTTTTCCAGCGGCGGCGGCGGGGATTTCCGGCGAGCGGCGGGCGGCGGGCGGCGTTTTTCCAGCGGTCGGCGGTGGTGGTGTGGTCGGCGGTCGGCGGTGGTGGTGTTTTCCGGTAGCATCAGCGTTTTCCGGACAGTAGCAGCGGCGGCGATTTCCGGTAGTCTAACAATACTTGATTTTTTCATAGTTCGCCAAATGCAAATTATGCTTAGTTGTGTGTTAAAATGGTGCAAAGTTGATCATAGTTGTATGTGTACATTTTTGCGTAATGAACTGCTTAAATTTTATGCATTTTCCATGTTGTTGTTTGTGAACTTTCAGTCTTGTTAGAAATGATATGGAGTACTTCAATTTCTGCATTTAGAGTAGCCTTTAAGAGTAGTTTTGTGTCCATTTGCTGCAGTTTATTTATAGATTTTATCTACTTCTCAGGTTTGACAAATATTTTTAAATAGGTGTCTGAGTACCTATATTACAATGGTTAATCCTGGACCACTATCCACGGAAGTATTGTTCTTGCATACTGAGCATCGTGCTAGGAAGGTATATGATGGCGTTCTTGATGAAACCCTCCAAGTTAGGAGGTGTGACGGAGAGTTGTGGAGAATAGTTCATCGCTTGTCATCTGAGGTGTTACATTACATTAGGGTGGCTGGTTTTTATGGTGTGTTAGGCTCTGGTCATATTAAAGTTGATCACTCCCTTATCACAGCCCTTGTGGAGCGTTGGCGTCCAGAGACACATACATTTCACTTTCCTATTGGTGAGGCAACTGTCACGATGCAAGATGTGGGAGTGCTTTGGGGTTTGCCTTTAGATGGCCTTCCTGTGACAGGTACAGACACGACCCGTACATTAGAGGACTGGCAAGTCATGATTCATGACTTTTTGGGGTTCACACCGCCGGAACAATCCATTCAAAAGGGTCGAATTCTGTTGTCTACCCTAGCTGCACATCTTTATACACCAGCTCCAGACACTTCACCAGTAACAAGTCAGCAACGAGCTAGGTGTTTTATTATGTTACTTCTTGGTGGTTTGTTGCTGTGTGATACCAGTGGTAGTGCGGTGCCACTGTTGTATCTGCCCATGTTGCTTGATTTTGATGCTATATCACAGTATAGTTGGGGCGGAGCTGTTCTTGCCCAACTATATAGAAATCTTTGTGATGGTGCTTTGTGCAAGAAAAAGGACATTGCTGGTGCTCAAGTATTATTACAGGTATAATTTTAAATATTGTTTATTATTTTATATTTGGTTACTAAAATTTTATGTTACAAAACATTAATTTATTTTTGTGATTAGCTTTGGGCTTGGGAGAGAATCCCAACATTGTGTCCACGTGTTGAGAAGCCGGTTACAGTGCATGAGTATGGATACGGAGATAAGTGAGTCTTGTTTTTTTAATCATTTTTGATATTAATTCACTCTATGTGATATTGATTTCTTTTCTTATTCATACAGGTGGAAAGGTCCCTTAGATTTATCCAAGACTTCAAGGTTCGTTCTTGCTGCGTATCGCGATCAATTGGGAAGCATGCAACATAATCAGGTCAACATTTTTTTATTTATGTCTTTAATCTTTATCTTTTGATTATATATATTTTATTATTTATACTAAAGTTATTATTTTACGTGTTCAGTTTATATGGCAACCGTATACACAGGAAGTTTTGGATTCCATTCCTGCTTACTGTTCAGCTGGTCGTGATATATGGATGTCTGCAGTGTACCTCATTTGTTGGCATGTTGCTGAGCCACATTGCCCTGACCGTGTCCTTCGGCAATTCGGATTCCATCAACATATACCAGTCAATAGACTACATTCACAGGCCGAGTTCAAGAACATCCATAGTCATAATCGTCGCGGCAGACCTAATACTAATTGGGAACATAGACTTCGTGAGTATGTGACTACTTGGTCTGAGCGACGAGAGCACGTTGTACAAGGCAGTGAACAAGGTGATCTATCTGAATACATGGCTTGGTATATGACGAGGACTGTGAGATATATAGAGAATCCTGCACGACTGCCTATGCATTATGAAGGCTTTCAAGGAAGCACGAGCAGAGCTACTTTATTTGTAAGTACTTCATTTATCTTCATCTCATATTAATTATAATTTTTAATATTATTTCAACTACAAGCTTATTTACATTCTTTTATTTAGGAAGAAGGAGTGGCAAATATGCATCAAATGTCTCAGTCAGCCATGCAACACCCTGGATGCTCTATGGATGAAGGCACATTTGCACAGATGGATCGATATGCCGCACCTTTCTACACATATGCTCGGGATCCCATCGAGTTGCGTCTTCCTCAGCAACACCAACAACAATCGAATCTGGTTCCACATGCTCCACCCTATTACCCGCGTTCCAGTTGGGGGGCGGGACAAATTGGGTATGACCTGCCAGTCATGCCTGCGGAGCCGTTTGGGTATCAGGCCCCTGGAACCCAGGGAAACCCGATCCAGTATTCCGGACCCATGTATGGATCAATGGGGATGAACTTCGGTTACCCGGAGAGATACTATCGGGAGGACGATAGGATGCGGGGCTATCAGGTGGCACAGCAGGACCCCAACTCCTTGGAGGCTCGGCTAGACAAACTGGTGGGAAGAAACGGAGCTAAACCTACCTCCCCTTGGGTACCTCGAGTGCTCGCGTACCCATGGCCGCCGGGCCTACGGACCCCGGAGGGAATCCCAACATATAATGGAGAGACAGACCCAGAGGAGTTTGTCAGGACGTACTAGAACCTAATGGTGTCAAGGGACTTCCCGGAGGAATTAAGATGCAAGTTGGTGAGCTGTTACCTGAGAGGAAACTGTCTCTCATGGTTCGATTCGTTGCCTCGAGAAAGTCTCAGAGATTATTACGATTTCTCTAAGGCCTTGCTGTTTAGATACGCCGGATTAAAGAAGGAAGGAAAGCAGTTGACTGAGCTTTTGGCTACCCGGCAGAAGGATGCTGAAGGGTCAATGGAATACTATCGAAGGTACATGGACGATAGCATGAAGGTTGTCGACAGGCAGCAGCAGGAGAAGGCAGTGATTAGCGGATTTATAAATGGCTTGAGGGATATGGTGCTGTTCCAGAAGTTGATGGAAAATATCCCGGAAACCTTTCACAACTTGCAAATGGCGGTACAACTATACTGCGCGATTAATGATGCCACACGGAAGAGAAAGGAAGAATCTGGGGGATTCCTCCCGGATAAGATAGAAAGAAGGAGAATGGCAGACCCAAGTAGAAGGGACCCCGCTCCCGCGCTGATAAACCGGGCAAGGGCGGACAGTTTCACCCCGCTCAGCAAATCCCGATCGGAGATTCATGCTATCCACAAGGACCTGTTCCCGGATCCATTGCCCATCCACGGGACCCCGTCTAGGGAAAACGCGGACAAGTGGTGTGCCTACCACAAGTCTTATGGGCATGCGACAGAGGGGTGTAGGATGCTGAGGAACGAGATAGAAAGACTGATAGAACTAGGACAGCTGAGAGATTGCGTGGCCGCGGAGGTAAAGAAGGAGAATCCCCGGGACCAGCCTCAGGAGCAGCCCCGCAGGAGGTGGAGACCTAACCCGGGGAGAGGAAATGGAAGAATCCAAGGCAATCAAGGTAACAGGGCCCCGGGGAGGCCCGCCATAGCCGCCGCGCCGGTCCAAGTAGTGGAGCCGGCCCCAATACCCAACAGGATGATCAACGTGATCAGCGGAGAAGTCGGAGAAGCATGTCAGTCAGTCTCCGCTATCCGGGCCCGGACCCGGTATGTTCCCCCGGGGGAGGTTCAGGGGAAAAGGTTTCGCCCCGATGAAGCTCTCACTTTCTCTGAAATGGATGCAGCCCCGCCGCAGATACCCCATTCTGACCCGATGGTGGTAACGGCGGAGATTGAAGGCTTCTTGGTCAAAAGGGTGTTTGTGGACGATGGGAGCAGCGTGGAGATCATGTTCGCTTCTTGTTTCGATCAGTTGGGAATTGGGAGACAGAACCTTAAACCTCCCTTATCTCCCTTGTCAGGATTCACGGGCAAACCCGAAGTTCCACTAGGTGTTATTCCCCTCGCAGTGTGTATGGTGGATGAGAAGGACCGGAGCAAGAGGATCTCGGTGACATGCAACTTTGCGGTTATTGACGCACCCTCGCCGTACAACGTGATCATAGGAAGGCCATGGCTAACTCAAGCCCGGGCAGCGAGTTGTCCGTATCTGCTGACGATGAAGTTCCCCACTGCGCAAGGTGTGGCGGTCGTGCGGGGTAGCCAAGCAGTCGCAAGAAGTTGCATGATGACGGCGGTGCTGGACGCAAAGAAAGCAGTAGGGGTGGTACACGGAGAAGTTCCCCGCCAGGAGTTGGAGGAGATGCGGGTGGCGGACAAAGGAACGGTCACGGTGGGAAAAGACCTCCCGGAGGAAGTAAAAGGCGCACTGAAGGAACTTTTGGCCAAGTATCAGGGAGTATTCTCGTGGAGCCCGGAGGACATGGTGGGGGTGTTACCAGAGTTGGGGGTACACAAGCTGAACATAAGCCCTGCAACTAAACCAATCAGGCAGAAGAAAAGGCCTGTAGCACCGGAAAGAGCAGAATTTATAAAGAATGAAGTAAAGAAGCTGGAGAGAGCCGGGGTGGTCGAGGAAATCATCTACCCGGAATGGATAGCTAACCCGGTCTTAGTAAAGAAGCACGATGGAAGCTGGCGCATGTGTATTGACTTTACGGATTTGAATAAGTGCTGTCCCAAAGACAGCTATCCGCTCCCAAATCTGGACCGGCTGGCAGAGGCTATTGCGGGGTATTCGGTGCTGGCCTTCTTCGACGCACATAAAGGGTATCACCAGGTGCAGATGGATGAGGCGGACAAGGCAAAAACCTCATTCATCACCGATTTTGGAACCTTTTGCTACAAGAAGATGCCCTTCGGGCTGAAGAACGCGGGGGCTACATACCAGAGAATGGTGGACAAACTCTTCAAGGATCAAGTGGGAAGAAACATGGAGGTGTATGTTGACGACATGGTGGTTAAAAGTAGGGCTTACGGGGCTTTCTTGAATGACCTAGAGGAGATGTTCGAAAAGCTGGAACGGAGCAATCTAAAGCTGAACCCCTCCAAAAGTACCATTGGAGTGGGTGCGGGGAAGTTCTTGGGTTTTATGGTGTCAAGCCGGGGCATCGACGTCAACCCAGAGAAGGTGGAAGCCTTAGCTAAGATGACCTCCCCTAGGTCGGTGAAAGAAGTACAGCGGTTAACAGGGTCCCTCGCGGCCCTCAGTCGGTTCCTGTCAAAGGGAGCAGACAGGCAGTTGCCTTTCTTCAACATTCTCAGGAGGGCCAAGGCGTTTGAGTGGTCTGGAGAATGTGAGAAGGCATTCCAAAATCTGAAAGAGCACCTTCAACAGTTGCCAACTTTAAAGAAGCCCCTCCCGGGGGAGGAGCTTTTCCTGTACATAGCGGCGTCCCGAGAGGCGGTAAGTGCCGTACTAATCAAAGAAGAGGAGGGAAAGCAGCACCCAATCTATTTTGTCAGCCGGGCACTTCGGGGGGCAGAAACCCGGTATACTGAGTTGGAACAGTTGGTTCTGGCGCTGGTGCATGCTTCAAGGAGGCTTAAGCCCTACTTCCAGGGCCATCCCATAGTGGTTCTTACCAATTACCCGCTAAGACAAGTCATGTTCAAGCCGGAGGCATCAGGGAGAATGATGAAATGGGCCATAGAGCTGGGAGAGTATGAAATCCGGTATGAGCCAAGGAGGGCTATCAAGGGCCAGGCCCTAGCGGACTTCCTGTTGGAATCAGAAGCAAGGATAAATGAGGAACAGAAGACGCCCAACACTCCGGAGGATACGGCTAAGGCTGAGACAGACCCGGCTTGGAAGTTATATGTGGATGGATCGGCGCACTCCGGGGGCAGTGGAGCAGGAATATTGTTAATCAGCCCGGAAGGGAAGGAGTATCCTTATGCAGTCCAATTCACTTTCAGAACAACCAACAATGAAGCCGAGTACGAAGCTTTGATCGCAGGGTTAAGGTTGGCAAAGGATATGGACATCAAAACTCTCACGGCACACAGTGATTCCCAAATTGTGGTGCAACAGGTAAAGGGAGAGTATGAAGCCCGGGAGAGGAGCCTGCAAAAATATCTGGAAGTGGTAAAGCCTTTGATAGCCGGGTTTAAAACCTTCGACTTGGTTCAAGTTCCCCGGGAGAAGAACAGCAAAGCCGACGTTTTGAGCAAATTGGCCTCCTCAGAGTTGAAACCTGAGCCCGACCAAAAGTTATACTTGGAAGTATTAGGGAGGAGGAGCTACCAGGAGAGCAATCAAGTAATGCTGGTGAACGAGGAAGAATCCTGGATCAGGCCCATGCGGGCATACCTAGAAGAAGGAACCATCCCGGAGGATAGGGCCCAGGCCCGGAAGCTAAGAGTTAAGACGCTTAGGTATGTGATCCAGGGAGGGGAGCTGTACAAAAGAGGGTACCTCCAGCCTCTGCTAAAGTGTGTAGAGAGGTTGGAAGGCCGATACCTCATCCGGGAGATGCACGAGGGATCTAACGGGAGCCACCAGGGAGCACGCACCTTGGCCAAAAAGATCTTAAGGCGGGGGTACTATTGGCCGACGTTGTTCAAAGATGCGGAAGAACATGTACAGAAATGCTTGGAATGCCAGGCATTTGCCCCGCTAATCCATGTTCCCCGGGAAGAATTAGTCGGAGTCACAGGAGCCTGGCCGTTCAGCAGATGGGGAATTGACTTGGTCGGACCATTCCCGACTGCCCCGGGAGGAGCCAAGTACCTGATCGTAGCGATCGATTACTTCAGCAAATGGGTGGAGGCAGAGCCGCTCACCAACATACGGGGACTAACTTGTGTCAAGTTTTGCTGGAAGAACATCATCTGTCGATTCGGCATCCCGAAGGTCATAGTCACGGATAACGGGGCGCAGTTCGAGAACGATCCTTTCAAATCATGGTGTGTCAAGTATGGTATAGAACAGAAGCTGACGTCGGTGCACCACCCCCAGGCGAACGGGCAAGTAGAGGTCACCAACCGCACCATCATCAAAGGACTAAAAACCCGCTTGGAAGGCGCGCGGGGGAAATTGGATCTGGGAGCTACCCAGTGTTCTTTGGGCCCATAGGACTACAGAAAGCTCAGCTACCGGGGAATCTCCGTATGGCTTGGTGTACGGGTCAGAGGCAGTAATACCCGCAGAGATTGGGATCCCAAGCCCTCGAACTCAATACCAGCGCCCGGAAGAAGAAGACGATGGACGACGCCTTGACTTGGATCTCCTGGAAGAGAAGCGAGAGAATGCGGCACTTCAGGAAGCCAAGGTGAAGGAGAGAGTAAAGAGGTACCACGACAGAAGGGTGCGGAAAGAAGTCTTCATCCCAGAAGACTGGGTAATGAGGAGGAACGATAAGAGCCGCCAAGCCCCGGAGGGCAAACTTGCACCCAACTGGGAAGGACCATACAAGATCAAGGAAGCACACCCGGGAGGGAGCTATGTGCTGGAGGACAAGCAAGGAAAGGAGATCCCCAGGAGGTGGAACGTAGCTAACCTGAGAAGGTTTTACGGGAAGTAGAGTACCCCGCATCATACCACAGCTACTAAAGCATGAATATGCCAGGCATGGATATGCTAGGCATAGGTATGCCCCTCCCGGAAGCGTGAATACGCTAAGCATGAATATGCTAGGCATGAATATGCCAGGTATGGATATACCCCTCCCGGAAGCATGAATATGCCCGGAGACAGAGAGAACCCGACGCTCGGCCTCGTTCCGGGTTTAGAGGAATATTTGCTTAAAAGGGACCCATGGGTAGCTCCCATCTAGGTGCCCCGCTAGAATGGACCCGGAGCTTGAATGAAGCCTGGGGATCAAAGAATGTAATGTTTACAGGGAAAAGTTAATGAGAAGGGTCTTTTCGAAAAGGAAAGAAAAAAAAACAATTTTATTCAATCCGCTGAATTACAAAACGCATGAATATGCGGTCATATTTATTATAGGACGATTACAGAAGCAATTTACATACAAGTATCCCTATCTACTTGCTACTATACCCACTTGGGACCTGACCCGGAAGCACCCTCAGGGTTACCCGGGCGGAAACCCCCTCCGAAGAATTGTGAGGACAGGAGATCTTCGGCAAAGCGGGCATCCGGGGCTTGATTCCACGCAAGCTCCTCCTCCAATTGCGCGGCGTCTTCTTCGTTTAATTCAGGGATGGGCACAACCACGGATCCCTCTGGAAGAGGCTCCGCCAGACGCATTCTTCTCACCCCGGCAGAAGTAACAAACCTATACTTAGGAAACATAACTGCTGCACTTTTACCCTTCTCTTCCCGGCTAATACGAGTACCTTCGGCAGTCTTAATCCCCTTCGTGGTGACCCCAGAGTCGGCAATCTCCCGGATGCGTCTTATCCGGCGGGCCACCTCTTCCGGGTCAATGGACACAGTCATGTCCTCATATCTTTCGTATGCCACGTCCACCTCCGCCCGGGCAGGAACTCGGCGAAGGCTGGAGGGATAGGGCTCAACTTCCCCCGCGGCTATCTTATTATGCCATTCAACGACATCCAGATAGGCCTTACGATGAGGAGCTCCCTCACCAAACCTCTTCGGGTTAGCCTCCATACGTTCTATCGTCCTGCGAACCCCGGCTGGAATATCGGTAAGAGGAGATACCCCAACTAAGCCATTCTTGAGACCCAACAGGTGGTAGGATAACCGGGTGATTAATAGAGCATCCTGGAGGACCCTATTCCTATGAGTAAGGGACCGATTCTCCTTCTCAAAGTCGCAGAGAAGCTTGTTCTGAGCGGAGCGGGTCTCCAATGTCCTCAGTTTCTCCTGCGCCCGCTCTAGTTCACCCCACACCATACCTAACTCCTTGGCAGTACGATGCTGGGAGTCATTGTGAAGGGCTTGCAGCTCAGCTATGGTCTGGTGAGAGTTCAGGGCCTCCCGCATATGATCAGAAGCAAGGTCGAAGCACTGGTTCAACGACCCGAACTTGGCATCAACTGCCTTAAGAAACGCCACCAGCACCCGGATCGACCCAAACTCTTGAAGGAAGCATTCCAACCCCGCCTCAGCTAATGCCCGGTTAGCTTGGTCGCCTCCAAACCGCCAATGGGCTAGCTTCCTTTGAAGGAAAGAGCATTGGAGGCACCCAGCGCGGGGGAGAAAGAAGTAGGTGCCGGAAGAACTACTAGGATGAGGAAAAACATAAGGCATGGGCCCGCGCGGGAGAATCTCCTCTAAGGGACGCTCAGACTACAAAAAAAGAAAAAAAGAAAACGGTAATATCATTAAAAGGCAGAACTTGTCATTAATCAAAATAGGCACCAAGGCCAAAGTCCTACATACACTTCCCCGGGGGAAGGAAAGCTACAAAACGTTTAAAAAAGGAAGATTACAAGGGAAAAGGCAGGCTAAAGTCTAGAATTATACATGGTCTCCAGTAGAGTGCCCCTCTCCCGGAACAGCGTGGGCTCTTTCGAACCTCCTCTCCAGCTCCACCAGATCCTCGGTGGTCCACTCGGGGCCGGCATAAGCAGGGGCGTCCACGGCGGGCTCATCAGCGGACCGTTCAGGGTATCCCACCTTCCGCGTAGCCTTCCGGGTTTGGTAAAGAAGGTCGTCTTGACCCGCAGCAAGGCCAACCCGGTAGTCCCCCCCTTGGACTTGAACCGCTTGGTACCCAAAATTGTCAGGCACCGCGCAGTATTCGAGATAATTCTCTGCCCAATGGGGTGTCTCTGGGACGACCCCATAAACATTGAAGTCCTCGGGGCCAGGGTCGGGGCAGGAGACCTCACCGATTGCAGGGAGCTTCATTTTCCTGATATCAGAAGCAGAAGAAGCCCGGGAGGACATCTCTAGGGATCGCCACAGCTGGGGCACCAAACTTTCCAGACTCGCTTCCTGAAGATCCCGGAAGCGATGGTTTAACAGGTCATTGGCCTTGGGCCGATAGTAGGACGCCTGGGCATCAAGACGCGCGGGCCCGGGCAACCAACCCCGCAAACTCCGATACATCTCATGACAGGCGTCCGCGCTGGCCGCAGCAGCAATCCCCTCCAGCTTCTTCTCGAACGCCTCAGAGCGAAGGAGCTTCTGTGTGACAGCATTGAAGGCCTCGAGCTGAGAACTCTTTTTGTCCTTCTTCAGGGCGGAGTACTTCTTTTCCACCTCCGCCAACTTTTTCTCCTTATCAGCCAGCTTCCTTTTGGCCTCTTCTAGCTGGGCCGCGAGGCCATCTTGCCCGGCTAGCTTCTCCCTGGTCTCGCGGAGTTCCTTCTCCATCTTAGCAAACAGCCCCGCGCTGTATTTGGAGTAGGTCCGGTTCAATGCCTCGGCAAACTGAGAGTCCGCCAGGACGGCGTCGGCAAAGGTAATGCTCTGCACAACAAAGAAGCAAGAAAGTAAGGAAAACGAAGGAATTACCTTAGATAAAAGACAGATCTAGAATAGCGGTTACCTCTTCTTTTTCTTCCGGGATAGCTTCGGAAGCAGTAGCCCGCGGAGGAGGAGGAGGAGGAGGGAAGTCCTGGGTCCTCTGACGAGAGGAAGGGGGCGACCCGGATAGCTCGCTAGGAGGCGGCCGTTTGAACCGCGAGCTTGCCCCACCGCTGTAAGTAGGGTGTTGGATGAAGGATCGACGCCCGGGGGTAGGCGCCGAGCCGGGAGTAGCGCGGGCCTCAGAAGAAGGCCCGGAGAATGCCTGCTGGCGAGACTTGGGCGGCGCACGAGGCCTCTGAGGGACAAGAGCGGGGTTCTCGGGGGGAGGTGGCCCAGGTTGGGAAGCTACTGGCGGTGTTGAAGGAGTCTGTTGATCTGGGTGAGCGTCCCCCGCTAGAGCATCGCCCCCGGAAGATTTGTCGGTGAGGGCCATGACGTCTGCGTACAAAGAAGGTTGTACTGAAACCAAACAAACAATGAAGTTAGACTAAAAAAAATAAAAATAAAAAACAAATTTCTTGATAAAACCATAATAGGCACCTCCATCTGGCCACACCGCGGAGATGCGCGAGAGCGTGAAGAGGTCGCGGGGATAGATCCCGCGAGGCCAGAAATAGCCCGCGTTCCCGTTCTTATAGAAGGAATCCATATCAAGGGGGGTGAGGCGGAGGAAGTTATGGTCACTGGCAATGTTCGCCGGGAGATTGGAAAGAGGCTTCTTCTCTTCTGGAACGAGGAAGTCGTTCCAAGTAGGCATAGGATAAGCCTGGGAATCGCACAAGAAGAAACCCTTTGAAGGATATCCTTTGGCGGATTTGGGTTTGGACAGGATGAAGTCCTTTATCCCGGATCGAATGGTAAAAGAGAAAACGCCCGGGAAGGATGCGTGTGCCTTCCGCAAGGCGTAGAAGGATCGGAAGAGCAAGAGGGAAGGAAAAACGGCACACCGGGCACAGTTAAGTAAGAAGGCCAGAATAAGAACGACCCCGTTAGGGTGTAGTTGGGCCGGGGCCACGTTATAAAATTGGAGGATATCAAGAAAGAGAGGAGGGAAGGGCAGGCTAAGCCCATACTGAAAATGAATCCGCGGGATGCACGTGGTCCCTCGCTCTGAGACTCCCGGGGGAAGTTTGGAAAGACGGGCGTTTAAAGGAAGAGGGATAAAAGAGCGCTTCGCTAAGTCTAGAACATCCCTATTTAACGAAGGGGAATCCCCGGGGACGTCGAAAAATTTGAGACCCAAGGGGCGCACTCCGTGAGTAGGCCCCCGGGGAATATCATCGCCGATTTCCCCGCCGAACATGTCCGCATCCTGATCATCTAAAGGGAAGTCAGGATCCCCGGATGGGCGCAAACCCGCCTCATCCAAATTCGACTCACCCGGGGTAAGTAGTTCCCGGGGTGAACTAAAAGCCTCGGAATAGATGTCTGGAGAGGAGGCGGGGGAAGGGATAAGGTTATCAGCAACCCGGGACGGGACCTCGAGCTGATATCGAGCTTCCTCGGTGTCAGAAGAAGAGTGGGAAAGAATTGGAGAGTTCATGATGGGGGAAGAAGGAGAGGGAGAGCGAGAGCTTACTTGATCAAGAGAGCAGAGCTTCAGGGAAGTTTTGAGGAGAGTAGTTTAGAGAAAAGGGGTTTGGGACCTTATATAGGCAGGTGAATAGGAACCGCCACCTCAAAAGAAGGGAAAGTAATCATAACACGGCAAAAGAGGTACTGATTAATGCAGAATGGGAAAAGGCGGTGTCAACAGAAACTGATTTTAACACGGAAGGGCCCTACCCTAAGGGTAACGTCAGGGGAAGGTTATGAGACCAGTTCCCCGCATCACGGAAACCCGGGTGACTGGTCTGGGGGGCTAGTGATATTACTGGCCCAGAGGCCTACTGGGCCGATAACATGGTTCGCGGCCCAGCACGTCTAGGGCGATACCTTTCCCGCTAAGGAGCATGTCCGGACAAGAAAGAAAGACGGATGGGGACAAAGGAAAGTGGTCCTGGATCTTATCTCAAGCAGGCTAGCTCGGCTATAAATACTAGTCTCAAACAGTGAACAAGGTAGGTGACTCATATCTCTCTACCTTATATTGAGAGTTCTTTCCGTACGTTTTCCTTCCCCACTATCCCCATCTCATCATCACGCCGGAGCTTCTTCCCCGGGATACCCCCCGGGGATTGTTTTGCAGGACTAAAGAGGGCCGGCCGAGGAGGGGACTAGGGAAGCGTCCAATCAGGAAGACGGGCGGAAACAGGTAGCATCAAGCGCCTCACTTCATTAAATAAAAATAAACATGTATCAATACAACATCACCGTCAAATTTAAATAATTAATTGACCTAGTATTAAACTGAATTACCTGCACTTATTCGCTTCTTTTGATCTCTTTGCGAATAGGTGAACAGTTCTTTGCAATGTGGCATTGACTAAAGCCGTGATTGGTAAATGTCTCACTCCCCTCAAGACATTGTTGTAGCTCTCAGAAATATTTGTTGTTAAAATACCCCACCTAGCATTGTCATCATCATAAGAAACACACCACATTTCTTTGGGATATTTATGTAAATATTTATATCCCTCAAGGTTTAGTCCATTCAGTTCCTTCAAATGGACCTTTGCCTTACGCTGTTGTTTTGCAGAACCGATAAGCCATACTAGATTTTTCTGATGAACATTCGAACCAAATCTTTTACCATAGTTACTCTTGAGATGTCTCAAACAAAGGCGATGGTATCCAACTGGTTCTTGCCACTCAGCCAAATTAGTCATGGCATTTTTAAGCCCACCGTGCTTATCAGAAATCACACAAATAGGTTGACGATCTGTCACGACAAACAACCGAAGTTGGGTCATAAACCAAGTCCAACTTGCCGTTGTTTCCTCATCAACAATGGCAAAAGCAATGGGCAATATATAGCCGTTTGCATCATGTGACACAGCCACAAGCAGCTTCCCTCTATAAGAACCTTTTAAAACGGTTCCATCAACACTGATCACAGGCCTGCAGCTGTAAGAAGCCTCCACTGCAGGATGGAATGCCCAAAATACATATTTAAAAATTTTTTGGTTTACCTCTCCACCACTATGAAATTTCCACTGAACAACGGTGGAAGGATTTGCGCGTTTTAATTCACGGAAGTATGTAGACAACTTCGCAAATGATTCCTCCCAAGTACCATAAATCATGTCTATGGCTTTCAATCTCGCATACCATGCTTTCGTGTAGGAAATGTTCATGCCCAAGGTTTCCTTTACATCTTGCAAGATAGTTTTCACAGCTAGGAGTGAATTGTCTTCCACAAGATGTCGAATCTCACCCGCAATCATTGTAGATGTCAAATTTGCATGACAACTAGATCGATTAATACCAACACATGTATGCTTCTTCACCCATCTAGTAATTTGCCACATGTGGTGGGTGCTTTTTAGAACAGCACGAACATGCCAGCCACAATTGTCTTTTGACTTGCATTTTGCAGCCCATGTGTTAGCCTTGCTTTCTGTCACATAATGCTCTCTATTGTGGCGCTCACCCCAAAAACTGACAGCCTTTTTCAACTCTTCCTTGCTATCAAAAAGCATGCCACACTTAATCAACAGATTTTCTCGACTATAGATTGGGGCTCCTGCGATATCTCCATCATCAGTTGGGTCAGGATTATCGTCATCTCTAATATCACTCAAAAAATGCAACACCCTAGAGTTACTACTAGATGTCCCGAATCTCATACCTCCAATGTTCGTAATGCCAAGATCAGTATCATGTTCTGCATCTTCATCTGAATCTACAGAATTACAATCTGAATCAGATGAATCGGGTTCAACCTCCTCACTCTCTTCATCGGAAGATGGTGGAGCAGAAGTTTCTTCATGTTCTTCACAATGGTAGTCGTCGTCATCATCTTCATCATCATCACCACCATTAGCTCCATCTTCATCACCACCATTACCTCCATCTTCATCACCACCATTACCTTCATCTTCATTACCACCATTACCTCCATCTTCATTACCACCATTACCGCCACCGCCACCAGTGACCCTCACATCAAATTCATCACCCCCAAAATCATCATATGCATTTGAAAATTGGGAGGCGTACAACTCTTCTTCAATTCTGGTGGATTGACTAAACTGGCCAGTTATCATAGAAGGGGTAGAAGGGGTATGATGCTGAGGGTCTGGATGAAGTGGATAGTTCGATGAACTAGGGCGATTGGGAGGATGAAGTGGATAGTTCGATGAACTAGGGCGATTAGGAGGATGAAAGGCATTTAACAATGAAGTAAAGGAGTATTGGGTTTCATGTCTAGATACTGCCTCGGTCTCTATGAAAAGATCAGCAAAAATTGATGATAATTGGTCAACAACCTCAAAAAATGTCTCCACGCCAGTATCATCTTGCAGCTTCAGTGGAGAATACATTTTGCTCGACCCAACAATTTCAGGGTACCGGTAAAACACCGTGAGCTTGACCGCATCCCTACGAAGTTCGGTCCCAGCATAAATCAGGTCAACCAATTCGGAATAGTTTAGCCTTCGACAAATTGTAATTGTGTTCCTTGGAGTAGGTGGATCATAGCAGACACCATGACCAGGATAAAAAACAATTCGACCACCCCAGTACAAATTGATCATCAACGGCCTCATACTAATTCAAAAAATCAAATACCACAGTATAAGCAAATTTTTATTCACAACCATAATCACTTAGATTTATTCAAATTTTAGAACTTTATTTACTACTATTTTCTAATCATTTGTATAAATTCATAAGCATATTAATAATACTAAGTTAACAAATGTATATAAAAAATCACAAAAGTAAATTGCCAATTTAAGAAGTAACCTTTGAGTTTATAAGCTTCAAAACTTGCTAAGAAATCTGTCTGTGAGCTCCAAAATTCAGAATAGCACTCTACGAACTAAACCAATGGGGAGCAAAACCTACATAAACTTAGAATTATCAGAACCAAAATTTAAAAAAACTTCACCCATATTCTACTAATTCATACAATTATTTTAGGCATCAAACACAATTACTGAATTACCTTTGAAGAACCGCCGCTGCCATCCGCCGCCGCCGCTGCACGTTGATTGTCCAAAAAAACCAAAACCGAGCCACCCAATAATCACCGAATCTTAAACCGATCAATATTATTTGATTCGGGGTTTGATTTGGATTATATTTGGAACATTTGGGGTTTAATATGGATTGTAGATTTTGGGAGAAAAATCAAATCGGATTGTAGATCTCGTTTTTGATAAGGAGATGAGGAAAAGCTTTGAAATTAGATCTGGTCTCTGAACCAGAAGAAAGTTTGGCCGTGCTTTATCTGGATTATAATTCGCATTTGCCAAATGCGAATTATAGGTAGTTCGCATTTGCCAAATGCGAACTATCCTTTTTTTTTTTTTATGTAGTTCGCATTTGCCAAATGCGAACTACCCAAATTTTTTTTTTTAAAATTAAACAATCCACGTCGCACTGAATTTATAAAAAAAAAAAAAAAAAAAGGATAGTTCGCATTTGGCAAATGCGAACTACCTATAATTCGCATTTGCCAAATGCGAATTATAATCCAACGTGGCTGCCATTCAGCATTAAGCTTTAAAAAAAAAAAAAAAAAATTAAAACATAGTTCGCATTTGCCAAATGCGAACTATGCCTGTTTCGCATTTGGCAAATGCGAAACACCTACAACTACAAACATCCCCATATTCAACCTAGAATTTGAATGTGTTTTGATTTTACCCCCACTTCTGGAAAGATCTCCTACATTTAAAGGCAAACAAAGTGGAATCTCACAAACCATTAAAGCAATGTAACAGCAGCATGCAAATTACATGAACCTGATAGGTGATTACCTGAATCCAATTTTGTAAATGTTCCAGCATCTTTAACCGAAAATCCAGCTAAATTTGGCATGTGCTGTAATTATCTTCCAAATCTGCATCCAGCACTCGAGAAAATTGTTTCTCAAATCTACTCAGAAAATTTATAAAAACCATAATTGTTCTTCATAAAAATCATCACTAGCTAGTATGCATTTTAGCAGAAATGTGGAAGCCATATCCTGTCCCAGAAGGGCAGTCTAATAATTTTGGCACCCTGGTAATTTGTTTCGTCTGTTTTAGCTTGATCCTTGGTGGTATATCTGCAATCTTCTATCGATCCTCGGAGTCGGAATCCACGAACTCGAACAGCTGGTCTCCAACTCCAAATGATCATGATCAGCCAAAGAGTCCTATACCAAACCGTACTGATTACCATTCTTGTTATGGTAAGTACATTTATATGCATCGTGTTCCTGATTCATTCAATCTTGACATCATCAGCAATTGCTCCTCATTAATGCTCGAATCGCCCGGCCGCGATATGTGCCCGGCTCTGATGAACGGCGGTTTTGGACCGCGGTCTCGAAAATTCAACCATTCCCGGAGCTGGTTTGCCACAGACCAATTCAGCTTGGAGGTCATCTTTCACAACAGGATGTGGGAGTACAAATGCTTAACCGACGATCCGTCTTCGGCTTCTGCTTTCTACGTGCCTTACTACGCAGGCCTTGATGTTGGACGATACTTGACGAACCGCAACGCTACGTTGACCGACGAGGCCGGCCTTCGGTTAGCCGGCTGGATGCGCGAGCAGCCCGAGTGGCGAACCTGGTTCGGGAAAGACCATTTCCTGGTTGCGGGCAGGATCATCAGTGATTTCATGAGGGACTCAAACCCCGGCACAGAAAACGACACTGCTTGGGGAAGTGACCTAATGTTGCTGCCGGAGTTCAAGTACATGAATGTTTTGACCATTGAAACATGCCCATGGAGCAACACCGGAATCGCGATTCCGTACCCGACTTCATACCATCCATCCAGTGAAAATGAGGTCAGGCAATGGCAGGCTAAGGTCAAGGCACAGGACAGGCCTTACTTGTACTCATTTGTCGGCACACGGCCTAATCCCCGCGATTCCACCATCCGAGGGAGAATCATAGACCAGTGCATTGCCTCAGGAGAGAAATGCAGGTTCTTGGAATGTGCCAGTTCTGAAAAATGCCAAGATCCTGCTGATGTGATGATGGTAATGATGAGGTCTAGATTCTGCTTGCAGCCTTCCGAAGAATCGCAAACCAGGCCATACACGTTTGATTCGATTGTGGGAGGATGCATCCCGGTTTTCTTCAATCCAAGCTCAGCACAGACACAGTACACTGCACATCTTCCGAGCAATCAGTCGTCGTATTCGGTTTACATTCCCCGGAGTGAGGTTGGATATGGCAAGGCTGACATAGAGAAGATTCTGCTCGGGATACCGGAGAATGTGGTGCAGGAGATGCAGGATGAGGTTATAAGCCTGATTCCAAAAGTGGTGTATGTTGATCCAGTGTATGGATCAATGGATAGTTTTGATGATGCATTTGATTTGGCCATCAAGGAAGTCCTTAGCAGAGTCAGTTATCTCAGAAAGAATGCTGAATAACCAACATAAGGTTCAGCTACTCCATATTTGCTGATTCTTTGCTGTGATTTTTCAATTTAATTATCTGAAATCTGATTCATACATACTGGATTATAATTCTTAAGAACTTAATGTGTTTCCTATCGAGTTCATCTACATTGAGGAATTTGTGTACATAGCCACATATCCTGAAACTTAAAAAATGAATCTCACTAGACAATAAAACATTCATGAAATCAATTGCTGGAATATTTATAGTTCTTCCTACAATTTGATTTTTGATGACTGAGACCGGAAGTAAATTTCATCCTTTAGTGTCTTTCCAGCATGGCCTTGTTGACCTTAAATGATGATATAGTGAAGTAAAAGAGATGAATGGTTTACCTCCATTAAAAGTGCAAGGTAGATGTTTGAAGAAATGCCTATTAGATTGGCTTTTTATGTCCAGTTTCCAAATTTGGCTCCCTTTGATTAATGCAACAAATTGCTGATGATATTGAAAGGTAGAATTCCCTTATGCTTGTTTGTATAGTTTTGTATACGTCTATTATACATTCAGAAATTGAAATATATATATATGTGGGTGGTCTCTAAGGCGACCGTCTACATATGTAGACCAATGACTGATTTGTAAATAGTGCAATTTATAAAAAAAAATGGAGGGATCAATTTGTAATTTTTGAAAAGTTACAGTAACATGAGAGGTTGAATCCAAAACCTGAAGTTTACTACAGTAACATGAGGGATTTAATCCAAAACCCAAAAGCTAAAGTTTATTACAATCACATGAGGGATTTAAGCTAAAACCCGAACTTGTAATTTAAAAGATGATCATTATAACATAAAACATGAGGAATTTAAACAAAAACCTAAATATTAATTCTCAATTGAGACCAAAGATTATATGAGACTGCTATTGATTGAATTTGTCGTTGGTGAGCTTTAAACCCACCGATTTCCTTGATTGAATTTGTCGTTGGTGAAATTGACCAAGGAAATGATCAAGGAAATTGACCGAAAGATCAAGCAAATTGAACGAAAGATCAAACGGTTTTTCTAACGAGTGCCCATGGACACTCGTTAACATGGATGAGATTTCATGGATTATTGTGTAGTTAATGTTGATAAGTGCATAATTTATTATTACGAACATTTATACAGGGTGTGAATGCATTGAATTTACGTGGTAAATACATCTATTTGTCTTAATTACTTTATATTTACCATCTACTTGGTTTCTTCTGACGATGATTATTCATGGTACACATATATCTGGAAAAAAAATCCGTCTAATAAACATATTAAATTATCTTTACTTGATATTATTCCATTTGAAATCACAATATATTTGAATTCAAAAAATAAATTGTGTTTATGGTATTAAAATAATATATCATTCGATAAAATTTCCAAGATAACAATATTTTAAATGTTTGAATTCATTATTGTTTAATTAATATTTAATGTGTTTATTACATGTATTATTTCAAAAAAAATTCATATACATTATTTATAAAATTTATAAAGCTATCTAAATACAACTTTGTTATAGTAATAGTTGGTGGGTTTATAAAAACTAAAATATAACCACTAAATTGTATGAATATATTTATTACCTGACACTGTAAATTTTAAAGGAAAAGTCTTGGGAGTGACCGTCACTGTATAGTGACCGGACTAAATTATAAATAGTGCAATAAAGAAAATCAAGGAGGGACCAATTTACAATTTTTAAAAATTTAAAAAAAATCACACGCTACAGTGTTTCCGCGTGTGTACAGTGTTTTTCTACTGTGCGCTACAGTGTTTGCTACAGTGTACTTCAATGTTTCAAGTTAAAATGTCCATGTTTTATGTTCCAAGTTAAAGTGTTCATGTTTCACGTTAAAACGTCCATGTTTTATGTTTTAACGTCCATGTTTTATGTTTTAAGTTAAAATGTTTATGTTTTATATTTCAAATTAAAATGTTCATGTTTCAAGTTAAAGTGTTCATGTTTCACGTTAAAACGTCCATGTTTTATGTTTTAACGTCCATGTTTTATGTTTTAAGTTAAAATGTTTATGTTTTATATTTCAAATTAAAATGTTCATGTTTCAAGTTAAAGTGTTCATGTTTCACGTTAAAACGTCCATGTTTTATGTTTTAATTTAAAATGTTCATTTTTATATTTCAAGTTAAAGTTTCGTTAAAACGTCCATGTTTTATGTTTTAATTTAAAATATTTATGTTTTAACGTGAAACATGTACACTTTAAATTGAAACATAAAACATGAACATTTTAACTTGAAACATAAAACATAAATATGAACATGTTTTAAGTTAAAGTGTCCATGTTTTAAGTTAAAGTGTCCATGTTTTAAGTTAAAGTGTCCATATTTTAAGTTAAAGTGTTCATGTTTTAATTTAAACTGTCCATGTTTTAAGTTAAAGTGTCCATGTTTTAAATTAAAATGTACATGTTTTAAGTTAAAGTGTTCATGTACTGTAGCAACTCGACACTGTAGCAAATCGGTACTGTAGCGCGTGGCTTGATACTGTAGCGCGTGATTATTTAAAATTTTCTGAAATTGCAAATTAGTCCCTCCGTGTTTTTTTAACTTATATCCTATTTGCAATTTAATTTGGTCACTATATAGTGACGGTCACCCAAGAGACCAACTCAATTTTAAATATGTGTACGATAAATAATCATTATCGTTGATATAATTATCCGTAAATAGAATCCAATGGTAAGTATACAGTAATTGAGAAAGATAGATATTTACCACGTAATTAAGACAAATAGATGTATTTACCACGTAAATTCAATGCATTCACACCCAATTAATGTATAGATGTTCGTAATAATTAATTCTGCACTTATCAAGATTAACTGCACAATAATCCATGAAATCTCATCCATATTAACGCGTGCCCATGGGCACTCGTTAGAAAAACCGAAGATCAAATTAACTGAAAAATCAAGGCAAACCAAAAATCTCAAGCACATTGATTGAACTCAACGGCGATGGTCAGCATAATGCAGGACTCTTGCTGCGTGCTGGAGGACCAAAATTTCTCCGTCGTGCTGCAGCAGCAACAACCACATCTATGGAAACAAAAGTATTGGCTCAGATTGTGCTGCGCAACCTGGAGTATCATGGAACTGATGCTTCGGGATGATTATGTTTTGCTTCAATTGTTGAATGTTTTATTTTGTCAAATTATCTGCAGATTGGAGTTTAGGACCCTAGTATGGCTCCTTGACGTGTTGTTTCACATAGTTATGCAAAAAACTATTTGAATTGTAGAGTTGTGATGACTTGATTGTATTACATTTTCCTTTTCGTGATCATCCAGGAGTTGTGCAATGTTGTCTTTATAGTTGGGATGGATGAGGTTCCCGAGGACACCTTGGAGTATTGTGTGTGCTGTGTCACTTGTTATGCATACTTCTTTTGGACTTATTTATTGTTGTTGGTGTGCTATCTAACTTGTATCTGTATGCAGATTCAGATCCTGTTTCTCATTTATCATTAAGCTCAGAATCTGTGTACGATTGAATTCACTTGCTTGGAAAAATAAAATATTAAACATGCTACATTTAGGCCCTGTTTGCTAGAGCTTATATTTTGCTGAACTGAACTGAAAATTAATGTATTGAAAAAAAACCAGCATGACTGAATTAACCCAACTTTCTATCAAATTGCATTTGCCACTAGTGCAAAACATGGTATAGAAGGCAGTAAATTAAGGCGGTTCCGCGCCAAAGCTCACAACCGCCTTAAATACAAGGCCATTACGACATCGTAACCCAATTCGATGGGTTTTTCCAGTCGGTTGATCCCGCCTCCCCAGAGAAGGCGGTTAGACATATATTTAACGGCGGTTCTATTTAACCGCCGTAGTATTTTCACTACCTGATATCGTAAGTCGTATCGTTCCACAGCTGCGATGTCGTATTCTACTTTAATTTACAATGATAAGGCGTAGACAACTATACGGTATCGTGCGTGGTGTATATAATATGACGATGTCGCATCGATAGTGTTCATGAATGTCGAAAACTTATTAACCCGACATCGTATGTGTGGTAAACTTAACTACGATACCGTATAGTGGTTGTATATATTGTTGCGATGTCGTATATCACTGAAATTTGTAATGAAAGCTTGTAGATATGGATACGGGATCGTGTGTTATACACACTAGATATACGATATCGCATATTTATAAGTCATGAGTGTCGAATGCCTACTAACCCGATATCGTATATATTATGAGGGGTATAACACGACGTCGAAAGTTGGAGATTATAATGACATTATATGCCTAGCTGAATACGATATCATACGTATTGTTTTTATGAATGTCGTAACCACATACGATGTCTGTATTCTCAACGATTTAAGAAACGATATCGTGGAGTCCTTCTCCTGTGCTCGTCAATATGAAAAAGTTGTGATATTTTTGTTGGAGTTTTTATTGTTATTCATCGAAAAACCGAATTAGAGCTAAATCTTCTATCATTCATTCATGGGCATTGTTTAACACCAACATTTGGACTCAAAGGTTAGTTTTTTATGCTAAGTTTATTTTGAAAATTGCATGGATTAGTTTGTACGTATTTTTTGAGCATTAGTTTGAGTAGTTGATGCGTTGTGATTTTGTAGGGTTTTGTGGTTGAAAGAACTTGGTGAAATTGTTGGGTGATTATTGTATGCATTGTATTAGAAACGTTGGAGTTGGTGAAGATTAATGGATCGTCGGGAAATTATAAGTAGAAATGCAAGGTTGTCGATTGAGTACCGTGATTTGATTGATGAGTTTATAGGTGTTGGATTTGAGGATGCAAGGGTGAATAACGTTGAGGGTGTTAGATGTCCGTGCAAAGATTGTAAAAATAATGCATTTTATGAAGATGAAATGATTATAAGGGAACATTTGATTTGTCGGGGGTTCGATCCAACGTATACCGAATGGATATGGCATGGGGAAGATATTGATGACAATTTGAAGGAAGTAATTGATTATGGTAATGAAACTTTGGAGTATGATGATTGTCTACAAGAATTGGTTGATGATGTTGCTATGGAATTTGTTGATAAACCTAAAGTTCTTGCCGCAATGATTAGTGACAAAGAGACGCCGTTGTATGTGGGAACAAAGCAATGTATTTTGGGTGCCACTTTGTTGATGATGAATTTGAAGGCAAAACACGGTATTACCGATAAAGGGATGAGTGAAATTTTGGCGACGGTTAAAGAATTGCTCCCGGTTGGGAACAAGTTGCCAATAAATTTATATGCGGCGAAGAAGATTTTGTGTCCGATGGGAATGGAATTAACAAAGATCCATGCATGCCCTAACGATTGTATGTTGTATAGAACGGATGATGAGTTAGAATTGGATTATTGTCGTGTTTGTGGTGAGTCTAGATACAAACCAAAGACTGGTGGGTCAATTGAAGTTGGTGAAGAAGACATTACTACGAATACTAAGCAAACACCCGCAAAAGTGATGTGGTATCTTCCGATTGCTCCACGTTTGAAACGTTTGTTTGCTAACCCCGATGATGCAAAATTGTTCACTTGGCATTCAGATAGGGTTCGAGGAGGAGATGACATCATTAGTCATGCCTCAGATGGTGAGCAGTGGAAGAAAATGGATGATATGTACCCTGAATTTAAAGGCGAAGCCCGACATGTGAGATTTGGTTTATCGACTGACGGTATGAATCCTTATGGGAATTTGTCGAGCAATCATAGTTCATGGCCTGTGATGCTAGTAATGTACAACCTACCTGCCTGGTTAATGATGAAGCGGAAATATGTTCTATTATCTATGATGATATCTGGGCCGAAACAACCAGGAAACGACATTGATGTATATCTTGCCCCTCTCATTGAAGAACTACAATTGCTTTTTTCCACTGGAGTAAACGTGCTTGATGGTAGTCGAGGAGATGAAGAGGTTAAGATTAAAGCTATGTTGATGTGGAGTATTAATGATCTCCCCGCCCTAGGAAATCTGAGTGGATGTTCTGTTAAGGGTCACAAAGCATGTCCAGTTTGTGTAGAGAAAACTCGGCACCACCAACTGAAAAATGGTGGCAAAACATGTTATATGGGGCATAGAAGATTTCTTCCTAAAGGGCATCCTTGGAGGCGTGCAAAAAAATGGTTTGATGGGAAAGTCGAAAATGATCCGCCACCAATCCCGCCTACAGGTATTGAGATCGTTAACAAAATTGAGGGCATGAAACTTGTGTTTGGAAAGAAAGAGAAGAAGGAGAAGCAACATACCGATTTTGGTAGTTGGAAAAAATATTCTATTTTTTTCCAGCTTCCATATTGGAAGTACTTGGATGTTAGACATTGCTTGGATGTTATGCACATAGAAAAGAACCTGTGTGATGCGTTGGTTGGGACGTTGTTGAATACTGCTGGGAAGACCAAGGATGGGTTGAAAGCAAGACTAGATTTAGTTGAAATGGGGTTAAGACCTTCACTTGCACCTGTAGAGGAAGGAGACAAAACTTATTTGCCGCCGGCGTGTTATACCATGTCCAAGACAGAGAAGAAGAGTTATTGTAACACTCTGAAGTCAGTGAAGGTTCCGACCGGTTATTCGTCAAATATTAGTTCATGTGTAAATACAAAGGAGCTTAAGCTGGCAGGAATGAAGTCGCACGATTGTCATAATTTGATGCAGGAGTTGAATGTGATAGCTATCAGAGGTTCTCTTCCTACACATGTAAGAATGTGCATTTCCAAATTATGTTATTTCTTTAAATCCATATGCCGCAAAACACTCAGTCATTCAAGGTTGGACAAGTTGCAAAAAATGGTAGTGGAAGTCTTGTGTAGACTGGAAATGTATTTTCCGCCATCATTTTTTGACATTATGACCCACCTAATAGTTCATTTGGTGAGGGAGATAAAACTATGTGGGCCGGTGTATTTACGGTGGATGTATCCGTTTGAGAGGTACATGAAGATTTTCAAGCTATTTGTGAAAAATCGGTATCGGCCAGACGCAAGTATTGTTCAACGCTATGTTGCGGAGGAGGTGATTGAATTTGCGACAAACTACTTAAAAGATGTGGTGACTATTGGAGTTCCAATATCTAGGCATGAAGGTAGGTTGGAAGGTCATCCATTGAGGTTCATTGAATTAAGTTGTCCAGCTGGTGAAGATCTAAGAACAGCTCACCTATGGGTGCTTCGTAATCATAGAGAAGTAAGACCGTATGTTGACATTCACATGACCGCAATCAGCGAGGATTTGAATTTAAGTTTGGACAATGAGAGAGTTCTTGAAAAACACCTCAAAGAATTTGCATCATGGTTTCAATCTTTTGTTTCAAGTGGGGAACATTCAGAAACTGTTCAATGGTTAGGTCGGCGACCCCTTGGAACTGTTGCAAAATATGGGGGCTATGACATCAATGGATACACTTTTGGTACAAAAGCAATGGATGATAAAGGTGTGTCCCAAAACAGTGGAGTGTCAACTATAGACGAGTCCTCCGGGAGTTTATTTTTCGG
Source organism: Cruciata laevipes (assembly GCA_963678965.1). NCBI lineage: Eukaryota > Viridiplantae > Streptophyta > Magnoliopsida > Gentianales > Rubiaceae > Cruciata > Cruciata laevipes. Next base: position 14,073,234 of record OY787635.1, read on the forward strand.
CACTATAACTGACATATGGGAGTTGGATTATGTTAAGTTGAGAGTTGCTGTTTTCAAGTGTCAGTGGGTTGATCAAAGTCGAGGAACTCGCCAAGAAAGTCTAGGTATGACTTTAGTAGATCGTTCTAAAATAGGTTCGGTCAATGATCCTTTTATTTTGGCCGTTCAAGCGAACCAAGTTTTCTATGTTACTGACCCTGTTGATAACCGGTGGGAAGTTGTTGTTTCTGGTAAGAAGAGTTTTGTGAATGACGAGGTTGAAGAAGATTCTTATTCTTTTGATGATAATATATCATTGGACAATGAAAATGAGCTGGACAATCTATTAGAAGACGATGCAAGTGTGAAGCGCTTTGTCTCTAGGGTCGATCACGATGATGGGATTTGGGTGACGCGAGGTACTGGAAAAGTATCAAACCGAAAGCGCAAGAAACCTACTAAGAAATAGATTTGTACATTAATTTGTTATGTTTTTAATGTTCTCTGTATTAGGAAGCGACGTCGTACAGATAGTAGAATGTTTTTACGATATCGTAAGAATAGTATAATCTTTTGACGACATCGTATAAACACTTTCCATAGTAGAAAAATGAAATACATATTTTCGCGATATCGTATTAACTAGCGAATATTGTAACGATGCCTGGTGTGAATTCGATGTATTCTCTGTCAACACAGCGAATTATATCCCGATATCGGATTTATCATCCTAACCTCTTACGATATCGTTACTTCAGTCGGAACACTTATTCAAAACTTATTCAAAAATAGATAATAATTGGGATTTAAAATAAATAAAATTTAATTATAAAAGTAAACATATGTCATCATCCTTTTAATAAAAACAATTAAAGATTCAGCATAGAACACAAATGTTTGATCAAATCGACCGAATACATAACTAGTACAAGATTACATTTGGGAGTTGCTAGCTTCGTCATTGATTGGCTCGAGATTTGATGTTGATGCTTCCTTTGCCGCTGCAGTTTCCTTTGCCCTTGTGCGCTGTATACCTCTAACCCAATGACTTGTCTTCCATGCGCATTTATGGACTTGAGCCACCTGATCTCTAAACTTGTCAAGCTTGGTTGAAATTGCTTGATAGAATGAGTCTCCCGAAGTCCCTGTACAATTACATAAGTATTGCTTGATAGAATGACTCTTCCAAAGTATTGCACACATATATATTGATGGCCAAAAATGAAAAGAAAAATGAATAGAGGTATACCACTTTGTTGTGCATTAGTAGTGGTGCCGGTGGTCGTCTTCTTTACCCACTGCCCTTCGACAAGTTCCCAATTCAAGCTTTCAAAGTAGGCACGGTCAAAGTACTTGCATGGTACAGGGGTTCCTTTGAAGACCATATCATCGTTTTGCTTTAACATATGGGCAATGAGACTCCCATAGGGCAAACGACGACGTACCTTTTTGGAATTAGCTACCCCAACCATGTGGCTAAGAATGGTGTACCCCGGATTGAACTTGACCTGCTCCATGACGTAGTAGAACATCAATAGTGATGTGTAGGTCCCCTCTGACATATAGCCACCTTTAGGAACCAAACACCTAGCTACCATGTCAAAAATAATTCGCTCCTTGGGTGGAAGGTCGGCGATCTTATGCTGTTTCGGTTTTAGGCCTGGTTTATTGGGCAGGCCAAAGTACTTAACCGAACAATCTACATGGTTAAGCATGTTCCTACCAATTTCTTTTGGCCACTCACCAAAAGTATAAACCCTAGGTGGAATACTTGCCCTATCAAACACAACTCCCAGCAAATCGTTCAAGGTCCCTATGTTTATTTCAAAATCAATTTCATTCACCCTTGTCACCCAACCTCCCCTTCCATCCTCAACAAAGTTTGCATAAAATTGACAAGTCTCGTCAAAATAGGCATCATCATTACATGCTATAACCTCAGATAATTGTTGCTCATCAAATAGCCTAACCCTATCTTCCAATCCTAGCCTATTCATCCTATCAAAATCCACTGAATACGAATCAATCAAAGTCGATTGGTTGAGATAAGCTTTGTACCTCATGAAAGTGGCCGGTGAGATGAACTTCTTTTGAGTGTACTTTGGAATATCCCTATTTGCAACCGTCTTTCGCTTGGTTCCGGCCATGGCGATCGATTTGCTGATAGATATCCGTTTGGTCGTAGCTGGAGGAAGGGGATGGATTAGGTCTGGACTGTTTGATGATTTGGGGATTTTCCCCGTTTTTTTTATATATACAACAGGAGATACACGATATCGTATGTAAGTAAAACATATATACACGATATCGTATCACAAAATAGTTAGTACAGTTTACAGTCAACTGAAACACGATACCGTATTACGAGTCAAAAGGGGAGACACGATATCGGAATCTAACTTCGCTTGATTCTATGTACATAACCCGAAGCTAAAATCGACATCGTATACACAGATAATTGATAACATTTTAGATCAAAATACAACACGATATCGTTTGTGAATAAATTTTACCTGCGATGGCGTATGTATCCTGAAGGCTGTTCAATTCAAATACAAGCCCCTTACGATATCGTTTCTGAATCCGCAATTTACACACGATATCGTAATCATTATTCGATAAAGTTTCTGTTAGGATTGCGGAAAGGGATACGACATCGGGTGTATGTATCGTATGTGAATACGATATCGCCCGGTTTATCCATATGTTTATACGATACCGTGTTGTCTTTCGTTTTCCTTTTTTTTTTTGGGATGTACTTTCAACCAAACACTTCTTTTGTACTAGCATTTTAATCATATAGCATTTTAATCTTACTTCGATTTATGAAGGACAACATAGAGCATATTTCATGATTAAAAAACACAAAAATAAAACACTGTCTTAACCATTGTTAAAAAATTCTGACATATGATAATGAATTCAAAGTCTATGGAACTAAAAATAAATCTGGTTGAGGATTTCATCGTCTTGTGGGTTACTTGGATTTCCATCTTGACCATCACCATTACCCATGGCTTTATCCTCTTGATCACCTTTGGCAGCATCATCCTCTTCAGCACCCTTGGCAGCTTCATCTTCATCATCAACGTTGTTAGCATCGTACTGATCATCAGCATCGTCATCTACATCGTCTGCCTGATCATCAACATCTTCATCATCAGCATCGTCAGACGAAGTAGAAAAATCCGAGCTATCTTCGCTAGATGAAACGTCCTCTTCAGTCGTGTCGCCATTAACATCGAACTCATCATGGGTGATATTGAAATTGCCAGCAGCTTCGTCATCGCTCAAATCAGGGACCATACCCATCTCATCTAGTAAGGCTTGGACATCCCCATTAGCATAGGCAACAGCGGTCCAAGCCGCTTCCAACTCAGCTTCAAGAGCACAAGCTTTCTTACTAATGTGCCTTTGCCATCTTGCGATTTGTCCTACAAAAAACAAAAACAATGCAAAAACTTATAAGTTGGCTTTCAATATAATTATGGTCAAACCAATTAAACAATAAACAAAAATAAAAGACTTACTAGGAGTCAACTTCTTGGTGAATGATTCTTTTAGCCCATATTTGCCATCGGGCTTTAGCTCCAAACCCTTCTTCGACAGCCAAGCATCATCGTAGTACGACTTAGCCAATGGATTGCCCCTAGGTTGAACCCCCTTCTCATGGATGAGTTTCATAATCAATCCACCGTAAGGGTAATCTCGTCCACTAGCATTAGATACCTTCTCCATGTACTTTAAGATCAAGTAACCTGGATTGATCTTCACCTCCTCCATAAGGTAATAGAAGAGGGTGATGCTATGCACGGTTAGCTCACTATGATTTCCTCCACTAGGATAAACATTCTCGGCTATCCACTCATACACTAAACGTTGATCAAGGCTTAGCCTATCGATATCATACTCCTTGGCTTTACCATAGACCTTGACTTTCCTCTTGAAGTATTTCTTACCCATCTCATAGGGATCTAGAGGATTGTATGGGCTAGGAGACTTAAATTGGTTTTGAATAAACATCTCAATGGGACCATCGGCCTTAGCTGGTTTTAAATGGCTTGAATCAACATAGGGGCACCCAATAGCCTTGTTTATGCTATATTTAGACACAGGGATATCAACACCATTAACCCTAGTAATATATGTGTCTTTAGCATCATGATGCCTAAAATTTGCATAAAATTGCTTGACTTCATCTAGATAAACCGGGCAAGCTAATGTCATCAAACCCTCTAAGTGCTGAACTTGAAAGTACTTCATTAAATAATCAAACTTCATCTCATGTACAACAGTCAGTGAAGGAAAAACTTTAGTTTCTAAACACGACCGAGAGATAGATTTCTCATACCTTTTGCGTGCATTGTCATCGAAGAATAACTCAGGTTCTTCCTCACCTCCCTCATTCACCGGGACCCTATCCTCTTCCCCTGTAACCGGATCTTGGCCGACCACCGGAGCCCTCCCCCCGTTGCGACCGCCCGTGCTCCTCCCTCGACCTCGAGGAGCACGTCCGCCCCTACCCTCTTCCGACGTCCTTGCCACCTTGGAAATCCTCTCGTTTGCTCTCACCATCTTCCCGCTGCGTGGGTTTTGGATTTTGATTTGAAAATTTTAGATTAAAATCGATTTGGGGTTTAGGGGTTTGAACGCTGACATAATTTTTTTTAATACTCCCGTATGGTCACGATGTCGTATCCTAATTCTAGCATAAATGAAAGACCTTACGATATCGTAATTAAGCCCTCCAGTTCATTTAAACTGTTACTACAATAAATGATAATATATAAATACTATTTTTTTGTTATATATTAAAAATATAAAAATTTAATATTTCTGACCAACTGCGGGTTTTTTCCCTAAGTACCATACGATATCGTATAGTACACATTAACAACATACGATATCGTTTTATATTTCGCTCTATTTGATTTATTTAAAATTTATTAATTTAAATAAATCAAATATCTTTCAAGATGTTTATAATATCCAATGCAGTGTAATTATAAAATTGCAAACAGTAATTAGTTTTAATTTTTTTTTTTCAAAAGGCGCGCATGAAACCATTAACCCAACCTATAAGCCCTAAACCCTCGTCAACCCTAAACCCTCGTCAACCCTAAACCCATGCAAACCCTAACAAACTATATACAATGAAAATTCAATTAAACAGTATTCCATGACACTATTATGTATGTAACTTAAACATTAACGTCAGTATACCAAAACCAAATCCAACAAACAGTATGGAATGAATTAAAACAATTTACCAATAGCATAGTTGATACCTTAACCCACATTAACCAATGAGGCAGAGATACTACGATACACTATGACTTTTCAATTACATTTGCAAGCTTTTCATAGTTGTCTTCAACATAAGCAATATTCTATGCTCGCAATAAGTTACTCTGTTGTATGCACTCTCTACTGTCATAGCAGTAAAGCAAACCATGTCATCTCAATGGTTACTGTACTGTGCATACCATAACAGTAGAAATTAAAAACAACAAACAACAATAACTTAATAATATTTTATGTTGATAGCAAAGAATATTTTATTAACAATTACAATGAATTCACAATGCAATGACTATTTGATTTGATATAATGACTCACATAGTACATAACACTATCAATCAACTTGAAATTACAATGAATTAATACTAAAATTGCACTACAAATTTATTATTATAATAAATTGACAGCTTTCCAAGGATTTTTATAACAATATTAAAGATTTATGATTCATATCAAATTGTATGATATTAACAACACACGATGTCGTAACTATGTACGATACCGTACATAGTTAGAAATAAAAGATACGACATCGTAAGTACTTTCAGCAGGCCGCATTAAATGCAAGTCAACGGCCGGTCTTGCGGGAAAACACCACAAAACCCCAAATCCAATACGCATTTAATACCATTCAAAGCTCCAAAAACCTCTCCCCAAACCCTATTCCCTCCAAAATTCTTCTTCAAATCATCTTCCTTACCAATGTTGTTCCAAATCTTTGATTCACATTAATTAAACTTTTCCAAATCTAAACTTATACCCATCTCATCTACTTTGCTATATATTTTGTTCATCTAATCCATATTCAACCACTAATTGGGTATGGGTACACTAGATTAGGGGGGTATTGAATAGGGTTTTGCTCAAAAAGTGTCAAGGATTGATTCAAGGTGTTGTTCAAAAAGGTTTGTATTTTATGCTTTTCAATCAAATTGAATCTAGGGTTTATATTTGTTTTCAAGGAGGGTTTAGGGTATATTGCATAATTCTTGTATAATTAGACCAACATTATAGTGGGAGAAAACTACATTATATTATTAAACATACTATTAGACCACCATGATATTGTGTAGTTGATTATTATCATTGAATTAGGTTATTTATATATCTCGTTATATAGTTTGTTGTTATTTGGTGGTATTTGCGCTTGTACCTATTTGGCTTCAAATGTAGGAATAAAATGGCACCCAAGAAAAGGCCGAATGAAACTAGCGATGCAAAAAATAACAAGAAATCTAAACCCAATAAAAAAGGTGAGGGTAACAAAAAGAATTCAAAGGCAAAAAAAGCTAAAGTGCATTGCAGGGAATTGGAGATGCGGATTAAGAACGAAATATTGACTCCACTATCGTTTGATGTCGATGGAGTTTGTTATTCCGAGGAAAGGGCAAAGTGGTCTAGTTGGTGTGGGAAGGTTGGTAGAACGAGAGTTAGCATTGCACTTATAGATTGGAGAAAGGTGCTCCCGGGGGATAGAACCAAACTTTTGGAAGAATGCAAGGTATACATTGTTTTCTTGTCCAATATATTATTTTGTCAATGAAAGTGTTTAACAATTTAAGTTGTTGTTAAGTAGAAACCTTTTCTCATTGATGCTTTGGACATGGAGGCCGTTCATAAGAAAGCACTATGTATTGCCTCAAAAGCATTCCGAGACCACAAATATAGATTGGCCAAAAACTATATTTTCGAGGGAGGCAAATACTTAGGGCGAGATCCGCAGGAGAAACACAATGACATACTACCCTCGATTTGGGAAACATTCAAAGAAAGGTGTCTTCAAAATGAAGCCAATGTAAGTGTCATTTTTCCAATATTCATAATTCTTGTATTTTTTCCCTTTCATGGTTTAACACATTCAAACTTGATATTAAGGGAACTCGTGCTAAAAAAATCAAATGCGCCGAAGCCAATGACATGCCTCACACAACGAGTCGTGCCGGATATGTGGGTTTATCCATCAAAATGGCGATCGAAAGGAATGAAAATGAGAAGGATGCCTTTGTTGCCAAGGGGATGACCGAAGAAGAGGCTTTAACAAAGGTCAAACCTATAACTTACAAGGACATTCCACGCCATGACAAATTCATAAGAGGCCGGCTAAAGAGTGATGGACAATACACAACTCCCCAAGGTGGACAATTGTCCTCTAGAATGGTGAGTTCATCAAACTCTTGGTTATTTTTCAAATTTTGTTATTTTGTTATATGTTTTAAGAAGTCAAAGACAATGGTTAATTCATAGACGTTTCCGTCCTACGGTATCGTATAAGCTGACGAATGATATTTCGATATCGTATAACAATTCGATGGAATTTCTGTCTACATAGCGATACATGTAACGATGTCGTATCTCTGAATATAGGTTAATACGGCATCGTAAATCTAGTCTAAATTGGGGGTAGCAACTAAATACTACTTGTAACTATTTTATGTAATTAAGAATGTTTTAACATATATCTCTAATAGATGCTGGAATTTTTTTATGATACTTAGGATGAGTTGAAAATGCAAGAGAAAGAAGGTATATTTATACCAAATGGTAAAAATGATTTATTGGCAACGGCAACCAATAAGAAGGATCACCCGGGTAGAAGTAGGGGAGTGGGTTGTTATGCAACGCAAAGGGAAGCTTTCGGCATATCTAGAAGTTCTAATAGGAATGTCCCGTCGGAGCTAGCAATAGCCAAGGCTACTATAGCTAGGCAAAATGTGAATATGGCCAAGCAAGACAAAAGGATGTCGAAGATGGAGAGGAGGGTTGCCAAAGTCATAAAAAAAATTGTCATCTCCGAGTCCGATGAGTCCGCCGGAGAAGACCCATCACCGGATTTCAGACCATCTTCAAGGGGATCCAACCATGAACCGGAAGATAGAAATGGTGATGGTGATAATGCTCATTGTGATGGTGATGATAATGCTCAACTTGAGGTTCATCAAAAGGTTGTCAACCCAAATCAACTTTTAGATGTTCAAGACAATAACAAACCATACACACCCATTACAAAGGTTCTATTAACTATATTCATATGAATTTTATTATTTTTTTTGCCTCTTTACAACAAATTACTCTAATTATAATTTTTTTCCCATCTAGATTCCTCGTTGCAAGCTTTATGTTGATGTTGGACACAATGCACCACCACTTCACGTTGCTAATGGTACTTATCACACATCAATGCGAAGACATCATGGTAAGGAAATTCCACTTGGCCATGTTAAAGTGTCAATAGTTGAGTGTTTGGTTGAAACGGCTATGTTGCCCGTTAAAGAACACCCGATGATTAGGGTAAAGGAAGGTTTGGGTAGTTTTCTTCTTTGGCCAATTTGGTTAGTTGTTGATGAGAATTCTAGTGCCATTCCCCAAAGAAAATCAAATCCAAATGACTTAAAACCCTTACAACCTAAGAATAAACCAACATATTACGGAGCTAAAAATAGGGTACAATTTGTAAAGGGTCTCCCCCACTTTGTACGGGTGTTATATGATTTAGTGTATTACCATGAGATAAACACATTCTATGATTTTCCGGGTAATGCGAGTGTTTTTGGGATGAGAAGAGATTACAAGGTTCCTTTAGAAGAAATCCATCATTTATGGAATCATGAGCAATTGTCGGTCAACATCATAGGCCTACATCAAATGTGAGTTTCTTTATTATCCCTTAAAACTTTTTCACTCAAGTGTGTTAAGGTTATTGAGTTTATTAATAAGCTAAATGTTTGTATGCAAGGTACATGTTTGTAAACTCCCATCAAAAGGGGAAAAAGTGGATTGGATTTCTATGCCCCCAAAGTATGCAACTAATGGGCGAGGACAATGAAAGCCGATTTGGTTATCTCGCCTCTACACTTGCCGCAAAAGACAAGAAAATATTCTTAGGTTCATACATTGAAGGGTAATCATCAATCAATTTAATGTACTTTATGAACATCATTTTTTTTATATAGGATTAATTATGTTTCCCTTTGAAATTCCATAGTGGTCATTGGCGTTTTGTTGCAATGATACCCGACGAAAAACTTGTCTATTGGATTGATCCTCTCAACAACCCCCCCCCCCCCCCCCCCCCTCAAGAATTCGCCGATCTCTTGGAAATTGCTATGCATAAAGTTAATGATCATACTCTACAACATTTTCGACTCGTTCAAATATTGGTGAGTATTTTTTGTATTTGAATCACAAATATTTCTGTTCAAAGGCTTAACAATAACCTTTTCTTCCATTTGCCAAAGTACAAAAAACAACAATCAAATTGGGAGTGCGGCTTCTACACAATGTTATTCACCGAAAAGTGTGTTGAAAAACTCACAATGGACAATATTGATCTACAACAAGTAAGATTACACTTACTTCTTCTTATTTCATTCGATAGATCGAGTAAGCCTTGCGCACATAATCAAATTAACCTTAAACTTTTGTATAGATTTTCGAGGATGACCAAACCCCATACGCAATGGCCGAATTGAATGAGGGAATCAATCGGTTTGCACGGCACTTGGTCAATGCTCGTGCAAGACACTTTTCAAGGTCTTTTCCGATTCAAAAACCACTACAATTGCTAGATAAATAGTTTTCTTAGACTGGCCAATTAGTGTGTTGTGTTTGCTAGACGGTATTGCTAGATAAATAGTGTCCATCAACTAGACATTGTACATGGCTTTCTGGACGGGCTAGGTTACGATGTCGTGTAACAAACCGCCAGAAAGTCATGTGGGCGACTGATTAAAACACGACATCGTATGCAATGGAAACCGGGTTACGACATCGTTTGACAATTCGCTGTAACTTCTGCTGAATTAACGATCAGTTTGACGATATAGTATTCAGAATTTGATAGCTTAATTGTGTATTCGGCATCGTAACCACTTTGATCAAATACAAGCGACATCGTATCTCGGACTCAGAATGCGGAACCAGGGCACACATAACACGGTATCGTATGTATTACAATATTTTCTTCGACATCGCGTTCATGTTCGACTTGTGATTATGTACACGATATCGAAATGATATATACAACATCTGCGATATCGTATGTAGAACTCAATATTAATACCAACACAAACTTACCCAGATATCGTAATATGTTGGTACCTTCGACGTCGCTTCTTTGTCCGACTTGAGGTCAAGACTACGATGTCGGATACATCTGTTTTCAGAATACGACATCGTTTGTAGAACTAAATATGGGAACGAACAGATACTTAACACGGTATCGTAGCTTTGTGATAACGTTGTTCGATATCGTTTCCACCTCCGGCAACCATTTTGTACACGATATCGAAAGCCGTCATACGGTCTCACGACGTCAGAACGAGCAATCAATACCTATATGTTCGAATCATGTATGCGACATCGTTACTGGATTAAAATTCCCACGACGTCGTAAGTCATGTATAATTTACGGCGGTCTTTAAACCGCCTTAAACGGTTTTGCCATTTACGGCACACCCATTTAAGGCGGTTCATAACCGCCTTAAATATGCACGGGGAACCGCCTTAAATGGTAGTTCCGTGCACTAGTGTGCCTTAGAGACATTAGAAGAAACAAACATAAAAATTGTGATCCATACATTTCTCTCCTTACTTACTCTTCTTCCTGGCACGATCAAGCACGTAATATCAATTTATAAATTACACTGGCTTTCAATGGAGCTCTAACCATTTTTTAAATATAAATAAATGTACACGAGTTTGATAATTTAAAAATGATACGATCATTCAAAAATGGAAGTAACAAATTACTTCATGAAAATTTTGAAAACAATTTTTTTTTGTTAAAAACAATTATACAAATACCAACTAATTTACAATCTGAATCTACAGTTTCATGAAAAAAATTTCAATGTTTACAGTATATATGTTGTACTGTTTGTGTTACTCAAATTATGCTTATTGTGCTTAATTTTAATTTTTAAAATATTCTTATAATCATTTTTCCATATTATTTCTTTTTTTTTCTAATACTAAATATTAGAGTGTCTCGTGTAGGACAGTCCTAATTGAGATAACGCAAATATTGATATACTCACTCTCATGTCTTATCATTACCTATTTTGTGTTGGTCTTCTTACGTTCAAAGCCTGATCTCTTACATATTAAGCATGTTTATTCAGCGTATTACTATTGATTTTCTCACTTTCATGCATGATCAATACTTGTTTTATGTTGATATTCTCATTTTTCAATTCTAATCATTTACATATTAAACTTTTGAGACCAATTGAGAATCAAGACTTTGTATTATACAAATTTAAACATTATTATTTTTAAATATTTCTTACAGAGTTGGTCTCTTGGGTGACCGTCACTATATAGTGACCAGATTAAATTGCAAATAAGATATAAGTTTAAAAAACACGGAGGGACCAATTTGCAATTTCAGAATTTTAAAAAAAATCACGCGCTACAGTGTCAAGCCACGCGTTACAGTGCTGAGCCGCTACAGTACCGATTTGCTACAGTGTCGAATTGCTACAGTAAAACATAAAACATGAACATTTTGACTTAAAACATCTACATGAACATTTTAACTTGAAACATAAAACATAAATATTTTAACATAAAACATGGACGTTTTAACGTGAAACATGAACACTTTAACTTGAAACATGAACACTTTAACTTGAAACATAAAACATAAATATTTTAACTTAAAACATAAAACATGGACGTTTTAACGTGAAACATGGACACTTTAACTTGAAACATAAAACATGAACATTTTGACTTAAAACATGAACATGAACATGAACATTTTAATTTGAAACATAAAACATAAATATTTTAACTTAAAACATAAAAGATGGACGTTTTAAAATGAAACATGAACACTTTAACTTGAAACATAAAACATAAATATTTTAACTTAAGACATAAAATATGGATGTTTTAACGTGAAACATGGACACTTTAACTTGAAACATAAAACATGAACATTTTAACTTGAAACATGAACATTTTAACTTGAAACATAAAACATAAATATTTTAAATTAAAACATAAAACATGAACACTTTAATTTGAAACATGAACATTTTAACTTGAAATATGAAACACAAACATTTTAACTTAAAACATAAAACATGGACGTTTTAACGTGAAACATGGACGTTTTAACGTGAAAAATGAACACTTTAACTTGAAACATAAAACATGGACATTTTAACTTGAAACATTGAAGTACACTGTAGCGCACTGTAGAAAAACATTGTACACGCGCGGAAACACTGTAGCGCGTGATTTTTTTAATTTTAAAAAATTGCAAATTGGTCCCTCCTTGATTTTCTTTATTGCACTATTTATAATTTAGTCCGATCACTAACTATATAGTGACGGTCACTCCCAACACTTTTCATTTCTTACAACGTTAACATTGTCTTAACATATACATTTATAATTTATAATGTTCGTGTTCCCCAACAAATAACAAAAAAAAAAAAAAAAACGCCACTGAACATTGTGTACGTACCCTATTCACCATGGACACGAACTCAGATGCAAAGCTCAAGAATTAAACCCTCAAAATGAAAAATCTACGGTTGACCATTTGCTTACATATGAACGGCAAGATTGTCCTTTTATTCATTGTCAAACTCGTAACAAACTTTCAGGGTTCCACCAAGATTGTCCAAGGGTTACGAGTTTTTTGTTTTTTATCACAAAAGATATCAAGATTGTCTTTTTTATCAAAGTTTTGTTTTCGTAACAAACCTCAAGGCCGGTTTTTGTTTTTTTGTTTCGAATTTTAGTTCATAAGGATAGTTTGGTAGCTAGGAGTTTGACCAAGCGTTCAAATAACATATTCAATTGAAATAACATAATAAAATGGACCGAGTAAGGCCATGTTTGCTAGAGCTTATTTCCATTATGTACTGAACTAAACTAAACTGAATTGAACTGAACTAAACTAAAGTAAAAATGATGTATTGAAAAATGAAATCAGCATAACTGAATTAACCTGAATTTCATCAATTACATTTTCACTGAACTGAATTGAATTGAACTGAACTGAACTGAACTGAACTGAACTGATCTACAGATAAGCTCGGGTAAACAGGGCCTAAAAGTTTTCAATCACAAGTATTATCATAAAGAAAACTTATTAAAAACTCAGATGATTGAAGTGATCCAATTAAAGTACTATCTATATGGGGTTCTACACTTACTTAGAAACAAAAATAAATGTAAAACGATTAAGATTGAAATATGGTTATATATATAAATACCATCCCCTCCAAATGATACACTTAACTAATACCATGTTATAGACATCAACTTGTAGGTTGCCAATATGTAAATATCAATTCGTGTGTGCAAGTTTTATTTACATTTGACACTACACGACAATTATGGTAAATAAATTTTTGAATTCAAATTTTGTAGAAAATATTCTTTAATTTGAACTTAAATGGAGCAGAAGAATAATGTATAATGTAATGTTCCAGTTGCTCTTAAATCAAATATATAGTACTAGTGTGAATTTGGAGCCAAGTATCGAAAGTCAAATCTCGAGTGAATTTCCATGCAAAGCCCTATAAATATATATTTTTTGATCCCTATGAATATATATTTCAAAAAGAATTATAGTTGTCCATTTCACAACTCAAACCAAACCATCATCTTTAAATCATCAATCATCATGGCTACCTTCTCCAAGATCGGCATTGTCGGAGCCGGAATAAGCGGCATAGCCGCCGCCAAGCAGCTCCGCCACCTCAATCCGGTCATCTTCGAAGCCACGGCCGACCTCGGCGGCGTCTGGAAACACTCCTCTTACCGATCCACCAGGCTTCAGACTCCTCGATCCAGCTACGAGTTCTCCGATTTCCCCTGGCCGGAAAGGGACAGTTCAAGCTTCCCTTCTTACCAGGAGATCCTCGACTACTTGCACTCTTACGCCGCTCACTTCGCCGTTCTTGAGCTCATCAAGTTCAGCTCAAAGGTGGTCGAAATCAGATACCTCGGAAACCAGCATGATCACCGGGGAGACTTCGAACTCAACGGCGAGCCCAAGTGGGAGGTCGCCGTCCGAACAAACGAATCGGACGACGTTGAGGTACGTACAACGAAAATGTATACTCCCTCCCCTCCGTCCCAACCAAAACTTCTTACTTTCCTTTTTGGTCCGTCTCAACCAAAACTTCTTACTTTCATTCTTTCCTCTTTTAGCAAAAACTTTACTGCAAAAAGACAAATATACCCTTAATGAAATCTTACAAACAACCATAACAATAAGTGATATTCCATTTATACCCCTTAAAACTTCACTTATAAGATATAAAATGCATTTTTCTTAAAATCCGAGCCGAAGTCAACTAAGAAGTTATGGTTGGGACGGAGGGAGTAGTTAGGCCTATTTGTTCCAAGTTTTTTTTTGTGCTGAATGGGACTAAATTGAACTGAATGGGAATGAACTAAACTGAATTAAAGTAAAAAATTAATGTATTAAAAAAAATAGTCAGTATGATTAAATTAACTTGAATTTCATCAAATTATATTTCAACTGTATTGAACTGAATTAACTGATTTATAGAAAAACTCAGACAAACACGACTCAGACAAATTGAACTGATTCACCACAATCACAAATTATATTTCCATTGTACTGAACTAAATTAAAGTAAATTGAACTGATTTATAGAGAAACACGACTTATACGACTCTAATTATGTGATTTTTTTTGTTTCAGTGGTATGCGTTCGAATTTGTGGTGATTTGCACGGGAAAATACGGTGACATTCCGATCATACCGAAATTCCCGAAGAACAAAGGCCCTCAAGTGTTTAAAGGACAAGTAATGCATGCTAGTGAATACTGCAAACTTGACCAAGACGACACTGTTGAACTCTTAAAGACAAAAAGGTCGTAATCGTCGGTTATAAAAAATCCGCTATTGATCTAGCCGTGGAGTGTACCAAAGCAAACAAAGGTAATTTCATTTCATTTCTTTAATTATCAGTATTTGCAAAAGAATCTCATAAATAGAATTTTTTAGTACATAAGACCGTGTTTTAATCAAACTGGTTTTCTGTTAAGAAAGTTGACCACTGTATAAATTATAAATTATGAGAAGGTCTTCTGGGATTAAGGTGGATTTTTACATTTTCAAGACCGACTTTTTAGTTACCTATTAAATTTAATCATTCAATATATTATGGCAAATTCTCAAATGAGACCTGTCTCAAATGAGACCAAAGATTATATGAGACTGCTATTGATTGAATTTATCGTTGGTGAGCTTTAAACCCGCCGATTTCCTTGATTGAATTTGTCGTTGGTGAAATGGACCAAAGAAATGATCAAGAAAATTGACCGAAAGATCAAGCAAATTGAACGAAAGATCAAATTAACTGAAAAATCAAGGCAAAACAAAAAAACTCAAGGACATTGATTGAAAGATCAAACAAACTGACTAAAAGATCAAGCAGAAACAGTAAATGCTCATTCCCCCTGCTTTTGGTCTCCACAAGGACAGGTCTCACCCAAGACTTTCTCAAACCTAGAAGATTTTTATTATCTAATAAACTGAACTTGTAACTCAAAAGGTGATCATTATAACATAAAATATGTGGGATTTAAAAGCAAAATGTGTCACTTAAAACATTGAGGCTATAACTTAAAACATGAGGAGTTTAAAGCAAAATCTGAAAGATAGTTAATCAAATAAAAATTGGTAGAGTATCAATCATCTAAAAACCTAAAATGTGTAATTTATAAATTAAAACATGAGCAATTTTAAAAAATTTTGAATTTAAAAAAAAAATGGAATTAGCACTGTATCAATATTGTAGCAGTACTGCTCACACGGTATTGTTCCCGTGTTACTGTTCATGCGCGAAATTATTGTAGCGCGCAAATTTCCTAAATTTTTAAAAATTGAAAATTTGTGCCTCCTTGTTTTTGAAATATTAGACTATTTACAAGTTAATCCGGTCTACATATGTAGACGGTCGCTTCCAAGACTTTGCCAATTAAATGGGCTAGCAGTAAAAAAACCGTGAAAAGTAGGAGGTAAAGAAGAGATTCACATTTGATCGATATAAATCGGGAAAAGAGTTATTGTTGGAAATTTGAGGGAAATATTGTAATTACCCGAAAAATTTTGGGCACGATTTTGAGGTGGTTCTAAAATGAATTAGCTCGAGATTTTGGTACCCCTGGATTCTGCTTCGCGAGAACTACAAAATCGACTAGTCGAACACTCAAATCGATTCAAGAATGACCGAGTTATGGATGCTCAAAGATGGTCTCTTGAAATGAGAATTTTGTACAAATCCCACATTGGAAACTTAGAGAGAAATTGTTCATTCTATAACTGCCAAAATTTCTTAAGAGTTCAAGTGAGCAATCACTTGATAGTCTTGCGCTTGTTATGCCTCCGGTGGCCGGATTAACGTCAAATTTTGCACCGAATCAGTTGTACATGCATAAAAAGATAAGATCAAATATTTCAAGCATGTGAAAAGATGAGATCTAATACTTCCAATTGTGTGAATCAGCTATTTTTGTTAAGCTGAATCATCAAATCAAATCAGTTGAATATTTTCTCTGATTTTGAAATCAATCAAGACTTTCTTTCTGCCAAAGTAAATCTGAGTAGAACTATAATAATAGAGCATTAGAGTCAGCTAGTAAAAGTATCTTATTCAAAGCTTTAAATACCTCTCATATTCTCTCTCCTAAATTTGTCTCTGTCGGCTCTAAGTTCGTTCATCGAGTTCGTCAAATCTCAGGTAAGTCGTTGATTATGTGATAGATGCTTTCGGGCTATGCGCCAATACGGGCTTTAGTCACAGGTTGATTAGAGCGTTGATGGTTTTATCCTAGGGGTGAAAGACTCGTATAGCGGGGTCCATTCGTTTCAAGAGTAGTGCATGCACTACTCCATCCATGTTGAATATGTTGATATTTCGAATTTATGCGATACTATAACGTTACAAATTTAGCATTTAGTAGGTTGTGATGATGATAAAGCTAAATCATTAGATGAGAGATGCAATGAATAATTTAATTGGAAAACTGATACGTAATGCAAAAATTGTATAATCACAAAGTCTTGGATTAAACTGTCTGACCATAAACTTATCGTAAGACAAATGATTTCTTATGTGTTTATTAGTTTACAAAGTATTGGGTGAGACTGTACTACCAAAACTTTATGGTAGGACGAGTGATTGTATTAGGATAGTTTATATGTACATAAGGTTTGTTAGTCTTTCTAATTCAATCAGTTCATTTACCATATTTAAATATATATATATAAAAATAAAATTAGTAAACAAAGAAAAATGTAATGAAATAGAATTAATGATACAAACATTTGAACTAACTATATAGACATATTTACGACATTTAACTATCAATTTTAGTAAAATAAAAAAAATTAAAGTAACATAATAAGAGTCTAATAAAATAAATATATTGTTTTCAAAAAAATATACAAACATATAACTAATTTCATAAATATGTGAAGTGATGAGCAATATCGTAGGAGACCTTCTCAGATTAATTTATTTATTTTTGAAAAATGATGGATAAGTTGAACTACATAATATCGAATTAAACTAAATTGAATGTATTTAAACTCAATCAAATAGAAGTATATTATACGAAATTGAATTAAATTTAACTATGCTAAATGGAACTGGATTTTATCAAAATCAAATGAAACTAAATTAACATTGATTTTATTTTTTTGAAAACAATTAACTTTAAATCCAAATCAAACTCTTAAAATTAATTTTTTAAAAGAATTATATTTCATTGAATCACACTACACTAAGGTGTACGTATTCTGAAATGACTAAGATGAAATGGACAGCTACTAAAGGTATAGCTTATGGTGCTGAAAATAGTTTATTGGAGTTGAAAGTAGTTGAGAGTCTCATGTAGGATGGTCCTAATTGAGACATGGGCAAATGTTGATCTTTGCACTTTCAAAGTCTTATAGTTGATCATCATTTGTTTTAGGTGATCTTCTTACTTTCAATCATGATCTTTTACGCTGAGACTAAATTGAGTTTGTGTATTTTATGGTTGATCCCAACACTTTGTGTTTTCTTTTGCAACATTTTTACCTAAAATGCCAGAAGGATTCTTTGCCCGATTTCTGTAAAATCATACAAGGTGATAAAAAGATTGCATTTTTTTTTTGGGCACCCCAAACCATAAAAAAAAGATTGCCTCTGGATATGATTCAAACAGGCAGCTGGTGACGAAATTATTGAGCTGTATACTTCTTTCCCGAAGAATGGCTTGATCATTACAAGTTACTAGTAGATGATTAATTTTAGATTTGTTCATTCAAAATCTCGAGAAATCAGAACATTACAGACGCTTCAGCAAGCTATGGCTATGGAATTCAACTTAGTATGATCTTAGGAGTAATGGTTAGCGAACTAATTTCAGATTTCCTTGGGTTAGAATTCTAGAGAAGTTTCTGCGAGAAAATAAGATACAGCAGAGCATTACAGTTACAGGACTGCAGAGCTTCAGCAAACTATGGTGCTATGAAATTCAACATTGTGTTTGAAATCTTTTGCCTGCCTGGGATTTTAGACTAATGAATCAATGTTCTATTTGATGAGCGTTTGATAGATTCAAATGAAAGTATGGAAAACTGTTTGGATTTCAAAACTGAAAAAGATACAAAAATCTGACAGTAATTACCAGAGTGTAGAAGATGAATGTAATCTATTCAAGAACCAAGCCAAAATTGGGGGAAAAACATATCAATCTCATTAGAATTTGTCAAGAACATCACGGAAATCATTCATTCAATCCAAAAGGCCAGATTCAACCATACAAATTTCTCTCATTCTTATGTATGAATGTATGATATGAAGTTATGAACTAAGTAATCGAAATATAAACCCTAATTCAACGAATTGAAAAACCAAAATCCATCTGAACCTCCTAAGCACGTTCTCCACGAATACGCCTGGCCAGCTGGATATCCTTGGGCATGATGGTGACTCTCTTCGCGTGGATGGCGCACAGGTTGGTGTCCTCAAAGAGCCCGACGAGATACGCCTCCGCCGCCTCCTGCAGCGCCAGCACGGCGTGGCTCTGGAACCTCAGGTCAGTCTTGAAGTCCTGGGCGATTTCTCGGACGAGGCGCTGGAACGGCAGCTTGCGGATGAGAAGCTCCGTGCTCTTCTGGTACTTCCTGATCTCCCTCAGCGCGACGGTTCCGGGGCGGTAACGGTGGGGCTTCTTCACTCCTCCGGTGGTTGGTGCGGATTTCCTCGCCGCCTGTAATTCAATCACAAAACCGAATTAGAAAATTCAAGATAAAGATATAAACCCTAGATCCCCAAATTACAGAGCCGAAATTCATCGGAGGAGGAAATTGAATGTACCTTGGTGGCGAGCTGCTTCCTTGGGGCCTTGCCTCCGGTGGACTTGCGAGCGGTTTGCTTGGTACGAGCCATTGCTTATCGATTAGATAGAGTTCTGAAACGCTGGAATTTGCAGAGAGTCTGAGATGCGATGTCGATTTGGGGAAGATGGGTTCGTATTTATATGGAGGGAAAATAGAGGCGGCCGGTCAACGATCCATACGGGAGGCTGATTTTAGTGGCCCATCTCTCGAATTTGAAAGTAACACGATCCGTGTGGTTTAGGGTGAACGGTTGAGATTAACTGAAGGAGGGCTCTGATTGGTTGATTTTTGGGTGACGCAGATCGAGGCATGTTGTGTTTCTTTTGTGTCTGTGTTTTGGGATGTTTGCTAATGCGAGCTTAGCCGTCGATTCATCTGAATGATTTCCTTTTGATGGTCAAAATTAATTCCCAAAAATAGCAAAAAAGTGTTCTAGTCCATCTTGGTTATTAGCTATTACCTCATCAAGAAGTTAAGGCCATGTTTACTAGAGCTTATATTTTGATGTACTGAACTAAATTGAACTGAATTGACTTCTGGGTACAGGATGTACATTAGGATTTCTAAACACCAACATGCAAACACTCGTCAAAATTAACTACTATATGTATGGATTTGTCAACTAATAAAACTCAGGTGAAATATTTGTCACTGTAATATTTACATTTAAAAAGGTTTCACGGAGAACGTGAACTTACATACACAGCTATTGGTGATAATTTTATCTGGAGCTGGGATCTTCCATCCAACCAGACACTCCCTGAAAAGACAAGCTTCTCTGCAATGCTCTGTATTCCATGTCTTCTATTTGGTCTTGACCTCAAATCTTCCATCTGCAAAAATTCATTATAACTGACAATGCTACATTCAGATGGTCAAACGGTTGGTTATATAATATCCATTACTTTGGTACAAAATGTGCACATAGTGTGTAATAAATGTGCATGAATAATAAGCATATGTTTTGTCGCACATCAAGGAGCAAATAGCTGCCAGAATCATAAGCTTACCAGTGTCTCAAGCTGACCAGCTCAATATCAAATATAAGTGTGCCTAATGTGGATCCTTCACCATTCGCAAGACGGGTTGGATTAAAAATAGTGGTAAATAGTCTCTGCCGATCAAAAAACTGTGGACAAAGAACCAGATTTAAGGGTGGACATGAATTCCAAATGAAACAGATTAGTAGTTTTTCGGCATTAAAAGAAAGTGAACACTTACATTTGGTGGAAGTGGCTCTTGAGATGTATTTTGATAGCCTTCAGATGGTGGAACAACAATACGGCGAATTCCCCCTATTCTCATAGATCTGACAGCTGATTCAATTCCAGATATAACCTACAAATATATTTATTCAAACCACAGCTTGAAAATGTATCAACATCTGATGTTACTTCCCTCTCTTTTTCAGTCAGATCACAAACACAATGCACTCAATAATGAGGAGAAAAAGAGCAATATTAAGAAACGTAGTTACTAAGTGTGCTTCAAAGGTGATCTTGTTTTTCTATGTACATGGTTTTGACAAGTCTGTGTTCAAAGGAAACAAGCAAGCGACGAGCTATCAGGTTTCCTACAAACTATCACAAAGAGAAGGTTTAGCCTTTGAGCTTTTATAAGTCAAATCATGAGTGGAAAAATACTGAACAAAAACAGTTCAATCAGTACATATATCAGATAAATACCGGCAGGCAAATGGAATGATTTAAAACTTACTCTTCCCGAACCAAGAATGAATTCAAAAGGAATAGGTTCACCAGAAGCATCTTTGTGATCATATGTAGAATCAAAACGCCATCCTTGTTTTGCAGCCAACCTTCCATAGTAATGGATTGCAACCTTTTTGATCAAAAGCAGAAAATATCATAGTTTATGCACTTTGATCCTATAGAGGCCATATGTGCAGATTGATGAAAAGACAGAACAAAGCCCAACTAAAAGAGTGAGAACTACGCTAATAGTAGAAAAGCCGAATTGGACCAAGAAATAGTCTAAAACCAATATCTTACTGTCACATAGCAAGAAGCTAAATGTAGGATGATTGCACAATTTGCAAGGGCTAACAAATGAAATACCTTTACATGGTCATTGGTCATAACATCTCAAGACCATCATCTTACGTAATTCTACGGAGTCAGAGGTCAAAATGAGAACCATTCAAGAATATTATAGAGAGAGAGAGAGAGTGACAGACTACTTATCTATCTTAAATTCAAGTACTAGCTCAATCTCACGACTATATCAGGTGTGAATGTAGATACTCAACTCAACAAAAACAATGCAACAGAATCGGCCAAGGAAAACGCTATAAACAATAAGTTTTGTAACTAATTACATCAAGTAGAAACCAGAGTTGTGACCATTTGAAAATTTCAAATTACAGTAAATGCTAAGACAAGAACAACTTTAGCAGCTCATAATCTCCAAAGATCATTTTTACTGTTCCCCCGTCCAACTTAAAGAACAAAAAACAGAATTACCAACAAGAATTGTAGATTATAAACTCAAGCACATAAAAATGATTCAAACAGACTTAAGCAATAGTAGAGCAATAAGTCGAGGACTTGCCTTATCGCCATTAACAGGGGAATCTCCATCACCGGGGCGAAGGTCCAAGGCCTTGACTCCGCCGGAATCCGGCAGCTCCAGAAATTGGGGCTGGGACCAACAAGCAAGGGGGTCCAGGGTAGAGAAACAAGCGGTGAGTGAAAGCAAACTCAAAGCTCTTCTAGTTGTTGCTGCTGTTCTTGACAGTGGTGTTTGAGCCATTACGAGAATATGCGGCCTGGAACACGACACGGGCAGTGTCTGAATTATTGCAACACTCACCGCCATTGCACAATTTCTGGTTTTCCCTTTGAAACTTGTATGAACCTCACATGAATGATGTAGTGACCGCACAGACCAAGAACTGAACACTGAAGGCGTGAAAGAAATAAGGTTGCGTGACTTGTGTTTTTTCTTTTCTTTTTTGAAAAAGGCGTGAATTTTTTCCCTGATTGAATAGAATTGACTAAATTCAATATTTACTACCTAACTCTATTGAAATATCATTTTGCCGTCTCTAACTTTAAAAGTTACCAAATTATAAACTCAAGTCTAATTTAATTTAGGTTTTTAGACCTCAAAGTCCTTTCCGTCGATTGTTCGCTAATTTACCTTGTCAACCCAATTTTTGGGTTGTTTTTTTCTAATTATTACCTAGCCCCTCTCTAAAAAAAACATATGCTACCACCTCACTATGTCTCCTAAATTTGAAACAATGATCAAAATTTCTCCAAAACTCAAGCCTTGAAATTAATTTGATACATTTATCGCTTTCAATATCATTATCAGACACATTTCATTTTGGGAGGGCTTTTGATCATTAGGGTTTTAAATTTGGGAGAAAAATTGAGGCGGTAAGCAACCTTTTTTTTTTCTAGAGGGGTAAGACAACATAACTAGAGAAAAAAAGGACAAAACCACCTTGTAAAAATTGGGTTAACACTGCAAGTGAGCCAACTGTCGATGAAAAGGTTGACGGAAGGGACTCTTGGGTTTAAAAAGTACATTAAGTTATATTTGGGGTATAATTTGGTCAATTTTAGAGTTGGGACAAAGAAAATGATATTTAAGCAAAATTAGGGCCTACACAATGAATTTATTCAATATAACTGAAATGAAATTTAATATAATCCCTTCATCATCTGTTTCTGCTTTTTTCAGTTAAAAATGCTAAATTTCAAATAATTTTTTTTAAAAAAAATTCATTCAGCGTACTGGAAAACGCCCAAAATCGATTACAATGAGTGGAATTGGCATACAATTCGACTAACCTAATACAAGAATAACCAAAGTACCTGTCAACCAGACTAATAGTGTATGTACTATTTCAGTTTGAGAGATCCAATAAAAAGTGTAATACCGCCCTCGGGGATATTATCTTGCAACAACGAAAGAGCGTCTCCCGCATCAATCACTTCGCTAATCAGGGATATACTACAACCGCGCGCAACACCACTTAAAACAAAACATGATCCATGTTCTTCAAACTTCAAGCACCTTGAAACCTAAAGATCACCACCGGAAACACGATCTGCACAACTATATTAAGAACAATAAACATAAATCATAAAAACACGACCTTTATAATTAGATCGAGAACAAAACATCGAAGAGAGCAACTAAATCATCGATTTAATCGATCAAATCGAAGCACAATTATAATGCGAGGATAAATCCACACTTATTCAATGACATCAAATCAATAAACAAAGAAACAATTCCTGCCCCAATTTCAAATGACTTTTTTAATTTATAGAGAAACAAAAATATTATCGTATCTTAATTTGTTGAATTCATCATAACATTTATTTTATTAATATCTATTTTTTGTATATCGATAACAATTTTACTATTACAATGATAAGATAGAATGATGTGGTAACATTACATTTCCCCCTTATTCAATTTGTTGTTCAAAGTAAATATGAAGCCATGAATTAAAACAATGACAAATTTATATTGTATTCAACGTCGATCGATGCATCTTGAAACTCATTTAATTCTTGATGATCTCTCTATAGTCTTGGTTGTTGTAAGGGCTGAATGCTTCTGCGAGCCAACTGTTTTTCCTCCATGATTTCCACCCCATCTCTTCGCAGATTCCGTCGGTGTGGTTGATGCTGAATGTGGAGATGCAGCCTCTTTTGTAAAACCTAGTGCTGCTCCTCATGATTTCCATCTCCGCCTGAGTCTGTTTTAGCATTTCCTGAATGCTCGGCAGCATAAACTTTCCGTCCACCAGCCGGGACAGCCATATCGACCGGATTTCGGTGGTGTGCAAATTCGCAGCACTCTCGATGTAGCCCAAAAAGGCCATGTTAGGGATGAGTGGATGCACTGTTCCCCTGAACCATGTATACATAACTTCTAAATAAAGTGCAAGATATAATTAAGACAAAAGGTCTATGTATGCCTGAGATTTTGAAAAGTGTTAGTACTCTGGAGTGATGCTTACTTTGTAAATTGTGTTTCTAGACATTTTGGCTGGCCATCCAAGTTTGTATTTCAGACTATTCGGTGACTTGAAAACAAACTTTCAAATGTTGATTAAAGCTTTTAGATGCACGGTTTACAAAGTCAACGTCAATCCAGAGATACTAGAACACTTTTCAAAAACATTCAGGAGTACATAAGCACTTAACAATAAACACAGACACTTTTCTCAATATAGGAAAATTCTACGATTCAATTTTTGACATTTAACGACTGTCAGGCCCTGTTTACCAGAGCTTATCTGTAGATCAGTTCAGTTCAGTTCAATTCAGTTCAGTTCAGTTTAGTTTAGTTCAGTGAAAATATAATTTGATGAAATTCAGGTTAATTCAGTCATGCTGATTCCATTTTTACTTCAGGTCAATTCAGTTCAGTTCCATTCATTTCAGTTCAGTACATCAAGAAATAAGTTCTAGTACATCAAGAAATAAGCTCCAGTAAACAGGGCCTGAACCTTGTATCTTTAAAAGTAAAAATAAAATATCTTTATTTTAAAATGTTGAATTCATCTTCACCTTTTAAATATAAATTTTACGATTAAAAATGTCGATTGAAGAGTAGTCCAACCCAAATAAATAGTGTAGAAACACGGCTCTTTTTGTACCTGTATAGTGGCATCATGCCTTGAGTTTCTAGGAGGCTGCAAAATGGGTCAGGGAGAAGGGTTTTGATCTTTTTCTTGCCATCAAAGCCAGTGGCATAAATGACAACATCTGCATCCAACTTGGAGCTGTCATCAAACTGAACTCCACCCTCCCAAAAGCTCCAGTGTTTTCCAACTTTCTTGAATTTTATCATTCCCTTCTCAGCTTCTTCGAAGAACTCTTCCGGCAAGATCGCAAGCTGGCACGATCCATAGTCCTCCTCGAACGGATGCTCCGGTTTCAGTCCAAACTTCTCCAGTGGAAGCTTCCATACCAAATAAGATTCGATGATCTTGGATACAGCTTTTCTCTATAAAAATGTTATCAGTAACTATATAATATTAGTTTCAGAAACCTAAAATCAGATATATGTTATGCTCAC
This sequence comes from Cruciata laevipes, assembly GCA_963678965.1. Taxonomy (NCBI): domain Eukaryota; kingdom Viridiplantae; phylum Streptophyta; class Magnoliopsida; order Gentianales; family Rubiaceae; genus Cruciata; species Cruciata laevipes. Next base: position 14,098,969 of record OY787635.1, read on the forward strand.
CACAGGAGTGAATAGTTTGCAGAAGATGTTTCTCAGAAAACCTTGGTTTGGCCTTTGATGGAGGAATTGAGAAGCCCTGGTTGAGTAGAAGATGAAGAATGGGAGACCCCAAACAGAATAATGAGGAAGTGTCCAGTGCACAGTCCTAACCACCATGGTACAAGATTGTCCTTTTGGTCCTAAACATACAAATAATTAAGAGTCAAGATATATGCTACTATAAAGAATCATTATTTTCCACTTGTATATCAATTAAAATATTAAACTACTCCATAAGTCAAGAGTCAAGATATATCTATACTAAGAAATCTTATTTTACACTTGGATATCAATTAAACTACTCCCTAACCCTGCTAGTTGTATTTGCACAGAATTTTTTTCATATGGTCTACTAAACATGTATTTAATTGCTAATGTCTTTAATAATTGCGTATATTATTAACATATAAAAATTTGATATTAATAAGCTACATGTTATAATGAGAAGATACGATAATTGTTTATCTATTCATTTAAAAAGTCAATCAAAATTGAGCATCTTTGACTGAAGAAAAAATCTTGTGCAGAAACAGCTGATACATAGGAGTACTCACTTAGACTTTGTTTCAATTAATCTCACTGCATAATCATGCTTAATACATTAAAGATCCGTTTTAAAAGTGAGAATATCATACATCTCTGTAAGAAGATTAGTAATAATATATTGAATGATCACATTTAATATGTAACTAAAAAGTCGGTCTTGAAAATGTAAAAATCCACCCTAATCCCAGAATTAGGGGTGTTCAAAACCGGGTACCCGGACTTACGGGTACCCGCACATCAGGGTACCCGTATATGCGGGTAGTTCAAAATGCGGCCCATGGCCCGACCCGGAAGAACAGGGTACCCGGAAGTGCGGGTACCTTAAATACCGGGCCGGGTTTCAGGGTACCCGTCGACCCGCTTGATACAATATATTAATTTTTTTTGAAGGATTTCATCATAACAAATCATCATAATTAACTCACGTATTAAGTTTTCAAACAAAGAAAAATTGAGAACTTTATTTCAAACATAAAAATGAGTGTAAGAAAGAATGCATAAAAGAATAATTTGTATTTACTTCAAAATTTTCATTAAAAGATCTATTTGTGCGGAAAAAATCACACAATTTACAGTTTGAGTTAAAGGCTTATTTGAAAAGAGTATATATTGTATATTATAAATGAAGTAGACTTGATACTCTCGACATTACCTACAAATTACGTATAATCTTAAGTCTCTTTTATAATTGAGGAAATAAACAAAACACTTGTATTGAGTTGAGAAGTTTAATAGGGTAAATTCACTTCTCCAAAATTACAAGTATAAATGATATTTAACATTGATTTCAAATAAACATATACAATACCGGGTTCCCGGGTACCCGGAAAATGCATTTGTGTGACCCGGACCCGGACCCGAAAAATTGTATAATACTCGGGCCGGGTACCCAACCCGGAAAAATAATAAATTACCCGGTTATTTTATCCCGGGTCGGCGGGTCAACGGGCCGGGTAGTGCGGGCCGGGTATTTTTGAACACCCCTACCCAGAATACCTTCTCATAATTTATATAGTGGTCAACTTTCTTAACAGAAAACCAGTTTGATTAAAACACGGTCTTATGTACTAAAAAATTCTATTTATGAGAATCTTTTGCAAATACTGATAATTAAAGAAATGAAATGAAATTACCTTTGTTTGCTTTGGTACACTCCACGGCTAGATCAATAGCGGATTTTTTATAACCGACGATTACGACCTTTTTGTCTTTAAGGAGTTCAACAGTGTCGTCTTGGTCAAGTTTGCAGTATTCACTAGCATGCATTACTTGTCCTTTAAACACTTGAGGGCCTTTGTTCTTCGGGAATTTCGGTATGATCGGAATGTCACCGTATTTTCCCGTGCAAATCACCACAAATTCGAACGCATACCACTGAAACAAAAAAAAATCACATAATTAGAGTCGTATAAGTCGTGTTTCTCTATAAATCAGTTCAATTTACTTTAATTTAGTTCAGTACAATGGAAATATAATTTGTGATTGTGGTGAATCAGTTCAATTTGTCTGAGTCGTGTTTGTCTGAGTTTTTCTATAAATCAGTTAATTCAGTTCAATACAGTTGAAATATAATTTGATGAAATTCAAGTTAATTTAATCATACTGACTTTTTTTTTTAATACATTAATTTTTTACTTTAATTCAGTTTAGTTCATTCCCATTCAGTTCAATTTAGTCCCATTCAGCACAAAAAAAAACTTGGAACAAATAGGCCTAACTACTCCCTCCGTCCCAACCATAAATTCTTAGTTGACTTCGGCTCGGATTTTAAGAAAAATGCATTTTATATCTTATAAGTGAAGTTTTAAGGGGTATAAATGGAATATCACTTATTGTTATGGTTGTTTGTAAGATTTCATTAAGAGTATATTTGTCTTTTTGCAGTAAAGTTTTTGCTAAAAGAGGAAAGAATGAAAGTAAAAAGTTTTGGTTGAGACGGACCAAAAAGGAAAGTAAGAAGTTTTGGTTGGGACGGAGGGGAGGGAGTATACATTTTCGTTGTACGTACCTCAACGTCGTCCGATTCGTTTGTTCGGACGGCGACCTCCCACTTGGGCTCGCCGTTGAGTTCGAAGTCTCCCCGGTGATCATGCTGGTTTCCGAGGTATCTGATTTCGACCACCTTTGAGCTGAACTTGATGAGCTCAAGAACGGCGAAGTGAGCGGCGTAAGAGTGCAAGTAGTCGAGGATCTCCTGGTAAGAAGGGAAGCTTGAACTGTCCCTTTCCGGCCAGGGGAAATCGGAGAACTCGTAGCTGGATCGAGGAGTCTGAAGCCTGGTGGATCGGTAAGAGGAGTGTTTCCAGACGCCGCCGAGGTCGGCCGTGGCTTCGAAGATGACCGGATTGAGGTGGCGGAGCTGCTTGGCGGCGGCTATGCCGCTTATTCCGGCTCCGACAATGCCGATCTTGGAGAAGGTAGCCATGATGATTGATGATTTAAAGATGATGGTTTGGTTTGAGTTGTGAAATGGACAACTATAATTCTTTTTGAAAATAATGGTCAATATATATTCATAGGGATCAAAAAATATAATATTTATAGGGCTTTGCATGGAAATTCACTCGAGATTTGACTTTCGATACTTGGCTCCAAATTCACACTAGTACTATATATTTGATTTAAGAGCAACTGGAACATTACATTATACATTATTCTTCTGCTCCATTTAAGTTCAAATTAAAGAATATTTTCTACAAAATTTGAATTCAAAAATTTATTTACCATAATTGTCGTGTAGTGTCAAATGTAAATAAAACTTGCACACACGAATTGATATTTACATATTGGCAACCTACAAGTTGATGTCTATAACATGGTATTAGTTAAGTGTATCATTTGGAGGGGATGGTATTTATATATATAACCATATTTCAATCTTAATCGTTTTACATTTATTTTTGTTTCTAAGTAAGTGTAGAACCCCATATAGATAGTACTTTAATTGGATCACTTCAATCATCTGAGTTTTTAATAAGTTTTCTTTATGATAATACTTGTGATTGAAAACTTTTAGGCCCTGTTTACCCGAGCTTATCTGTAGATCAGTTCAGTTCAGTTCAGTTCAATTCAATTCAGTTCAGTGAAAATGTAATTGATGAAATTCAGGTTAATTCAGTTATGCTGATTTCATTTTTCAATACATCATTTTTACTTTAGTTTAGTTCAGTTCAATTCAGTTTAGTTTAGTTCAGTACATGATGGAAATAAGCTCTAGCAAACATGGCCTTACTCGGTCCATTTTATTATGTTATTTCAATTGAATATGTTATTTGAACGCTTGGTCAAACTCCTAGCTACCAAACTATCCTTATGAACTAAAATTCGAAACAAAAAAACAAAAACCGGCCTTGAGGTTTGTTACGAAAACAAAACTTTGATAAAAAAGACAATCTTGATATCTTTTGTGATAAAAAACAAAAAACTCGTAACCCTTGGACAATCTTGGTGGAACCCTGAAAGTTTGTTACGAGTTTGACAATGAATAAAAGGACAATCTTGCCGTTCATATGTAAGCAAATGGTCAACCGTAGATTTTTCATTTTGAGGGTTTAATTCTTGAGCTTTGCATCTGAGTTCGTGTCCATGGTGAATAGGGTACGTACACAATGTTCAGTGGCGTTTTTTTTTTTTTTTTTTTTGTTATTTGTTGGGGAACACGAACATTATAAATTATAAATGTATATGTTAAGACAATGTTAACGTTGTAAGAAAAATTTAAAAATAATAATGTTTATATTTGTATAATACAAAGTCTTGATTCTCAATTGGTCTCAAAAATTTAATATGTAAATGATTAGAATTGAAAAATGAGAATATCAACATAAAACAAGTATTGATCATGCATGAAAGTGAGAAAATCAATAGTAATACGCTGAATAAACATGCTTAATATGTAAAAGATCAGACTTTGAACGTAAGAAGACCAACACAAAATAGGTAATGATAAGACATGAGAGTGAGTATATCAATATTTGCGTTATCTCAATTAGGACTGTCCTACACGAGACACTCTAATATTTAGTATTAGAAAAAAAAAGAAATAATATGGAAAAATGATTATAAGAATATTTAAAAAATTAAAATTAAGCACAATAAGCATAATTTGAGTAACACAAACAGTACAACATATATACTGTAAACATTGAAAAAAAATTCATGAAACTGTAGATTCAGATTGTAAATTAGTTGGTATTTGTATAATTGTTTTTAACAAAAAAAAATTGTTTTCAAAATTTTCATGAAGTAATTTGTTACTTCCATTTTTGAATGATCGTATCATTTTTAAATTATCAAACTCGTGTACATTTATTTATATTTAAAAAATGGTTAGAGCTCCATTGAAAGCCAGTGTAATTTATAAATTGATATTACGTGCTTGATCGTGCCAGGAAGAAGAGTAAGTAAAGAGAGAAATGTATGGATCACAATTTTTATGTTTGTTTCTTCTAATGTCTATAAGGCAAATGCAATTTGATGAAAGTTGGGTTAATTCAGTCATGCTGGTTTTTTTTCAATACATTAATTTTCAGTTCAGTTCAGCAAAATATAAGCTCTAGCAAACAGGGCCTAAATGTAGCATGTTTAATATTTTATTTTTCCAAGCAAGTGAATTCAATCGTACACAGATTCTGAGCTTAATGATAAATGAGAAACAGGATCTGAATCTGCATACAGATACAAGTTAGATAGCACACACCAACAATAAATAAGTCCAAAAGAAGTATGCATAACAAGTGACACAGCACACACAATACTCCAAGGTGTCCTCGGGAACCTCATCCATCCCAACTATAAAGACAACATTGCACAACTCCTGGATGATCACGAAAAGGAAAATGTAATACAATCAAGTCATCACAACTCTACAATTCAAATAGTTTTTTGCATAACTATGTGAAACAACACGTCAAGGAGCCATACTAGGGTCCTAAACTCCAATCTGCAGATAATTTGACAAAATAAAACATTCAACAATTGAAGCAAAACATAATCATCCCGAAGCATCAGTTCCATGATACTCCAGGTTGCGCAGCACAATCTGAGCCAATACTTTTGTTTCCATAGATGTGGTTGTTGCTGCTGCAGCACGACGGAGAAATTTTGGTCCTCCAGCACGCAGCAAGAGTCCTGCATTATGCTGACCATCCTTCCCACCCGAAACAGTATACTGAGACAAAAAAGAAACTGCTTCATAAGAAGATCCAAGTAATGGTGTTTCGTTACTTTCTACAGACCTCCTCAAAAAAATCTTTACTTTTTTGTGTTCTTTCTGTTTTTGGGAGAGAATAACGTGTCTAACCTGTAGAAGCGAGAACACTGCACATCCCTTGAGCACGGGTGAAGGATTTTGCAGCATTGAAACAAAGCGCTCGATTTCTGCTTCACTGTGAAGGAATAGGTGTGTGAGTTATGAGAATAAAACCCAATACTCAACACATACAGAGAGTCTCATTTGCTCATAACAGAACTATATTAAGAGCATAAAATTAGACCACCGCTACCAAACAACTTTTATTGGAAGCATTTGCTAACAACTTGCATATAGTATCAATTTGAATACAAACTGAAGATATAACGCAAGATTATGTACTGCAAATATAACAGAAACCTACATTATCCTAATGTGATAGTACAAGGATCGATATGGAAATCAATTACGGCTACAAAAAGTCAAAAATCATAAATCAAGAAAAGGGCATCAAAATGACTGCCCTAGTATATTTTTACTACAAATCAACAGTACACAACAACCGTTTTAAACAATGTATATGCATCATATAAGTAGTTGAGTGGAGACAAACCTGCATATTAGATTACCAGCTGCATGAATGCGGACTGCTTCTATTATTGATTCCAATACAGCTGGTGTCGATGACCTCGATGCAGCAGAAAATGTTTTTTGATCAGCACGAGTGATGAGAAATGCCTCAATGTGCTTCAGAGCCAATCTTCTTAGTCCACCTAAGCTCATGATCTTAGATGCACCTTGCGAAGAATTCCCTGCCAAATCAGCCCTATCCATTCTGTGGAAAGAAAAACAAGGGTAGATAAGAGTCAAAAAAGAAAAAATCAAACTAGAACCCTGCCAAAATTTATCCAAGTACTCAAAATTTATCCCCTTCTCCCATTTTCACATAAGATACATCCAGTTAGAATAATAAAAGGCAGAATTTGTTGTGCCTTCTCACTAACTTCCATACCTCCCAGCTGATACTAGTCAATTGCATTGCAAGTTTGCAGCAAAGTTTCAGGAGATCACTTCCATTATTTCAATTGTTTGCTTGTATTCAAATGCCATATATTAAATACTCCCTCCTATTCTCTAATATTAATGTCCTACTTTTTCGGACCATTTTTTAAGGAAATTTTAGCACCAAATTGCATATAATATCATTACTTGAGATACTTTTGAAATCTACATGGGAATCTGAAAATGTCTCACATGATGATATAACTATATATAGATACTATGCGTAATTTGACTCTAAACTTTCCTTAAAAAATGGTGAAAAAAAGTAGGCCATTATTAGTGAATTGGAGTGAGTACTAAATAAATAAACTTGGTCTAGTCCAGTGAGATCGTACCTTCCATCAAATATAAATGCCAATGTCACTGTGGCCATGAAGTGCGCCTTTTTCGACAAAGATGTAGAACAGAGATCAACAAGGACTTGGACTCCACCTTCCTCCACAATGTGTCGAGCATTACCAGGTCTAAGAGCAAGATTCCGAAGAGCTCCAACAGCAGTTTCATGGACACCCTGAACGCAATTCACATCAAACTAAAGTACAAAGAAGGAGCTTTACTAATGGGGTTTTAAAAAGATTGTATACCAATCAAGGTGCTAATACAACATAAAGTTTCTATCAAACTTATATCTAAGTATCTTTTAGTCCTACTATATTCATAGACTCGATATCTATATATACATCACACATGGGCGAGCTCCTCAATTTTCAATTTTCAATTTCCAGCATACCCATTTACGTGCTAACTTTTAGGGGTTGATTAAAACTCTTTGTACAGGCATAAACAATTAATCTGTTGTTTTTGTTACAAAAGGGAATCTCCGTAATTTATTAGTAACATCTTATCTCGTTTAACCTTCATAAAGATCAACTAACCTAAAATGGTAAGTACTCCCCAGTTTTCCAAATTTAATCAGTTTCAAGAAGGCCTTGGAGTCAATAGGTGTACGATATCACTGACTTGGCTCCTCACTGAACTTAACTAACAGACACCTAGTCACTCAATATTAATGATCACTTATAGAGACATTATAAATAACCTATTTCACTGTTTTCTAAAAGATAAACAGAATAGCTAAGTCCAATATCCAGTGAGCAAGTTATCCCTGATGCATTATCATTCTGAACACAAAATATGTCAAATAACCTTAACTCAACTTATAACATAAGTGATGATCATACATGCAAATAGTAAGTAAAGCATGCATCGGAATGAAATGTAAAGATAACAACCAAGGCATTTAATTAGTATTAAAGCCATCAAGATAATCACTTCAGGTATGAAATGGAAATGCCCGTTTATCCAATGTATGGTTATAATTTAATACAATTCAAATCCAGAGCTCATTAATGTATAAGTAAATGCAACAGTAAATGCAACAGTATAATTGAAAAATGAAGCAGCTGAAGGAAAGTGCAAATACCTCAATATCTGATCGTGCAAATGATATCAGCGGTGCTATACCACCTTCTCGTACAATAGCAATGCTAATACAAACATAATACATTAAGTTATTCTAATGACGAAGAAAACATGCCATGACATAAGTAAAGCTAAAGGTAAGACTGACAAAACATATCATGCAAATGCTCAGTTGTGATACACCATATTTCTTGTCTATTAACAATGTTAATACAAATGCAATTGATGAAGTCATACTGAGGAGGAAGGATGCAAACCATGATGATATAACATTAACAGACTGTGCAAATGATATTAGTCGTGCTACACTACATTCTCGTCCAAAACACTGCTGATACATATGCAGTAAATGATGTCATTCTCATAAGGAAGAATACTTAGCCATGATAAATTATATTAAGTTAAGGTAAAGTTGATATCAACAGATATTATGTTAATGTGTAGGTTGGGGATCTGGTTGAAAGAACTTCTATTCAATGCATGATGTTAACCTTTGCTTAAATGTTAAACTTCCTCCAATCAGAAGTGATGTTCTAGTTGTTCAGAGTGATTGATTATGCCACAGTGCAATATGCCACAAAGAATTATTAGAATACTCATAAAAAGCATGTCATTCAGAGAGAGATGGAACACACAGAGAATGCTTCAAAATATTCTCATATAGAAATGCATTTGCTACCTGTGTGCTTCTGAAAGAGATAACCCACATAACGCACCAGCAGCACTTCGCTGAAGGGCTGAAGATGAGTTTAAACAAGATTTTGAGAGGGAAACCTGCACAGAACATCAATGTTTTATAACCAAAATATTTCCATCCGCGAATTTTGAGCAGTGAGGTTCAAAATTAAAGAATAATATGCTAAAATGTTGAAGAAAATAATATGCATGGAACATCTGAAATGGAAGCAAACAATAGAACAAAAGGACTGGTAAAAAGGCATCTTGTGAAACTAAAAAGTTTCATTTTCAGAGAAAAGCATAGGAAAGAACAATTATATATTGAGGACAAGTGCTGACAAAATATTGGCATCATTCAGCAAGTCGTACTGTATTCAACCTAAGCAGAAATAGAACTTCATTAATACGAAAATATAAGTAGCCCACACCAAGCAAGAACAGTTTGAAGCACTAATGTATAGAGGCTTAAACAACCTATATCATAGAAAAGTGTGGCAACAATGCACTGGCAATTAACAATCAAGACCATGCAAAGTAAAAAAATACAGACTCACTAAAGTCTTCAATCTTTACAAAGTGACCTTGACAGACAATCGGAAAATCTACAGAACAACAGATTTTTCATAATAAATACACATTCTAGCTCAACACTAACAACACAAGTATCCCACTCGGGTCGACCTTAGGGGTCTCATCTCCCATCATGTTCAGAAGAGTATATATGCAAGTACAACAGTGTCTAGCTCGATCATAAAGAAATTCCATACCAATGCCTTGACACCTCTGGAAGCTGCAATTGTCTCTCTATTTCTACCTTCAACGCTTAAGTATGATAATGCCTTAGCAGCTTCTGTCCTGATAAGATAAAATAAGAATAACTAATCATAACTAGGTGAGGCAGAAAACAAAGTGAACTAAATAAACTGTACAACAATGGAACTACTTCTAAATAAACTTTCCTTCAACTGCAGGAGCTAAAAACTACAGGACTAGTCATTATTAATTTACCAAAATGAACCGAAAAGATTAAATACAACAATCCACCATCAGCAAAAGGCTAAAAATTATGGTTTATATCTCACATGTTGTTCACTTGTGATTAGAGGAACTAAAGGGATAGCAGCATTGCGATGGAAAGTCAAAACAAATAGTATAGCACAGTTACTTTCCCAGTTTCCCTATTGTTTTTGCAAATGCTCTAAGGCTCAGTGTGAGGATGTAAAATTTTCGATTCACATGTATGCATTTTACACTAACTCTATTTGAAAAATGTAAATCAGTAAATTACAGAAACCCCAACCTTACACCATCATGAGAAGACTGAGTAAGGTGAAGGAGAGCTTCAATCGCTTCTGGCTCTTGTCCAACAGATGCATTGCTAGAGTTGCTGTCTTCATGACAAGCCAAATTTGCCAAGGCTCGAGCTGCCTGTAGAACCATAATCAATCAAACAACAATTTAATACATATACCCAAAGTAAAATGGTCTTTTGAGATGAAAAAGCATGCCAGACTTTGAAGGTTTCTAAGCTTAACCAATATGAAAATTTGGAATTTATGGGTCTCACGTCAACTGCTGAATGCATAAAAACTCTAGCTGTAACTATGGTAAACAAAAGATACTCTGAAACTTAAGAAAAATCTTGATATACACCACAGAGACAGGGGGTGAGGTTCTCAGATCTAATGTGTGACAATTTCAGTATTTTGTGTAATATATGCTGTTCCCCTGGTGATTTGGTCTATTTAAGCAAGCTATCACCAACACAACTTCACATTATATAGGACCTGTACACTTTTTTTTTCCAAATCCTAACATGCCATCAGCCTATGAGAAACTTTGATGGATATGCAAATTACAATGGCAATAGTTTGTAGCGTCCTCAAAAGCTGAAAGAGATATACCTGCTCTAACACACCATCAGCTTTACAAGTACAAAGTACAGTTGTCAAATTATGTATTCCTCCTAATTTAGCAACTTCCATACTACACTTATAATCAGCAGCCAGATTTGCCAATGCACCAGCAGCACACTCCTGGAAACAAAGATGGGCTTGTTATCTCCGACAAGTAAAATGCATTTATTGCAAGAAATAATCTAGAAAGATGCAGAAGAGAATATTTGCATAAATTTGGAGCACAAAGAGAAATAATTGTACCAAAACTCCCTCGCCACCATTCAACCACCATATGGCAATTTGATCGACTAAAGCTTGGACACCACCTGCTAAGACAATCGCACTCTGCAAAGGTAACGTTTGTTCACAGATCATGTAACTACAAGCCTAAACACATAAGAAATAGATAATTAACAAAGAAAATGTGATGCATAATACCACACCTTATGATCTTCGCCAGCTGATAAATTCTGAAGTCCACGTGCAGCCTCTTCAGCAATCAACCTATTCATAGACCCGGCAACCTTTACAATCACATCAATACCTCCTTCTTGAGCCAGAGCTTTTGCAACATTTAGGTTGAGTGACAAACTTGCAATAGCCTATAGAAAAACCAAACCAAAAATGAACCCAACTGCCAATTATCCAAAAAGAATAAACTAATAAAATGGAAAACTCTATCGTAAAGTTACAGTCCAGCTGTAGTATAATAAATTCAACTTTTACCTTTGCAGCTTCTTTCTGAAGCCCCTCCTGCCATGACTCTGCAAGATTTAAGAGGAGTCGTATGCCACCATCTCGCACAACTGATTCCGCTCTTTGAGCATCAATTCTGGAATTTATACCCTTGATGACTACAAAAGTCGCAAGGCCAGTCGCTGCCCTCTCTTGGACTTCCTCCTGAGGACTCCGTAACAAATGGAGCAAGATGCTGGAACCTTGGGTGAGCCAGAAATGGTCCAAATCGGGTGGATTGCTTGCAAAAATAATGTGTACAAGTGAATGTGAGAGGACCCATTCCAGCCAGTTCACGACTTCATCCAATTTCTTGTCTTTAATCCCTAAATTTCGCCAATCCACAAAACCATCTTTCTCTTTTTTGATAAAATCCGCCACTTTTTTGAGAATATCTGTAAAAAGTGCAAGTAGCACTTTACCTTTGTGATTGCTGCTGGAAGTGAAGTCAGTGTCGCCTTCAAGAGCCTGACAATGCAAGGCGCACAGTACCTTCAAGTGTAGGGAAGATGAAAGCAACCGCTTAACTGTGTGTGGGGTTACATCTGTCCTAGATATATCCAAACCCACTAGATTCGGCAGCTTGACCCAATGCTCTAAAACAAGGCTCCACTGCATATTGCTTGTCCCAGCAACTGAAAGGAGGTGGAGAGATGTAACATTTTGCAAAGCTGCCTCATCAATGCTAAGACAGTCCATAAATCCAATGTCTATTAGTTTTGTACAGCTCTGTGCCAGAGCATTGATAGCATTTGCGCTGATATCCTGAATTCCAGATAGCCTAAGTTTCTGGAGATTATGACAGCGGAGGGCCAATTGTGTGATACCATCACTACTTATCCTTTCGCTGGAGTCTGGTCCAAGTTGTATACTCTCGAGGTTCTCATGATGAGATGCCATTGCAGAGAGTGTCATATCATCAAGTTCCCCGCAATGATCACCAGTAATCTCTCGCAGGTTTGCAGCTTCCATCAAAAAGACCGGAGGAAATGACTCAGCACCACTGAACCGGAGCTTCTGCAGGGATAAACACCTTCCAGAAAGATAAAATGCCGCTCTAGCATCAACTCTGTGGTGACGAATGTCTAGAGCCTGCCATAAGCACGGTGAAGCCCCTAAAGCTCTAAAACTACGACAAACAGATGACAGGCTTGCTCGATCACGGTAATTAAGGCGTGAAAAAAAAGACAACATTATGGCATCAGGCAACTTAGTCCAATTCACCACATTCTCATCTGAACACTCGTCCATTTTTGGCTCATCCCACGTTACTCTTACCCACTTTCTCCTTGCTCCACTACTCATTTTTGGCTCATCCCACGTTGCACTCATCCACTTTATCCTTGGTCCACTACTCATTTTCTATCAAACAAACCTGTGAAGCAATTTCAGAAATACAATCATGCATTAACTCAAAAAAGTAACTGCATCCACTTCATCTAACAGATAACCTCAAACCCAAACATACATAAGTTGGAGTTGAAGCACATGGGTAAAATATAGTTTAAAGCCTAATTGTTTCTTAAAGTTGAAGAATTTAGTTTGTTTTTGTGCAATACAATTTGATTTGTCTGTTATTGAAACTATTTGGAACCATAGCAAATAATAGCAGCAAATAACATCTAAAAGCTTAAATTCCGTTTTGGCAATGAGGTCTCCTTCAAAATCTTACACCAGACAAGGCAAATGAGGAAGGCAAGTTCAAGTGTGAAGCACATTAGTATTTATAGCTCATAAATCACCAAGTAAAAGAAGTTATCGCATTTTCCCTTTGGTTAAAATTCTGATTACTGATTCCATGAAGATTTAGATGTTTTCTTACTGCTTTCTGTGTCAAAATAAATTTTCGTTCATTCCATGCATTTGACTTTATATAGAGTCTGGGTTTTAAAATGCGAAATGCGGGTAAAATGCGATGAGGGACTGCATTTGAATAATGCGGGATGCGGTAATAATGCGGTCGCATTCCGGTTAAATGCGGTTTAAGTAAGATACTCAATATATATACATATATCACATATAAAACATATGCAAGGCAACTTTTTTTAAATCATTATTCAAATGTGAAGTTTATTTCATAATAACTTCAAAAATAGCAAATAACTTCCAAGTACCAAACACACGAGAATAATATCAATTCAAAGTCAACATTTTCTCTTTTAATGCATTTAAAAGATTATTTCTGATATGGTTTCCTACCACCAGAATTTTTACCGCAGTAGCTACCACCTTGCTATTTGTTTGCACCATTCTCTTCCTATATTACTTCATTAAATCTAATTTTCTAAAATAATAAAATAACAAGGAATAATAACGTGCATCGCACGTGGGCATTAAAACTAGTAAGGTACTAATTCACACACACCTATCTCTTGCAAATTATTTTACTCATATAATAATTCACTTCTGCTATATTTCATGGTTATACTAATCTGTGCAGTTTTTATATTTTTGACTCTCCGCCATGTTTGGTTGTCTTTTTAGGCATCACAAGGCAAGAAGTGCATGGATGTCGGACAAGATCTTTTTATTGGGAATATCGATCCTGTAAGATCTTTGAACTTTCCTCTTTTGTATTAAAAAAACTCAGTTTACGAATTTGGCGTTAAGCATTAAACAAAATAATAATGAGGAAACCAATAAACCCCTCCATGGAGTATGCTAGAAAGGTTAAATTGAGTGTGCTCTATATATGCGGTTGTTAGATTTTTCTTGTCAGTTGAACAGAAGTGAGTGCTTGGTTTACATTCCCGAAGCTGATCAACATCAAAATGGGTAATTGACTGGCTTCTTGGAGGGTTTTCGGTCACGCTGCACTCATTTTTCTTCGAAGGCAGCACTGCTAAACCCAGAAAGTAAGGTGTGGATTCCCAGCATTTACCCTTTCTGCAATGTACAGTAATGCAATATATATAGTATTTGTTTGTGTGGTTTTTACTGTGAAGGATCATTTTTTTAAGTAATGGTTAAATCTTAATGTCTTAAAAATTACTAAATAAATTAAATATTATACAAGGTCATAGAAGATATGTGAAGAGCCATTTTTAAGGTATTAGATGGAATGTAATGTATTAAAACTCTGTATATAAAAAAGCATCATAATGTATGTTTTTTTTCTCCTCTTTTCTTTTTCTTTACAAACCAGCAAACCAAGAGGTAAAGAGAGGAATTTAGATCTGATCCCCGGTTTTCGTTCCGTTTCCGTTATCTGTTACAAACTAAGAAGATTAATCGAATAGAAATATTGCATGGCATCTTGAAAACATGTTCTTTTATGATCTCCATTATATGATTATGCATAGATCCATGAATTCGTTGGTTTTTTAATCTGATTTAGAAAATTGGATTTTAACTTTAGGTACTGAATAATGAGAATAAACATATCAGAATATAGCAATGTTGTCCCGTGTTTTCTTCCGAAAATTCGGGGTTGATATATCAGTTAATGAATACTAATAGATAATCTGGTTAGATTGCAGTAACAGTAAGTGAAGATTAGAAATTGCAAGCTTCCATATTTTAGGTAATATAGCAACTCATGATACCAAATTCCCACGTTGGCATAAAAAGAGCTATATTAGTTTTCTTTTATCCTTTAAGAATCTCTTGCAACATTTGATTAAATTCCCTAAGCAACTTTTGTATTTAAAACCATCTCTGCTAGTTCACTTAAGATTGAGCATCAGTAAGTGGTTATATTAGAACCCTAATATGAAATGTATCTATACTTGAAAAGAAAATTGAAAGTAAAATTGAATAAAAATGGTAACTGAACGTAATTTAAATTGTAATAATTTCACTGTTCTTTGTTTTCATGAACTTTGAAAGAAAGGGATAAATTACACTGAATGGCGGATTATGATATTTGCAAGATGGCCTGTTCATAGAGATGTCGGTTTAGTTCTATTTAGTTTCTAAGCTGGAGCGGTACAAGACTACTTGAATTGGCTTGCTGTAGAACTATCTGTACAAACTGGCAAGTAGTCGAGGGCATGAAACATGGTAACTAGCTAACAGGAGCTGAACTGATTCTCAGTAACCTTAAATTGAGTTTTCACAACACTAGTTCTACAGAGAATAGGGGAGAAAGTTGGCTGTTAGACATTCTTGTTTTATTACGGCAACAAATATGATTTGAATAAAAATCACTATTGCTCTAGGAAGTTCATCATATATTCTGGTATGATTCAGAATAATAGCTAAGGTGTGGTAAAAGCACTATAACAGTGCGCCCTTGGAATTCTGAGGAATATGCTTTAGTATACTATAAGTATATAGTAACCGTTTCTTTAAAAATCTGTCACCTTGCAGATTACATTGAAGGCCACTCTACCAGGTCTTAGGACAAAAGTGGGTATTCTCACTCTTCAAAATCTATGCATTGTTTTAAGCTGTCATGCCTATGTGGCTGTGTTTTAAATATATCCTTTCCAGTTTTAGTTATATGTTGTTTTAGTATCCCTCATGTTGACTTTTATGTTGCACCTGAGGGTTGTTTAATCTCGTTCTTATGATGTGTTGTCTGAAATTTTCAAGGTTGACTGTAATGTAAAATAGTCATCATTGCTTGTCTTGAGCTATATGAAATACTATGTGATGTGTGATGAAGCTAGTGGTGTGGCGATTTGAAAAAATAAGGGTGATGATTATTTCAGTGTGGTTGTATTCTAAGATGGGCTGTAATTTGAGATATTACGAGATGTGGTGAAATGGTGTGGTAATTTGAAATTATGGTGTGGTGTATGAGAAATGATGTGGTGAATCTGTAAAATGGTGTACTGATTTAAAATGATGGTGTGGTGTATGAGAAATGGTGTGGCGATTTGAGACTTGCAGTGTAGTGATCTGAGAAAATGGTGTGGTGACTTGAGAATTTTGGTGTGGTGATTTATTGCTGTGGTGGTGTTCTGAATTGTATTGTAATCTGAAATTTCATGGGAGGATTACGAGAAATGATGTGGCAATTTGAGTAATATACGGTGTGGCAACTAAGTGTTGTGGTGATATTCTGAAATTTGTCATGACCTGATATATTATAGGATGAACTGAGAAACGGTGTGGTGATTTAGAAACGTGTTGTGGAGATATTCTGAGTTGTGATATGTTATTTTGTGATGATGCGGAGTAATGGTGTGGTGTATCAAAATGTGATGTGGTGATATTCTATGATGTAATATAGAGGTGTCGGAGTTATGGTGTGGTGAAGTAAGATTTTACGATGTACTGAAATTTTGATCTATTACTTTCTCTGATGGTGTTTATATCATAGTACCATTGTCATTGTTGCCTTATATGCATTGTGTGTTGCAAAGTGGGTAACATATTGAATATTTTCTCAAAATGTGGAAATCTTGTGATTATGTGCTGTGTGCTATTTCAGTGTTAATTCAGATACACTCTCGGCTTGATAATAATAATAAAAATGTGAGTGTGAGTTCTGCTAATTGAAGTGTTTAGTGTTTGGTCTGCTGGAAAAGTCCTGGTTTCTGTTTTTACTAGGATAAGGCTTTATCTAGTTTAATACAGTGTCGATATGTATGGTTGAGAGTATCACTGGCCGAAAGCTCATATATGTGTTTATGTGTGCCATGACAGCCTTATGACGGTCACTATGCTCCTCAAGAGACGAAGGTCTAGGTTGACACAGGACGCTGTCACAGTGTTAGAAACTTTTGAAAATCTGTAAAATAAATAAGGGCTTGCAGCCACCATGTTAGAGACTTATGAAATCTGTAAAATAAATAAAGGCCTATGCGCCTCACTCTAATTTCACTATGTTCAATCTTGTATTATTACTTTGAGTGATAGTATTATTACAATTGTGCTTTGAATTACTTTCTCTGTACTCGTGCTCGAGTCCTGGTGCGAACCAGGCAGGCGACCAATTAAACTCACCGTATTGGATAGGTGGTTTAATTGGGGCGTCATTTTACCATGGAAGCCAGATTATGGTTTCACTTTATTATTTGTTATGTGCTAAAATTATCGAAGCTGAATTGCTAGATATATACCTTATCCAGAGATATTAGAGCACAAACACTGAAGTGAAGTTCCACTTTTATGTTAATCTCTGTTATGCCCTGTAGCTAATATAGTTGTGACTGTGGTTTTGGGAGCTACAATAAGTATACCTGGAATTACTAGTGTGTACTATTTCTATGTCTGATGCTGTCAGTTGTGATTTGTAGCCTTATTGTTCCATGATTTGGGTTTAAATTTATGCCACTGCTGTGTACAATTTCTGTGTGGTTTAAGTTAAAATAAATAAATAAAAGAAAAAGTTGTCTTGATTTGTCTTGCACATCTTACATTTTTAAATTGTTCCCCCCGTATATGAGAATTTTGTGCAGCGTTTGTTTAACAAGATTTTAGAGAGAGGTGTAGGAATATACAGAAAAGCACCAGCGACGGGTGCTGGAAATACTAGTAAACATTATAAGGGAAAGGGAAATTTTGCACCTTTCCCCAAGCCTTCAAAACTAAGAGAACCCACATACAGTAAACCACTTCAATTTCTCACGGAAAATCTACAGGAAACTAATCAAAAGCCCTAATTCACAGCAATAATAAAGAGTAAAACATATTAAAAAACCAAGGAAATTCCATCTTCAAACAGAATTTTTAAGCATTTGTAGGAGTTAAGCACATACCTTTTGAAAGAATCTCAAAAGATCTCCTATTACAAAACGTCTTTGAACACCAGAACTGTCCCCTTTGATCTGAATAGCAGCTAAACCAAAATGAGAATTAGGTAGGGAAATTACAGTAGCCCAAAACCCATTTATTCTCCTCTCCTCTGTACCTAGTTGAGATGGGAACTTATGTAAAGTTCTGAAAGTGACAATTTTTTAAGCTTCGAACAATACGGGTCAAGTATAATATGTAAAAATCACATTCAGCAAAAGTAGCGTAATTCAGAATCCAATTAATATTATACCTATGGGGAATCACACTAAAATAGTAACTTCATGTTGTAATTAAATATAAAGTTTGACTAAAGTGTCATTCACTTTAGTCATTTTAGTAATTTAATTGATTACAATGTAAAAGAATTTCATGATTTTACAATGTAAGGCCTTTGATCAACTCACCAAACATGGTTATCAGGAATGAGTTTTCTGAGAAATTGAAATAATGTTATTTACTATGTACTTAAATATAAAATATGTAAATTGATAATGTTATTTACAATTAGTTGGAAAGCATTATGCTGAAACACATACATTGTACAGAACAAGATCGTAGAAGATTTCATAGTAAGAAATAATTTAAATTTTATTGAATACTAAATAATATAATGAAATTTCTATTTTTATATGCATATATAGATGCAAAATCTTTACTACCTGTGAATGTCATATCTTATTGCATTCATATTTTTTAAAATCGTTTACATGTTTAAAATAGTATAATGGTTTATAACTTTCACTTATAACTAATTTCCAAAAATTCTAAATCCCAATTAAAAAATTTTATTAGAAAATCCAAACAGGATATTTTGAAAAACTAAAATATTGCAGATGTTGTCAAAGCATGCTTAGATTATCCTTATTTTCTCTTCTTGAAAACCATTAACATCAATTACGAAGATTGCACAAATGGAATAACTAATGAGGTATAAAGTTCAGCATATTTCAAAAATAGGACGACCTAGAAACCTCATGTTCAAGAGCTTTGAGCTATGACAAAAAGCAGCATAAAACATACAATACTGTATCACTCACAAACTCAAAACGAAGGGACTAATGATGATACTTACTTCCATTTGGTCACCTGATGCACTAATATCCAGGAAAAAGGAACTATTACCAAAAGAGTTCAACTGGTCACAGCTACAACAGATTATAAAGCATCATCCGATTCAGATCCTGTGCCATCTTAAGAAAACTTGAAAATGAACTCTCCGTTTCATATTCTCATCTTGCCAATCAGCTATGACTGGCCTATGTCCTCCACCACGGGTGCCCTTAGCCTCAGCCATCAGCTGAGCTATGGAGTCATTCGTGCTCAGAGCCAAACCTTCACAATTTTTGTACCTATTCCGACACTCATGTTTAGAATCCATGGAAGGAATTCAATATCTACACCCGATGGGTTTAACACCATCAGACCTTGTTTGAACCTCTATCTCTGGACTCATGGCTGTCACATAACAAAAGCGGCCTTTCACAAATATCTGAAAAATACTAAAACCATAATCTCAGATACATTACACGAGGTAAAAAGGGAAGAATGTTCTGCATCAATATGACATCATTTGTTCAGGGGCACGTATCAAATGATGTTACTTTCACAAAGGGTGTTGAATAATGAAAACATTAGACAACCTAAATACATAAAATTAAAAAATTTCATATAAACAATATAGAATATCTCTTTTCCATTCCATAATTT
This sequence comes from Cruciata laevipes, assembly GCA_963678965.1. Classification (NCBI taxonomy): domain Eukaryota; kingdom Viridiplantae; phylum Streptophyta; class Magnoliopsida; order Gentianales; family Rubiaceae; genus Cruciata; species Cruciata laevipes. The sequence goes on from OY787635.1 coordinate 14,118,934, forward strand.
ATAATGTCAAACATTAGAGAGAGAAAAATCAGGTTTAAGCAGCAGAGCACATAAACTCAAAAATATTGAGCAGAAATTAATAATTACCTTCCTTATGTTGCTTCAAAACAAACATTCAACAACAAAAAACAATTTCCTTACCAAACAAGAAAGAAAGTTTAAGAACTTCCTCACTCCAAAGCAAGTATAATAGTATAGCAGAGTTTCATACCTATTATTACAATGCTGAAAAACCGTTGCTTGCTGTCTACTTTCATCCGCCGCAATACAGAAGATAATGCTAATCTAGAGGGGTCGTTTCGATTGGATGCCACGATCACTTCTTGGCCCAGGCAGCCAGCGTCTCAAAAAGTAATATCCCATCGATGACGGCGGCGATGGTGCTGGCGATATTAGGCTAACCAGAACTCCTATTCTCCGGCGATCCCAGTGACGGAGGTGGTGTTCCGCGCCCACAACGCCAGGATCGCCGGTCCCCTCCGCCGTGTTCCTCATCAACCTCGGCAGAACTCCGGTGGCCACCATAACGTTAGGGCTCATGCTCGCCTACATTCTAGATTCACTCAACTTCAAGCCGGAGTCCATTCCCGGTGGACGGTTTCTTCTGTTTTGCTACATCTCCCTTGAACTTCCTTCTCCCTAAAAAAGGAATTCGTCACTCAGGTGTCATTTCACTAGTGGACGACCTCCCATATATGATAAGTATTTATTTTATTTTTTTAAATGTCACTCCAACCAGCATCCATGTCTTCTTATTTTAAATTTTTACTAAAAAAATCTCAGTTCATTTTCGAAGTCTTATAAAATGGTATATATGAGCTGAGAAATTATTCACTGCAACATTTGTAGTGAACTCTGAAACAATTATATGTCAAATTTGTAATTTTACACATAAATCATATATGAAATAGGGAATACTCACTAATAAAGGGTAAATCTTTATTGGTTGACTACACAAAAAAATAAGGATATTGCATACAATAATTCCTCATATAAAGTATATTGGAATGCCCATTATTTATGTTGTCTATACAATAACATATAATTTCCCTTAATGTTACTCTAGAAATCATATGCTTGACCGTCAGATTTAATCTACGGTCAGGATTTTCCCCTCCCAAATTAGTAAAATCTTTAAACAGTAAATTTCTCATAAATGTAAATTGAAATTTTAACTTTCATCAGCCCAACTCACCCACGTCGCACACGTTCCGCAAATATCAGTTCAACAGTTTGTACAAATTCAATTACCCCCACGTACATGTACAGTTCATGCCACAACCCTTTGATCTCATCATAGAGTTCCATACTAATGAAAACGGTTTTCTTATTCCAAATTCTCCCTCATATTTCCTTGTTAATTATGATCTGAAATTTATGGTTTACAGATTGGAGGATTTATGTAGTTTTTCATTCCTTCAATCCAATTCTGTGTCCGTGGTGTTTTTCAGTGCCAATTGTAAGTAACTACGTATTTTACACTAGAACAAATGGAAGTGTCCTGTTTTTTTTGGGATTATGGTTGTAGGTGAGGTTTTACTTCTCCAACCGAATCAGGGATATTGCAAATTGTTCATCTCCGCTCCGGCTCTGAACTTCCAAGGTTTTTGATCTTGTATTTGCTCTGTTTATGCACAGTACTGTTTGTAAAATGGATTTGTGAATTGTAGTTTTCTTGAACCTCCATTCTTTCTATGTGTGTGCTTTGAAGTTTATTCTGCTTGATTTGATATGTTACAGAGATTGTTGTGCTCTGAGTTATGAAGTTCTAGTTTTGATTTTGGGGTTTTTGTTGTTCAGGTTTGATAGGCTGAGAATGTTAGGCGGAAAAATACTGATTTTCGTCGGAGATATTCTGTACAGAAACATGTCGAAATCCCTAATATGTGGTCTGAAAGTCACTCTCGAAAATTCCAACAGCGTCTATGAAGCTTAATTTCGAATACGTTATAATCTCAAATATAATCCAGCATGTGAACTTCAAAAAAATAACTACGTCTTCTCAATGATTTTATGTCATAGAAAAAAAACTATTTATGAAAACCAGTTGATTCTTTAACATTAAATTTTAAATGTAAAATATACATTATATTTAATTAAACTAAATATTTTGTATATGAAAATTTTCCGTGCATCGTACATGTGGACATTAAAACTAGTTACTTATAAATTCTCATATAGATAAACCCAAAACTTTAATAATCATACATATTTATTTAACTATAGTGTAACGCGAAATGCCCTTCAAATAGATTGAAATCCATGTGACACACATACAAAACATTGTCGTCTAATTGAAAATTAGGGCATAAAATCTTTCTAATAAAAAAATAACTCATTTCATTAGTTTTGACACATAAGTAGTTAGGGTCGGGAAAATTGTTTGGCAAAAGAAGCAATGCTTTGGGTTGCAGTTCAAGCTTAAACATCACTAAGGGGGTGCTTGGTTGAGGGGTTTGGAGGTGGGTAATGGGTTTGATTATAGAGTATGAGTGTTTGGTTGGTTATTATGATTATATGGGCACACCTTCATTACCCAAAACTGGCCAATCACCCAAACCCCCCAAAATTGACAACTATGAGTTTCATTACCTAGTTGTTTACTATATTTAGCCACTCCGTCATTTTAGTTTACTAATTTTAGCCATTCCCTAATGCAAACCAAGCAACAACATTATAATCATTACCCCTATAATCATTATACCCTATTATCATTCCCATTCCGATTCTCATTCCTCTATTTCAACCAAAAAGTGTGAAGGAAAAACACTGTAAGAGCAAGTCCAACAGATACTACATCATAATCTCCAAGATGTAGTATGAAATTCTAAAATGTAGCTAAAATTTTTGGTCATCTCCAAGAGATACTACATTTTGCATACCTTACATTTATTGTCATCAATATAAATAATATTTTAATTTTATTTTCTAGCCTTTTTGTCTTGAACATTACATACTTTATTACTTTTTAACTTGATGCGAGGAAATCCGCTCCAGTAAATGGTGCCTCGGATAGTCGATGTATCTGAGGGATTCGGGATGTGAATAGTTGGTGAAGTATGCAGACTGCTCGCTAAGAATGCTTGACTGTCCAAGTTCCTGGGCCTCAGATAAGACTTGCTTGGGACCTGTTCGTCCGAAGCCTGCAAAATAAGCCCCGGGAGCCACTCGAGGGTAGCAGCTCCGGTGTGATGATGAGATTTCGTGTATTGAAAGGAAAGATAAAACTCTGTATTCAAGAGTTAGAGAACTTACCTGGAATGGTTGATTGCGGCCTCCTTTTATAGGCGTCCAAGAGTGTTTAGTTCAGCCCATTTTCCCTTTGCTGACTCATCATTCCTTTCCTTCTCCCCACGTCTGTATCACGTGACACTGTACCTACTGTATCTTGCTAAGATCTCCTCATATGTTCTATGTATTTTCCTTGTAATTTCCTTAAGTAGCTGAGTCATCGTGCTCCTCTTGGACGACGACGTATCCCGCATCATCATAACTTTCTAGCATTGAAGATGAGAGGAGAGAAAAAGAAATTCAACTTTAAAAATGGAAAATTTGTCATAATCAATGAGATTGCATTTAATATTCAACCCTCCAAATTTTTTTCTCTCTCTACACATATGGAGGATGAGTTTCTCTTACTACCCTAAATCTACATTTTGTAGTAGCACATGTAGTATCTCCTAGAGCTCAAAATGGGGTAAAATCTCCAATTTTCTCCAAAATCTACAAAATGCAGTATCTCTTGGACTTGCTCTAAGAATAAACTAGATGGAGAAAAGAAAGTATTGGATCTCATTAGACTCTTCTTCCTAGGCACTAGGCTGTTTAATGAGCCATTTTCTCTTCACAGTTGGGGTTATTTTATAAATTGTACCCTTGTCGTAGTAATTTTAATAGTACAAATAGTACTGGCTCACTAAAATTATTTTATAATTTTATCAAATTATAATTTTACTACGACAAATAGTACTTCAAGTATTAATAATTTTAACATGAACATTTTAGAAATGACAATACTTAAACTTAAACATAAAAGTTATGGGTTAAAACATGAACATTTTTAACATGAACATAAAACATAAGTATTAAGTTAAAACATAACAATTTTAAACTTAAACATAAAGGTTATAGGTTAAAACATGATTAATAATTTAAAGATGAAGATCCCTCTAGTCCATCATTAATGTGTGGTTATGAAGGATTTGAACTTCTTGTAGATGTTGGATTTCATAACATCGGGAAACAAATCAGTAAGGTCCCCTTACGGTAAGGGCATACTAAAAGGATATTACCTTCCACAAGATTGATGTTATTATACAATTATTTGGGTCATAAAACATAAAAGATTAAGGAAATAAAGGGAAAAGGTATTGCCCAAAACCTAAAAGATCAAACCAAATAAAAACATCAGGCCCAAAACCTAAAAGATCAAATCAAATAAAAGATCAAATTCAAGTGTAAAAACGTCATGCTCAAACAAAAATAACTCAAATGATTAGAATAATTGTATAGCAACCACTAATTTTGTAAAATGTGGTATGCTTTTGACCTGCCCTTACTGTAAGGTGCCCTTATTCAGACGTTCTCTTAAAATTTATGTAATAGACTATTTAATCACAAGTATAATCAAAATAAAATTTTATTCTAGGTCAACATGAGTAAATGTGACGTCAATTAATAACCTTTGAAAATAATGTAAAAATTTCAACAAATAGATGCACAACATCAATTACAGTATATAATCAATATCAACAAATTATTGATAACATAAACTGCCAGGCTGGCTCGCATGAAACTTTCTCGTGTTTATGTTTAATTTGTATTCAGTTTACAATATTTTCATAGTGTAGAAGCTCAAAGATTATGTCAATTTACGAGACTACTAATAGTCTACTACGGCCAGGAATTCAAGAATCTTACCAAATGCGTTGAAGTACTATTTGTCGTAGTAAAATTATAATTTGATAAAATTTATATTAATTTTGTTTTAATTTTTTTTTACTTCAGTTTATATTAATACTTACTTTTAGAAAATATAATTTTTATAGTATTTTGTTAGAGTAAAACACATAATTGATCATCAAATTCCGCGGAAACCCCATTTTCAGTCTCAACTATTTCTTTATCCACTTTTGATCATCAAACTTCTTTAAAAAATTGGACCAAAAGTGATCAATATTGAAACATTTATATAGTTCGATGGCCAAAAGTAGATCAAAGTGTTTACACTTGAGAAACATAGGTCAATGTGTGCATGGTGTTGCAGATCCATAGTTAACATAGTGGATTCTGTTTTATGTGGATTCCTTGTTGAACGGTTTAAAATTTAACTTTCACCGACCGCTAGGTAATATTCCTAATGTTATTGTTACACTGCTATTTAGATCTCTACTTTAATATGACAACTAGTCTGATTATTTTTGATAGGATATCTGGATAAGATGTTGATTTCACCTAGTGTAATCGCTATTGGGTGTTTCCCAATATTATTAATGTGATCGTTTCATTAAAAACTTTTATGAAGTCCCATTTTTTATTACTCAACTAATTTTGATCCATTTTTTAGGGGTTTGCTAAATGTTGCAAGACAATTTTTCTCATGCAGGACCAATTTTTACCAAAATACCCTTTTATTGTAAATGCAAAAAAAAATTTCAAAATGCAAGAGTACACTTGGGAGTAATATGGTATATTTCGATCCTGCGTGAGAAAAATGGTCCTGCATGTAGCAAAGGGGAAAAATGGATATCTCGGACGACCTTGTGTTCGACATTCTAGTGAGACTGCCCATCAAAAGTCTGTTGAAATACCGGTGCGTTTGTAAAGAATGGCGTGATTTGATCAGCAACCCATGGTTCATCAATGAACACCTCAATCATCCCTCCCAGAGTTACAGATGACTACCTCCTCCTCAAGCTGCTGCCTCTGAATTCGTTGCCTCTGATCGCCACCTCTGGAAACACATGACTGCCGCTTGCAACGGCATCTTCTGCTTTGGCTCTCCAACATAGCGTTGTTGCGATCCCGCTCGCCTTGGATATGATTATGAGTCAAGTGAGGCGAGTTCCTGATCGTCCCTTTGGTGTACCGTTTCCGCGTTTCAGACCTCTCAACACTTTTACTAATAAAGTATACTAAACATTTAAGTATATTTGGATTAACAAGTTTGGTGGTGTGGAGTGCACACTTGTATAAACTACTCTATAAGTTTACTGATAAATACATTGTACGAACTTGTGTTTGTTGGTACAATTGTGGTTACTGCAGTTAGACGGTTTGGTATTCTTTTCTTATAAATGTACGCATTTGCATATGAAACAAAAACAACAAAATCCATTACATCTTTGAGAAGATCATTTATGATTTTCTCTATCAACCCAAAAACTTAAAATACTCAAAAGCATTCTTCTTGTTCTAGCATGGGCTATCCAGATTATCACAATTGGCCCTGATATTTCCCCAAACGTATATTTATGCGAGAGACTGAGCTTTGGGTTTGGAATCGATCCCTGCACTAATGAGTAAGGGTTATCAAGCGCATGTTCTTTTGCGTAGTTAAGGATCGACCGATTTATAATGGATTGCACCAGATTGAAGTCTATACGATCTCAGCTCGAACTCGTGACTGCTTGTTGGGATCGCGGAATTCATGAGGTGAGTGATTTGAAATTCGAATTATCAGGAAGTGGAAGAGCACCAGATCAAGCTCTTTGTTTCGATATCAGGAATGAGGACAAACATGAAAATGCACATCTTGAAAATGCTCTTTGTTTCCCATCATCATTATGAGGTGATTAGAAAGATGGAATCTCCTGTTTCTGAGTTCGAATCGGATAATGCACATCTTGCTGTGGTCCAAGACTCGTTCGCGATTATCGTCCCTGAAGCTGTTGGGGGAAAGAGTCGGATTGTGATATGGATGATGAGGGAGTATGGAGTGAAAGAGTCATGGATGAAAGCATTCTGTCTCAGACCATTTAACCTAGAGATATATGACCAGGGGCGGAGCTAGTTGGTAACCTTACCCCTCTGTAAAAGAAAAATTACCAGTATATATATATATATATATATATATATATATATATATATATATATGGGATGGGATCATTTAACATCCTTATTTTTACACAAATGTTTACACATGATCCTAGCCCTTAATCTACTTCTTACTTAATCATCACGTGTCTTACTAAATTTTGCAACTCTCTTATTTTCCTAATTTTAGCCAAGCTAAAAATCCAAAAAGTCAAACCTGATGGAACCTTTCTGTGTAAACTCTTATGATCGCCGATCGGATCTTTCTGCCTTGGCGTGATTCCGCCGCTGCCGGAACTCTCTTATTCCCCTCATTCTATACCGTGAGGAGTCGTCGCTTATCGGAACTTTTCGGCCTTCGCGTGATTCCTCCGCCGCCGGAACTCTCCTACTCCCCATCCCTTTGTACCGTGAGGAGACATCGGCGTTCAATAATTGAGTAAAACTCGCGGCGCTTGGTGGTGGGTACTAGATGGCCAGATGATCGAGATCGATGATCGGTGAAGAAGATGATCGATTTTCCCCAGTTCGTGCACTAGGTGGACAGACAAATTTCGTTGCCCTAATGTGAAATCAAATTGATACAGGTTGCCCTAATTTCCAGTTTTTCTTTGTGCTCTTGCAGTCTGGCTTTTAGTTTTTGCTTCGCCAAACCTTATTAAGTTGTTATAATATTGAAAATATGTGTTTCTCGACTGTGTATGTGCAGGTTGTTCAGTTTGGCATGTGTTATTGAACATAATTTGCTGTCACATAGCTTTAATGGTATTCTTTTGAAACTGTATAGCAGAAATAGTGTTTCTTGGATTTTGTAATGCTAGCAAAGCCTCAAAATTAGCTTATGCTCATTGAGTACTGTGATTATTTTGAGTACTGTGGTTACAACTAATCAAATTAAAGCTTAGAGAATATGATGTTTTTCTGATTAAATGGTTCTGTATTCAGTTTCTACTGTCACGTCTGGAAACTTGGACTAAACTAGTTATAGTTCTCATTTGAAGTAGGACGATAGACCTTTTGACTATTATTTCCTGCTACGGCATGCTAAATCTGAAGGAAATTAGGGATTTTAGTAACAGAAGGAGACATTCTGAGATTTTTGAAAATTTTATGCTCTATGAATGCATCTGCATTTTCCCTCATTTTTGTGGTCTTGATGTTGAACTGTAAACCTATTTTGCAGATTCCTTTCTTGTGGTTGAGCAAATGATTCTGAAGGTTAGTCTAAATGAGGTTATACTGGTCATGTTTTATATCAGACGTTTTAGTGTTTTGTGTATATGATTCGCAATGCCTTTTCAATATGATGCTAATATGCTTTTTGTCTCATCTTCTATTGTGATCTGTCTGAAACTCAATAATCTTAAGTTAAAAACCTATTAGCTCAAATGGAAGAGCGTTGTGCAACTGTACATATGCACAAAAATGTGGGTTCGAATCCCTCATAGGTTGGTTGTATTTTTTTTTATCCCTCATAGGTTCGACTCCCTCTGATTTTGTGCAGTCCTATCACTATTTCAAGCAAGTAGAACTGAATTAACACATCCAAAATTAGACTTACTCCATGATTCATCCTTCGCTCATAAACTTTTTCCAACCTAATTATAAACTGATACATAAAACAAAAAAAGTCATTCAAGTTGTAATTACAATGAAGCCGTTTTCAGAAAGATGGATCGCAGAATTAGATCGATGAAGAGGTTGTGGGGTTGTAGGCGGCGGGTTTTACCGATCATCGACTGCCGACGACTCCTCGCAGTGGAAAGGGGGAGTTTTGACAGTGGAGGTATTTGGTGGCGACAGTCGATGATCCAATCGGAAACAAAAAGTTCCGATCAGAAGACAGAGGCAACCGAGAAATGTTTGACTTTTATATTTTCTAGGCTAGTGTAAAAATAGGAATAAAAGAAGTTGGTATTTTCTATGGCCACGTGTTTGTTAGAGATTAGAATAGATGAAGGGCTAGGATTATGTGTAAACATTTGTGTAAAAATAAAGATGTTAAATGATCTCATCCCTATATATATATATATATATATATATATATATATATATATATATAATAGGTTACCTCCAGTAAATTAAAATTTTACTTTTACTAATAATATAAAAGGAGTTAATTATTTATGTTTCAGCTAGTTCGTAGACGCTGGTAAATAAAATATGACCGGTGGTTAATAAATAGGTTACTCCAGTTATTAAATTTTTACTTTTACTTAAAAGTATTTAAAAAATCTAGTTATTCTTTCCTAATCTTCTATCACAGCTAACAACGTTAAGTACTAGATTTCAGGTAAGGTAAGGATTGTTTCATTAACTTTTACGTGTGAATTTTGTTTTAATTATTTTCTTATTCGAAAAAACTATAACTTAATTTAACTTATACAATAAAATTCACAATAATACAAATTTAAATGAAATGTACAATAATACTTTAACTTCTACAATAAAATACCTTATTATTCATCATAGTTTTTGTTGCATGTTTAAGTCAGTTTGACCATAAATTTGAAGTAATATAATATAAATGTGTGATATAGTTTTGTATTCTATTTGACATGTATTTTGTAAATATCAAAATTTTAAATTAGTTAATATATTTAACTAAAGCTATCAATTGTCAAAATTGCCGTTAAATATTAAAACTTGATAATTGCATATTTACTCATGTTCGAAGTCCGAAATACGTTTATTTTATATTATAAAATTTATTTTTAGTTTACCCTTATATTAGAGGTTACCCCAAGGAAAAATTTCTGGATTCGACCCTGTATTCCTTTGCTAGTTTCCACTGTCTGGTTTTCAAGACTGATGATGGTGAACTTGCTTCTTGCAGCCTTAGTTTGGGTCAGGATGATGATGATGGTGAACTCAAAAAACATGTTAAAGCTGATGAAGCCATAATTATGGACAAGGAAAGTCTGCTTCCTCTTTGGTGAAAATAAGAAACAAGTGGTTTTAGAATGGAACAGCATAAGCACAGGCTGTGTTCAAGTTGCTATTATATCATTATTATTCATGAATAAAAAAGGCAAAACAGAAGAGCTGAACATTATTGCAGTGAAGATGAGGATCATTTAAGTAGATTTCCATGTTGACACAGGTGGAGTATCGGAAGTCTTCCAAGTAGGATATTTGGATTCACATCTAGCACCCTTCACTGCATCAGCTGTAGCAATGGATTCAAGCTCTGCCATGTCTTCGGCTGAAAGTTTCACTAACAAAGCTCGTATGTTTTTCTTGAGGTTTTCAAGCTTTGTCGTGCCAGGAATCGGGCAAACGTCGTTCCCCTGATGATGAACCCAGGCCAATGCTAGCTGTGATGGGGTACAACCTTTCTTTGCAGCCATTTCATTTACCCTTTCAAACAGCTTCTTATTATGCTCCATATTCTCTGCTTGTAGCCTTGGTATAGTCTGAAACAAGTACACATGTAATTCAACCAAGATTGTTGATTATTTGCATTGTCATTTTGTGATCATGTTGAATTCAAACATATTGTTCAGTCCATTGTTTTTATACAACTACTGCTGCTACTATTCTGCTAGTAGAATCACCTGATTTCAGTTTCCTAAGTTTACTATTCATATAGCTAATAGAAACTTGAATTTTTCATAAAACAAAACATCTGCTATGGAAATGGAATCAATATCATGACAGTGGACTTGCACAAACCTTTCGGAAGTCACCTTCAGCCAGATTCTCCATTAGCTTTGGACCAGTGGAAAAGAAGCCTCGTCCAAGAGGACTATATGCCACAATTCCTATCCCTAGTTCTCTAAAATAGAAAACCAGATAATGATGATGATGCAATACCAAACCTGGTAAAGATTATGCAATACAGCTACTGTATATGAATACCAAACCTGCATGTGGGAATGATTTCTTCTTCTACATCCCTGGACCACAAGGACCATTCCAACTCCACAGCGGTTATTGGATGAACAGCATGTGCTCTTCTAATGGTTGATGCCGAGGCCTCGGATAGACCTATATACTTAATTTTACCCTCTTCAACCAACTTCTTAAGCTCTCCTATCTGAGAAAAACACCATTCCAAGATCAGTTTCCGAGTGTGCGTTTTACAGTAAAACTTGTATGTAGAGATGAAGCTAACCGTAGTTTCAATAGGAATACTTGTATCAATGCGATGCTGATAGTAAAGATCAATGGAGGAAACTCCGAGCCGCTTCAGGCTTCCCTCACATGCGGCCCGGACATATTGTGGATCACCACAGAGCTCTTGTTTGCCATCAACAAATCTGACCCCAAATTTTGTTGCCACTTGCACTTTCTCTCTTTGCCCTCCTTCCAAAGCCTGATCACATGCCCTCAAACATAAACATCTGTGGCAGAGAGAATTAAGCATGCCTAAAGTACATATTCTCTTCCTAAGGCCATGTTTGCTTTAGAAAATTAGTCTATTGACAAAACGAATCAGCACGACTCAATTAACCTGAATTTCATCAAATTGTATTTTATTAAACTAAATTGAGCTAAAATGAGCTGAACTGCAGAAAAGCCCGCAAACAAGTTATGCAAACAAATGAATCTTACTAAATGGTTAATGTACGTCAACGAAAATGAAGGAGCAGCTGATGTTGTTTGAGTGGTTACCTTGCCGAGTAGAATCTCGTTGGTGTGAGGACCGTAGACCTCGGCGGTGTCGAGATGAGTGACGCCGACGTCGACGGCGTAATGGATGAGGTCGATCATTTCGGGTTCGGGCTTGGGCGGGCCGTATAAGAAAGACATGCCCATGCAGCCAAGCCCTTGAGCTGATACTTCGAGCCCTTGGCCTCCAAGCTTAATCCGGGGCACGGTGATTTCATTTGCAGAAGCCATTTGCAGAACGCTGAAGAGGGACTGAGAAGAAAGGATGGATTAGTATTTGCTAACAAAAACTGGAGAGAGTATAAATAGGGATAAAACGGCAGAAATTAGCTCAATTTTGGTCCTAGAAACTGAGAATATTCCAGTCGTTATGATTGCGTAATCAGTGACGCGAGCAAGATAAATTAGCAAAGTGATCGGAACACAAACCTTTTTCTCCTGCCGCACCAAGGGAAAAATCTTGGTCTGTTTGGCGTAACGAATTGATTAGGAGTATAGAATTGATACAAACAAAAAATTAGAAATGTGTATTTAATTGCTATGCCAAACAATTAGTTACGCCAAACAACTCTGTATTTAATTGAATTTAGTAATACAAATTATGACAAAAATTTAAATCTTAATCCAACTCTATAGGACATGTGTGGTTCGATTTAGTTTAGTTAGTTAAACATTTATATTAAGTTGGAGAGAGACCTGTCCTTGTGGAGACCAAGGGCCGGAGAATAACCATTTACTGATTTTGCTTGATCTTTTAGTTACTTTGATTGATTTTTAGTCAGTTCCCTTGAGCATTCCTTTTTTACCTTGATATTTCAGTTAATTTGATCTTTCATTCATTTTGCTTGATCTTTCAGTCAATTTCCTTGATCATTCATAATCTTTGGCACATTATTGTTATTTCGTACAAATTTACACTGAAGGTTAGTCTCGAATCGGTCCATGTGACACGGCTGATCTCCGACAACACCAACAACCTAAAATCTAACAATGACGACGGGGTTGAAGCTCACCAACGGCAACTTCAACCGATAACGGTCCCTTATAGTACTTGGTCTCTGTAGAAAGTAGAGACATGTTTCAAATGAGAATTTATAATTAAGGTATTAACACCTTTATTGAAATATAGATATTTTAGTTCAATTTGGCAAAATTTAATTTTAGAAGAACATTGATACAAACTCCTCAATGGGGTTTGACTAAATGGTCAAACATGGTGTGAAAAAAATTGACTAAATAAGTAAGACACTTATTTAGGGACGGAGGGAGTACCAATTCCTACGGTTTTGGCAGGTTCTTTTATTTGGTTACACTTTATTGATTTTTGACCTGTTTCATATGATAGATAGGAGAAATTTGAGTCGGGGTAATATGAATATATACTTCTCGGCGATTCCGTCATAATTAGATTTATAGATCGTATAGGTTAGAAAATCTTTAATTCACTAATTTGATTTGTGTTAGACAAACTTCCAGAGACCTTGAATATGTGAAAGCAATCTGGAAAGTTGCTTGCAAGGGGAAAGATGACTAATGTTTAACGAGACTGTCGGGTGGTGATTGCATATTGAAGATGTCAGTCCAATATTGTAATTGTACAAAGTCTTGGGTGAGACCGTTCTACCATAAGCTTATGATATGACGAATGATAGTTCATGTGTTTAATAAATTTGTTCATGTGTTTCACAGTTTTGTTTGTTATAAGCTGGGTTCATGTGTTTGACAGATTTGTTCTTGTGTTTCACAATTTGTTTGTTATAATCTGTAACAATATGTAAATGAATTAACAAAACTGTGAAACACATGAACAAATCCATTAAACACATGAACTATCATTCGTCCTACCATAAGCTTATGGTAGGACGGTCTCACCCAAGACCTTCTCTTGTAATTGGCTAGTAGTCAGTTAGTTCGACCTAATTTTGTTAAAAGTGCAATAACGATCACTATCCTTTTATCACTCTCCTAATTTTCTAGTTCAGGGTTATATATGTTGTTTTTGTCATTTCACTTATCGCATTAGATATAGAGAAGGTTTATTTTAGTTATAATCTTAGAAAATTCTATATATGTATTCTCTACACATGCAGAAATTGTTGTACTTGGTTTTATTTTTGGGTGGAGAAGCCATGAATAAACCTCCTAACAAGAATGTGACTTCCCAAAGGTGATATTTTATAAAAATTTAATGTTAGAAATCATAGGCATAGGGGATATTTTTCCAATTCATACGTTATTATAATTTTATAGTAAAGTGGTCACACATTTTAATATTTAACTCTGAACATTCAAAGCGAGATAGAGAGGTTTGTTTTAATTTTGTGATCGTACGTAGTAGTAGGTAATAAACTAATAAAGTAATAATGATTGAATCTTAATCCCTGAATTTACTATTGTATGCGTCACTGATCACGCAAATCCTGACGAATGGATTTCTTATTTTAACATCTTAATTCTTGTTTACCTCAGCGTCAATGAAGAAAATTCGGGTAATTTCCCCACCAAGTTATCTTTATACAGACATCAAAGTTTGATTCATATATATATATGCATAGTAAACTGTCTGGGATTTAATCAACCAAATTCTGAAAATGGATTCGAGAAATGGTGAATTGACCGTTGTGCCAAAGATTAAGCTTGGATGCCAAGGGCTCGAAGTTTCAGCTCAAGGGCTGGGCTGCATGGGCATGTCAGCCGTCTACGGCCCGGCCAAGCCCGAACCCGAAATGATCGACCTCATCCACTCCGCCGTCGACAGCGGCATCACCCATCTTGACACCGCCGAGATCTACGGGCCTCACACCAATGAGATTCTGCTTGGCAAGGTAATGATCACCAGCTGCACAAAATATTTTTTTATTAATTGACCTTCAAATTGAGTTGAAATATTATCATGTATATTCTTGTTAGATTCGTAAATATTCTATCTGTATGTTTAACTTGTATTTGTACATAACTAATGTTATTAAATTCAAAGTGTAATATAAATGGGACTAAGGAGTATATATTTGAATAGCTGTATGATGATTTATGTTATGAAGGATTTGTCTTGTAGGAATATGTATTTAATTTCTAACTATTCAACATATATTTAGTGGAGTGATGAAAATATTAATTCTTACAAAAAAATGGATTTGACACAGATTTTCAGCTGCTTTATAATCACAACCATTTTTAGGTACTGTTTTTCTAAGGTTATTTATGATGAAATGAATTGAACGGAAGAGAACAATGCCTTTATTAGTGTTTGGTAAACTGCCATTATTATTAAAGTAGAAGCTACTTTTTGAGCCAAATGTAGAAGCTGGTCACAACTGCTTTCAAAATAAGCACTTTGCCAATTTTACTTATAAACACAATTTCACAAAACAAGACAATATTTTGCTATGTGTGTTGAGGAAGAAAAGTACATTTATACATACAAGATTATTGATTCTTCCATTTGAGGGGATATATGATGTGATGAACAGGCTTTGGAAGGAGGAATAAGAGAGAAAGTGCAAGTGGCAACAAAGGGCGGGGTTCGGTTCGTTGATGGGATGCCGGATATTTGTGGTGAACCAGAGTCTGTTCGGGCTTCTTGTGAGGGCAGCTTAAACCGACTCGGCATTACCTGCATTGATCTTTACTATCTACATCGCATTGATACTCGCATTCCTATTGAAATCACTGTAAGCTTCAATTCTTGGTAGGAGATGAAATGTTTAATATATATTTTTGTCTGAAATGTTTGTTTCCTCAGGTAGGTGAGCTTAAGAAGCTGGTTGAAGCTGGTAAAATAAAGTATATAGGTCTCTCTGAGGCCTCAGCTTCAACCATTAGAAGAGCTGATGCTGTTCATCCAATAACAGCTGTACAGCTGGAATGGTCCTTATGGTCCAGAGATGTTGAAGAAGAAATTATTCCAACTTGCAGGTTTGTTTTCATGCATCTAGTTTTAGTGCGTGTGTATGTGTTCATATTTCGGATTTATGTTTCAGAGAACTAGGCATAGGAATTGTTTCATACAGTCCTCTTGGACGAGGCTTCTTTTCCACCGGTCCAAAACTCATGGAGAATCTGACCGAAGATGACTACCGAAAGGTATGGATGATGACATTGCATGATTCATATATATATATATATATATATATATATATATACATGGAACTGTTTTGTGACAGAAGTTGAAATGTGTGTTGCAGAGTAATGAGCCAAGGCTTCAAGCAGAGAACATGGAGCACAACAAGAAGCTGTTTGAGAAGGTTAGTGACATGGCCGTGAAGAAAGGTTGTACCCCGTCACAGCTGGCGTTGGCCTGGGTTCATCATCAGGGGAATGACGTTTGCCCTATTCCAGGAACTACCAAGCTCGAGAATCTGAAGCAGAACATCGGAGCTTTGTCGGTGAAACTTTCGGCCGAAGACATGGCAGAGCTAGAATCCATTGCTACAGCTGATGCAGTGAAGGGTGATAGATATGAATCTGGATATCCTACTTGGAACACTTCCGATACTCCACCTCTGTCAACATGGAAGTCTACTTGAAGGATCCTCATCATCTTCACTACAATAATGTTTTACCAATTGCTATTTGTATGCTGTTTTCCCCCTTTTCTTTTATTGTTCAACTCCTCAGTTGTGCATTTTTCATTTATGAATAATGATAGCAAAGCAATTTTACAAAGTCTTGGGACTAATGATAGGACGAATGATAATTCATGCATTTAATGCATTTGTTTATGTGTTTTTAGGAGTCGTTTGGTTCACGTAGTATTTAAATTTCCATAGAATTTATAATTACGCGTTTATTTATTCCTTGTCATAATAGGCAGAATCTAAAAAACTCGTTTGGTTGCACGTGTAAGGGATTTGTAATGCTCAAAATTAATTACCTTGTTGTGCATTTTGTTAGATAAAAATATAATTATCCAATAAAATTATCGCGAATTTGTAAACGACATAGGGGATACTCGGTAACTTTCCTGCGTTTTGTAGGAAGATTATATTACGCGAAATTGTCAATTCTGCATTTTACGTATTATCCGTCAACCAAACAACCATACACTTTATAAAATCTAAGTATTTTATAATTCCCACATATTTTACGCACACCAAACGACTCCTTGAGTTTTGTTTGACATAACTTGTGTTCATGTGTGTTTAATACATTTGTTTGTATGTTTCTAATTTTTGTTTGCCATAAATTGTATTCATGTGTTAAACGCAAACAAAACTTACAAACACACTAACAAACCTAACAAACACATGAACTATCATTCGTCTTACCATAAGCTTATGGTAGTACCGTCTCACCCAAGATCTTCTCAATTAATTTTTTACCATAAACAATTAAATAAATAGTGAAATGGTCTTAATTCATCATTAGTTCTGTGATTGATTCCTCTTCCTCTAGAATTTAATTCATGCAATTAAGGTGGTGTTTGATGAATATGCTATGAAATTACATAATGAAGAAGTCAACGCTTGGGGTTTTTGTTTGCCTTAATTTGCACATTTTAATGGGGTTGCCGTTGCTTCATACATGTCCATTTTTCTCTTGCATGTCCATATTTTTACCATAATACCTTGATATTGTTAAGGCAAAAAATGGGTTTGAAATCATAGGGTTTCATTATGGTAAAATGTGGACGTGCAAGAGAAAAATGGATCTGGAATGCATTGAGAAATTCCTCATTTTAATCCACTAAAAATTCATATTGCATGGGTGCCACTATTTGATAGTCCAGTAACATACATGTGTTTGGTACATGAGTTTGGAGCGATGGTTAAAAAAATTTAACTATTAATTATTGCAAATACATAAGAGAAAGTTTCAAATAAGGGTATCTTATGGTAAGGGCAGCCCAAAAGTAGACTCTCTTTTACAAGATTGAAGTTACTAAATAATTATTTTAATTGTTTGAATTATATTTGTTTGAGCCTGATATTTTTATATTTGAGTTTGATCTTTTTTTGGTTTGATTTTTTATCTGGTTTTATATTTTATGTTTTAGGCCTGATGTTTTTATTTGCTTTGATCTTTCAGATTTTGGGCAATATTTTTTCACTTTATTCCTTGATCTTCTATGTTTTATGGCTCAAATGATTATAATAATTGTGTATAGTCAACCTCAATCTTGTAAAATGTGGTATGCCTTTATCGCAAGGGACCTTACAGGAAACCTTCTCAATAAATAAATATTATTAATTATATTGGTCTTTTGATTCCTAAATGATTCTTAATTAGTTATAATTTATTAGGATCCCAATTTGATACTATAGAATCCATTTGATTAGTAAAAAATATTAACGGAT
The DNA here is from genome assembly GCA_963678965.1 of Cruciata laevipes. Lineage (NCBI taxonomy): Eukaryota > Viridiplantae > Streptophyta > Magnoliopsida > Gentianales > Rubiaceae > Cruciata > Cruciata laevipes. The sequence goes on from OY787635.1 coordinate 14,136,879, forward strand.
CAAGGATGTAACAAAAGTAATGTGATAAGTTCCGGCTTGCGCGTAATTTGTTGAAAACAAATTGGAATAAGGAAAATAATTTAATTAGTAAAGACATACTAACAATAATTACTAGAAATGTGTATTTAGTTATGTTAGAGTGGTAAGTGGTAAGTCTCAATAATGAGTCGATGTGTATTGATAGGTAAATCTAGAGAAAGAAGAGTACAAGGAAAGGATTAAACCATAAATAGTCGGATTGCCGAACAGAGCACTCAGCTGCTATGTAGCTGAGACAGAGGAATAAACAGAGTAGTGACTGGAGATGCATCTGTCATGCTCTCTGCTCTGCTGAGAATGTCTTGTGCATACTTGTCCTGCACAAGAAAAAGTCTAGAAGGTGTAGAGCAGACTTCAAGACCCAAGAAGTAGTTCAGACTTCAGAGAGCCCAAATCCTTGATAGAAAACTCCTGATCAGTCCGAGTGATGAACTGTCGAATAGCTCCAGCATCATTTCTAGTCAGAATGATGTCATCAACATACACCAACACATATAACAGTGTAGAGCCCCTAGAAAAGACAAAAAGTGATGTATCGGAAGAACTGTATCGGAAACCAAGATGTCGCAAATACGAGATGAAATGATCAAACCAGGCTCGATGTGCCTGCTTAAGGCCATAAATAGCCTATTGAAGGCGACCGACCTAATCAAACCGAGCATAATTCTTGTAACCGATAAGCTGGGCCATATAGACAGGCGAGTCAAGAACACCATTGAGAAAGACATTCTTGACTTCGAGCTGATCATGTAGGGGCCACCAGGGCCGTCCCGTATGATAACACCAGGGCCACCAGGGCATTCTTGAGAAAGACATATGAAACCCATGCCCGAGGCCTTATAATTAATGATTGAAATTATAGCCAAATTATATGGTATAAAGGCCCAATTTGGCTATAATTTCAATCAGCTTAACTCCTAGATTTTAGAAAGTATAAACATAATCTACATATTTTTGGAAAATAAATAAAAATAAATATTTAGGCCAAATTTGAGCCACTCATTCATGTCTCATCTTCTCCAACTCTTTTTCTCAGTTCCTGTTTTGTTTACTTCCATTCGCCACCGACGATCGAAAAAATAAGAAAAATTTAGGGTTTTGAATTAAAATTTGAGGGTCTCTTTTTTAAGTTTGCTTCGGGCCTCAGAAATATTAGGGCCGACCCTGGGGACCACTTTCGGAGAGCGACAATGGCGGTGCGAACTGTAGTAGCTTTGATCACTAGGCTAAGAACCAAATCACAAGTATTACGACGTTGCAAAGCATCCATATCCTCATCCATAGCACATACCCATTTCAGATCCTTAGGTTGCGAGTGATCAAGCACCTGAGCCACAAGTCCAGTAGGAATAAAGTCTGGATTAGTCTTCAAACGACGAGTGTTGTCCTGATTCTGAGTAACCTAGATTACTGCACCAGATCGAGAAATGTGAGAACATCCAAAAGTAGAGTCCATTTTTTATTGGCTAATTTGTGCTCAGTGCTTTTTTTGATGGAAATATTTTTTTTTCATTAAAGATCAACCAAGCATTACAAAATTTAGGCCATCACTCTAAGCCTTTACAGTACACAACAAAATAGTCAAAAACTGAAACTGACTAATAACTAACCAAAACTAATATCACCAAACTCTCTCCATTTGCATCCTGCTTCAATCTTCCCTACCAAATTGTCAACAGTGGTAACTTTCTTTTCAAAGATCCTAGCATTTCTCTCTGCCCAAACCTGATAAAGAACTGTGACATAGGTCATAAAAACACCCCATCTTCTCCTAACAACCAATTGGATTAAATACCTCTTTAACTGGCGTATATCCCTTACTTCTGTCAACTTCAGTGTGTTAAGGAGCTGATGAGTAAAAGCACACTGTGTAAACAGATGGTTAGCATTCTCAGGCACCACAGAGCAAAGGCAACAATGTGGTTGAGGTCCTAGAATCTTGAATCTGCAAAGTCTATCAACAGTAGCCAGCCTAGCTTTGAATAACATTAACAGGAAAAAAGCATGCTTAGGCAAAATTCTTGAATTCCATATTAGTTTGGTGATAGAAGAAGCTTTACCTCCCTTGAACTGGTCATAAACCTTCTTGGCTTGGAACTTTCCAGGATTAGTGAGCACCAATGGGACAATGATATTTCTCAGTCCTAGAATTTCCTTCCATACCCAACACAGTTTTGCAGTAGGAGCTGGTTGATACTGCAAGAAAGGTTTTCCTCTGAGATAATAAGCATGAATCCACTGAATCCAGAGGATGTCTTTTTTTGTACAAATATCCCAGACAAGTCTACATAGGTTAGCCCTATTCCACAAAGAAGGATCCCTTAGCCCTACTCCTCCTCCAGCTTTTGAATAACACAAGGTATCCCAAGATATAGGTGTGTATCCTCTGACTCCTGTTTCTCTATCCCAAGTATAGCTCCTGCATATACCCAACACAGTGCTCAGTGCTACCCGTAGCTGTAGAGTTCATTTTTTATTGGCTAATTTGTGCATATTCAATGTTGCAACATCGATTAGGGTTTAGCAGAATAGTGACATAAATTCCAACGTAGTTGTTAAATGGCAAGTGGATATTGTGCGTATGAGATTTATGGTAAATACAGTCTAGAGAATATCAACAACTCAGTTTTACACTAAGGAGATTTGATCAATGAGCTGGAGGCAAATCTTTCCATATTTTTCAGTTGGAAGATATTCTTCATTCCTTATCTTCGGATATTTTAAGAATCAAATCAAGCATGATTGAAGGAAAGAATTCCAAGCCGTGAAGTTACCTGTTGAAACATGGCATTGAGCTATAAAGGAACATCAGTCGCGCTGCTCAAACTAACGATTTTACACGCAACAATTCTGGTCTTCAGAATCTGTTTCAAGTTTGAGCAAAAGGCAGCACAATCCGTTCTACTTCATACCAACACTTGGACATGTGAAGCCTGTGTGTTTGAAATCACCATAAAGCTCTTGGTGCGGGAGTGATCGTAAACTAGGGAGAACTAGTGGTACGATTGGAGCGAGGGATCGCAACCACTTAGAAATTGTAAAAGTTAAGTCTATAATGTGTCTTTTGACAATTTAGTGGAATGATTTCAACACAGGGTTATATCCCCGCAGACGTAAGTGCATTGCACCGAACTGCGTGATCGTGTCTTTTATTTTCTGCACTTTAGTTTTTGTCTCATAAATTAAAATAGTTTTAATTAGATACTTATTTGATCTAAATCTGGTAGATAGGAATTTCAGTAGCCAAAGGAAAGCAAGTTTCATCGAGCATGACGGGTGATATAGATGCGAAATGAATTTTTAGTTGATTACTATGTGCAAATTATTTTTTATTTCACCGTTCTCGGTGCAACATGAAACATTCGATGTGCTGGCCAAAAAATAGTTTCAGCCAATGCAATATGATCCTTGCACCAGTTATATATAAAAGCCGATGAAACACCACATTAATTGCATGAATAAATTTCTAGAGGAATCAATCACAACACTAATGATGAATTAAGACCATTTCACTGTTTATTTAATCGTTTCTGGTTAAAACCCCTTTGCTATCATTATTCATAAATCAAAAAGCCACAACAGAAGAGTTGATAGCAATTGGTAAAACATTATTGCAGCGAAGATGATATCCTTCAAGTAGACTTCTATGTTGACAGAGGTGGAGTATCGGAAGTGTTCCAAGTAGGAAATCCAGATTCGTATCTAGCACCCTTGACTGCATCAGCTGTAGCAATGGATTCAAGCTCTGCCATGTCTTCGGCCGAAAGTTTAACCGACAAAGCACCGATATTCTGCCTGAGGTTTTCAAGCTTCGTCGTGCCAGGAATCGGACAAACATCATTCCCCTGATGATGAACCCAGGCCAATGCTAGCTGTGATGGACTACAACCTTTCTTTGCAGCCATTTCATTTACCCTTTCAAACAGCTTCTTGTTGTGCTCCATATTTTCTGCTTGAAGCCTTGGCATATCCTGAAACAGACAACAAAATAGCTCCATGAGAATCACTGCAAATCTTGTTTTAGCTCAATGACAGAAAAAAAGAAGTAAAAATTAAACAATCATCATCCAAGTGCACTGCCACACACACCTTTCTGTAGTCGCCTTCAGTGAGATTCTCCATTAGCTTTGGACCCGTGGAAAAGAAGCCTCGTCCAATAGGACTGTATGAAACAATTCCAATGCCTAGTTCTCTGAAACATAAAATCCGAAATAATATGAAGAGCCATATGAACACACACTAACACACACACTAAAACTAAAACTAGATGAAAACCAAACCTGCAAGTTGGAATGATTTCTGCCTCTACATCCCTGGACCATAAGGACCATTCCAGCTGCACCGCTGTTATTGGATGAACAGCATGAGCTCTTCTAATGGTTGATGCCGAGGCCTCAGATAGACCTATATACTTTATTTTACCCTCTTCAACCAGCTTCTTAAGCTCTCCTACCTGAGTAAACAAACATTTCAGGCAAAATTGTACTATATGTTATGTAATCGTGTTGGATCAGGTCAAATGAAGGCAGCCAGGTCAAGAATTATATCCTCTTTTATACATCATGTTAACATGAGTTTACGAGTGAAATGAATGAATACTTGAGTTAGATTAAAGTAAACAAGAATTGAAGCTTACAGCGATTTCAATAGGAACGCGATTATCAATGCGATGTAGATAGTAAAGATCAGTGCAGGTAAAGCCGAGTCGGTTTAAGCTGCCCTCGCAAGAAGCCCGAACATACTCTGGTTCACCACAAATATCCGGCTTCCCATCAACGAATCGAACACCACCCTTTGTTGCCACTTGCACTTTCTCTCTTATCCCTCCTTCCAAAGCCTGTTCATCACATCCCCTCAATGTAAGCATCTATCATCTTGTACATCTTATATATATGTTTCTTCCTCAAAGTATATCTGGCAAAGTGCTCATTTTGAAAGATGTTGTGACATGCTTCTACTTTTGGCTCAAAAAATACATGATAATATTCTAACTCAATTTGAATGTCAATTAATGTTAATGCCTATGTGCCTTAACTTAACTAAACTAAAATGAAAATTAATGTATTGAAATAAATAAATCAGCATAACTAAATTAATCTAAATTTCATAAAACTACATTTTTACTGAATAAATTGAACTGAACTGAACTGAATTGAACTGATCTACTAATAAGGTCTGGCAAACAGAGCCTAAGAGTGTAAATGAATGGTTAGATTGCAAAAATATTTTGTGCAGTTTTGTGATCATTATACCTTCCCGAGCAGAATCTCGTTGGTGTAAGGGCCGTACATCTCGGCGGTGTCGAGATGGGTGACGCCGCTGTTGACAGCGAAGCGGATGAGGTCGATCATTTCGGGTTCGGGCTTGGGCGGGCCGTAGAAGGCGGACATGCCCATGCAGCCCAGCCCTTGAGCGGAAACTTCGAGCCCTTGGCTTCCAAGCTTAATCTTTGGCACAACGGTCAATTCATCAGTTTTAGAATCCATTTTCAGAACTTGCTTAACTAGAATCCTAGACAGGATACTATATATGAATCAAACTTTGATGTCGGTATAAAGATAACTTGGTAAGCAGAGGTAAGCAGGACTTTAAGATGTTAAATATAGGAGAAAATCCATTCGTCAGGATGTGCGTGATCAGTGACGCAGACAATAGTAAATTCAGGGACTTTTTTACCGGTCCATTACAATGACAAAAACAACCCTCATCTTTCAATTTAACTTCTAGTTTTGAATTTTGAGAGTTAAATGTTAAAATGTGCAGATTAATATACATACGGATGCACCGTATTTTGCCAATATACGGCATCCAATAAGATTTTGCCATATCAGCTTTTTTCAAGAATAAATACTTCTCCGATAAAACTCTCCACGCGCCACCTTCTCTCCCCCCTTTTTCTTTACTTTCATCTTGTCGCGAGTTTTGTGATCTTGCCCATTTTATTGTAGTTTAAAATTCTTTGAATTTATACTATGAAAGAGAAAAATTTGCTGGACGAAATTGCACATCGAAAAGATTGATTTGGGGACTCGACTGTGATTCTGACTTTAATATGGGGAAACTGGGAAATTTCATAAATCGGCATATCAATTATCACCGATGGATAGAGATTTGGGCGGATTGTGCAATTGTGCATATCTGTTGCAATCAATCATCACCAATTGTGCTCTTGTGATGTTTGATAGACGTTCTGTGTGATGATTTTCGGTTGCAATTTGTGTTAATGGAACTGTAATAGTTCTGCAACTTCTTCTGGTCTGAATTTAATTGGCATTGTTTAAATATCATTATGGCCTTGCAATATGTTCTGCAACTGTGATGAGTTTTTCGAGACCACACAAACTTGCATTTTGCTAATTGATATGTAATTCGTTTGATTTCTTGTGTATTTTGGATTTAGTTTCCCAAAGCTTGTGATAATGGAATTGTCTAAGAATCGTGGAATCCAGAATTGTACGCGATAACAACTCATCAGGCTGGGATGTACGCGCGTGAAGCATTATTTAAGGAAATTATCATTCCCGAGATGATGAATAAACACGGTACAAGAAGCTGATATTGGCAAAATACGGTGCATCCGTATGTATATTAATAAGCAGATCAGATTAATATACATACGGATGCACCGTATTTTGCCAATATACGGCATCCAATAAGATTTTGCCATATCAGCTTTTTTCAAGAATAAATACGGTGCATCCGTATGTATATTAATAAGCAGATCAATCTTTTCGCAGAATTTCAGAGATTCACTCATCCATTTTGCAGAATTTCAGTTTCAAAATAAGGCTTAAATAAAAGTACAATTCCCAGTTCTTCACTTGTACTAGTAACATTCTTATGATTTATGAGCATATAGCTACTTTCGCCTACATTCTTATGATTTATGAGCATATAGCTACTTTCGCCTACACAAATTATAACCTTTATTCAAAAGCTTTGACTTCTAAAGGAAAGGCAAAACCAGAGTTATTGCATAAAAACACTGCCAAGAACCTTCAAGAACAACATAAGACAGCCATGGAGGAGAACATTAACAGAAGCTTTCAGGTAGACTTCCATGTCGCCAAAGGTGGAGTATCAGAAGTCTGCCAAGTACTAACACCAGGGCCATATCTATCACCCTTCACTGCATCAGCTGAAGCAATGGATTCAAGGTCAGCCATGTCTTCTGCTGAAAGTTTCACCGACAAAGCTCCGATATTCTGCTTGAGATTCTCCAGCTTGGTAGTTCCCGGAATAGGGCAAACGTCATTCCCTTGATGATGAACCCAGGCCAACGCTAGCTGTGATGGAGTACAACCTTTCCTTGCAGCCATTTCATTAACCTTCTCAAACAGCTTCTTGTTATGTTCCAGATTTTCTGCTTGAAGCCTTGGCTGCATCTGCAAAATATAAAAAGAGAGCTCAATGAATCACTGCAAAACGTGTATCTCTCACTAGATCATTTTATGGTATAACTTATATCATATGTAATCAAATAACCATACATAATTGACTCACACTAGAAGTGTGTGAGTCATCCATACATACTACAGTAAGACCAAAGTTAAGCATAAGTTGAGCACTATAAACAAACTTGAGTAATGTGCAGTCTGTCTAAGAAGCATGTGGAAAAATCTAATAATTGACTGTTTCAGAACATCGGGCTCGGGAATGTTCAAGATACTTCATTGTCAAGCAATTTCACTGACAAAATAAATGATGTAACCACCCATTTTCAGAAACTAGAAGATCTAGAATCAAGAAGCATCAATTGACATGGATGTATGTACATTACTAAAAGACAATTTGTCCTGACAAACATTTAAAATCAATTTTCTTCTACGAAAATCATCATGAAAGAAGACATGCACAAACCTTTCGGAAGTCACCTTCAGCCAGATTCTCAAGTAGTTTGGGGCCGGTGGAAAGGAAACCTCGTCCAAGTGGACTGTATGCCACAATACCTATGCCCAGTTCTCTGAAAGGAAGTCCAAGTACTATAATAAGAACTCGATTTCTTTGCACAACTTTAGATGATAAAGTGGAATAAAAAACACCTGCAGGTGGGAATAATTTCTTCTTCAACATCTCTGGACCACAAGGACCATTCCAGCTGCACCGCTGTTATTGGATGAACAGCATGAGCCCTTCTAATGGTTGAAGCTGAGGCTTCAGAGAGACCTATATACTTAATTTTACCCTCTTCAACCAGCTTTTTGAGTTCTCCTATCTGAGATAAAGAGCATTTAAGAGAACAGTAAGATGCATGCACTTACTTCCAGGGAGAGTCATTCAAAGTTAAAATTGATGGTCCTATTGTGAATTTTGAAAAACCCGCACCAGGTACAGGCATGCATACTTTGAAAATCATAATGAATATAATGCTAATTTAGACATGTTTTGTATCAAAGTGTGTAACGCAGTTCAGGTACAACTATGAGTTCAAGCATCAAATCATATTCAAGTACATAATATTACATAATGTTCTATAAACTCCATTCATACTTTTGGAGTGTAATTTACAATCAATGAAGGTACATGAATCAATTGATAAGGCAATGATTCAACATTCCACCAATCTCAAAACTTTTAATAGAAGATAAACCATTACTTAAGGGATCCCCACCCTTTCCGTTAAACTTGGCAAAACGTCTTACAGAACTAGAGACATGATCATACAAAATCATTACTTCTTAGTCTCCACATCTCATACTGTACTGTCTAAATGGTAAACAATATCTTGTGCCTAGAATGGCATTTTTATTCTTAGTTCATCAAACAAAAATACACATAAAACAAGTGGTTCTTCCATAATAAGCTGCAAACATTAACACAAAAACTGAAATTGAAGCTAACCGTAATTTCGATGGGAATTCGTGTATCAATGCGATGTTGATAGTAAAGATCAATACAGTCGATGTCGAGCCGCTTCAAGCTGCCCTCACAAGCAGCCCTCACATACTCTGGATCACCACAAACATCCCGCTTCCCATCAAAAAGTCTGACCCCAAATTTCGTCGCCACCTGCACCTTCTCTCTGAACCCACCTTTGAATGCCTGTTCATTTTAGGTTAGCTACAAATTCGTACTCCAAACTTTGAATTTGAACAACGCAGAACAGGATCGAATGTGAAATGGTTACCTTTCCGAGCAGAATCTCGTTGGTGAACGGGCCGTAGATCTCGGCGGTGTCAAGATGGGTGATGCCGCTGTCGACGGCGGAGTGGATGAGGTCGATCATTTCGGGCTCGGGCTTGGGCGGGCCGTAGAAGGCGGACATGCCCATGCAGCCAAGCCCTTGAGCTGAAACTTCGAGCCCTTGGCTTCCGAGCTTAATCCGGGGCACGACGATTTCACTTGCAGAAGCCATTTGCAGACGGGGTGAAAAAATCGAGGCGGTGAAAATGAGGCTGTGATTCTATGATGAAGAAATTGTACTACGTGCTAACAAAAGTTGGAGAGTATAAATAGGGGGATAAAATGGCAGAACATTAGCTAATCTTGGTTCTAAAAACAGAACAACGGATAAAACATGGAAATCCAGTCGTATGATTACGTAATCAGTGACGCGAGCAATAGTAAAGTCAGGGACGAAGACATTTTGATCATTTCATATTAATTTTCACCTACTACAAAATTTGGAACAACTTTTTCAAGTTTTACCTGAAGTGATTTAAAATTTTAAAGAGGTCGATTATGATGATTTTTTTTTCAAGATGGAAGTTAAGAAGAAGATTAAATTATTTTTTGTTACTCCAATATGATTGTAAAATGATCAATATTTTTTAGACGTTTTAGATCCTAATTTACAAAAATACTCCATCACTATCCACTGTCTTTGTCTTAGAGCAAGTCCAACATATTCTCCAAAAGTTTTTTTAAAATAGAGAACGGAAACCCTATATTCTCCAAATAATTTTTACTTTAGAGATTTTATTAATAACTTTTTTCCTTTTTTTTTTTTTTGCATTAAGAAATTTGCCAAAAATAGCTTTTTTTCTTTTGCAATGCGCATTAATTCCGTTCCTCAAAATTTATTTGCCATATGCATATTTAGCAAAACAAATCTTCTCTCTCATCAATTTTGCTATAATAGCAAATGGGATAGCAAATCTGTTGGAGTGGAAAAATACACAAAATCTCTAAAAAAAAATTGACAAAATCTCTATTATAACAAATCTGTTGGACTTACTCTTACCACCATATTGTCAGCGAAGTCCCAAACCTCAATGTTGGACCATTCCATCGAGCATACAGTAGATCTCTTTGTCGATGTTAAACTTGATAACAAATATGAGTCTTGAATAAAGTTTGTTTTCATTTGAATTTATGCAAATGTTACAGTAAAATAGCATCATATGAGATTCATGAAGACACTGCCAATAGCCCAGCTTTAAGAACAACATAGGACACCAAAGGTGGAACATTGGTGTAATAAAATGGAAGGATTCATGTAGACAACTTCCATGTCGCCAAAGGTGGAGTATCAGAAGTCTGCCAAGTACTAACACCAGGCCCATATCTATCACCCTTCACTGCATCACCTGAAGCAATGGATTCAAGGTCAGCCATGTCTTCTGCTGAAAGTTTCACCGACAAAGCTCCGATATTCTGCTTGAGATTCTCAAGCTTTGTAGTTCCTGGTATCGGGCAAACGTCATTCCCCTGATGATGAACCCAGGCCAACGCTAGCTGCGATGGGGTACAACCTTTCTTTGCAGCCATGTCACTAACCCTTTCAAACAGCTTCTTGTTATGTTCCAGATTTTCTGCTTGTAGCCTTGGTTGATTCTGCAACACATAATTCAACTTCTGTCACAAAACATATAAACAGCATCGTATAACTGATGCTAACTTCCAGATGCAGAAACTTTTAACAAGAAATATCAATTGAGATTGATAGATAGAAAAATCAAACAATCAATTATCCAAGTGGACTTGCACACACCTTTCGTTGGTCACCTTCAGCAAGATTCTCCATTAACTTTGGACCCTTGGAAAAGAAGCCTCGTCCAAGAGGACTGTATGAAACAATTCCTATGCCTAGTTCTCTGAAACATAAATCCCGAATAAATTTAAGAACTATAGTTATATATGTATATACACTACAAGTAGATGAAAACCAAACCTGCAAGTTGGAATGATTTCTGCCTCTACATCCCTGGACCATAAGGACCATTCCAGCTGCACAGCTGTTATTGGATGAACAGCATGTGCTCTTCTAATGGTTGATGCCGAGGCCTCAGATAGACCTACATACTTTATTTTACCCTCTTCAACCAGCTTCTTAAGCTCTCCCATCTGAGAAAAAGATAAAAAGAATAATAAGATGCATTTGATATTCTGAAGTCAACACGTGAGTCGTTCTAAGTTGATATTATTGGTAAGAGCGTGGATTTTCAAAGAACAACATAGGTTGCAACAATTTAGACTGTAGAGGCATACATCATTTCAGAAGCATAGTCAACAGAATGCTTATAGTGTTTGTTCTGTAACAATTGTTCCTCCATATCCCACCATTACGGTTGGCATCATCATACAACAGTAGTGTTTAGAAAAATTGAATTCTAGCAAATGTAAGGCAGTTCAAGCACAGAAATAAGGTCAAATATAGCAAAATAATTTACTTCTAAATCCTGCATATTTTCACATTCAAGTACATAAACCATGCAGTCCAAACAAACACAAATAGGAGTGTACATGTCCGAAAAATATCAATAACAACTTAAATGAAATTCCTTATATCTTTCAAATGTTCAAACCTTAATGTCTTTAGTCCTACAACAAATTGTTTTGAATGTAATGACCTTGTTTGTATCATCCGAAAGTACATGTATTAAAATCCCGAAAGGTAGAAATATAACACTGAGTTCTCCTTCTCTAGTGAAATGAAAGCATATGAAGCAACTGATCTCACCACTTTTACTAAAAGCTAAATCATCACACAAAAACAAATGCACCCTTTCCTTGAACCTTTGGCAAAATGGCCTTACAAAGGTCAATGGTATTTGGCTTCAAAATCACTAATTAACTCTTAATCAAAACACCATACTAAAGTATTTCTCGCATCTAGAGAGGCCAAGGACACGGAATTTACAAAGTTTAACTTTTTATACTTACTTCTCTAGGAGTGTTAAAGCAATAATTATGCACAAATAAAGAGCCACACATTTGTAAGAATTGAAGTGAAGCTAACCGTAATTTCGATTGGAATTCGTGTGTCAATTCGAAGTTGATAGTAGAGATCAATGGAGTCGATGTCGAGGCGCTTCAAGCTGGCCTCACAAGCAGCCCGGACATAGTCTGGATCACCACAGACATCAATCTTCCCATCAACACGCCTGACCCCAAATTTCGTTGCCACTTGCACCTTCTCCCTCAGCCCTCCTTTAAAAGCCTGTGATCACTTCAAACAATTAGCTAAACCGTAAAACAGGAAAAAGCAAGGGAGCAACAGCGTTAATTAATTGGTTACCTTTCCGAGTAGAATCTCGTTGGTGTAAGGGCCGTACATCTCGGCGGTGTCGAGATGAGTGACGCCGCTGCCGACGGCGAAGCTGATGAGGTCGATCATTTCGGGTTCGGGCTTGGCCGGTCCGTAGAAGGCGGACATTCCCATGCAGCCCAGCCCTTGGGCTGAAACTTCGAGCCCTTGGCTTCCGAGCTTAATCCGGGGCACGACGATAGCAGTTGCAGGAGCCATTTGCAGAACACAGTCAACGCTGAAGAATGAGGGTCAAAAACTGGACGGTATAAATACACAGCCTTTATATCTATCTTCCACGTGCCTACCCACGCGTCTTCTTCTCCTGGCCTGCATGTTGAACAACATCCACGTGCAGGACAAATTTGGTTGCATAAATCGGTGAGAACCTTCTTTCATTCTTTTCTACCTTATTGTTTTCCTGCTTTTTTTTAATAAACTATTAAACTGTTTTCTTTCTCATTGATTGCTGTTTGTGTAATTGGGGGTTTGCTTCTACTCTGGATGTGAGGAAGTTCAGAGAAGAGCCGTGCTGATTGAAAGTCCTACTTAGTACTTACGGTGTTAGTTTTACTTAATACAACAAAATAAAACTAAGTTGCGGAATTTAAAGAACACACGAATTGTTCACCCAGTTTAATGCAAAACACCTACGTCTGGGGGCGTAGCCCATGTTAAGATCCTTCACTAGTTGCAATAAATATTTTCCTGATCTATTATACAATCTAATGACTACTCTAGCAAGCCTATCACACTACCAATTCTTTCTGATAGCTGTTACAGTGATTACCTTCTTTTCCACGAAGGTGCGGCAAGATCTTGAACACCCGAGTTTCAACACACGTCCCAAGTGTGAGTTGGTTGTGAAAACCTCGGACCTGTGTCGCCTCTATTGCTCAAAAGATTAATCCTGGTAAACAGAATTTTTGCGGTGAAAAAATCAATACCGAGCACGCGACTGACGTCCTTCTTTTATAGCACAATGCCGTGAGAAAACTTCTTTTTTCACAGCTCTAGACTCCTTCCTTCACTGAACTTTTATTCCATATTAAAGACTTGAAGAAAGGAACTTTGTGGTTTGTCACAACGTTTGTAAGGAATACTAATATACCACAGCTGCAAACCACGTTGAAGACTCCTATCATGACTGTAGTTTCCATGAAAAACTATCTCAGAATATTTCCTTTCACCATATAGCCTCAAGACCGAAAGCAGAAAATATTCTTTTTCTGCCACATAAAGTCATGTTGCAACATGACATTCCACAAAGCAGCCAACTGAAAAACTGGACTTACAATCTCACCCTTTGGCAATTTGTGGACCCATCATTTCAACCTTCTTCACTGAACCCAGACGTAACTCAACATAAACTTCTGGGAATGACAAGCTACACATGGATCCATACAAAAAAAACTGTGGCAGAAAAACATTGCACTTATAAACTACAGTCATCCAATATCTGAAAAATTAATCTCAGAAATATCTCTCCCCCTTGGGGCCATAAAATGCTAAAGGTCCCCGATCAAAGTAGAACCAAAACAAAAGAAATAGAGGAGATGAGAGAAACAGCAACAAAGGACACAAAAACACAAACACCATCATGATCAGGACTTCCTCGTTGCTAGCTTTTTCACTGATGACTTGGACTTCTTCGCTGCAGGTTGCTTTGTAGGGGTAGAGACCCGTTTCTTGGAGGAAGATGGAGCAGTCGAGGATGAGGGTTCAGGAGCTTTAGAAGATGAAGTACCAGCAGCCCTTCGTTTAGCAATTGCAGCAACAAGACCTTCCCTGTCCTCTTGATGTTTCCGAAGCATATCCCCATGAAAAACCATTTGATCCATATGAAACTGAATCTTCTTGTCAACCATGCGAAGTTCAAATTCATCAGACATAACTGCAGCAGCCTGAGATGTCTCTCTATCCCAAGGTAAATCCAACACCTCACGAGCAGCTGACTTTGCAGTAAACCCAAATTTCCCAGCTGGCCTAGCATTGGTGGCATCAACTTCAAAGCCTTCAGCTTTCAAAAATGCAGTAATGAGACATGGATGGGGTAAAGCATCAGTGCACCTGGAAGAGTCAAGGGTGCCATGCATACGCTTAAGAATGTAAGCTCCAAGGTTGACCTCAAAACCTTGGAAGAGTCAAGGGTGCCATGCATACGCTTAAGAATGTAAGCTCCAAGGTTGACCTCAAAACCTGACCCAGTGCCATATAGCAGCTCTGCTTAATCAGAAGTCAGTGTGGTGGTATTGGTAGTCTGCATCCAGCAGCTAATGAGAACTTTAAACAGCATCCAGAACCTTAAGGTGAGAGAGCTGGTGGACATGCAGGCAGCATGCCATTTCTGGAGCTTCCCATAGGTAAGAACTCGAGCCATAGTATCATCATCCACATTGTAGTCCTGGGGATAGACCAGATCCTCTTCAACAAACATCTTAATGCCAAGAACCTCATTTAGCTTAGCTGGAGTGAGTGTAAGAATTCTCCCCCTGATGTACAGCTTCCCAAACCAGTCATCTCCAGAGACCAGATTGCCAGGCATCAAATTACTATAGAACTCAAGAACCATCTCAGGATCATATTCCTGGAACACAGTGGACGCCTGAACACAGTTAATCTGCTGCAGAAATCTATCAAACCCACGCTCTGCACATTTCTTCATATCAACTACTTTTTCAACAAGAAACCCCCTGATAGCTAAGATGTCATGATCAGCACTAGCCTTAACAGAGTGAAACCTTTCAGAGTAGGCCAAGGAGAGGAGCCTGGCACAAAGCATATCAAGGTCCTCTGGTACATCAGCTGCATCAGGTATATCATCAGCTCCATTCTCATCCTTTTGCTGAGCTCCTGCATCCATACTTTGATCCTGAAAGTCTGCATAATCCTTTTCATTGGGAGCTTGATAAGGAGATGCAGGAGAAGAAACATCTTGATCAGTATGGGCATTATCCAAATTAATTGGAGAATCTTGAACAGTAAGCTTAATGGGACTGAGCTTAGGGACATCTGGAGTATTATCAGCATTAGGTTGACTGGGTTCATCCTCATTCAGAAGGTCATTATCAGAGACTGGAGAAGATTGAGAAGAGGGTTTGCCAGTGCTAGGGGTCTGCTGTTTGCAATCATCAGCACCAGTAGCCATAGTGGAGGGAGAATTGGTAATAGTGGCAGTACTGGCTGTTAAAACTGTCTTCTCTAATCCATGTAGGATGTTTGCAACCAAAAATTCATCATCAACCTTTGGATTAGGAGATGATTGCTTACCAGTGCTGGTCCTCTGATTTGTGTATTTTGAAATAATCTCCCTGTTATCATGCCATATCCTCCCAGCCGTCTTCTTCACTCTCCTAGAGTAGATCATGGGTGCAGGAACAGGAGCAGAAGAGGTCCAATCATTGAACTTCTTCTGATGATATCTCACATCCAATCTTTTCCTTAGAGACAGCAAGGCAGCACTATCTGATGACCCATTTAATGAAAAATTCTTTGCTTCCCTAGGTTGAAGCTTGTTCATGCTTCTGAGTTTTGAAATAGGAAGAGGGACCTCTGTATTCGACATAGATTGACTGGATGGACTGCTGTTGGGATGTGACTTTGTAGAGTTCTTCTGATCTTTGTCTGAACCAGCATGAACTGAGTTCTGATTTTTGAACTTCAACCATTCCACTAGGGTAACATTATCCTCTGAATCAAAATCTTCATCATGATAGGAAGAAGGGTTCCTTGATTCCTCCAGAGCTTGCTGTTGATGGGCTTGCAAGTCATCCTCATGAATATCAGAGTTCTGACTCCAGTCCCTAGACTCCTGATCATCAGATTCTTCTGCATTTTGATTTAGGTGACCCTGATCCTCTTGTACCACTTCTGGTATTTGGCCAGGAGATGACTCAAAGCTGTGAACAGTGTCATGAACTGTGGGTGATACACCATCTATCACTAGAGGAGTGTCCTTAGTGTTGGTGAACTTCATCCTGGACTTGGTGTTCCACCTTGTATGATAAGGCCTAGTCCTGGTGGATGGAATCTTTTTACTTGGCCTTCTAGCACTGCCAGGGACTCCCTTTCCAGTATTAGATCCAGCCATCCTTGATGCTCTAGTAGAGTACCTTGGGCCGCGAAGAGGTGACGCTTTTCGGACTGCCCCCGAGGTGCGATAAAGGTTCGTCGAGTAGTAGAGCACACTGGTCGCGATGAGAGAGAAAGCTTCGAAGAATCTCTGATGTTGCAATAGGAATGAGGGAGGGTTTTTTCAAGGCGCGAAAATAGAAAAGGAAATTAACTTTTCGGCTCTTTTTCTTCAAAAATTAAAAGACTTGCCCAACGGGAAAAACACACATCAATTCTGTTGGGCCCAGTTGTCTCCCACTGCACACGCGCATTAGTTTCATTACACGCTGTAAACTTTCATGTTGCAACACGACATGCAACCTTCACCCTTAACCATATTTTTGGTATTTTCTGATATTTGGAAAACGGAAACACTGAATTTGAAATTGACAACTATACAGGACAGATAGACTTCAGCACTTCAGATAGTACACACCCCAAGATGTTTTCTTAGGGTTTCAAACGTTGAGGCATCCAATGGCTTAGTGAAGATATCTACAAATTGGCTCTCAGTAGGCACATGCTTAAGTTCCACTTCCTTTCTTTCAACTAAGTCTCGGATAAAGTGGTGTCTGATATCTATGTGTTTGGTTCTGTTATGCTGGACTGGATTCTTGGAGATATCAATTGCAGATTTATTGTCACAGAGAATGGTAAGACTGCCTAGTTTCACACCATAGTCTCGAAGCATCTGTTTCATCCATATCAGCTGGGTGCAGCAGCTAAATACTCAGCCTCAGCAGTGGACAGAGATATCGAATTTTGCTTCTTGCTGTACCAAGACACAAGATTTTGACCAATAAAGAAACAACCTCCTGTTGTACTCTTCCTGTCATTTGCATTACCAGCCCAATCAGAGTCACTATAACCATACACTTGACAACTCATACCCTTCGAAAATCAGATACCATAATCAGTAGTGCCAGAAATGTATCCAATGATTCTCTTTATGCAGATACATGAGATTCCTTAGGTGCAGCTTGAAACCGGGCACAAATTCCAACACTTAGAGAGATATCAGGCTTGCTAGCTGTCAGATACAAGAGACTGCCAATCATACTCCGATATAGCTTAGTATCAACAGGCACACCTTTCTCATCTTTAGTTAACTTCTCAGTGGTAGACATTGGAGTTCGTACTGCCTTTGCATCTCCAAGACCAAACTTCTTGACCAGGTTCAAAACATATTTTGTTTGGTTGATGAACAGACCATCATCACCTTGTTTGACTTGTAGCCCTAGAAAATAGGAGAGTTCACCCACCATGCTCATCTCAAACTCAGATGTCATCAACGAGACAAATTCATTTACAAGATCTGTAGAGGTTGAGCCAAATACAATATCATCCACATAAATCTGAGCTATTAAGATGTATGTCCCTTGAGAATACATAAACAGGGTTCTATCAACTCCCCCTCGAATATAGCCCTTTTTAAGAAGAAATTGAGTTAGTCTTTCATACCAGGCTCTTGGTGCTTGTTTGAGGCCATATAGGGCTTTCTTGAGTTTAAACACATGATTGGGAAAGTGAGGATCTTCAAAACCCTTAGGCTGCTCAACATATACCTCCTCATTAACAATGCCATTCAAAAAAGCACTCTTAACATCCATCTGATGAAGCTTAAAGTTTAGCACACATGACATAGCTAAGAGAATTCGGACAGATTCAAGTCTTGCAACAGGGGCAAATGTTTCATCAAAATCCAATCCCTCAACCTGTGTATATCCCTGAGCAACTAGTCTGGCTTTGTTTCTGGTCACTGTCCCATCTCCATCAGATTTATTCTTAAAGATCCATTTTGTGCCAATAACATTAATCCCTGGTGGACGTGCAACTAGTTCCCACACATCATTGCGTTCAAACTGACTAAGCTCTTCCTGCATAGCTGAAATCCAGTACTCATCCAGTAGGGCTTCCTTATGGTTCTTAGGCTCAACCAAGGACAGAAAACACTGAATCACATGTCGACTCCCATGATGCATTTGAGCATAATTCAACCGTGGTAATCCCCGTGGGTTTTTAGATCTAGGAGCACTTCCTGTGTTTTCTGAGTTGTCAAACTCCTCTTCATTAGATAAGTATGCATCATCTTCAATTTCCTCTGAGTTTTCCCTAGATGGGATAGCCACATTCTTCTGTGCTGTTGTCGTACCTGCTTCACTGGCATGGGATGATATGACTATAGAATCAGAGGATCACTTGTTTCAACTTCAGATGACTTTGAAGTTTTACTGCTGTCAGTGCTCGATTGTGATGTTGCAACATGAGCGCTGGTGCTAGGTTGATCTGAAGATAGAGTATTTTGAGTATCACTTCTCTCACTTCTCTGAGTTAAAGGTTGCTGGACTATCTCAGTATCATCTGCATCTTCTGTAACTTTGTCAGCCACATCCTTGACAACCACATTAATGGATTCCATAAGAGTTCCCGTGCGCTTATTGAACACTCTATAGACTCTGTTGTTTAATGCATATCCAAGAAATACACCTTTATCTGACTTAGACTCAAACTTCCCAAGTTTTTCTGTCTCTGAGAATATAACATTCAGCACCAAATACATGAAAATGAGCAACACTTGGTTTCCTTCTTTTCCATATTTCATATGCTGTTTTTTCCGTCCACGGCCTCAAATACGCTCGGTTGATCACATAGCAAGCTGTCTTAACTGCCTCACTCCACCATCTTTTGGGAACACTATACTCAGCCATCATAGACCTAGCCATCTCTTGGATAGTTCTGTTCTTTCGTTCCACAATCCCATTCATAGGAGCTGAGTATGGAGGATCATAGATATGGGTAATCCCATTAGCTGAGCAAAATTGGGACATTGCCTCATTCTTGAATTCTCCCTCATTGTCTGTTTGAATTCGCACAACTCTCTGATTTAGGCTTGCCTTTTCATTGTTCAGGCGAAGTACTAGATCTCGAATAACACTGACAGCCTCAGATTTATCAGTTAGAAGCTCAACCCATGAAAACCTTGAGTAATCATCAACACAGACAAAAATAAAGCTCTTTCCAGACACACTTAAGACATTCACTGGTCCCATGAGGTCCATATGTAGAAGTTCCAGGTTCTGAGATGTGGTAATGTCATTAATAGCAGGGTGGGAGGTCTTAGTCTGTTTACCCTCCTTGCATGGTCCACAGATCATATCCTATTGATACACAATAACTGGCAGTCCTCTTACAGCTTCAATTCTGGAGACCTTGTTCAGGGACTTGGTATTTGCATGGCCCAGTCTTCTATGCCATAATGTTGAAGTGTCCATTTTGGTAGATAAACAGGTGATAGATTGTTCCAGAATATAGCAATTGTCTGAAGATCTTCTACCTGTGAGCACACCATTTGATCCTTGCCTGATAGTACAGATAGATTCATCAAAGTGGACTGTCATATGATGGCACAAAGGTGACTGATACTGATCAGATTCGCCTTGAGATCCTTCACTAGTAGAACGTCATAGAATACAGGAAAATCTTGGATTTGCAACTCCCCTTTGCCAATAACTTTACTAATTTTTCCATCCCCAAATTGAACAGTGCCAATCCATGGCAGTACATTTTTCAGCAACTCTGGTGAACCAGTCATGTGCCTTGAGCAGCCGCTATCAAAATACCACGTGTCCCTGGCATAGACACTATAGCAAGTATGGACTACAAAACAATTAATAGATTTTTTAGGAACCCATACCTTCTTGGTTAATCTCTTCTGCCGCTCAGGTTCCATGTTGCAACATGAGGTAAACTGCTTCCCTCTCATGATGTCTCTTAGCAGTCTCATACATCGATATTCATCATGCCCCTGCATCATACAGTACTCACAACATTTAGGAGGAGTTTTCCTTGACACAAAAACCTTTAGGTTTTTCAACTCAGAACTAGATCCATCGAAATTCTTGATGGTTTTTCCACTCCTTCTACTGGTAGAGTCTTGAATACCAACAGGAACAAAGACTGTTTTCTTCACTTGAGAACTTGAACCAAAATCGTTGTAGCCCAATCCTTGCCTGTTTCCTGCATTCTTTCCCATCACAAGAAGATCATCCAATTTAGCTGTTCCTGTATTCAGTTTCTGAATGGTGATCTCAGCTTCCTCAGCCCTTACAGTTAAAGACCTTATTTTATTTCCCAGATTTTCACAGTCAATGGTTCTAGCCTTAGCCTTTTCTTCAGCACTCTCTGCTTCAGAGGTCATAATCTCCAGCTTCTTGATTAGAATCTCAGAGGCAACTTCAGCATCCTTAGCTCTTTTGGTCATTATCTCAAGCTTTATGGATTTATCATCATCATCCATAGGTTTCTTCCCTTCAAAAATTTCCATTTTCTTCTGTAGTTCAGCAAGTAATCCCTCAGATTTTTCAGCTCTGTCAGTCATAGATCTAAGTTTCGAAGTTAATTCCTCAATATCCTGTTCTTCCACAACTGCATCATTTACTAGAGTGTTGATCTTTTCTTTCAGAGACTCAACATCTTCAGTAAGTCTCAGAGCCATATCACCACCAATCTTTGTTTCTGTCAAAGTCTTTATAATCTCAACTGATTTTTCCCATTCAATATAAAGGTTCTCATATGCAGACTGGAGAGAATCTTTGGTAACATCATCCACACTATCCAAGACTGGTCCAGATTCAACAACGCTTACTCCAAAGGACACATGCTTCTCTGGTTGACTTTCATCTTCATCATCACTCCAGGTTTCTCCATATGATATGAATGCCTTGGGTTGATTGAGGAAATTTCCACATTGATAGGCTAAATGTCCATAGCCATTGCACTCTTTGCACTGTGGTTTTCCAGCATGCTTAGTACCTTCAGGACCTCTAGGTAGGTCATCAACAGATCTCAATCTATTCTCGGCTGAATCACTTCCTTGAAGGTTTTTAGCTGTGTTTTGAGAATCTGTAACCTGAGCAACTTGTTCCTGAGAGTATTGGTTCCCCAGATTTTGATTTCCTTGAGCTTGTACTCCTTGTGACACAGGATAACTTCTGACTTGGTTTTGTGCACCTTGATTTTGAGTACTCTGATTTGCTCTTCCTTGATTTCCTGAAAAACCTCTTCCTTGATTTCCTCTCATGAATTTACCAAAGTTTCTGGCTAGAAAAGCTATCTCCTCTGATCCATATCCATCAAACTCTTCCTGTTTTCCTTTTCCTTTTGAATGAGAAGCATGAAAGGACAATGCCTTTTTATCCTTACTTTTGTCAGTCTGCATCTCTGAAGTTTTCATGAATCCCATCAGCTCATCTAGGGTTATCTCATCCTTCAGCTGAGAATTTATTTCCAAATTCATAACTAAGAATTTCTCAGGCAGTGATCTCTTCACCTTGTCCAGAACTTGAGCTTCTGTATAGTGTTCACCAAACTGATGAGCTCTGTGAATCAAGTCCTTCAATCTGAGACTAAACTCATCAACAGATTCATGCTCAAGCATCTCCAGGCTCTCAAACTCAGATTTTACCATACCAAGCTTGATTTTTCTGACTGGTCCTGATCCTTCATATTCTTTCTCAAGTGCCTTCCAGGCAGCCCTAGCAGTTGTACACCCAGAGATGATTCTGAACTGCTCATCTTTTACTCCATTATACAGTGCGCCCAAGACTTTACTGTTAAGTCTTTTAAGTGCCTTCTCGGTTTCAATCCAAGGAGCTGGTTTGGGAATGGTTGCTCCTGCCTCATTGGTTGTGGTTGGTGGAGTATATCCCACTTCGATCATGTTCCAAGCATCATCGTCAAGCTGATCAATAAAAATGCGCATCCTCGTTTTCCAGTCCGGGTAATTTCCATCTACCAACAACGGAGCTCTAGTGATGGATCCTCCTTCTTTGACCATCGTAAGCAGATCGTACACTCACCTTGCAAGAGGAAGAAAGGAGCGATTAAGCTCTGATACCAATTGAAAGTCCTACTTACGATGATTTAAACTAATTCGTGTGTTAGTTTTACTTAATGCAACAAAATAAAACTAAGGTGCGGAATTTAAAGAACACACGAATTGTTCACCCAATTCAGTGCAAAGCACCTACGTCTGGGGGGCCGTAGCCCGTGTTAAGATCCTTCACTAGTTGCAATAAATATTTTCCTGATCTATTACAATCTAATGGCTACTCTAGCAAGCCTATCACACTACTAATTCTTTCTGATAGCTGTTACAGTGATTACCTTCTTTTCCACGAAGGTGCGGCAAGATCTTGAACACCCGAGCTTCAACACACGTCCCAAGTGTGAGTTGGTTGTGAAAACCTCGGACCTGTGTCGCCTCTATTGCTCAAAAGATTAATCCTGGTAAACAGAATTTTTGCGGTGAAAAAATCAATACCGAGCACGCGACTGACGTCCTTCTTTTATAGCACAATGCCGTGAGAAAACTTCCTTTTTCACAGCTCTAGACTCCTTCCTTCACTGAACTTTTATTCCATATTAAAGACTTGAAGAAAGGAACTTTGTGGTTTGTCTTAACGTTTGTAAGGAATACTAATATACCACAGCTGCAAACCACGTTGAAGACTCCCATCATGACTGTAATTTCCATGAAAAACTATCTCAGAATATTTCCTTTCACCATATAACCTCAAGACCGAAAGTAGAAAATATTCTTTTTCTGCCACATAAAGTCATGTTGCAACATGACATTCCACAAAGCAGCCAACTGAAAAACTGGACTTACACTGATGCCCCCATCGCGAAAACACCTGATCCGGCGCTCTGTTCGGCTCACCTGTTAGCAACCAGCAAGTTTCTCAATCAAACCGGTTTTCAATTAATTTTATGACTTTTCGTGTTCTTTTCGTGTTTAAGAATTTGTCTCAAATATGATACCTTCAATTTTTGGTTTTAGTTTTGATACTGTACTCCCTCCATTTGTTGAAACATGGAACAATGGCCTTATGTTCTTCTAAGAGGAAAAAAAGGGGCTTTATGTATTCAATATCTGTAACATTTCATATTTGTAGAAACGAAGGGAGTATTGTTTTTGCCTATAATCGGAGAAGGTTTTCAGGTGAAATGTCTATCAATATACTGATTATATATTGTCTATAATCGGAGAAGGGAGATGTTATTCAAGAAACTAAGAATAAATGGTTGAAATGTCTACATTGAGTCATCACATGTTCGAGGATCCATGGTTGAAATGTCTACATGATCATGGTCTGAATGTTGTTGCAGATTCGAGGATCCAGACTTTATTAGCGGCTCTGACAGATGCCTACTACATGGACCAAGATGGAGTGCAATATTTACCTAGAGGTACTGGATTTCAGCAGGTATACCTCATTGTTTCAGTTTGTTGTAATTTGATTTCATTTGCTTGTGATTGCGTTTTGTTTGATTCAGAATTGATGTTCTGGAGATGCCGAGCTGATGCTTTGAATGGTGAGTGTTTGGTGCATTGACTAACTGATAAGATCTGTGTTTGGGGCTTCATGTTTTATAAGATCTGTGTAGATTATCAAGAGGATATTTCTGCATTTAGTTTTTTCTTCTCTCCTTTTTGACAAGTTCTGCAATTTAGTATTGAGCTGAATCTGAGGCATGACCCCTAAACTCTAAAAATTCTTGTCTATCAATATACTGATTATATTAAGTGGCAGCTCAATATTTTGCACAGATTTCCAACATTATAAGTGATTTGATACAAAAATAAAAACTTACTGAATCATACAAAGGCCACGTTCTCGTAGCCTTTTTTAGAGACCAGTTTCGTTCATTTCACTTCATTATGTTTCAAGTTTTAAAATTAGTTAGTTTGGATTGAATTCATTTGAAGGGGATCGAATTTATTTATGTCAAACTGAAATTATCATAGTTGAAATGAATGGATCATTGAATTTATTACTACTCCAATGGATCATTGCATAAAAACACTACCAAGAACCTGTATAACATACAGTATTGTAATAAAAGAAGCTTTAATTTCAGGTAGACTTCCATGTTGCCAAAGGTGGAGTATCAGAAGTCTGCCAGGTACTAGAACCAGGACCAGATCTATCACCCATCACTGCATCAGCTGAAGCAATGGATTCAAGCTCAGTCATCTCTTCTGCTGAAAGTGTCACCGACAAAGCTCCGATATTCTGCTTCAGGTTCTCAAGCTTTGTAGTTCCTGGTATCGGGCAAACGTCATTCCCCTGATGATGAACCCAGGCCAATGCTAGCTGTGATGGAGTACAACTTTTCTTTGCAGCCATTTCATTTACCCTTTCAAACAGCTTCTTGTTGTGCTCCATATTTTCTGCTTGAAGCCTTGGCATATCCTGAAACAGATAAATATAGCTCAATGACAACCACTGCAAAGCTTTTATATCACTACATCATATATGATCATCAGGTTATGGAGCATTGTCTTAATGTGACCTAATACATCTCCAATCTTTACTACTAGACTTTTTCGAAGAATTTAAAATGCCGATTTGCTAAGAAGACATTGACAAACCTTTCGGTAGTCACCTTCACTCAGATTCTCAAGTAGTTTGGGGCCAGTTGAAAAGAACCCTCGTCCAAGTGGACTGTATGCCACAATACCGATGCCAAGCTCTCTGAAACACAGTAGTCCAATTCAAGATGTTACAGAACAAAGAAACCAATTTTTCTTTGCACAACTAAAGAAATAACAACTACAAAACCTGCAGGTAGGAATAACTTCTTCCTCGACATCTCTGGACCACAATGACCATTCCAGCTGCACCGCTGTTATCGGATGAACAGCATGAGCCCTTCTAATGGTTGAAGCTGAGGCCTCTGAGAGGCCTATGTACTTTATTTTACCCTCTTCAACCAGCTTCTTAAGCTCTCCTACCTGAGAAAAAAAACTGTTTTTGAAGAATGCAACAAGCATTTGATATTCTGCTTTCAAACACAATACATAGAATGCTGATAACCAAATTAAAATTACTGAAGCTAATTACCGTAATTTCGATGGGGAGCTCTGTATCAATACGATGCTGATAGTAAAGATCAATGCAGTCGATGTCGAGCCGCTTCAAGCTGCCCTCACAAGAAGCTCGCACGTAATCTGGATCACCACAAACATTCAGCTGGCCATCAACGAGTCTGACTCCATATTTTGTAGCCACTTGCACCTTCTCTCTCAGCCCTCCTTTCAAAGCCTGTTCATTAGTAAACATAAACAGAAAACACAAATTAATCCTCTTCAACTGAATTCCAAGAATATTATTTTGGAGTTGAATAACGTACGCAAAATAGGGTTAAATTGGTTACGTACCTTTCCGAGCAGAATCTCGTTTGTGTAAGGGCCGTAGATCTCGGCGGTGTCTAGATGAGTGATGCCGCTGTCGACGGCGAAGCGGATGAGTTCGATCATCTCGGGCTCGGGCTTGGCCGGGCCGTAGAAGGCTGACATGCCCATGCAGCCCAGCCCTTGAGCTGAAACTTCGAGCCCTTGAGTTCCAAGCTTAATCCGGGGCACTACAATTTCATTTGCAGAAGCCATTTGCAGGGTGAAGAAATTTAAAAGGACTGGTAAATATACTTGACAGAAAAACATTAGATCAGTTTTGGTCCTATATATAACAGAAAAAACCCGATGCCAAGATTGCGTCACCGGTGACGCCAACCTTGGACCAAAAGACTTTGACAATTCCAGTTTATTTTGTTTGATTTTTCATATTCTACAACATTAGGTTAGGAAAATTTGTTCAGTTTAGCTGTTCAACCTTTTCTTTTTGAAAAGTTTGGCATCACTCTCCCATTTGTCTTTCTCATTTTGGTCGTGAAGCCTCGTTACATTATGGATGCCAAACTTTTCAAATAGGGATTGGATTTTATTTTTTTTATGTTATCTGAAATTGATGTATTCGATTTAATTAACTCAGGCATTTGATTGAAAATTTCTACATAAAATAATAAAGGATTATTTGCGACTAGAATTTCATTTGGTGTTTCCTGTATAATTTATGAGATAATTCATAATTGATTTTGAAATCATTTAAAAAATCAAATTTCACAAAAATTAAGTCTCATATAAAATGAGGTTACCAAAAAGAAAAGACAAACTTATGAAAGAGTCCGTACGACGCTCTTATTTGAATTCATCTATTTGCAATTTTGTGAAATAGATAGAAAGATCTGTTTGACAAGTCAACTATCCATATTTAACCCAAAAAGGTAAACGCTCTTCAAAACTCTCATTACCAAACGGGGCCATTATCTAGCATTTAATTAATCCGTAGCCATGAGCCATTGTGTGGAAAAATTGCGCACGAATTTTAAAACAGTGCATTGCGTGCAAGAGTTTAAAGTATAAAAAATTGGTATATTTTGTGCAAGATGTTAGAAATTTAAAATATTCATCATGCATAGCAACAATCAAATTAATATTTTTGTTGTTTTTTAATGTGTATGTGGTAGAAAGAAAGATAAATCACGCGCACAATTTTTTTTGTTTTTTAAATGTATTTTGTGCACGAGTTTAATAGGGAAAAAAAATATGTTTTGTGCAAGATTTAAAAAAAATCGTGTTTGAAGATAAGTATCTATATATTTTTTATTTTTTTGAAGATATGTATCTATCATTTTCAAGATTCATTAATAGTAAAAAATTAGAACGTTCTTATCAAGTTATAATTATGAATATGAAAAAGTAACTTGTAATTATGAATATGGAAAAATATGTTGAGCATGTAAACTTTAGATGAAGAACACTCCCATATTTAATGCACGAGTATTCTATTATATTGACATTGTAGTTTTAGTGTTGTATTCGAGAAAGGGAATTCTAACTAATTTATGTGATTTCAAGAAGAAAGAGAATACTAAATTTTGTAATCGAAGTACACAAGTCTGAAATCGTGAAAATTTTGACCAAAGAGACACTATTAAAGAATGAGAGTTTATTTTTTCAATTCGTGCGTGCACATCAGCTTTGTTTTTTTTTTTTAAATTAAACCAGCCATGCTGGAGGGATATTTATTTGGCTCCCTTTTAACCATAAGTAACTCAAAGTCTTGAAACTTTACAAATTGTCCAAGAAAAATCCCAATAAGTTGGGATGAAAAAACTTGAGGTTCAAGAAAAACCCCAACTTTTTGGGATGAAAAAACTTGGGAGTTTACAAGTACCTTGAGTCTAAAGTTAGTATTTTCTAATCGATATCTACTCAACCGATCCAGGTTAGTGTTCGACCAGTTTCCCAGTCTAAACAACAAGTTTGCCACGGTGAGGATAACATTGCAAGGAGCTGGTTTGTGATGATCAAGGTTAAACTTGACAGAGCACATATTAGCCACTTGAATGTGATCAGAAAATACCAACTGTTCTAAGAAGGTTTTATACAGTAGATGATTTATATTAAAAGCTAGCTTGAGATGATCATGTAAACTGATTCCTGCATTCCATAGAAGTGATCCTATCGGGTGGATGAACCATCAGCAAACGTAGCTCCTTCTAAGATGCACCGGTAAATCAATGGGGTTCTTTTCATGTTGAACACAAGGCCCTAGGGCCTTGTGATTTCCCTGTGACACAAAAGGAAAAAACCAGTAAAAGTATTCCATTGAAAAGCATATTGAATTCATTAAAGTAGAAGAGTACATCAGCTTTGTTATCCACGCACGAATTGAAAAAAATAAACACTCATTCTCTAATCGTGCCTCTTTGGTCCAATTATATCACGATTTCAGACTTGTTCTTCAATTTCAAAGAGGCACTATCAAATTTGTTGTGCACGAACTAATTGAAAAAAAATAACACCCATTATCTAACCGTGCCTCTTTGGTTCAACTATATCACGATTTCAGACTCGTTCTTCAATTCCAAAATCTATAATACCATTTCTTCTCAAAAAAAAAAAAATCTATAATACCATTTCTTCTTGAAAACACATTAATTAAAACTAAAATTCCCTTTGTCGAATACAACACTAAAACGGCCGCACCCAAACCGAGTTATCTTTAACTTTTTCCTCTACCTGTAACTTCAGTTCCAGCATACGATCAACTTCTAAGGATTGTAGATTCAACCCGAGATGCCTCGGAGAAGCTGATAGGAAAATCCTTTTCCCAACGCTTTTCTTCCTAATGGCTGACCATATAGGACAACACGTCTTCAAGATTCTCTTGGAAAGCTGCGAAATCGACTACCTTATCGCAGTCCTGCAAAGGTTCCGTGTAAAAAATGAAGGTTTTCTGAAGATGCATTACAACCTATAATTTTAAATTCATAATTTTATTATCATGGATCTGACAAGATTTCCATTCATGTAAAAATTAGGTTTAATGTTACATGGAGCATATAAAATGTTAGAATGATAGTGTAATGATCATCCATCATCATTATCATGAATATACAAATTTCACGCATCGCCGCACACGTTGCCTTTTACGGCACCGCACGCACTGGCTTTTCGCCGAACCGCACGCGCTGCATACGCCACTGCATGCATCGCACGCGCTGGTTTTTTGCCGAACCACACACACTACATACACCACTGTCGCATCTTGAACAAAATGATTTGGTCCGATCCAAAATTAAGGTTTTCCTCTTTTTAGTTTTTAAAATTACTTTTAGTTTTTTTTCTAAGAATTAATAATAGCGGTGGATGTTTTAGAATTAATATGTTGTTCAACATTGTCGAGCCGACAAGTAGATACTTTTGTATCTAAGTCCAAATTAGATATGAGAAAACATGTTGGCTCGACAATGTTGAACATCATACAATGAAAAGAATCTGGATGCTCCAACTTTGTCATTTCCGTAGTTTTATGAAAACATGTCAAGCTAAGTCCAAATTAGAGCTGTTGATTCGGGTCTAAAGGTCAACATCGGGTTCGGGTCTAAAAAGGTTCGGGTCAAACGGGTCGGGTTCAAACGGGTCGTGAATGTCTTTTTGGGTCTGGTTGGGTTGGGTTTGTGTCGGGTTTTATAGGGTCGAGTTTGTATCAGGTCATTTTTATTTTCGTGTTGGGTTCGGGTCGAAATATTAAATTTTGATAAATACTACTGACTATATTAAATTTACCAAATACAAGTTTACCAATTATTCTAACTTGTATTGTACACTTCGGTTCGAAAGAAACTCTAATTTTAAATATGAATATAAAAATATCAATAATCACGATATCAGTAATAAATGAAATTACCTAATACGATAAAAACTATTATTAAATATATAAGTAAAATTTAAATATTACTTGAGTTTAACAGTTTAAGTAAGGGAAGTCAAGTAAGGTTTAATAGTGTGAGTCATCACAAACACTAATTAAGTTGAGTTTAATTATTCAAGTGAGCCATAACATATTTTTTTATAATAAAGTAACTAATCTTTACTCATAAATCGTAATTCTCTATGAATTAGTCGATATATGTATTTTTTCATAATCAAGTAACTAATCTTTTTTCATCAAAAGAAGTAACTAATATTTATATAAGTGACATCCTTAGTTTAATTTCTCTACTATGAATAAATAAAAGAACAAATATTACTTGAATTTTTTAAAAGAATGTACAATAGTAAACTTAAGTTGTCAAAGATCAAATCTTACTTGATCAAATTTGTTTTTGAAATAAAATTTAATACGTGAAAGACATTCACGGCATTATATGTAACTCAGAATTACCTTCTAATATGATATGTGTAGTTCTAATAAGAAAATTCAAATGCATCTAAGTTGTGATTAAAATCTATCATTAGCTCTATAAATTTTTATTTTATTTTTTATTTTTATGTTCATTCACTTAATCTTTGACTTCGGGTCATTTCGGGTTTGTGTCGAATCGAGTTTGGGTTCGGGTCATTCTCGTGTTCGGATCGGGTTCCTGTTGAGTTAAAATACGTTCGGCTTAATTTTGGGTTTGTGTCGGGTCGGATTTGACCTAATATGCTCGGGTCATAATTGGGTCAAAAGGTCATTCGTGTCGAGTCAGTCGGATCGGATTTTTCGGGTTCGCATGTAATCATACTTGCGAAGTCAATGATTTAGCTTAATCAACCCTTACTAGATCAGTTTCCGTGGTCTACTGTAACTGCTATCCCTATGGTTTTCTCTAATCATATGCTTTTACATGTTGTATTGAGGAAAATGGATCCAAGTGCTCACCGTCAGAAGAAGAAGAGGGGCTTCCGCCTTGAAGCACATTGGATCAAGTCTGCTGACTGTGAGAAAATGGTAGAGCAATCCTGGGATATTACAGATTCCTCTTTCCTTCAGAAGCTTCAAAATTGCAAGGTTGGCTTATTGAACTGGAGTAAAAGCGCTTTTCCAGTTATCCCGAAGCGGCTTGAGGAGCTGAGGAAGGAGCTGCATAGCCTACAGAGTGGAGTGATTACGTCTTCTGTTCAGGATCAGATATTGGCTGTCCGATCAGAGTATGAGCTGCTTCAGGAGGCAGATAATATCAGATGGAAACAACGAGCAAAGCAACACTGGTATAAGGAGGGCGGCCGGAATACAAGTTTCTTCCACCGTCATGCTACTCGTCGAAGGAGTAAGAATCTTATTGCTGGCTTGAAAGATGATCAGCAGATCCTGAGAACTGAGGAGGGAGCTATTCAGAGAATTATTATGGATTATTTCGGGGGTTTATTCTCCTCCTCCGATCCACCAGTAGACCTTATGGAGCTTGTTCTGGAGAGGGTACATTCCAGTATCTCTTTGGAGTCATCTGCTGACCTTATTCGGCCATATGTAGATTCAGAGGTTTCCCGGGATGTTAAGCAATGCACCCTTTCAAGTCACCGGGTCCGGATGGCATGAGCCCAGTGTTCTATCAGAAGTTCTGGAGGGTTGTTGGTCGGGATGTCACCTCTTTTGTTCTGAACTTCTTGAACCATGGGATTTTGGAGCCGTCTACGAATTACACCCATATTGTTCTTATTCCGAAGGTAGATCAGCCGGAATATATTACTCAGTTTCGACCGATTAGCCTGTGCAATGTGGTCTATAGGCTGGCCTCTAAGGTTGTCGCAAACCGCCTTAAGTTTGTCATGCCAGGTATTATTTCGGATTCCCAGTCTGCGTTTGTGCAAGGGCGCCTGATTACTGATAATGTTTTGATTACTCATGAGTTCAATCACACCATGAAGAATAGAGTGACTCAGAAGATGGGGCATATGAGTATCAAACTTGACATGAGCAAGGCTTTCGATCGAATTGAATGGAAATTTGTTACGAGCACTCTAACTCATATGGGGTTCCCAGATAGATTTGTGAAACTGATTGAGCAGTGTCTGTCTACAGTGGCCTTCTCTTTTGTATTTAATGAAGGAGAAATGGGTAAGCTCACGCCTATGAGGGGCCTTCACCAAGGGGACCCTCTATCACCATATCTGTTTATTATTTGTTCGGAGATCTTTTCTGTCATGTGGGAGGTCGTCGCCGTACCTCTCAAATATACAATTTATAGATCACTTACTACCTTTCTACACTATTAAGTGTACAATGGCAAGTAAGGTTCGTTCCACAGAGAAAAGGTTATTTCTATGTATATTTTGTAGTGTATATATAAATATACATATATAAAAGCAATGTAAACAAGGGGGGGTTTGAGTTGAGTTTTTGTTTAAGACACTACTAATTAAAACTACTAGAACTTTCAAGCCACAACTACTTTACTATAAGATTATCCTAACTAGAGATTTAACTAAGAGAATAAGAAACTTGGACATATGAGATTGGTGACTTCTTATTATGAGATTTTCCTCAAACTTTATCATGATGCTTTGAGAATGGTGAACATTAGTGAGAAACTATCTTTAACCATAGTTATGAAAAATGAAAGCATCTTCACAACTTCAATTGACAACTTTACTAGATGATAACAACTAGTTCAATTGAATCAATATTAATTCTAATTAGATGTTTCTCAATCCTACCCATGCAATTTGATAACAAACTTGACATAGGTACAATGCTAATGAATGATCTTAAGAACAAATACAATTGATAACAACATGCATTCAGTCCCTAATTTACTACTCCTACATAGAAAGAATGATAACATTCTAACCATGGAAAAGCAATATCTAACACATATCCAACACCTATCTATCACTAGGAAATCATTCCTAATCATTTCAAGCATCAAACACACATATAAATTATGATCATTCAAGAGCAAATCACCATTCCTAAGCTTCATAAATCA
The DNA here is from genome assembly GCA_963678965.1 of Cruciata laevipes. Taxonomy (NCBI): domain Eukaryota; kingdom Viridiplantae; phylum Streptophyta; class Magnoliopsida; order Gentianales; family Rubiaceae; genus Cruciata; species Cruciata laevipes. Next base: position 14,169,604 of record OY787635.1, read on the forward strand.
TGTTCTCAATCCATAACAAGAAGTCCAATCACATATATCCAAGAAGGGTTTTAGCCTACAACCATAATTAGATAATCATAACCATAATTAATACAACAAACCATAGTGAATTCAAAGATCAAAATGGAAAGAAAAGTGAAGGAAAATGGAGTTTCCTCTGTAAAAATCCGATCCCTCAAACAATGAGGATAAGTTCTATTTATAGTCCAAAATAATTAAAATTAAAGCTAAACAAAATGCAAGTTGCAGGCAACTTCGCGGGTCGCGCGGGATCCTTCGCGGACCGCGAGCCTGGTTCTCGCGGTTCGCGGCCGAGGATTCGCGCCCCGCGCGCCCGTGGTCTCGGCGTGGTACGCGACCGAGGAATTGCGCCCCGCGCATGTCTGGTCTTCGCGAGTCGCGGCCGAAGGTTCGCGCCTCGCGCACGTCTGGTCCTCGCGAGTCGCGGCCGAAGGTTCGCGCTCCGCGCGTCTGTGCCTCGGCGGTTCTCGTGCTGGTTCGCGCGGTTCGCGACCGGAGTCTCGCGCCCCGCGCGCGTCTGGCTCTCGCGGCTCGCGAAACTCAGCGTCCAAAACAGCAACACACACCCTTGCGGTTCGCGGCCCGCGAGAGTGTGCCTTCACGCCACTTCTACGACCGGTTCTTCAATGTATCAATCGCGGTCAGGACGGTCATAGAAGGTCTTCAAATCATTCAAATCCATCGCAAGTGCAATTCAAGATCAAAATGCACGTCTTCAATTTCAAACCACTATGAATGATTCGGTCTAAAAGTTTAATATAAATCTACAAAATACTATCTAAAACAGCTCTCAAATGCTACAAAATAAGAGTATATCTAGGGTCTATCAAAATCCCCCACACTTGAACCTTTCTCGTCCTCGAGAAAGGACGATTAAGATCCAAGTGTATACTCTACATAATTAAGCACATAACATTTGAGAGCTTTACATATTTAAACAAGAGAAAAGAAAATGTTTTTTTTTTTTTTTTTTTTTTTGCCTCTCATTTTTGCCTGATTCTCTCGTATTTTTGGAACCATCCGGGCATGCCTCTCATTTTTACCTGATCCTCTAGTATTTTTGGGACCATCCGGGCTGTTTTTTTTTTTTTTTTTTTTTAAGAAATACAGTAGTAAATAGCAACAAAACAGCAACAAAAGCAGCAACAAAAGTCCTACACCTCTCCCCCACACTTAGTCTAAACATTGCCCTCAATGTTTAAATATATCAATTAAAATCATAATGTAAGAAAGAGTGTAGGATATACTCACTGCGAGGGACCGGAGCCGTCGCGACGGCGCTGAGCTCGCGATCTGCGATGGCCCTCATAGTCAAATGCTCCTGGTCCCTGTGGGTGCATGGATGCCATCATGGCGAACATCACTGCCATATCATCCTCGTACCTCTCAGTATATGCTTGAAACTGCTGCTGAGTGACATACTGAGCCTCATGATGTGGAGGAGCGTACTGCTCTCCATGCTCCGGAGGTGCCTCTAGCCTGGCAAGGGCAATGGTAGGTGCAGGAACTGTGATCTGGGTTGGCAAGGTGAGATCCTCTATGCGGGTGCGCCCAGTCAGTTGTACAGCCTCTGGATTCGGCAGGTACATGTGCTGATTCTTGGCTACTAGCCAAATGAATCTAGGAGGAGGATATTTGTGCATGGCCAAGACATTAGTGAACTCCAAAGAAGCAATGGAGTAAAACTGGTGAGCTCTCTCGGCTGTCTTGCCTATTGCCTAAATGTCTGGAGGTAGGTGGATGTTCAGATAAGCTGCCAGAAGTGAAATCATACCCCCCTGTGGTATCTTTCCCTTGGTCTTCTCAGAGGCCTCCAGACATTTCTGCACAAAAAGGTCCACCCAACAAGGGTGTTCTGGTCCCCAGCACATGGTCCAAAGGCATTGGACCTGCTCCCTAGTAATGTGCGTCAACTCTCCTTGGCAGAAGATCGTCATCACTAGGAGCTTGTGCACCATACGAACAGCTGGATGTATGATGTGGTTATTCTTCGTAGTGCCTGTGATGTTGGGAAATCCAGACAAGCAATTCCAAAAGTAAGTTAGATCAAATCCGTCCGGGTTAGTTTCTTTTGGATTCTTGTATCCCCCTGCATATTGGAACCCAAAAGCATCTTGGATCTCATCATAGGTCATCCGGCGGTCCACATCATTCAACCTGAAGGTGATGTAATGCATGTCATGGTCCTCGTCATAGTGCTTGGCTAGAGTGGATAAGAACTCAAATGTATAGCGGGTATAGGTCGGTGCCGACCGATCAATGAATCCTCTCATGCCAACGCGATCCAATAAAAATAGAACTGGTTGCTGCAAACCCAGCTCCTGAAGTAGCTCAGAGGACAAGAACTTCGTCTCCATGATTGTTCGCTTCCCATTCCCAATCAACTTTCTCCACCGTTGTTGGGCATCCTCATCTAAACCTTGCAGTCCCATAAGGTCTATAGGAGGCAGGTTTTCTGCAGGGGGAGGACTAGGTTGGCGAGGTGGGGATTCGGGAACCACAGGATCATGCGAACTAGAGGCCTCTCCTCGGCGTGACCTTTTCCTCGGTGCCATTATCACAATCTATTCAACAACAGTCCAGCACAACTATACTAGCTATAAGGCGGCAAGCCCTACTCAATTAGCTCAGTTTATAACTAAAGGCGGCAAGCCTTTGAAATTTCAATGAAAACCTATTGGCGGCAAGCCCTAAATCACCCAAAATTGAAATAAATTCAGTAGGGTACCGTCAATTGAAGCCTTAGGATGCAATGTAGCTTAAGTATATCATCAATTTGATCAAAACACCACCAAATCAAAGAATCCAAAAATTAGGGTTCATAAGATTTGGGGGTATTTGATTGGGAGTTGGAATTTGGAATTTGGGATTGGGAAAAGGTTAAGGATGGTGGAGGGAAGGTTTTTGGGTAGTTGGTTTGGAACAAAAGTCGCCGGAGGTCGGCGAATCGGAGTGAAGAACTTTCCGGTGAGAATTCGGCAATGTGGGTAAAAGATGGTGTTTTGGATTGGGATTTTTGGTGGGTTTTGTTGGGAAAGCTTGGGGGATTGATTTGGGTAGAAGAAATCGGTTCAAAACTCGCCGGAATGGAAGATTGTGAAGGTGGCCGGAGAAGAGGGGTTTGGGTCGGGAGGGATTAGGGAAGAAGGAGGAGAAAAAAGATAGGAAAAATTTGAGAAAATAGTTCCCCCGTTTAGTCGCGGACCGCGAGCTCTCCGTGGCGGGCCGCGAGACTCCGTCGCGGGTCGCGAGCCCCCGTCGCGGGCCGCGAAAATGTCCCATTTTGTGGCAGGGATTTCCGAGAAAACTCGGCATGGTTCGCGGGTCGCGCGTCCCCCGTCGCGGGCCGCGAGATAATTCTCGGCCGTGCGCGCGCGCAAAAACTCGGCATGGTGAAAACTCGGCGCGGTGAAACCTCGGTCTCGCGCGCGCAAAACGTCGGTCTCGCGCGCAAAACGTCGGTCTCGCGCGGAAGACCTCGGCAACCTTCGCGCGGCGCGCGCAAAACCTCGGCGCGGTGCGCGCAAATCCTCGGCAAACCTCGGCGCGGTCCGCGCGATGAAACCGCGGACCGCGAGCATAGTTTCGCGGTCCGCGCGATCAAGTCGCGGGCCGCGAAAATTGGCATTTTTGTTCCAGGGATTTCCTGGAAATCCCCTGTTTTTTTCGCGGGTCGCGCGGTTTCCGTCGCGGACCGCGAGATAACGTCGCGGCCCGCGCGGGTTTCATCGCGGACCGCGCGTCCGCTGAAGCTCGGCGCGGCGCGCGCGATGAAATCGCGTGCCGCGCTCAGTAAAACGTCGCGGTCCGCGCGATAAAACCGCGGACCGCGTGCACAGTTTCGCGGTCCGCGCGATCAAGCCGCGGACCGCGAAAAATTTCGTTTTTGGGGCAGGGATTTCTTGGAGATCCAGGTTTTGCTCGCGGGTCGCGAGACCTCGGCCGCGGACCGCGAGGCATTGTCGCGGCTCGCGCGTTCTCGGCCGCGGTCCGCGAATTCTTCGGTCGCGGTCCGCGCGATGAGTTCGCGGACCGCGAGGAATGGCCCCTTGGCGTTTTTAGTTTTGCACCACTTCAAACCTATTTCTACAAAAACAACATAAAAACTAGCATAATGTTCGAATTACAAGTTTAATGAAATGTACATAGCAAATAAATATAAAGAAAGTAATGTTCCAAATGTTGAAATTGTTCGACGAAATGCTTTTAAAGCATCAAAACTCGTTTATTTAACATCGTCGGCACGATGTACCTCCATGGTAAAGGTCACTCGTAGGCCGGGTTGCCTAGAGACATGTCCTCTAGGATCTCCGATTTGAAACCCTCGTAATACGGTTTCAACCTTTGGCCGTTGACTTTGATGATTTTGGCACCCTCGCCGCTTTGGATCTCCACTGCTCCATGAGGGAAAACCTTCACAACTACAAACGGTCCAGTCCACCGAGAACGCAGTTTGCCTGGAAACAACCGAAGACGTGATTGAAATAGAAGAACTTTTTGACCTACCTCAAAAGTTTTCCTAATTATCATCTTGTCATGCCATGCCTTCGTCTTCTCCTTGTAAATGGCCGCGTTCTCATAGGACTCATTCCGGATTTCCTCAAGCTCTTGCAATTGAAGCTTCCTTTCATTCCCGGCCTCGTCCAAGTTCAAGTTGAACCTTGTGATTGCCCAATAGGCTTTGTGTGCTAACTCCACCGGTAAATGACACGGCTTTCCAAAGACTAATCGGTATGGAGACATACCAATTGGAGTCTTATAAGCCGTCCTATATGCCCACAATCCATCATCCAACCGAGTACTCCAATCCTTGCGAGTCGGCCTAACCGTTTTCTCAAGGATGGACTTGATTTCCCTATTGGAAACTTCGGCTTGTCCATTCGTTTGTGGGTGATAGGCGGTGGAAGTTTTGTGATTTACCCCATATTTCTTCAACAATGCGGCAATGGTTCTATTGCAAAAGTGAGTGCCTCGATCACTGATTAAAGCTCGGGGTACCCCGAACCTAGAGAAGATGTGAGATTTGATGAACTCTGCAACCACTTTAGAATCATCAGTACGAGTGGGGATTGCTTCAACCCACTTAGAAACATAATCAACCGCAAGCAAGATATATTTGAAACCAAAGGAAGTAGGGAAAGGTCCCATAAAATCCATTCCCCAAACATCAAAAAGTTCACAATATAGAGGACAATGTTGGGGCATTTCATTCCTAGAAGAGATGTTTCCTACTCTTTGGCATTTATCACAAGACTTGCAAAATGTATATGCATCTTTATTCAAACTAGGCCAATAGAAACCACAATCTAGCACTTTCCTAGCGGTTCGCCTAGCACCAAAATGACCACCACATGCATATGAATGGCAAAAAGCAAGGATTGAATTTGTTTCATTATTAGGAATGCATCTCCTAATCACTTGGTCGGCACAATGTTTCCATACATAGGGGTCATCCCACACATAAAACCTAGCATCATGCTTTAGCTTATCCTTTTGTGCTTTTGTGAAGTGAGAAGGGTACTTACTTGTGACAAGGAAATTCACAATGTTGGCATACCATGGAAGAGAAACACCAAGAGCAAACAATTGCTCGTCGGGGAATTCTTCGTGAAGATGCTCCTTCAATGCCTTGGTCCCAAACTCCTCATTGGGCACCAATCGGCTCAAATGGTCGGCCACTAGATTTTCAGCTCCTTTCTTGTCCTTGACCTCCAAATCGAATTCACTCAAGAGTAGAATCCATCGGAGTAACCTAGGCTTTGCTTCTTTCTTCGTCATCAAGTAACGAAGAGCTGCATGGTCAGTGAAAACAATAATTTTTGTACCAAGCAAATATGGCCTAAACTTTTCTAAGGAAAAGACTACCGCTAGCAATTCCTTTTCAGTAGTGGTATAGTTTCTTTGAGCATCATTGAGAGTCATGGATGCATAATAGATGGCGTGGGGAATTTTCCCCACCCTTTGACCTAGCACCGCACCAACGGCGTAGTCACTTGCATCACACATGATCTCAAATGGGAGGGACCAATTTGGAGGTTGTATAATAGGGGCCGACACTAGCATAGACTTTAAACAATCAAATGCCCTTTTACAACCTTCATCTACCACAAATTCCACATCCTTTTGCAACAATCTACATAAAGGGGAAGAAATTTTTGAAAAGTCTTTTATGAAACGGCGGTAGAAACCCGCGTGGCCAAGAAAGGACCTCACATCACGCACACAAGTAGGGTAAGGGAGAGATTGGATGATATCAATTTTTGCTTTGTCTACTTCAATACCCTTAGATGACACTTCATGACCTAACACAATGCCCTTTTCTACCATAAAATGACATTTTTCAGAATTAAGCACAAGGTTTTTATCAATGCAAGTTTTTAGGACTAATGACAAATGAATTAAGCAATTGTCAAAAGAGTTTCCATGAACAGTAAAGTCATCCATGAAAACCTCTACAAACTTCTCAAGATATTCTGAAAAAATGCTAACCATACACCTTTGGAATGTGGCCGGCGCATTGCAAAGGCCAAAAGGCATGCGTCGATATGCAAAGGTGCCAAAGGGACATGTGAAGGTTGTCTTTTCTTGATCCTCTGGTGCAATGGCAACCTGAAAGTACCCTGAATAGCCATCAAGAAAACAATAGAAAGAGTGGCCTGCAAGCCGGTTAAGCATTTGATCAATAAATGGCAAAGGGAAATGGTCTTTCCTTGTTACCGCATTTAACCTTCGGTAATCAATGCAAACACGCCATCCATTTTGGACACGAGTGGGAATCAATTCGCCATGGCTATTCTCCACTACGGTCACTCCGGTTTTCTTTGGCACTACTTGCGTTGGGCTTACCCACTTACTATCAGATATTGGATAGATCATTCCCGCGTCCAACAATTTAAGCACCTCGGCTTTTACTACCTCCATCATTGGAGGGTTCAACCGCCTTTGAGGTTGTCGGACGGGTTTAGCATCATCCTCCAATAGTATACGGTGCATGCAAGTACTTGGACTCATACCTTTGATGTCGGCAATGGTGCACCCAATGGCCTCCTTATGATCTTGGAGCACTTTCATCAACCTTTCCTCTTGTTCCTTGGTGAGCTTGTTGGAGATGATCACCGGCAATTTCTCGCCACCACCAAGGAATGCATATTTTAGATTCTCGGGTAGTGGTTTCAACTCCACTACCAGAGGTTTATTGAAAGATGGTCGGTTGCCCGAGTTCTTCAATACCTCGAGGTCTAAAATTGGTGCATCAAGAGAAAGTTCCTCAAAAGTATCTAGCTCAAAAATGCTTTCCTTCAAGTTAGCACTCAAAGCATATGTATGAACATTACTTGTGTGTAAACTATTGGCTAAAGCATTTAACAAGGGATCATCAATATCATTTTCATAAACTTTTTGCACATAAGGCTCAATCACATCAATAGCATTGCAAGAAGTTTCTTCATCATTGTATTTCATTGCACCATAAATGTTGAATTCTATTTTATCCCCATCGAATTCCATGGTAAGCCTACCACTATGCACATCTATGATAGTTCTTGACGTTTTCAAAAATGGACGCCCTAACAAGATAGGGGTAGCAAATTTATCATGTTCCATGTCAAGAACGTAAAAATTGGCCGGGAACACCAACTTGTCGACTTTCACCAAGACATCTTCAACAATACCCTTAGGGTATGTATTAGAGCGGTCGGCAAGTTGGATCACCACGCCGGTTTTATGCAAAGTGCCAAGATTCAACGATTCATACAATGTATATGGAATGACATTTATGGATGCACCTAGATCTAGCATGGCTCTAGGAAAGTAAGTGTTCCCTAAGATGCAAGGAATTGTAAACATGCCCGGATCACTACATTTAGTAGGCATTTTATCTTGAAACAAAGCCGACACATATTCATTGATTTTTTCATTTTTAACATGCTTAGATCTTTGTTGACGATGGTTCACACATAATTCCTTCAAGAACTTAGAATATCTAGGAACTTGATCAATAGCATCGAGCAAAAGAATGTTTACCTCACACTTTCGAAGGACTTCGAAAGCTTCTTTGTCCATCTCCTTTTTGCGAGTATGCTTCAAGGCTTCGGGAAATGGTGCTTCCACATCAAAGGTAGTGTCCACCCTAGTTTTCTTGTGAAGAGGTGAGAATGGAGGTGACATTGGTTCAACATGAGAGGATGTCTCTACATGTTCCTCATCAATAGGTTCTTTCTCATTCTCAACCTCGGCCTCACCTTTTTCTTTGGTTAGCTCCTCAAGAATAACTTCTTCGTCGGCCAAGGTCGCCTCAATTTCGTCATTGGCTAAGCTCTTCTTCACAAGGCCTCTCTTGGGTGCCTTTTTCACAACCACTTCGGGTTCAAGAGCTTGTTTACCACTCCTCAAGGTCATGGCACTCGCATGAGGCCTTGGATTTAACTCCGTTTGCGCGGGTAGTTTCCCGGAGTTTTGTGCTTCCAACTTTCCCAAAACCGTGGCCATTTGACTCATTTGCACCTCAATGCTTTTGAGTCTAGCATCTTGTGGGAATTGGTCCGAGCTTTCACCTTGGTTATGAGATTTATCTTCCAACCTCGGGTGAGCATTTTGAGGGGCACGGTTATTGAAACGGCCTTGACCTTGGTTTCTTGGGTATTGTTGTGGTTGAGGGTGATATTGAGGGTTTTGATGATCTTGGTACCCTTGATAACCAAAATCTTGGTACCCTTGGTTTTGGTAACCTTGGTACCCTTGATTTTGGTGGCTTTGGTCTCCTTGGTAGCCTTGGTCATTTTGCCCCCTCGTCCTATCAAAGGATTGACCACTTTGACCTTGGTAACCCCCTTGGTAGCCACCTTGTTGCCCCGTCGGTTCATCTCTCCACCGAAAGTTGGGGTGATCTCTAGTTCCGGGGTTATAATGTTGAGCAAACGGATCATACTTTCTTTGGTTACCCCTATCACCACCTTGGCCTTGTCCACCTTGAAAATCCCTACCGCTTTGGTAGCTTCGTCCTCCTTGGTAGCCCCTAAAACCTTGGTTTCCTCCTTGATCGCCTCTAAAACCTTGGTTTCCTCCATAGACCCCCATGGCATTGACTTCTTCGTTATAATCCTCGTTTGCTTGAGGACAAGATTCGGTGAGATGGTTCGAAGCACAAATCCCACACGTCATCACTTGTTGCCGTGGTTGGTTCCCCGTGTTCCCTCCGGAGCTATTTCCCATCATGAAACCCTTCATTAATGCCGTAAGCTCCTTGATCTCTTGACGAGTTCCGTCATTGCTTCCACCGGAGTTACCCACTCGTAGTCTCCGGTCCCTCTTTGGTTTGCACCCCTCGGCTAGTTGCTCAAATAGCATCATGGCATCGGATGAACCAAGGTTACCAATGGAACCATAACAAGTCCTATTCATCGACTCGGTTTCTCTATCATTCAAACCATTGTAATAGAAACACACCAATTGAGGTTCGGTGAAGCTATGGTACGGGCAACTTGAAAGGAGAGTTTGGAACCTTTCCCAATACTCATACAAGGTCTCATCATCGTCTTGAGTGATGTTGCTAATGGCTTGTATCAAGACCGAGGATTTAGAGGGAGGAAAGTATTTGTCAAGGAACTTTTTCTTCAATTGTGGCCATGTAGTGATTGATGATGAAGGTAAACGGCTTAACCATTTAGCGGCCTTGTCCTTCAAGGTGAAAGTGATGGTTTTCAACTTGAACTCATCCACACTCATCTCGGAAGGTTTCAAACTACTACACACCCTATGAAAAGCCTCAAGGAAGTCATTCGGATCATCCACTTCTCTACCATGGAAAGTTGGAAGCAAATTTATCACTCCCGTCTTGATTTCGTATTGAGAGTTCGGGTAAACAATGCTCGATTGTTGTTGCTCATAATTGGGGGACATGAACTCTCTCATAGAAATGTTGGTAGGAGAAGTGTTATGGTTTTGGAAAGGGTTGTAGAATTGGTTTTGAGGGGGGTTTTGGCCGGTATCCTCTTCATCGTCCGCCATGTTGAAAGGTAGTGATTCACTTTCAAGGGATAGAGGATTAGATGCTAGTGACTCTTGCACTTGCCTCCTAAGTTGGCGGAGACTTCTTACTAGCTCGGAATCGTATTGCAAAGGGTCTTGGTTCGAGGATCGTGTAAGAACCATGCACCAAGAGCTAGAGCAATAGGGTTCCAAACCAAAATAGAACCTAAAAAGAAAGATAGATTAGAAATAAAACTACAATATACACATAAAAATACGCCTTCTCCCAGGCAGCGGCGCCAAAATTTGGGAGGTCGTCGCCGTACCTCTCAAATATACAATTTATAGATCACTTACTACCTTTCTACACTATTAAGTGTACAATGGCAAGTAAGGTTCGTTCCACAGGGAAAAGGTTATTTCTATGTATATTTTGTAGTGTATATATAAATATACATATATAAAAGCAATGTAAACAAGGGGGGGTTTGAGTTGAGTTTTTGTTTAAGACACTACTAATTAAAACTACTAGAACTTTCAAGCCACAACTACTTTACTATAAGATTATCCTAACTAGAGATTTAACTAAGAGAATAAGAAACTTGGACATATGAGATTGGTGACTTCTTATTATGAGATTTTCCTCAAACTTTATCATGATGCTTTGAGAATGGTGAACATTAGTGAGAAACTATCTTTAACCATAGTTATGAAAAATGAAAGCATCTTCACAACTTCAATTGACAACTTTACTAGATGATAACAACTAGTTCAATTGAATCAATATTAATTCTAATTAGATGTTTCTCAATCCTACCCATGCAATTTGATAACAAACTTGACATAGGTACAATGCTAATGAATGATCTTAAGAACAAATACAATTGATAACAACATGCATTCAGTCCCTAATTTACTACTCCTACATAGAAAGAATGATACATTCTAACCATGGAAAAGCAATATCTAACACATATCCAACACCTATCTATCACTAGGAAATCATTCCTAATCATTTCAAGCATCAAACACACATATAAATTATGATCATTCAAGAGCAAATCACCATTCCTAAGCTTCATAAATCATGTTCTCAATCCATAACAAGAAGTCCAATCACATATATCCAAGAAGGGTTTTAGCCTACAACCATAATTAGATAATCATAACCATAATTAATACAACAAACCATAGTGAATTCAAAGATCAAAATGGAAAGAAAAGTGAAGGAAAATGGAGTTTCCTCTGTAAAAATCCGATCCCTCAAACAATGAGGATAAGTTCTATTTATAGTCCAAAATAATTAAAATTAAAGCTAAACAAAATGCAAGTTGCAGGCAACTTCGCGGGTCGCGCGGGATCCTTCGCGGACCGCGAGCCTGGTTCTCGCGGTTCGCGGCCGAGGATTCGCGCCCCGCGCGCCCGTGGTCTCGGCGTGGTACGCGACCGAGGAATTGCGCCCCGCGCATGTCTGGTCTTCGCGAGTCGCGGCCGAAGGTTCGCGCCTCGCGCACGTCTGGTCCTCGCGAGTCGCGGCCGAAGGTTCGCGCTCCGCGCGTCTGTGCCTCGGCGGTTCTCGTGCTGGTTCGCGCGGTTCGCGACCGGAGTCTCGCGCCCCGCGCGCGTCTGGCTCTCGCGGCTCGCGTCTGGTCCTCGCGGCTCGCGAAACTCGGCGTCTTCAAAACAGCAACACACACCCTTGCGGTTCGCGGCCCGCGAGAGTGTGCCTTCACGCCACTTCTACGACCGGTTCTTCAATGTATCAATCGCGGTCAGGACGGTCATAGAAGGTCTTCAAATCATTCAAATCCATCGCAAGTGCAATTCAAGATCAAAATGCACGTCTTCAATTTCAAACCACTATGAATGATTCGGTCTAAAAGTCTAATATAAATCTACAAAATACTATCTAAAACAGCTCTCAAATGCTACAAAATAAGAGTATATCTAGGGTCTATCATCATGTTAACAGATTTAGAGCGTTCCGGAAAGATTAAGGGAATAAAGGCTTCAAGACATGGCCCTAAGCTCACACATCTCTTTTTTTGCGGATGATACTTTGTTATTTGGTGAGGCAACGGAAGACCAAGCTATCCACTTTAAATGGGCGATTTCACTTTTTGAGAACATTTCGGGGCAAAGGATTAACTATGATAAGTCGGGGATACTTTTCAGCCCCAACACGTCGGCCTTGGTCAGAAGGAGTGTTTGTGACATTCTAAAAATCCCGGAGGTTCCATCACATGGGAAATATCTTGGCCTACCTTCTGAAGTTGGTCGTAGTAAGTCAGAGATCTTCCAGAATATAAAAGACCGCATTCGCCAGCGTATAGATGGATGGAGTGAGAGGTATTTGTCGAAGGCTGGGAAGGATGTTATGATCAAATCTGTGCTTCAGGCAATACCGACTTACTCGATGAGTTGCTTTCTTCTTCCAAGATTTATTATTGATGATATCAATTCTATGATTGGTAGTTTTTGGTGGGGTGATAGTGAGGAGAAACGTAAGATACACTGGTCTTCATGGCACAAAATGGCGAGAGGCAAACAGAATGGCGGTCTTGGTTTTCGTGATCTGGAGGCTCAAAACCTAGCGTTACTTGGAAAGCAGGCTTGGAGGATTCTTACAAACCCTTCTGCTCTCTTGTCTCAGGTTTATAAAGATAAGTATTTCTCGAGCTATTCTCTTTTTAATGCTCCGTTGGGATCGAGACCATCTTGGGCTTGGAGGAGCATTCACAGAGGTATCCAGTCGCTCACACTTGGATGCCGGAAACATGTTGGATCCGGGGATAGCATTAGTATTTGCCACGATCCCTGGCTACCCAGAGATGATTCTTTCTTTGTCGGAAATCCAGATCGTGTCCCTAATCATCTTAGGCTTGTAAGTGATTTAGTGGATCCGTTAACTGGAGGGTGAAATCTGGACCATCTACACAACTTCTTTGAGCCGGCGGATGCTATGACCATAAGGACTATCCCCTTGAACCGTATTGGAGGGCGTGATGTATGGCGTTGGCACTACACCAGCTCCGGTAAGTTTACAGTCCGATCACTTTATCACCTTTTGGTTGAATCACCACAGAACAGGCTTCGTCATAATATTCCGGATGTGTCATCTGGCGAATCATCTTTCTGGAAGAAGCTTTGGAAGCTTAAGGTTCCGAACCGTGCCCAACACTTTGCTTAGAGATTTGCTACCGATAGTCTACCGACATCAGAAAACCTAAGAAGACGCACGATGCAAGTTTCAGCAGTATGTCCCTTCTGTGGCGATGGCAATGAGCTATCTTCCCATCTATTTTTCCAGTGCTCCTATGCGAAAACAGTTTTTTCATTGGCAGGCCTCTCCAATGCAGTTCCGGGATCGCAACGAAACCGGGGCGAACTTTGGTTCAGGCAAGCTTTGGTGGATAATGACTTGGAGACCTCTGAGTTATTGTTAATGTTATGTGATGCTATTTGGTGCCAGCACAACGAAAAGATTTTTGGGGGGAAGTTTATTGATAGCACCATTCTTGTTGGGACAGTAATGCATTCGCTGGCGAGCTTTCATCACGCAAACCGCTGGCCCGAACGGTCCTCTCCCAGTCTGGATGCATCAGCTTTGCTGCAGGCTCCTAAGGGTATTCCGATGATATGTTTTGACGCGGGCATGGGGGTAGAATCTACAGGCTTGGGCGTGGTGCGGTTCACCGGCACGGGCTGCTTTGTGAAGGGGTTGGCGCGAAAAACAGAAAATCTGAATTCTGTTTTGTTAGCCGAGGCCTTAGCAGCGCGGGAAGCTGTGAGGTTGGCCATTACACCTCCTTTTCCAACTGTTCTTGCGGGGGACTGTTTGGGATTGATTCAAATGATTCGGGGCGATGTGGATTCTCACTTGGAGGTGGCGGATATTGTCGAAGACATTCGGACTTGGCTTCTTTCGAATGGCCTTTGTTTACCTTTTTGGATCCCTCGACTAAACAATTCCTCAGCTCACTTATTAGCTCAGTTTGCTAAGACGAGTGTTTTACCTTTTGTTTCGTGGGATTCCCCGCCTACTTTCCTTGTATCAAACAATTCTGGACGTCTTCCACGACCTTGAAATGATAACACGTTTTTACTTCAAAAAAAAAAAATGATTTAGCTTAACATAGGGTTCATTAAAGTGCAAGTACTTCTTATTTTGAGGATCATCAGAGAAACATATTTCAGAGTCCTTTATAGCTATCCAATTCTTTGGATCGGGAAAAGCAACTTTGTCGACGGCCGCTTCACCTTTGTCAGTTAACAAGAACCCCCTCTGTGCAAAACCCTTCACATACTCGCAATCAGAACGGACATGTCGACTTTTTCCCCAGCATTTTAGCTGATCCTTTTTAATTCAGTTTAGCCAAATATGAATTTTAGCCTCATCCTTCAAAGTGATCAAGCCGACCAATATAACTCTTCAACCATACCTTAATTGTCAAATGTAATTTTTCCATTTTTGATAAAAATTTCAAAAATTAGTTGATCACATTAAAGTATTTAAAGCACATTTTAAGACTGCAATAAATTATTTAAATCCAAATGTAATTGTCAAAATGTTAAAATTGGAATTATAAAATCCAATATATATGGTCGGTGCTTCAAAAAAAACAAAACAAAACACACATGGTCGGCATAAAACACGTTTGAAAAGTTTGACCGCATTTATAACATAAGATCATGTTATACGAACAAAGTGTTATATATAAGACAGTTAACACACACACAGTCACACACTAGAAATTCTCTGTGTTGTTTTGAAGCAAAAATGGCGGAACAAGTGAAGAGGATGAAGCTGGGTTCGCAGGGGCTTGAGGTTTCAGCCCAAGGCTTAGGCTGCATGGGGATGTCCTTCGGCCATGGCCCTCCCAAGCCCGATGACGACATGATCCCACTCATTCGCCACGCCATCGCCAACGGCGTCACCTTCCTCGATACTTCTGACATCTACGGTCCTCACACCAATGAAACTCTCATCGGCAAGGTACGTGCCGATTGATCGCTTTTTGCCCCGGTTAGGATGACGAACACGATTCTTATGAGCACATAGCATAAAAGTAGAACAAATGCTGTTGTATTCTGTTGAATGTTTTTATGATCTTTAGAATATCTATGTTTGAATTCAAGTTGAGAAATGAAGCTTTCTAAAATTTCTTGTTGATATTTTGATGATCTCTAGGATGGTTGCAGTTTTTGTTGTATTTGAGCTTTTCATTTTTGGTTGGTTTTCACTAAGGTTATGTTTTAATTGCAGGCACTGAAGGGAGTTCCTAGGGAGAAAGTCCAAATTTCTACCAAGTTTGGGAACCGATATCTGGAAGATGGAAGCAAGGACATTTGTGGTGATCCAGAGTACGTGAGGCAGGCCTGTGAGGGTAGTCTGAAGCGTCTTGGTGTCGATTATATCGATATCTACTTTATTCACCGCATTGATTCTCGTGTTCCAATTGAAATCACGGTTAGTTTACTTCTACCAGTCCTTGTCATAGTTATGAATTTTCATGTTATGAAGTTTTATGGTGAAATTGCCTAGGATTCTATGAACTCTTTGAAATGGCTTTTAAAAATGAACTCTTGTCTGAATTGGATGTTAGATTGGAGCTATGAAGAAACTGGTTGAAGAGGGTAAAATAAAGTACATAGGTCTTTCAGAAGTCTCACCAGAAACACTCAGAAGGGCTCATGCTGTTCATCCAATATCAGCTGTGCAGCTGGAGTGGTCCTTGTGGACTAGGGATGCTGAGCTAGAAGTTATTCCCACATGCCGGTAAGTCTGATCGAAAAAAATCAACTATATATAACAACCTTTTGATTACCATCTATTTTGCACCATTGGTTTTGATGACTAAGCTATATTTTTGTAGCGAACTCGGCATTGGAATAGTTCCCTTCAGTCCTTTGGGCAAAGGCTTTTTTGCAGCTGGTGCAAAAATCCTACAGACTTTGACAGAAGATGACTTCCGCCTGGTATGTCTTATAGCTTTTATCTTGCAATGTAGGGTATCACATCACAAGTTTACATCTCACATTATAACATAAACCTAAGGTCCCTTTCAGTAATGTCTATTTATTACGCTCTACTCCATTCCACAAACAGAGTCCGTTTCTGGAATTTGTATGTGAATGAAATGAGTGACTTAAGGGTTTAGGCTCTATTTGCTAGAGTTTTTCTATAAATCAGTTCAGTTCAGTGAAAACATAATTTAATGAAATTCAGGTTAATTTAGTCTTGCTGATTTATTTTTTCAATGCATTAATTTTCACTTCAGTCATTTCAGTTCAGCAAAAATAAGCTCTAACAAACAGAGCCAAAGTGTCTGGCATCCTTTGGGTAGTTTAAATAAGTCAATCACATTGTAATGTGCTTTAAATTTTTTGCAGTCCATTCCAAAGTTTCAAGGAGAGAATATTGTGGAGAATGAGAAGCTGTATGAGAAAATTGCTCAACTTGCCTCGAGGAAGGGCTTCACCACTTCTCAGGTGGCCTTAGCATGGATTCATCATCAAGGCGACGACGTGTGTCCGATTCCAGGCACAACCAAGGTGGAAAACCTGGAGAGCAACATCAAGGCATTATCTGTGAAACTGATACCTGGTGAAATGGCTGAGCTTGGGACTATTGCTGCTGGTGTGAAGGGTGACAGGTACACTGCTGATCGAATGAATCATACTTGGAGGTTCGGAAACACTGCACAGCTTTCATCGTGGAAAGCTTCATAGAAACGAGTTTTTCTGGGCATTGGTTTACAGTTTGCTGTCTCAGACATTGTTGTGAAATTGCGAGCTGTAAAATTAACTGATGTTGTGGTAGGAGTATGTTTTATTTTGGATATGGGCTGAACAATCAGATTTGTGTTACACCGTGTTTTGCAATTGTAGTGGGGAATTGGAATTGGAATTCGAATAAATTTAAAGCCCTGTTATGTGTGAAAACATGTTTATGAGGTCTTGGTTGAATTAATGGATATCATATATTGCTGGAATCTCAAAATTCTATGACCTTTGTTTTTAGATTCTGAACTATAGTCGTGTCAATCAAATGTGGGACTGGTGACGATGGGACTAAACTTTGTTTTGCTGGTATTTTGTAATTAAAATCTGTTTTAATGGGACTAAATTTAGTATTTAGGCCCAACTTTAAAAATGACCAAATTATAGCCCCGACCCTAACTTAAGTTAATGTATTTTTTAGACTCAACTCTAAAAGTGGCCAAATTATAGCCCCAGCTCTAACTTAGGTCCTGTTCTCTAGAGCTTATTTGAATATTTTTTAGTTCAGATAAACTTTTTTTAGTTCAGATAAATGTTTTTTATTTCAGATTAGTTCAGATAATCTTTTTTCATTTCAGATGAGTTCAGATAATCTTTTATCAGTTCAGATGAGTTCAGTTCAGTAAACTTATTTAGTTTTCAGATTAGTTAAATTCAGTAAAATTATTTGTATTTTAGTTCAGTTTAGTTTAAATCAGTTCAATATTTTATATTTTTTCATTTCAATTAAGTTCAGTTCAGTGCAATATTGTATATTATAATAATTTAAATAATGCTAAAAATATTTTGTGATTTTACTAACATGCGTCGTAGACCCTCTTCTTTTGACCTTAATTGTTCATATCAGTTCAGTTCAATTCCATACAGTTTAGTTCAGTTTCAATATGATTTGATGAAATTTAGATTAATTTAGTCATACCGGTTATTTTTTTAATACATTAATTTCACTTCAGTTCAGTTCAGTTTAGCTCAACAACAATATAATTTGATGCAATGAATTAAGATTAATTTATTTATACCATTTTTAACACATTAATTTTTACTTCGATTCAGTTCAATTTAGTTCAGTTTATTTCAGTTTAGTTCTGTAAAATATAATTTGAGGAAATTAAAGTTAATTTAGTTATACCAATTATTTTTTCAACACATTAATTTACACTTCAGATCTGTTTAATTCAGTTCAATTCATCATAAAATAAACTAATTTCAGTTCAGCTCAGTTCAGTGAATTGGAGTGAAATGTAATTTGATGAAATTCAGGTTAATTCAGTCATGCTGATTCTTATTTTCAGTACAAAAATTTTCACTTCAGTTCAGTTCAGTTCAACAATAAATAAATTCTTTTGAACTCTAAGTTATACTCAAATTATTAAATTGAAAATGTTTTGAAAGTGTCATATTTATTTCATATTTAATTGATCATATTTATTTCAATTCAATTCAGTTTCGTTTATCTACATCAGTGCAACTCAGTTCAGTATATTTTAATATTAAATGTATTATGTTATATTTAGATTAATAAATTTCAAATACAATGAAAATGATCATATATTTTAGTTAGTTTCAATTTAGTTCATTTCAATTTATATACTCTCTCCGTACCAGCTGTATTTGCAAGGAATCTTTTTCACAGTCTTCTAGACACGTGTTTGACTGCTAATATCTTTAACTACATGTATTATCAATATATAGAAATTAGATATTAATTAACTACATGTTATGACTATTTCAACAATATTAAATACGATAATATTTTTATTTATCAATACATTCAAAAATACAGTCAAAATTTTGTATGTTTGACTGAAAAAAAGATTCCTTGCAGATATAGCTGGTCCAGAGGGAGTATATATATTTCAATTCAGCTCAGTTTTTTAAGTTCAATGAGTTCAGTTCAGATGAGTTTAGACAAAAAAAAATTAAGTTCAGATAAGTTTTTTAAATTTAGATAAACCTTTTTTAGTTCAGATAAACTTTTTTAAGTTTAGATGAGTTCAGATAAGTTCAAATACCGTGAAGAGAACAAGACCTTAATGCAATTTTTAGGCTCCAAAGTCCCTTCCGCCAACCTTTCCGTCAACCTTTCGCTCACTTGCATTGTTAACCCAATTTTTGTAAGGTGATTTTGTGATTTTAGACCTTTTGCTCAATTTTTGCATTGTTTTTTGTAATTTTTATCTAATTACGTTTCTTACAAACATCTGTTTACCGCCTCACTCTTTCTCCCAAATTTGAAACCCTAATCAAAATCCTCCCAAACTCAAGATGTGTAAACAATTTGATACAATAGTCGCCTTCAGTCATATCAGACACCCATTTCATTTTGGGAGGGATTTTGATCATTAGGGTTTTGAATTTGAGAGAAAGAGTGAGGCGGTAAGTAGATGTTTCTAGAGAGGGGTAAGAAACTTAACTATATAAAATTACAAAATCACCTTAGAAAAATTGGGTTAATAGTGCAAGTGAGCCAATTGTCGGCTAAAATGTTTACAGAATGGATTTTGGGCTCTAAATAGTTGTATTAAGTTAGAGATTGGACTATAATTTGGTCAATTTTAGAGTTGAGGCCAGAAATATATATTTAGTTAGAGTTGGGGCCAATAATTTGGTCACTTTTAGAGTTAGGAGGTCACTTTTAGAGTTATGACTAAGAAAATGATATTTCAGCAAAGTTAGGGACTAAATAATGAATTTAGTCTTTCAAATTGGTGGATATATTTTGTATTTTAATTAAAATAGTTGGGTGATTACTATATTTTTCTGATAAGTCTGACCAATTATAAGTTGTATAATAGGGATATTAGCATTTATAATCAATAAATATATTAAGTAAAATTAAATTAATTATTTACTATTATTTCTAAAAACTATGTAGTTGATCAGTCTCACCCAAAATCGAACATTTGACTTTTCACGGTTTTCGATGATCATGTTTGACTATTAATATTTTTAATTACATACTCTAAAAATCTATTCAAACTTACCTTTTGATATATTTATATTATAATAAATCTAACAATATTTCATATAGTGGTTTTTATCATTTATATATTAACTTATATTTACGGTCAAAGTTTATTAAGTTTAACGTTGAAAAAGTCAACTGTGCAGTTTAAGATGAAGCCGATAGAATATAAGTTACATCCTATTTTTTATTTTTTTTTATTTTTAACTTCTCGTAATACAATTTTTCCCTAAAAATGTCAAGGCCTTTTTTTTTTGAAATTATGTCAAGGTTTTTTATTTACAAGTATAATGTACATTTGTAATACAAAAATAATCTGTCTTGTAGAAATCTGTGTGCTAATTATCCCCTGAACGAGCGGACACGTGATTCACGTGTTAAACAAAAACATCAAAACTAAAAAGTGAAATGAGCCGACAACGATCGATCATGCATTCAAAAAGGTCAATCGAAAAAAGAAAAAGAAATGCTCCAACGTCATGCATGATTGACCAAGTGCCAGTGAGGTGTCACGAGTTAATTAGAGGGAGTGGAGATTCAAAGAAGTCGGTATAGCAATAATCTATTAAATTATCACACTTTAATTACACTCATCGTCCCACCCATCACATTTAAAATCCCTTGGGGGTCGTTTGGTTCATGTGGGAATTAAGTTCCCACAGATTTTGTAAATACTCGGAATTTAATTCCTTGAAAAAATCCTCAGAATTTGAAAAACTTGTTTGGTTGCACATACGGATTTTGTTATTACTAGGATTTTATTTACTACCCGTTGTTTGGTTGACTTCACGTAATTCTTTACAATCTAAAGATTTTGTATTTGAATTTTTTCAAAAATAAATTCAAATTAACTCAACCAAAATATCACTTATAGTAAATTTTCAAACAATATCTCACTGGAATCTTTAAAAATAATTTATTATTGTCTTAAAATAAATCAAAAATAAATTGAAAGTAACATATTCCACTCGAAATCTTAAGCATACATCGCCAAATATACTAGAAATCTAAAAATAAAAATAAACATATAAAAATTCAATAAATCATCTCCTCCCTATTAATCTGAAAGTAACATACCCTGAACATAGGTATATTTATAGTCTTCGGGGAGACGGAAGAAGAAATCAACAGGATTAAGAGCCATCTTCTTTCAACCGGATTAAGAGCCATCTTCTTTCAACCGGATTAAGGCTCTGTTTGGTATTACTTTTTATCTACTTTACTTTGAAGTAAAGTAGTTTTTTGTGTTTGGTAACTTACTAAAAATCATCTTTTTATGGAAGTAGAAACTATTTTTAGTATAAAAAATAGAAGTAGGTTACATCAACTTTAAAAAGAAGTACTTTTCACCCAACTTTACTTATAAGTAAATCTCTACCAAACAGGACCTAAGAGCCATCTACAAGTGGGTGATTTCAATCATCATTTTCATAACCTGATTCAACATTTGCCAGTACATTGTCATCCATGTTGCTCTAATTTTCTTACGTTGAATTAGTGACATACTGTATAATATTTACAAAATTGGGTAATAAATTAATTGCAATCAACCCAACATCACTCGAATATATTTTAATCTAACCATCAAAATTTTAAATATCATGTAATTTAAATATAACTAATAAAATTACATAATTTATGGCACAAATCAATTTTCCATGCAATCAATAAAAGTAAAAATAACTAAAATATGAAGTAAAATGGGAGGGAAATAAAAATTTGCCGCGCAGAAGTGGAAAATTTCCGCTTCAACAATGGGATAAATTGGTAAAATCGTACACAATAAACGCGTATTTGTTTTCTACCTAGGGGGTTGGAGGTAACAAAATTCCCTCGTTCTGTGGGAAATTGAAATTCTGCGGAATTTATATTTGCGACGTTTTGGTTAATTTACGTCAACCAAACAACCAATCCAATGTTAAAATCCTCGTATTTGGTTATTACCGCGTTTCGTACGCATACCAAACGACCCCCAAAATCAGATTATTGTAATAGCCCACGTCGGCAGAATTTCTCTACATATAGAACTCCGAAAAGGGATTATTGAGCAAAATCAAACAGCATTCAAAGTACTGGAAAAATGGCGATGGCACCGGGGAGCATTGCAGTGAGGACTTTGAAGCTCGGTTCGCAGGGCCTGGTGGTGTCGGCGCAGGGCCTGGGATGCATGGGGATGTCCTACAGCCACGGCCCTCCCAAGCCGGAGGAGGACATGATCAAGGTCCTCCGGTACGCGGTTAACCGGGGAATCACGTTTCTCGACACCTCCGACGGCTACGGTCCGCACACCAACGAAACCCTCATCGGAAAGGTACTTAATTGGTGCTCATTTGACTGATTTGTGGTGATTAGTGACTTTGTTTGACTGATTTTGATGATTCGTGGTTTTGATTTGGGGAAAATTGATTTTGACTGATTGGTGATTTTGTTTGGTTGCAGGCGTTGAAGGGGATTCCGAGGGAGAAGTTCCAGATTGCTACCAAGTTTGCCTTCAAAATCTTGCCGGATGGGAAGATGGAGATATGTGGGCAGCCTGATTATGTTAGGGAGGCTTGTCTGGGCAGTCTCAAGCGCCTTGATCTTGACTACATCGATCTTTACTATATCCATCGCATCGATACTAGCATTCCGATCGAAGTCACGGTTAGTTCAGAATCTATCTTTCTTTTAATGCTGATGTGTTTGATTTCCTCTAGGAACTGATAAGTTCTTTGATTTGATTGTTTTTAAGTTTTTGTTAGGCATTTGTACATTCCTGATATTCTTCATGAAAAAAAATTGCCCTTTTCTGGTGAATCTGCTTTCAGAGGACTTGGATGAATCAATGAGTATTTATTTTTTGAGATTTTCATTTGTGAAATTCTGATCTTGATGTAATTTGTTGTAGATGGGAGCTATGAAGAAACTGGTTGAAGAGGGAAAGATCAAGTACATTGGTTTATCTGAGGCCTCACCAGAGACTATCAGGAGGGCTCATGCTGTTCACCCCATTACTGCAGTTCAGCTGGAATGGTCCCTGTGGACTAGAGATTCCGAGGAGGAAGTTATTCCCACACTTAGGTTAGTCATCTAATGTGCTCTTCCTTTGAACTTAAAGTCTCGGGTTGTTATTAGTTATAAATCAATTCAATTCATTCCACATTCATGAATTCAGTTCATCCAAGTTGCAGCTGATAAACTCATGAATCTAGGTGTAAATAGGATATTTCTCATTAGTATATGAATTGTCTTAGAGGGTTATTAACAACTGATGATTTTGTAAATTGATTCCTTTACATCTATCTGTAGGGAACTTGGAATTGGAATAGTTACATTCAGTCCTCTGGGCAAAGGTTTCTTCACTTCTGGTGCCAAGATGGTGGAGAAAATGGCCAAGGATGACTTCCGCAGGGTATGTGCTTATGATTCCCTTCGATCCTATTCAAGTTTTTGTCTCTTGAGTACGTGACTTAATTCAAATTAGTTTTACAAGCATGCATCTTCACGTGGAACAGGACAATTTCCTTTCATGCTTTATGTCTGGGGTGGGGGTTTAACCTTTTCATAGCACAAATATGAATCTCATTTCTTAAATGCATATTTTGGTGTAGTAAGATTACCACTTCTATTAGCACCATTGTTACTCTGACAACAGTAATTCTTGAATACATCAATGTAATCATATCAGTTCAATATTGATCATGATCAGCTAGGTGGAATAATGACATTCTTGTTAGAGATTTGATTTGTTATGTCGTAATTGGATGGACCATGTTGGCCAATTGATTGTTTCTAATTGATATAGTGATATCATTCAGACTACTATTGATAATCCTTGTACTGCTTGACTAGTTTAGCTGGTGCTTAATTCGTCTCCGTCTTATGTGTTTCATATATTTGCAGTCTGTCCCAAAATTCAATGAGGAGAATCTTGAGCACAACAACAAGCTGTTTGAGCGAGTTCAGGAAGTGGCTGAGAAGAAGGGATGCACCACCGCTCAGTTGGCCTTAGCATGGGTTCATCATCGAGGCAATGATGTGGTTCCCATTCCTGGCACCACCAAGATTGAGAATCTGGAAAGCAACATCAAGGCTTTGTCTGTGAAGCTGACTCCAGAGGAGATGGCTGAACTGGAGACCATAATCTCAGCTGATGCATTCAAGGGTGACCGCTATTCGGGTGCTTTTGGTGCACTTACTTGGAGGACAGCAAACACTCCCCCACTCGACTCCTGGAAACCCGATGACAAGAACTAAGAAGCTTTGATGCTACGTCAGCTTATGTTATCATGTTCTGACTTCTGAGGTTGTATGCTTGGAGCTTAGTTTGTCTGTGAAACTTTCTTATGGTTGTTAAAATAAAATCTCACCGAATTTCCATTGCCGGTATAATTTGCACTGTTGTACTTCTGTATCAATGTCGAATGAATGAAAGTTATCGTTGCGCATTCTTCTATTGGTAGACGAAATATATTTCACTGAAATTTTTAATCATTCATAACTTTCAGGGATTAAGATTGTGCTGTATATTCTCCCACCTGAATCCTGATCATTGTCGCTAGAACTATATACCTAAAATATATTATTCTATTTTCCTAATAAGAACCTTTTTGAAAACTCAAACTCTCATATGACGCTAGGAGAGTGAGATAGTGTAAAGATTAGACCAGGGCCGGCCCTAACTTTTCGGAGGACTAGTGCAAAAATTAAAATGTGGCCCTTTTAATTCTGAATTGCTAAATGTAACCTCGTTTTTTCTCTTGTAGCCCATAAATCATAGTAAATGATAATAATGCCCCTACATTTAGGCTAGTAGTTTTTCATAAGCTTAAAAATGGGGATATTTTAACAATTTAGTTAATTTTGTTAATGGGTCTACAAGAGCAAAATTTTGTTAATTTTGTCATTTAGCAACACCCTTTTAATTAGCCGATTCACTATTTTTAGGTAAATTTTGTTTGTTTGGAGTTTTATTTTTTCTGAACTGAACTAGACTGAATAAATTAGAAATTAAAGTATTGATAGAAAGAATACTGAATTGGTCTGAATTTGATCAAATTATATTTTCAAGTGAACTGAATTGAATTGATTTGATCTATAGAAAATCATAGGCACACAGGGTCTTAGTCTCAAAACTATTTAAAAACTCTCTTAATACACATTATCAATTTGTTATAACTATACCAATGAGTTAAAAATTATGTTCATTCAGCATAAGGCTCCGTGAGCAGTTACAGAACCGAACATTCAATCTTTTTTTTTAAAAAAATAACACAACGTTCATTCAACTTATCTTGATTGATATCGAGATATATTTGAACACATAAAGATTAGTCTAAATTCATTGAATTATATACTATGTATAGAGTTGATGAAGAAGGGAATATTTTGTAGTACAAAATCAAAATCCTAATTATCTTACTCTAGTAAGGAAGATTTTAAGCAAATTTAAAATTCAAAAAAAAAAAAATCAGCCGTACCAGCCTCCAAATTTGGGCCGTAATAAATATTATTTTTGTTTCGTTTATTTTAACAGTCGGCAGTTAAGTTTTGTCTCAAAAAAGTTTTATTTTAAAAACAATAGATATGGGCTGTTAGGCCCAAAAATAATTTGAGGCCCCTTGACAGCTGAGGCCCTGTGCCTTGGCACATACGGCCCGCTGTCAGGCCTTGCACAAAGACTATTTAACTTTAAATAATTAAATATTAACAAAAATAAACTTTTACACAAGATAAACATAACAAAAAACATCACTTAGGCCCTGTTTGCTAGAGTTTAACTGTAGATCAGTTCAGTTCAATTCAGTTCAATGAAAATGTAAATTGATGAAATTCAGGTTAATTCAGTTATGCTGATTCCCTTTTTTAATACTTTAATTTTCAGTTCAGTTTAATTCAGTTCAGTTCAGTTCATTTTAGTACAACAAGAAATAAACTCTAGCAAACATGGTCTTAATCATTGGAGAAAAAAAAGTTCTAGCAAATAAATGCACAACGTCAATTACTGTACACAATCAAATTCAACGGATTATTAAGGAACATTAGCATAAAGTCATGAAACATCAACTGCCTAAGTGTTACACATCCTCTCTTAAGAGACTCTCTTTCAAAAATGAGTTATATTTCCACCAACACAAACTCTCATATGAGGCAGCATAAATGTTAGACAATTGACTATTTAGCCACAAATATCATCCATAAAAAATAAACTTCTACACAAGATCAATGTGAACAAAGACACCATCGACTGATAACCATTGAAAATAAGTTGAAATTCAACCAATAAATGCACAATATCAATTATAGTACATAATCAACATCAAAATATCATGAAGGAACATCAACCTAAAATCAAATGAACATCAACTGCCTAACCTTTAGACTACCTCACAAGAAACTTTTATAAATTTTACCCACTCCATCCATCCCAAAATTAACTATTTATATCTAAATTGATAAGTAATCTAAAATATTGTCGTATGTGATCTTCAAATAGTAATATTGTGTTTTTTCTGAATTAGTATTTTAAATATTTTTAATTTAACTGATAAAAATAATTAGATATACAATAAAACCTCTATAAATTAATACTCGATAAATTAATAATTTTGATAAATAATTTGTCTAATTCCAATTTGGGACCAGTACAAAACTGGACCCCAATCAATAAAATAATTAGATAATAACTTATTTGAAATCCTAATGTACTATATGATGAGATTCCTATTCCTCTTAAGATTCTATTATTATTTCTTTCCTTATTATAATTAGGTTTAGCTTATTATGGTAATTACCGTTAGGTAATTCCTTTTCTTGTTTAGATTATTATTCTCATACAATCCTATATAAGGAGGGTTGTTCCTTTGTTTTATGCAATCAATTATCAATCAATAAACGTATTTTCTTGAAATCAAGATCTTATATGTTGTTAAGCTACAAATCAAACAAGCCATATCCCCTTGAGGTATCGAACCTCATCATTTGGTATCACATCCAAGTTGAAAAATTCGATAATTTTTTCCCCTATTCATGACGGTGAAAAAGTTGC
This sequence comes from Cruciata laevipes, assembly GCA_963678965.1. Taxonomy (NCBI): domain Eukaryota; kingdom Viridiplantae; phylum Streptophyta; class Magnoliopsida; order Gentianales; family Rubiaceae; genus Cruciata; species Cruciata laevipes. The sequence goes on from OY787635.1 coordinate 14,196,366, forward strand.
ACGAGGAGACTCAGACTACTACACATGGATCCACAATTCGAGACACTGTTGCTCAGCTTGATGCCTTCCAAGCTAGTGTGGACGATCTTTGCGAGAGTTTGCGCCAAGAGCTGGAAATATGCTCCACGTTGATTCAGAATCAGATTCGGGATTCATTATCTTAATTTCAAGATCAGTTTCAAGATTCGGGAGTCTATGCGTCTTAAACCGCAAGTTCTTGCTTGTCCGGATTCCTGTGGTGATGTTCCACAACGACCACACCAACCACTGTCCCTATCAATGGTGGTCCTACCACTATAAAAGTCAAATTTGCCACAATTGAAGATTCAGGCAAACTAGCGACAACTGTTGGTCAGGATTTTGGGTTGTTTCATCAGTTTGTGGATTTTAATATTGCTCGTCAGTGTGGGTTCCCGGTTCGTCATCTTCAACCTGAAATCGCCACACGTTGCACGTGAAGAAACAGTCACATGTTGTCGCATGTTGTCGTTGGTTTGCCTGAATCTTCAATTGTGGCAAATTTGACTCTTGGAGTGGTTGGATCACCATCGATAGGTGCAATGGTTAGTGTGGTTGTTGTGGAACATCACCAACGGAGCCCCGACAAGCAAGAACATGCGGTTTAAGATGCATAGACTCCTGAAACTGATCTTGAAACTGGGGGAATCTCGAATCTGATTCTGAATCAACATGGCATGTTTCCAGCTCTTGGCGCACACTCTCTCAAAGACCGTCCACAGTAGCTTGGAAGGCAACAAGCTAAGCAGCAGGGCCTCGAATTGTGGATCTAGGTGTAGTAGTCTCCTCGTGCAACTTCTTCACCGTCATGAATAGGGAAAAACATTATCGAATTTTTCATCTTAATTGGTTGTGATACCAAATGATGAGGTTCGATACCTCAGGGGGATATGACTTGTTTGATTTGTAGCCTAACAACCTATAAGATCTTGGTTTCAAGAAAATATGTTAATTGATTGATAATTGATTGCATAAAACAAAGCAACAACCCTCCTTATATAAGCATTGTATGAGAATAATAATTTAAACAAGAAAAGGAAATAACTAACAACTATAACTATAATTAACTAGTGTAATTAGAATAAAAAAGGAATACTAATATAACTAAATAAGGAATAAGAATCACATCAGTATATATATATATATATATATATATATATATATATATATATATATATATATATATTGGTCCCAGTGAAACTATAAATTAATAATTACTAAAAGATTCCATGTATACTTTTTTTTTTTTTTTGAAAAAATGTAATACTTTCATTCAACTTCAAGGTTTTGGAAATCGTCCAGAAACGAATGATAGGAAACTCAGGGGTGAAACCCAAGAATCATACAGAAGGGGGTTCGACTTAGCATAGTTTGCCAGAGAATGAGCTATAAAGTTCTGACTACGGGGTACCCAATAAGGTCCCAGCCAAGTGATATTCTCTAGCAGGCTTCGAATCCTGAGAACTGTTTCCATGCAATTCACCGAGCAATCTACTTCTTGGTGCACCATCTGGACAACATGAAGGTCGTCCCCCACCAGCTTCACAACCGGCTGGTTCATATCTCCTGCCAATACTAGCGCTTCCTCCAGGGCCAAGCATTCCGCCAAGGCCGGATCACTGACATGCGGTATCCGCAGGAAGTGTCCGGACTCATCCAGTGCAACAGCTCCCACCCATGCGTCCCCGTTCAGGATTCCAGCATCAAAGTTAATATGAATACCTAGATCCGGTGGTCTCAACAACGTCTGCGGAAACAGTGAGCTGGTTAACTCCTCTCTCCAGTTCTGAGCACTCCTGTAGTTCCTCAGATTGGCCACCACCCCTGCAGCAGTGACGCTGGCGGCCAACTGAGTCTGCTCAAATATCCTCTTGTTCCGCTGAAACCATAGTCCATCACATACCATCACCACGAGGCAGCAAAATTCGTCATCCTCGTTCTTCAAAAGCTTTCTGAACCAGGCATCCCCTCTCGGCTCCATAACATCATCAACCTTATGCATCAGGTTGACTATTCCCCACACGGCTCTGGCATATTCACATTCAAAGAATAAGTGAGCCGTCGAATCCTCCTCCTCCAAAGAGAACGGACACGTCGAAGCCACATCCACTCCTCGCTGCCTCAAGTTCGAGACCGTTGGAAGAGAATCTCTGCAAAGTCTCCAAGCAAAATGCAGCGCCCGTTTTGGAATCCTGAACTTCCAGAAACGGCCCCAAAAAGCCGGACTCTCTGCAAGTGAGGCCGGCGGTGCATTTTGAGCCAGTTACCTCGACTCTACCATAACGTGATAAGCAGAACAAACCGTTTACTTCCCCTGATTCGAAAAATGCCATATCCACTTATCCGATGAGCTCAGATTGCGAAGCGGCATTCCCCTAATCAGCTCCGCATCTTCCCTCGTAAACATCTCCTCTACCAGCCCCATCTTCCACCACCTGGTGTCCTCATCTATCAGATCAGCCACCCTAAGCAAATGTCCCGGGATATGTACACTTCAATTTAGGAGTCATAGTTGATGTGATTTTAGAATTTTTCAATAAACATATTGGCCCTGTTTACTAGAGCTTATTTCTTGATGTACTGAACTGAATTGAACTGAACTGAAGTAAAAATCGATGTATTGAAAAATGGAATCAGCATGATTGAATTAACCTGAATTTCATCAAATTACATTTTCAATCACTTACTTAGAAATTGAACAGATTAATTAGAATCGAGTAGTTAGCTAGTTTGGTCCTTTATTTTGATAGTTCTATTGGGTTGGGTGGTAGAGTTAACAAGACTGAAACATTTCCCCACTTCCAGAATTTGTCATAACTTTTATAATTCGGACGTTGGTCAGCTTTTATAATTCGACCAGTCAGTTTACAATGCGTCACCTTCTATATTTTCTGCAGAATTCGAATTACTAGAGCATGTTTACAAAAGAAAAAAAAATTATTAGAGAAGATTGTAGTAAAGAATATTCTTTTTTGAATTCCACCTAACCCAATCTTTGATATCCATATTGATATAGTCAGACGTGTATTTTAATATAAAATCTTGTTTTATATAATTATATAGTGAAGGAGTGGTCTAGTAAATTTAAGAAAAGGGAAAAATGTACTCATGACCTTGAGTTTTGGGTTTAGTGCATATATGACCCTCAACTTTTAAAAAGTGTGATTATAACCCTCAATTTGGTGAATAGTGGCGATTATGATCCTCAATTTAGGCATGAGCCCATTCATCACCGTTAAACCATCTCATTCCGGCAATTGATCATTGAAAGGTCATATATACCCTTCCCTACTGCTATCCCGTCGCCTCCTCTCTTATTCCTTCGGCCGCACCTCTACACGACCTCAACCTTTCCGCCGTCGCCACATCTGCAAAACTTCGCAATCAATCAACATTTTTCGGCGTCACAACCACCCCACTCCACCACCATTTTCTTGCGTCACAACCACACACCCATAAACATTATTCCACCACCAAAGCCTTTCCCGAATCACCTCAAGCCAAAAGGTTCTCCTGGATGAAATTTTTGGTGAGCATCGGCACCACCCATGCCTCCACCAATCACCCTCCAACCCACATCTCACCGCTACACACCACAAACCAAAATTAATAACCTCAACTTCATCACCACCACCCCAGAATTACAGCAACCACCACAAAACATTCCCAGGCTTTGCTTTCTTCTTCGTTCATCCACTTTCTTCTCTGTTTATCAAATTCGGACAAACACAAACAATCAAAAAACCTGAGCTTGTTGAATCTGACCACGGACACCATGGAGATGGAGTAGGTTGAGCTTCTTCGAAAACCGGCGAAAAAGTCCGCGCTATTCGTGTATCGAATGGAGATTCAGAAAAGAGATGAGCTTTTGTAACTTATGTCAGCCAACATCAGTAAAATCAGGAACAAAGGGTTTATTGATTATGGAAAAGTTACAGAGATTTTGAGTACCTTTGGTCTAAGAAACTCCGTTGACTACGAAGAGGAGATTGCGCATCTCGAGGCGGAAGCCGAAAAACAGGCATAGACGGGCTGGTTTTAGTTTCCAACATCAAGAACCTGATATCCGTGGTTTCATCATCCAAATCAAGAACATTATATCCCTAAGAACATTATTCACCCTCCACCTTACTGATTGGAGAGATTTTGGGGAAATTAGATTGAGGAAATTTTGGATGAACATAAACGGGGAAATTTTGGTGATTTAGGGTGAGACAGAATATTATTTTATTCATAATTGAAAATTTTCATAAGGGCATTAATGTCTTTTTGTATTTCGTCAAGTGTCACTGGCCATAAGTTGCCTGAATTATAAACTCTAAGTTGGTCTCTTGGGTGACCGTCACTATATAGTGACCAGATTAAATTGCAAATAGGATATAAGTAAAAAAAACACGGAGGGACCAATTTGCAATTTCAGAAAATTTTAAAAAATCATGCGCTACAGTATCAAGCCACGCGCTACAGTACCGATTTGCTACAGTGTCGAGTTGCTACAGTACAACATAAAAATGAACACTTTAACTTAAAACATGAACATTTTAACTTGAAACATAAAACATGAACATTTTAACGTGAAACATGAACATTTCTTGAAACATAAAACATGAACCGTTTAACTTAAAACATGAATATTTTTTGAAACATGAACATTTTGATTTAAAACATGAACATGAACATTTTAACTTGAAACATAAAACATAAATATTTTAACTTAAAACATAAAACATGGACGTTTTAACGTGAAACATGAACACTTTAATTTGAAATATAAACATTTTAACTTGAAACATAAAATATGAACATTTCTTGAAACATAAAACATGAACAGTTTAACTTAAAACATGAATATTTTTTGAAACATGAACATTTTGACTTAAAACATGAACATGAACATTTTAACTTGAAAATATAAAACATAAATATTTTAAATTAAAACATAAAACATGGACGTTTTAACGTGAAACATGAACATTTTAACTTGAAAAATAAAACATAAACATTTTAACATAAAACATGGACGTTTTAACGTGAAAGATGAACATTTTAACTTGAAACATAAAACATGAACATTTTAACTTGAAACATTGAAGTACACTGTAGCAAAACACTGTAGCAAAACACTGTACATACTCGAAAACACTGTAGCGCGATTTTTTTTAATTTTTAAAAATTGCAAATTGGTCCCTCCTTGATTTTCTTTATTGCACTATTTATAATTTACTTCTATATTTGCAGTAAAGACCCTGGTCACTATATAGTGACGGTCACTCCCAAGACTTTTCCATAAACTCGAGGTAATAATTGCACTAAAACCAGAACTTATGAGTGCACTTTACCCTTAAAGAAAATACAAAGTCTTGGGTGAGACCGTCCTACCATAAACTTATGGTAGGACGAATGATAGTTCATGTGTTTAATAGATTTGTTCATGTGTTTCACAGTTTTGTTTGTGTGTTTCACAGTTTTGTTTGTTATAAGCTGGGTTCATGTGTTTGACAGATTTGTTCTTGTGTTTCACAATTTTGTTTGTTATAATCTGTAACAATATGTAAATGAATTAACAAAACTGTGAAACACATGAACAAATTCATTAAACACATGAACTATCATTTGTCCTACCATAAGCTTATGGTAGGACGGTCTCACCCAAGACCTTCTCTAAAGAAAAAAAGAAGATACAGGGTTCAGTGCATTAGTCACATTTGTCCAACAGATACTATATCATAATCTCCAAAAGGGAAAATTGACATTAAGGGTAGTGGAACACATCTAATTGTTAAGTAGGGTGTAACTTTTTCATAATTTCTAAAAAGGGTAGTGATTATTTAATTAAATCTTAGTAATATTTTTAAATAGTAAATGGAAAATTATACCCTATTAATCTTTTAAGCATCGAAACAACAGAGTTCCATTACCAGCCTAATATCTCACAATCTCGCCTGACATTTTTTTTCCTTCCGTTTGCTAAGCAAAATAGGAGTCTTGTACTTTTAGAAAAAAATAAACATGAACACTCCTCCAGGTCACGATGGTACTTAATTGGTTCCAAACACATATTATTCAAACATTACTCTAACAACAAAGAAAAACTATACACGCAACTCCTGATTCAAGAGAAAATATAAACCAAAGAGTTTAGCACTCAAACTAATACATCTACCACAACTGATTAGAGTTAATATTTTGCTGATAATTAGTAAGTTATTACTAATTAGTTCTTACTATGATGGCGTCGACCATGTCCCTTGCTTCTCTATCGTCGAAGTCGTGGTAGAAATTAAACACATCATTACCATCTTCTCATGGTAGAAATTTCACTCTCTGTCAACTCAAATCGAACAAGAGTCAGCTTTGCAAGAGTTTGAGGGGAAGAAACTCAAACTGAGCATGCTCTGTGCCAACTAGTTATTTGGGAGAATTCTACAGCTGCATATTAGGAAACTTCAGCAGTAGCAGTAGTAGATGAACAATGCATATCAACAAAAAAAAAGACCATGCAGTACTTTCAGGCTTTCAGCATCAAAAACTTCATAAAATTAAGGAGTATATAGATTTTTAGTTCAAACAATGAAATATAAAGCAACTCATTCAATCCAGAACAATGACTAAACAATAAAAACAAAGTTTAAAACAAAATATTAAGAACTCAGTCATAATCAAAACTGAACAAATACAATCAAATTGCTTCTTTACAAGTGGCACGATTGTGACCAGCACTTCCACACCGCGTACATCGAGATATCCTCTTATCTATAAACTGAGACTCGATTCTTCTTTTACGTGGTCTTCCGGAAGGTCTCCTAGTTCTTGGCGGGAGTAGGCCACATTGGGAACAAATACCTTGAACACATCCTTCGTGTCTAGTTGCAATGGGTAATGTATCTAAAGATGGAACATCAAGAGTTGGAACTCCAGCCATTGTTTCAGAACATATTATCTCTTGCAACTCCTTTTTGTACCATCCACTTGTATAATCATATATATTTAGGCTTTGATATTGAACTGCACAACAGGCATGTCGACATGGAATTCCCGTCATCTGCCATTCTAAACAAGTGCAACTCTTAGTGCCTAAATTAACAACAACTGTACCTTTGCGCCTCTCGGAAATTTCAAACTCAAGAGGAGGTCTTGGAGATGCATGTAAACCTTCTGCCAACTTAATTTTTTCATTGAGCTTTACCTCAATCCTTCGTCCTACATCATGTTTCCACGTGCTCAAATCATTCACTTTATTGCATAATAACTGAGAATACTTCACAACATGAGCTTGCATCATTCTTCCAACAGGTAACGATCTTGCTTCAACCATCCAAGCGTTAAAACTTTCAGCAATGTTACTGTTCAACCAATCCCAACGTGATTTTCTGAATAAAGCATTACTCCAATGTTCGGGTTTATTCTGCAAAACCCAGTTATGCAACAATGGCTGGAAATCTAACATCTTGCTCAAAGCATTTTCATAGTCACGAGTAGTTCGAGCATATGCAACCACATCAAGTAATTTTTGAGCACTTTTCTTTGCCTTCCTATCGAGCCTGAAGTCTGGATTTCCATTGATAAATGAGCTAAAATTTTCTTGTATATGCCGAAAGCAATGTGCATGATTTGCTTCACCAAATAATGTATTAACACCACTCAAAATAGCAGGATGTCTGTCAGATATAATTACCACCTCTCTGTTGCGCAATACACTTTTGAGATGATTTAGAAACCAAAGCCAATCTTCCTCATTTTCTGAAGTAACAACACCATAGCCTATGGGATACATACCATTATTGGCATCAATCGATGATGCGGCTAGCAAAGTCCCCCTGTATGGTCCGCTCAAATGACAACCATCAATGAAAACCAAAGGCCTGCATCCAGCATGAAATCCACGAATTGAGCAACCATAAGCGACAAACAGTTGTTTGAATGCTCCATCGTCATAACATGACCATGTAGCTATAGTATCTGGCATAACTTCCTTCAATCTAGAGCAATACCAAGGAATCAATTTATAAGAATCTTCTAAGTTACCATCTAAGAATAACTTTGCTTGCTCTTTTACTTTCCAGGCCTGATAATATGACATCTCGAAGTGGTAGTCACTCCACGAGTCCTTGGATATCTGTCGAGGTAAATAGGATGGAGAGCTAAATATCTTTTCTGTAAATATATCGCCCAACAATTTAGAGTTGTACTTAGGCTTGAACTTCAACATATCTTCAGCCGAATGCTTATGAAGATTATCAAATTTTCTAATTGACACCTGGTCTGTGTTTCCATCTCGCAATGCTGAAATTGTCCACGGACATCCATCTACACCACACTTAACTTTCAAGTAGCCTGGTTTATTGTGTGTGAACTTGTACGGAAACCTGTGTGCAATTGAGTACTTGTATAACTTAACTCGAAAACTGTCTGCATCATCAAAAGCTTGTCCTTTACCGATAATGATGTCATCCCAAATACTCGCCACACTTTGAATCGTTTGATCACAGGCTACGATTGTGTTGGTTGATGAATTGCCTATACTACAAGTCGAAAGACATTGTTAAAAATTATAGTCCGTAACTCAAGAAAAGAATTACTGAAGAAACACAATACATTTTAACATACTTACATGATCCCATTGTGAGTATCATATTGAAGTGCTACATCTTTTTCAGCATTTGACACATAAATGTGCCCAAAATCATCATTCATGTGTAGAAATGAATGGAAATCTGTATCGTCTTTCATTAGAATAAGTTGTTTGTAGTCATATTTCACAGTAAAATGCATCAACTTTTCCATGGGATCGAGAGCTAGCTTCTCGTATACTGTGGTTACAAATTCTCCAAAAGTCATTCCACTTGACAAATTAAGGGAATTAGTTATTCCCCCAATATATGTGACCGAACCATCTGGAGAAATACTATTTTCGCCACCCCAATGACAAAAGCAAAAGAGGTTTTTTTCCATTCCAAATGTAATCTGCATATATTCATTGGTCAATAAATGTGCTCATTGAGGAATTTCATCGAACACATTAAGTATCAATCATAACTTTTCCCTATTAATTTATCAAATACTAAAAAACACCAGAGCAATACATATTCAACTAAAACTGAAGCAAAAAACGTAAGTTTTTACTACCGCACAACCATCTTGTAAATTGAGACAAAATTATAAATATCAATAAGTAAAACCTGGATTCGTAATCAAAAAGATAAAAGAATACTCCAAAAGACCCAAACAATACAAAAAAGAGTTACCTGAAAATTATTGAGATGTGGAGGCACGTAGAACTACTAGGAGATTAATTATGCATATCAATGGGGTGGCCTCAATGCATATCACGGTTCTGTCTTTTAAGAACCTGGAGCAGATTCTTGATCACCTTTAATAAATAGCGGGGTATAATTGTCCATTTACTATTTAAAAATATTACTAAGATTTAATTAAATAATCACTACCCTTTTTAGAAATTATGAAAAAGTTACACCCTACTTAACAATTAGAAGTGTTCCACTACCCTTAATGCCAATTTTCCCATCTCCAAAATGTAGTATGAAATTCTAAGATGTAGTATGAAATTTTTGTTCATCTCCAAGAGATACTACATTTTGCATATCTTACATTTATTGTCATCAATATTATTAATATTTTTATTTTACTTTCTAGCCTTTTTGTCTTGAACATTACATATTTTATTACTTTTTAACTTTCTAGCATTGAAGATGAGAGGAGAGAGAAAGAAATTTAACTTAAAAATGGAAAATTTGTCATAATCAATGAGATAGCATTAAATTTTTAATCCTCCAAATTTTGTTTCTCTCTCTACACATATAGATGATGAGTTTCTCTTATTACCCCAAATCTACATTTTGTAGTAGCACATGTAGTATCTCTTGGAGCTTAAAAATGGGGTAAAATGTCAAATTTCCTCCAAAATCTACAAAATGTAGTAACTCTTGGACTTGCTCTAAGGACTTTTCTACAAAATTTAACCAATATTTCATCCTTTTTCCCAATTCCAAACCCTCCTCGCTGGAAATTGTTTCACCGGTCTTTTCCGAGGCATGGCCGGTCACATCGGTGATGAAATCCACAATCAGAAGTCAGGAGCGAAGTGGTAGCGATCGAGCGATCGACCTCACTTCTGTAATGGTTATTCTTTTGTTGGATAGGGACCATTACATTTCAGGGCTTCTGTTGGCTTTACTGTGCGCCCCATACCAGGTGGGAATGGAGTAATATCCATCATATCTGATAAGTTATAAATACTCTGGTTGATGTTGAATTTGAGTCTTCTTTTATTATATGTATACAATGCAAGTTATAGTTTTTGCACATATATGACCGCTCGAGGGAATGAGCTTGATGCAAGTTTATAATCTAGAGAATTTTTCATTTATATTGCATTAGCATAAGCAGTAATTTCCCTCCAGATTAAAATAAAAAATAAAAAATAAAAAATCATAAGACGCAGCAGGCAGAAACAAGATAGTGTGTTCATTGTGGAATGAGGCATGGTTTATATGTTGTATTCGTTAAGCTTATTTAGCTAGAAAATCATAAATTCCGGTCTCTTAAAATAGTGTGGGTTAGTTAGAGCAAGTCCAACAGCTTCCCTACAAGATTTTTCAAGATATAGTACTACATCCTCATATTTCCTATCATTTTTTTCATCAACTCCAACAGCTTCCCTAGTGTGGGGATTAAAATTTAATTCATGTGCATTAAATTTCAGTATTTAATCTCTTTATTTTTGTTTTTTCACCATTCAAATATATTTTGAAATCTTAATATATTAAATTATGAATGATAAAATAAATGTGAAAATTATATATTATTAATATGTACATCACAACGAATATAACAAGATCTCACATGACAATACTCAAATTTTTATGCACATGTAAACATAGTCATGTATGATCTTGTTTTGTTCGTCATAATATGAAATTTTATAATATATATTTCTTATAATTTTTTATTATATATGATTAAAGATATTTACATTTGAAATAGTAAAAGTAATTTAAGACAAACATTTGGGAGAAAATAGTAAAGAGTAAATGCAAAGCATTAAATTTTGCTTCCCCAAATTTTCTTTTCTCTCTCTATAGATTTGGGGAAGCAACATGAGAATTTCTTCAAAATCCCCAAGTTGGGGAATCAGATAGGGAAGTTGTTGGAGCTGAAAAATGGCTCATATTTCCTAAATTTATTAAAATTCCCCAAGTTGGGGAAGCTGTTGGACTTGCTCTTAGTCATCCAACTCAGTGTGTAATGACTAATGAGAGGAGAATAGTATAAAGATGTTTGTGGATTTTGTGTTGCAAAGAGATGGAAGTAATAATAGTGTGTACCTGACAAGTTGATGCAATGAATATTGAAACTTGCCAAGAAAATTAGCTCTATCTTGTTTTTATACAAACGATAGCAATAGATGAGGCTTAGAATTTTCAGCATGAAAAAACAAAATCTTGTTTTTATGCAAACGATAGTAATAGATGTGGCTTAGAATTTTCAGCATGAAAAAACAAAATCTTGTTTTTATGCAAACGATAGTAATAGATGTGGCTTAGAATTTTCAGCATGAAAAAACAAATTCCTGCCATCTATACGTAAATTTGAGAATCCGCACGTAGCGCCAATTGTTTGATAGACAGTGCCAATTCCCTATCAAATGGAGAGGGAGTAATTAAGATTGATGGAATTAAATTCAGATTGAATACAAATGCAACTGAAAACTTGGCAGAGCTTCTTCTTATCTTTTCAAAACCAATAACTAATAAGCTGATCTTTTTCTTCAGCCTATACTTTTCTGTAATCCTTTTGCTATAATATCTTACAAACATGGCTTCCTCCTCCCTTATTATAACTAGTATTACTTCTACCTTGGTGGCTATTGGTTGGCACTCTAATCTTCATGAGCTTAGAATTGGGCTAATGAATCTGAAGGTACTTGTAGTTTGTTCAAGATCGTTGTGTTCTAAAGTTGATGCAGGTCTGTTTTCGAGAATTGTAGCCACTATTCAACGAATAGACATTCAATATCTCAGGCAAGAGGTCTGCTTGTTAGTCAAAGAGCTAGATGATATATTGACGAAGAGCCGTGGTCCTACTCTTCTGAAGGTGGATGACGTTGTTGGGATCGTTGATTCAATTATTGACAGTGCACAGGATTTTCTAGCTTTGGTGCGACGTATTTTGATTGTCAACAATTCTAGAGATGCTCTCAAAGGAGGAGAAGCCATGGATGCCTGGAAAGTTCAGTTGACATTCTTGAAACATTTTCTTGTCTTTGCCACTTGGACTGGTGTTAAACGAAAGCAATTCGGCCATTTATCATCAGTGCAGCACGTGTCTTCATCTGTGTGCATTGTCCTGAATAGTTGGAGGATTAATTACGGAGATAATTAATTCAGTTATTTAAGTGATCGGAATGTTTAGTTGGAAACCGCTTTCGATCGGCTAGCATCAATGGTATTGATCTCGCAGCTTATTATAACTGAACCTATAGGGTCACACACTAAGCATGAAATTGGACAAAGTAATTATCTAATTAGACTTGGACTCTAATAGTAATTAAATGGGAATTAAGTCTTATTGGGCTAGGCCCATATTGAATAAGACTAGGATTAGGTTTATGAGGATTCTGTTTATTCTGTATATATAGACTTCTACATGAATAAACAGATACACACAATCATACGTATAGCTCATGTGTTGAGCGCCTCAGAACAAATAAACCTACCATTCTCATATACAAACCTCATTGTCAAGAGAAGAACAAAGACTAGGTCTTTGGTTGCTGATCGATGTTCTAAGCTAACAGCGGTGAGGCGGTCTGATCGTGCTGTGTGGATACGTATAGAGGGATCACACTTGGGATTCTCGTCTCCGTATTTAATTGGATCATCTGACTAAATCCGATAGTACAACACGCTTCAAGAGGTAAGGCTAAACCCTAATTTAGATTCATACTAAGTACATGCATGAGATCCGGGATTAGATAATTGATGTTTCCGCTAAGTTAGACTTAATCAATTCCCTACAGTGGTATCAGAGCCTCTTGTATGTTTTAGTTTGATCTAGAATTTATGTAGATAGGATTTGCATAAATTGATGTTTAGGTTAATTGTTCATATTTTATTAAAATAAATCATTGGATGATTTTATTTGGTTTAACCACTCAAATTAATTTTCGTAAGTACTGTTCATCCCGAAAGTACTGTTCATCGTGCCACTATTCATGTCGACATTACTGTTCATCGACGTTACTGTAGCTGATTCGCGGCGGCGGCTTTTAGGGTTCCGCCCGTGAATAGTGACGGACAAGAGGGTTTCTTTTGCAAGATGGTGGCTGGGCCACTAGACTTCTTAATTAGACCCAAATGGCTTATGGGCTGGTTTGCTTTTTCGGCCCAGCTGAAGCCATCAAGCCTTTTCTGGTTGGACCAGCTTGCTCTGGTTAGACTGGAGCTGATCAGACCGGGTCTGATTTGGATTGATTCTAATATGAACCGGATCAGATGGTTAAATAGTGAATTTATTTTATTTTTGAAATAATTAAATTCTGAATTTGAGTGGGAGTAATTTTGACTTTGGAAGTGCAAAATTATTTTATGAACATGTACATTTCTTTAATTAAGGCATTGGATGCGCTTAATTTTTGAAATTTAATTAAGATTAGTAGTAAATAATTAAATTTAATAATTTTAGAAATTGTTTAATTTAATTATCTTGGTACATTTAGTACTTTATTAATTTAGAATTATTAAAGTATGGCTGAAATAATAATTGATGTTAATAATTCTAGAAATTATTTGGATTAATTATTTGGTATGGAGAATTACATAGGTAATTATGTGATAATAAATTACTCTAATAATTTAGAATTATTAAGGTAATAATGAGGTTAATAATTTGGGAAATAATTAATCTTTTTGCATGATAAATTGTTTGTTTCAGTTATTATGCATGTTAGATCATTCTCTTTAGAAGTGAATAGTCAGAATATATGAATTGGATTCAGTGTTTGCTGTATCACTTATGTGCATTTATTTATTGCTTTATATGATAAATGCATATGAATGGTTTATGTGTGTGGAATGATTATGGAATAGTTCACTAATAATCAAACCCACATAATGAACCTAAGTCCCAAAGTAATAATGAGCTAAAATTTGTCTTTCCAAACAGATAACACCCATTTACCCTTTGATCACTGATGATAGGTTTCGCTAAAGCGATAGTATCGTCTATAATCTTGGGAGTAAAATGCGGGTAGACCTAGTGAAAGGGGTTTACATGTTAGTTTTGGTTTGCTCATCAATATCAGTGAGGGGTACTCAGATGTTGAGACAAAATCAGATGGATATTACATTGGATGTATCCCATCAACCAAGAGTAGTATTGGATACTATTAGCAATGGGATTGCTTACCTAAAATCAAAGGATTTAAGACAAGCTAAAGCATGCTTAATTCCTTGTGATTTTGAGGGTCTTGGAATCATTTTATTCACGGGACAATTGGATTTGAATAAAATGTGTAGATAACTTGTTTGATTGCATGTATTTTTCTTGCTTGTTATTTACTTATTTAAATGGTTTTTTATTGCATTTTATTTATATTGTAGTAATCATGTATGACAACAAACAACAACTCTTCTTATCTGTGTTCAAACCTTTGGAATGTTGAATTGAACGGCAGATTCTTGGCAAATGAACTTCGGGATTAGTTCTATTGCAAGAAAAGAAAGAGGTATTCGTTGATATTCAAATCATTGATGTCAAATGTCTTGTGTTGTATAGTATGTGTCCAAAATTGCTAGGCAAGTTTTGATCATAGATACTTACAACATCAACATGGAGCTCAGGAGCAGTCCATGGTTGAGAGGTTTGAGGCCTTAAGATTATTCTTAATTGTAAAGTTAAGAAAAGAAACAAGTTAAATCTCATGTTTTGAAAAATGATTGGATTATTTAATAATATGGAGATACTCGGTTTTCCTATGGCTGATAGTTAGCCAGTGACATCATTCATTTCATTGATGGTTTAGAACCATTTTAATTGAAATAAGAAGACTTTGACTAAGTTGCATGGGATGCTTAAAATGCTAAGTAAAGTGTCTAAATTGATACAAGAACGAGGTTCTATTGGTTCAATAAGGGAAATGGTTTGAATATAACATGGAAGAATGAAGAAGTGGGATAGGACAAGGGCAAGCATAGTGCTGATGTGCCTAAGTTCCTAACGCTTCTATTGCAATGGGAAATGTATTGCCTTTAGTTCTTAGAGGACAAAGAGATTGGCGAGTAATTTACAATTGCATTTATTTACGTTGTAGACAATCTCTACGATAACTCTACTAATTGGTATTAGATATCATATGGTTCTCACAATTTTAGAAAATGTGGAGAAACCAAAGTAGGAGTTTAGTTAATGAGATGTCAACCTACTCAAAAGTAATGAAGCAAGAGTTGTTGCATTGACCATAAGAGTTTATGGTTTATCTATGCCTTTAGGGTTTTCACTGGATCATATAAAGGTTATTTGGATCCAAGTGTTACAACAACACAATCAATTTCTACACCTCCTATATTGGACATGGAAATGTATTATCATAAAAAGGACAATGGTTGTTCAATTTTATGCATTGTGTTGGAGTTTTGCAAATTAGACACGAGTCTTTATTTGCTAGATATAGATAAACAAGTTTGTAACGTAAAAAACAAAATGGCTTAAAACGAATGATTCGAATTCGACCTCATAAATTGTCGATTATGCCACTAATATTGAGCACTCATAGTAACTCGAGTGGGAGGGTTCTGTGAAATCGTTTGACTTGGAGTCATTTGGTATGTGTATATATTGTGATGGTAAAATGACAAAATTACCCTTCATAGTGTCGGGTAATGGAACATGAAATTTATTGGTTTTATTAACAAATGGTTATGTAGACAAATGAGTTTAATTCCATGAGGTGAATCACTTCATTAACTTTGCCGGTGACTTAAGTGGATATGGTTGTCTACTCGAGAAAGACAAGTTTGAATCCTTTAAGAAATTTAAGGAGTTCAGAAATGAAGTTTAGAATCAACTTGACAAGATAATTGAAATCCTTCGATTGGATTGAGGCGTTGGATACTTGAGTCAAGAGTTTGTTGACCATCTGACAAGAAAGAAATAATCATGTTGGATATGATTTTTCATGATGGGTCAAGCCAATCTTCCAGGAAAATACTTCTATAAGGCAGTGTTCACACTGAACAAGGCAATCTTCCAAGAAAATACTTCTATAAGGCAGTGTTCACACTGAACAAAGCATTGTCAAAAGCTGAAGGAAAGACATCATATGGGATATGAGTAGGAATGGTTCCTTAAATGTCTTTTCTCATTAGATTTGGGGTTGCGAAGTACATGTGAAACATTGTTTGCATTAAACTTGCACCAAGTCTAATAATTGTCTCTTTATGGAAATGTGACAATGGGGGTACTTCTACAAACATTTTGAGAACTATGAGATGTTTCTCAAGAATGTGTCCTTTTGGAGAAGTATCATCTTTCCAAAATGACAAGTGGGAGAAATTTAGACCTCGATAGCATTCGAGGTGAGCAACAATCAGAACCGAGAAACATCGATCCCTTCTTTAGACGTGGTGAAGATGAATGCGGTAAAGTCTTAGAGACTGCTGAAGTTACTCATGCCCCATGTAAGTCAATGAGATGTAGTGTTCAGACAAAAAGTACATTTATGTCCCTACGACTGAAACTATGAAATCACATTTTTAGAAAATGGTGAACCTATGTGACTTACATTAAAACTTTGACAAGCGCTAACTCCACAAAGTGGTTGAAGACCATGAAATTTGGAATAGATATTTTGTATTAAATCAAGTTTGGAATTTGATTGAAAGGGTATAAACAAGTCTACAATGTAGATTGTGATGTGACCTTTCTCCAGTTGGAATACTTAACTCTATCCGGATATACTAGAAAAATTAGCTCAGTGCGATTTTGAGTTCTACTAGGTAGAGATCAAAATTGGCTTCCTTGATTGGATTTTGGAAGGAGATGTGTATTTTATACAATCTCGGAGCTTTTATAATGCTAGGAAAGTATGCGAGTTTCAGATGTTCATTTATGGATTGAAGCGAGTATCATGGAGTTGGAAAATACATTTTGATGAAGCAATTTAGAGATTGGCGTTCAAAGAAATGTTATGGAATCTTGTATATACAAGAAGGTCAGTGGGAGCAAGATTGAATTTCTAGTCTTTTATGTCGATGACATTTATTGAAAATGACAATCCAAAACTGTAATCTATGGAGACTTAGTTTGGAAAGTATTTTGCAATAAACGACTTTGGAAATGTAGAGTGCAACTTACTGAGCAATGTTGTTGATTTTACAATAAAAACTGAGTGAATTGCTGCTTTGGAAGTTGCAAAGGGAATGTGATGGAAATTGATATTCATCACTAGGCTTGGTACTGTCCCGTCTTAGCTGATTTAATGGCACTCGATTGAGAATCGTAGAGTCATTACTTAAGCAAATATAAGCAATGGAATACCATAAGTCGAAATTCATACTCAGGATATTTCACATTCGTTGAGAGAATGGTGAAGTTATCATATGCAATGGAAATAATGGATTCGATCCATAATCTAAACCTCTTCCACAAATGTTGCATGTTGCCTAGGGCTCATACATTTGTGATAGGAATCAAGAACTTTGGATAGTGGCTGTGATTTCTATGATGTTCTAGTTATCACAGTATGGTGATTTTAGACATTGAAGATTGAACCGTTTATAATATTATGAAATTATTATTTCATATTCATTTAACTTGGTTTAGTGTTAAATGAAAGTCCAAAATCAATTTACATCTCCAAATAGGTTATCAAGAATATGTCTTGGATAATGAAACCCTATTTAGTGAACTGGAGTGTATGATTGATTATGTCCCTAGTCCAGGTCATTGAGAATGGACACTAATGACTAAAGAAGACTAGTTTGCAAGTTGATTCACAGTGCTGTTTCATGGGCTGAAGGACATGGGATGTCATGAACCGATTGCATGGATGCAAGTTGGGAACTTGTATTGGACTGACCCGCCATGAGAATACTTTAAGATATTTATAATGTTATAAGTATTTCTCATTGACTGTTGGAGCATATTCCTCATACCTGAGTAATTCAGTGTTTGCTTGCTTGTGGATTGATTGCTTTGAGAGTTTTCAAACGCCGTGCCGTGAAAGGAGGCTATAAAGACAGCTCTTGGGTGACATGAATCGAGTAGAGAAAACTTGGATGTACAAGAGTGAGATTGTCCTCTCATTTTATGAGATTGTTGTCTTATGGGCCTCTCGGAGAGTTGAGACTGCAAAATGCATGGCCGTGCTCAGATGGATTATGGATTAATCATCTGTCTTAACAGTTTTACTCGGGAATTCGAGAAACACATTTGAACTCAATAAGGATAACATGGGATCTTACCTTATGTTCGAATGAAGACATTAAGCGACAAAGGTATATGAATGCACACTTGTTCCAAAGGACAAGTGGGAGATTGTTGGAATAGTGTCCTTCGATCAATGTGCATTGTCCTGAATAGTTGGAGGATTAATTACGGAGATAATTAATTCAGTTATTTAAGTGATCGGAATGTTTAGCTGGAAACCGCTTTCGATCGGCTAGCATCAATGGTATTGATCTCGCAGCTTATTATAACTGAACCTATAGGGTCACACACTAAGCATGAAATTGGACAAAGTAATTATCTAATTAGACTTGGAGTCTAATAGTAATTAAATGGGAATTAAGTCTTATTGGGCTAGGCCCATATTGAATAAGACTAGGATTAGGTTTATGAGGATTCTGTTTATTCTGTATATATAGACTTCTACATGAATAAACAGATACACACAATCATACGTATAGCTCATGTGTTGAGCGCCTCAGAACAAATAAACCTACCATTCTCATATACAAACCTCATTGTCAAGAGAAGAACAAAGACTAGGTCTTTGGTTGCTGATCGATGTTCTAAGCTAACAGCGGTGAGGCGGTCTGATCGTGCTGTGTGGATACGTATAGAGGGATCACACTTGGGATTCTCGTCTCCGTATTTAATTGGATCATCTGACTAAATCCGATAGTAAAGCACGCTTCAAGAGGTAAGGCTAAACCCTAATTTAGATTCATACTAAGTACATGCATGAGATCCGGGATTAGATAATTGATGTTTCCGCTAAGTTAGACTTAATCAATTCCCTACAGTCCATTCACGCTGATGTACTCCATTTTCAGAACTCAGGGATATTCTGTCCTGCTGCGCATGTGTTGCTGTTCTTCTCCACTGGGACATCCACAGGGTACGTCCATAGCTTTTTTTATATGTCATCCATTATTCAGGTGTATAAAAATCTTCAAGTTTTGGATATGGGGCAGATTATATTGGATTTTGATATTCCAAGTGAAATAGAATGTCTTACTCGGTTGAAATACTTGTCTATTCAAAGCTATTTGGCTGTCATTCCCTCTTCCATAGGTAACCTCTCAAACCTGGAAACTTTCATAACTAAGTTTTGGTCCAATGAAGTTGCTTCATTGCCACCTTCTCTTTGGAACCTACATAAGTTGAAATATCTTCATATTGAGTGTAGAGGGAGAGATGATGGTTTTACTTTGCCCGATGAATATCTTGAAAACTCGCAGATGTTATTGGAGTTAGAAACCCTCTCTACTGTTTGTTTTTGTACTGATGGGAGCATGGAGAGGCAGATGAGAAAGTTTCCCAACATTCGAAAGCTGAGTTGCTGTATTCTTCCAGCTGGTTTGAAACATAATTTGGTTCCTGACTTTCTTTGTCAACTACAATCGCTTAGCATTGCAGGTAAGGGTAAACTTCAATGCCAATTTGGTTTCACTGAAAATCTTAGAAAAGTGAAGTTGAAGGGATTTGAGCTGTCAAGGGAAGACATTACCGTCATTGGGGGGTTTCCCAACCTCGAGGTTCTCAAGTTAGTGGAAATATACTATGAAGGGGGTATATTGGAGATGGGAGATGGGGAATTCTCAAAACTTAGATACTTGAAATTGCATGAATCGAGATACAGGAACTTAGAGAGGTGGATAGCTCCCGAGCTACCCAATTTGCAGAAGTTGATACTGGTTTCGTGTACGCGGTTGAAAGAGATTCCATCTTGTTTGGACTCTATTCCAACACTTGAGGAAATTGAGTTATCTAGTTCTTCTCCAACCGTGGAAAGTTTAGTAAGAGCCATTGAGGAAGCATATGAAGATTATGGGAATTCTATAAAGGTACAAATCACTCGGTGAAAGGAATCACGTCGGGAAAAGAAGATTGATCTCTATGTAATGTTAAGTGTGTGTTGTCATAGCTGTATATTTGATCTTATCAAATCCCCAATCAGTGATATAGTTACTGTATATAGAGTAGTTATATAGAGTAGTCTTATTCAATCCATCCAATTAGTGATGTAGTTGCTGTATATAGATTATTCATGTACTCTATTTTAACCGTGATAAACAGTGAATACAATCAACATTTTCCTCATCAATTCCCTTTGTTTATCAACATGGTATCAGAGCTTAATATCGATCCTCTTTTAATTTTTGATTAGCCAGAATTTGGCCGATCTTATTTTTCTCAATCAAAATCATCTTTGTTTAACGGCGGCCGCCGCCGAACTCACTACATAATTCCCTCCGTATCATATTCCCACTTTACCAAATAATTCCCATTGTCACATATTATTCCATGGCTTCTGGAAACAACACAAATTCACTTATTTTGGCTTCTTCTGACTCACAGACGGCCAATTTCCACTTTCCTAACCTGTCTATTAAATTGGACAGAAACAATTTCTCTCTCTGGCGATCCACAATCACGTCGGCTCTTGAAGCTTATGGCTTAGCAGATTTTCTCTCTGCCTCCACGCCGCCGCCACCGTCCACAGTCACCCTTGATGCCGTCCCGCCGACCAACCCAGATGATTCTTCCACTGGTACAGCTGCAAGTGTGGAGCCAAATCCTGCCTGGGCTGCATGGATAAAACGTGACAGGCTGGTACTCCTTTGGATTCGTTCCACGTTGTCAGCACCCCTCCTCGGTCTCGTCGCTAGAGCCACCACCACGGCTGAGGCATGGGGATTCTTGGCAGAACTTTTTTTGCCCACACGGATGCCCGCCAAATGCACCTCCGTACACAACTGCAGACTCTTCAAAAAGGTTCGCTTTCTGTCATGGATTATTTTGACTCCCTTTCGGATTGTATGATTATTATCCCCGATTTTGAATTTGTGGGTTATCTTATCCATGGGCTGGGGAATCAATTTGGCTCCCTTCGATCGGCTCTTTCAATTCGCACTGAACGTGTCACCTCCGACGAGTTGTTGGGGTTTCTACTCCAAGAAGAAGCTCGCCAGGAGGAGGAGCTCGTCACTTTGCCATCACCATCGATCAACGCTGCCTTCCGGTCGGCTGGTCAACGTAGGTCAACGCCAGTCAACGCTGGTCAACCATCGGTCAACGCCGGTCAACGGCCACCTTGTCAGATTTGCGACAGAACCGGTCACGATGCGAAGAACTGTTTTGGCCGATTTGATCTGAACAAGTTCCCTGCAACGAACCCTCAAGCAATTACTCGTTTCAAAGGTCTTAGTGGCAGGAAATCAGCTTTCACGGTCTCGGCTGCCAGTCCTTCTGATCTTGCTGATCCTTGGTACATCGACTCCGGCGCAAGTCATCATGTAACTGCAGACTTGGGCAACCTCACCATTCAGAATCAGTATAATGGTAATGATGGCATCACCGTCGCTGACGGTACTTCCCTTCCTATTACTCATTTTGGCAATTCTGTTCTTTCTGCTTCGCATGCTGTTAAACCCCTTAAACTTAATGATGTCTTGTGTGTTCCTAAAATTACTAAATCCTTACTTAGTGTTTCAAAGTTAACTCGTGACAATCCTGTCTTTGTTGAACTACACTCAGACCATTGCCTTGTTAAGACCTTGCAGGGGCAAATCATCCTAAAGGGAACCGTTGAGAATGACCTTTATTGCTTCCCATCGTCCCCTCGTTTGTCGCAGCCTTCTCATCCCAGAGCCTTTCTTGCGGAGCGTACTTCTCTTCGGTGTTGGCATCATCGATTGGCGCATCCCAACGAGACTGTTCTTCGTCGCTTAGTCTCTAGCTTTAATCTTTCAGTTTCTTGTAATAATCTAGACTCGGTTTGTGGCTCTTGTCAACTTGGTAAGAGTCATCGTTTACCTCTGTCTAGTCGTGATACTGTTTCTTTGAAACCTTTTGATTTAATTCATTCTGATGTTTGGGGACCATCATCTGAGTTATCCACCTCTGGTTGTCGCTACTATGTCAGTTTTATTGATGACTGCACCAAATTTACTTGGCTATACTTCCTATCCAACAAATCTCAAGTTTACTCCACCGTTGAGCTTTTTCTAAAACTGGTCCAAACCCAATTTTCCACTCAGGTCAAAGCCTTCCAATCTGACTGGGGAGGTGAATATCGCAATGTCTCTACACTCCTCACTTCTCATGGAATTCACCATCAGCTTTCCTGTCCATATACCCCTGAGCAAAATGGGTCTGCTGAGTGCCGTAATCGCACTATTGTAGAGAAAGGCCTTTCACTCCTTGCCCATTCTCGCCTTCCTATCAAATTCTGGGAACAAGCTTTCCACACAGCCACATATCTCATCAACCGTACAATCACCCCAACTTTATCTCATAAATCCCCATATCAATGCCTCTATGACAAAATCCCTAACTACAGTCTTCTTTGCTCGTTTGGCTGCCTCTGTTATCCATTCCTTCGCCCATACACTGCCAACAAACTTGAGTATCGTTCCCTCCCTTGCATCTTCATTGGCTACAGCTCTAAACACAAAGGCTACTTATGTCTCCATATTCCTACATCTCGTACATACATCTCTACACACGTTGTCTTTGACGAATCCAGTTTTCCTTACCCAGATATGATATCTACCGATACCACCCCACCTCCTCTTTCCACTTGTATTATTCCTATTCCCACAGACTCTGATATCTCTCTAGACACCTCTCATACTCCCCTCACTTCTCCCTCACCTGAATCTCCTTCTTCCACTCCACCATCTCCTGCCTCGTCCTCTGATCCGCCTTCCTCAAATTCCTCACATGTCTCGACCCCTCCATCACCTGACTCGGGGTCTAGTTCAGCGACATCTTCCACACCCTCACCGTCCTCAGATATATCTCCATACCCTGATGCTCCTACCTGGTACCGTCCAGCTGACCAGTCTACTCATACTCTGACCACTCGTTCTGCCACTAACTCTCTCAAACCAAAGGTTCATCTTTCCACCAAATATCCTCTTCCCACTGCTCTCACTGCCTCTCTTGAACCAAAGCTTTTCCATCAAGCCTCTAAAGATCCCAACTGGCAGCATGCGATGCAAACTGAATATGATGCTTTGATGACTAATCGGACTTGGGACTTAGTTCCTCGTCCAGTAACTGCTAATGTTGTTGGTTGCAAGTGGGTTTACAGGATCAAGAGGAAATCTGATGGGTCCATTGAGCGCTACAAAGCGCGCCTTGTCGCGAAAGGTTTTCATCAGGAGGCAGGTGTCGACTACTTTGACACTTTCAGCCCAGTGGTCAAGCCTACTACTATTCGCCTGGTCCTTAGTTTGGCGGTCTCTGCCGGTTGGCCTCTTCGCCAGGTGGATGTCAACAATGCCTTTCTTCATGGTGACCTCTCTGAGACAGTGTTTATGGATCAGCCGCAGGGTTTTGTTTCTTCAGACAAACCATCTCATGTGTGTCGACTTCGAAAGGCTCTTTACGGCTTGAAACAGGCTCCTCGGGCTTGGTTTCAAAAGCTGACTACTTCTCTTGTTTAGCTCGGTTTCCATGCTTGTATATCTGATCCCTCCTTGTTTGTCAAGACTTCTGGGTCTCATGTTGTGTATGTTCTGGTTTATGTTGATGACCTTGTGATCACGGGTTCTCATGTCGAGTTCATTGATGAGTTTGTTCGCCTCCTTCACCGTGACTTTGCCCTCAAGGATCTTGGACCACTTCACTACTTCTTGGGCATTGAGATCTCTCGTGAGGGCTCTTCTCTTCAGCTTTCTCAGCAGAAGTTCATTTGCGACATCTTGGAGCGGAGTGACATGTCTGGTGCTCGACCTATCTGTTCACCCGCTGAACCAGGCTCACGTCTTGTTGCAGCTGGAAAGCCTTTGACCGACCCATCTCTCTATCGCAGTGTTGTTGGGGCTCTACAGTATGCCACAATCTCCCGCCCTGAGATCTCCTATGCTGTCAACAGGGTTTGTCAGTTCATGCATGCCCCTACTGAGACCCACTGGTGTGCTGTTAAGCGGATTCTGCGGTACCTCAAAGGCACTCTCTCTTCCGGGTTGACTCTTCGAAAGGCTCAGGACTCTCGTTTGGTGGCTTACTCTGATGCTGGTTGGGCGTCGGATCCTGATGATTGTCGTTCACAGCATGGTTTCGCCATCTACTTTGGTGGCAACCTTATCAGCTGGTCTTCTCGAAAGCAGAAGGTTGTTGCTCGATCTAGCACTGAGGCAGAGTACCGAGCAATTGCATTTGCTTCTGCTGAGCTTATCTGGCATCAGCAGCTCCTTCAGGAAATGCATGTCTCTTTACAATTACCTCCCATCCTTCTTTGTGACAATCTCAGTGCTACCTTTCTTGCGGCCAATCCAGTATTTCATCAACGATCCAAGCATATCAAGATTGACTATCATTTTGTTCGGGAACAAGTTGCCTCCGGTGATCTTGTGGTTCGGCATGTTCGGGCTCTTGATCAAATCGCTGACATCTTCACTAAGGCGGTGGGTAATCATCACTTCATCACTCTACGATCCAAGCTTCATGTCCTACCTCGGTCATGAACTTGTGGGGGGGTGTTAAGTGTGTGTTGTCATAGCTGTATATTTGATCTTATAAAATCCCCAATCAGTGATATAGTTACTGTATATAGAGTAGTTATATAGAGTAGTCTTATTCAATCCATCCAATTAGTGATGTAGTTGCTGTATATAGATTATTCATGTACTCTATTTTAACCGTGATAAACAGTGAATACAATCAACATTTTCCTCATCAATTCCCTTTGTTTATCAACATGTAACAATGGCTTTCTTATTTGTTCTGTTATTCTTTGGGGTGAAATCTCCTACTCTCTGGACCAGCTAGATCTGCACTCTTTATGGTCAATTTTGTCGGAGCATGTTTGACCGTAAATTTCAATTGGTATATGTTTTATAATAGTATCCCGCGAGGTATTGTTGCTCTAATTCTAAACTATAAAAAATTTAGACCAGATTAATACATGAAAATAAAGTTATTAATGGTCAAACATGTTCCGACAAAGTTGACTTTAAAGAGTGCAGATCTAGCTGGTCCAGAGGGAGTACTGTAAATTAGGAGTAAGAGCCATATGTTTGTCAAATTAATTACTGGTGATTACCTTACAAATGCAACTTTTGTGGATGTCTGCACTGATTGTATACATTCATTTTTCCACCTCCTGCTCTTGGTTTTAGAAAAAAAAAACTGTATATCATCACCGCCCTCAATGACGAATTTAAAGCATGTTAAAAGAGTGATGATCACAAAATGTTGAATGTTTTATCTGAGAACTGAACTAAAAATTTGCTATTCAACTATATTTTTGAGTGTTGAAAAGTCTCAGACCAAATTCTTGTGTAGTCTAAAAGTCCAAAATGTCAGCTTTCATCGTTCACTTTTGGATAAAAAGATGAAACAAGTACATTTGCCATTTGAAGAGTTTGACTAGGCTTCAAGGATTATAATCAAAAGATAGTAGTAGGCCTTTTTATGGTGAAACAGTGAGTCAAATTGGCTCATAAGATTTGGTAAGATAATTTCAACTTAAGAAAAAAAAAAGTTTCAGCTTTTATAATAAAATGTTTTGATAGTACATCAAAGACAAAAATATTAATATCCCAACCTTAAGTTTTATTTTTCAAAATATTAATATTTACTGAAAAGAGGAGGGCCCTAAAGTTTCCATTTGAATAAAAAATATATAACTTTCCCCATTCGGACACTCTGTTGACTGGTCTGGATTCTGGATTACCACACAGTTGGCTGAGCTAACCAACAATGGCGACTTCCGTGAACAGAATCAAGCTGGGTTCCCAAGGTCTCGAGGTTTCAGCGCAGGGCCTGGGTTGCATGAGCATGTCATGGAGCTTCGGTCCCCCGAAACCAGAGGAGGAAATGATCAAACTCATCCACCACGCTTTCGACAACGGCATCACCTTTCTCGACACCTCCGATGTTTATGGCCCGCACACCAATGAAATTCTGATCTCCAAGGTACTTGTTTTCTTCTTTCATTCGATTCATCAAAAGATTGGATTTTTCCATGTAGTGAATTTGTAGGTTTTGATGTTCGATGATTTCCAGGCACTGAAAGGTGTGCCAAGAGAAAAGGTCCAGATTGCTACTAAATTTGGTTGCACAATCGTGGACTGGAAGATGGAAGTCCGCGGTGATCCTGATTATGTGAGGAAATGCTGCGAGGCTAGTTTGAAGCGTTTAGAAATTGATTACATTGATCTCTATTATGTTCATCGAATTGATACTAAAGTACCTATTGAAATCACGGTAATTGTTTTGAATTCAATTTATGTTCTTGGCTGGCTAATTGGATATTATATATTGGAGTAGTTTTCCTAAAGCTTTTACCAAACTTGTTCTAGATTGGGGCTCTGAAGGAACTGGTTGAGGAGGGAAAGATCAAGTACATTGGTTTATCGGAAGCCTCGGCCGAAACTGTTAGGAGGGCTCATGCTGTTCATCCCATAACAGCAGTTCAGCTTGAATGGTCCTTGATGGCTAGAGATGCCGAGGAAGAACTTATTCCAACTTGCCGGTCAGTTAGTTGTTTGTGGTGTTTGTCTATAAATGTATGTATGTATCTATTTAGATGATGGCCTCATGAAAATTATATACTGGTGCAGAGAACTTGGCATTGGAATAGTTGCTTATAGTCCTATCGGTAAAGGGTTCTTTGGTTCTGGTAGCAAGCTGATTGAAAACTTGAAGGATGATGATTTTCGCAAGGTATGGCCTTTTACTTTCAGTAATTCATGACCTCTGCATAGTATTTAATTTGAACCTCAGCATCAAGTTTTGATTCTGTTTTTCAATAGATTTTTTATCAAATTGGCTGATTTCTATGTCATCTCTAATTTTGAATATCCAAGACATTTTACACGAAACTAGTAATACATTATACATACATTAGTGTGTTCTTAAATTTAGTTGGTGATGAACTATATATTGCTTTTTTATGCTACTGCCTTCGTAGACTATCCCGAAGTTCCAAGGAGAGAACATTGTGCAGAACAACAAGCTCTATGAGCAGGTTGCTGCATTGGCTGAAAGGAAGGGCTGCACTACGCCCCAACTAGCGTTGGCATGGGTTCATCATCAAGGGAATGATGTGTGTCCGATTCCTGGAACCACTAAGATTGAAAATCTGGAGAGCAACATTAAGGCGTTATCTGTGAAGTTGTCATCAGAGGAGATTTCTGAGCTCGAGTCTATTGCTGTTGCTTTTAAGGGTGATCGGTATTCACCCGAGTACATGGCGAGCACCTTCAAGTATGGAAATACTCCTCCCCTGTCATCGTGGAGCGCGCCTTCTGTTTGATTTTCGCTTTTCACATCCTATGCCAGAGACTAAGTTTGTTTTGGAATACTAATGTTTTACTTCGTGATTTGATGCTGATGAAGTATGCTGCCTTTGAAACACATTATTGCTCTTACCCGCACATCACTTGTTGAATATATATTTGGAAAAACTCTACATAAGAGTTCATCATGTTTTTGTTTCCATTTATTTTACCTTTATTACAGTGACCTTCTGCCCGAAATTGAGAACGTGGAGAGTACTTGTACTGGTATAATTTCACTAAAATTTCTGAGTGTTGCTTGCGTGTTCTCCTAAGTGCAGTATGAGTATAATTAAAATATTTTACTTTTTCGCTCAAAGTATAAGTATAAACTTTTTCGTATGAGTATATGGCCCTGTTTGCCAGAACTTATCTGTAGATCAGTTCAGTGAAAATGTAATTTGATGAAATTCAGGTTAATTCAATCATGCTGATTCCATTTTTCAATACATCAATTTTTACTTCAGTTCAATAAAAATGTAATTTGATGAAATTCAGGTTAATTTAGTCATGCTGATTACATTTTTCAATATATCAATTTTTACTTCAGTTCAGGACATCAAGAAATAACCTTTAGCAAACATGGCCTTATAGAGCTCAAAATATTTTAAACCTTTTCGCAAAATCAAAAAGAATCCTAAAAGTTAAATGATATACACTGGAATAACTAAAGTTCAGATTCTTTTAATTTTATTTACTTTGAACTGGATTTACATACATATTGTTTAGATGCTACACTAGATCTGGAATGTGGGTATTGGATTTTGCTTCGATGTGAATTTGTACGAAATCACAGTAATATACCAAAGATTAGGAATAATCAAGGAAATTGACTAAAAGGTCAAGCAAAATGAGTAAAAGATCAAATTAACTGAAAGATCAAGGTTAAAAATGAATGTTAAAGGGAACTGACTAAAAAAACAATCAAACTAACTAAAACATCAAACAAAAACATAAAATGATCATTCTTTTGGCCATTGGTCTCCACAAGAACAAGTCTCACCTAAAATTCTCTCAAACTTAAATTATGTAA
Source organism: Cruciata laevipes (assembly GCA_963678965.1). Taxonomy (NCBI): domain Eukaryota; kingdom Viridiplantae; phylum Streptophyta; class Magnoliopsida; order Gentianales; family Rubiaceae; genus Cruciata; species Cruciata laevipes. The sequence continues at coordinate 14,225,175 of OY787635.1, forward strand.
AAACAAACTATCACCTTCCTATTAGATTTGTGACTAATTTTAGTGATAAAATTACATTTTTAGGTATAGTGATCTAAAAATAAAAGTTTTACATAAAACCTTACGAATATCTATGAGAAAGTGATGCCAGGTAAACAGTCTCTGCCGGAACTAGTTGGATGCGATCTACGGTGGTGGTGAAGAGGTGGAGGATAGTGAGGAGGGGATCCAAAAATTCACTATTCTTTAAAAAAAATGTTTGTTGCATGGAAAGTTCCTTATAAACATTTACAAAACAGATCTGACAAAAAAATATTTAAATTTTCTACCCCGTGAATGGTTGACTAACCCACTTTATTTTTCTCTCATTTCTGCATCTTTATGAGTATTCAAGTCTCAGTCAACTCTCAAGTGTAGCTCCGGTACAACATACTCCATTCATTCAGATCTAGTTCTACCCCAAATTACCCATCTCCCAAATACCTTTAATACTTGGTATACACACCAGCAAAACTCTCCGATAACCATGGCATTGACGGATGGATGGGTGCTGCGTGCTTCAGAAAGATTGATGTATGAATGGGCTATCTTGACATGGCTGTCCTGTCCATGAAGCAGTTAGGTTTAACAGGCTTGACGTTGTAAAGGTGTTCCTGCAACAAATTCCCGAGTTATTTCAGAAGAAATCAGTTGACCATTTTGATGCATTTAATTGCAGAGGTACTGTTTAGAGCTCGGCTCATAAGGAAGAAGAATGTTGAGAGTCCTCTTTATTTAGCGGTTGAAAAGGGACACGATGATATCGTTTGCATGATCCTGTCCTCCTCTTGTAAATCCATTTCTTTTCATGGTCCCGACGAAAATCTAACCGCTTTCCATGCTGCAGCTATCAGAAATTCTTCGGGTAATTTTCTTCTCCATCTTCTTGTTTGTGCCTTCCATGTTATTATAACTACTTCTTTGACGATCTGGGGCAGTTGACGAAGGCAATTGTTTTGTCTGTGATTCTTGTTGCCAGTTGCTTTGTAAATGCATTGCTGTGATCTCTTATTAGTCTTGTAGGAAATATATTAACAGTACAATAGAATAATTAAATATATATATATATATATATATATATATTATTGTTGACTATTATTGTTTGCAGAGAGCATAAAGATGATATCAAACAAAATCCCACTGAAAAGATTGGTGGGTGTGGAAGGATGGAGTCCACTACATTACGCTGCTAAGCTTGGCTACGATGAAATAGTGAGACTACTATTGTCCCTGGACGAATCCATGGGTTATGTTGTGGCAGGAAATGATGAAAGCAAAACTGCTCTTCACATAGCAGTAATCAACGGACATTTAGATGTGATGCGTGAAATCATAGAACAATGTCCTCAATCCTGGGAAATGGTTACTAGAAAAGACAAGAATATACTTCATCTGGCAATTGAGAATGAGCACAAACAAGTGGAGATCTTTCCAGAAGTGGGGTAAAATCAAAACACATTCAAATTCTAGGTTGAATATGTAGATGTTTGTAGTTGTAGGTGTTTCGCATTTGCCAAATGCGAAACAGGCATAGTTCGCATTTGGCAAATGCGAACTATGTTTGAATATTTTTATTTTTTTTTAAAGCTTAATGCTGAATGGCAGCCACGTTGGATTATAATTCGCATTTGGCAAATGCGAACTATCCTTTTTTTTTTTTTTTTATAAATTCGGTGCGACGTGGATTGTTTAATTTTTTTTTTTAAAAAAAAATTGGGTAGTTCGCATTTGGCATAAAAAAAAATGATAGTTCGCATTTGGCAAATGCGAACTACCTCTAATTCGCATTTGCCAAATGCGAATTATAATCCAGATAAAGCACAGCCAAACTTTCTTCTGGTTCAGAGACCAGATCTAATTTCAAAGCTTTTGCTCATCTCCTTATCAAAAACCAGATCTACAATCCGATTTGATTTTTCTCCCAAAATCTACAATCCATATTAAACCCCAAATGTTCCAAATATAATCCAAATCAAACCCCGAATCAAATAATATTGATCGGTTTAAGATTCGGTGATTATTGGGTGGCTCGGTTTTGGTTTTTTTGGACAATCAACGTGCAGCGGCGGCGGCGGATGGCAGCGGCGGTTCTTCAAAGGTAATTCAGTAATTGTGTTTGATGCCTAAAATAATTGTATGAATTAGTAGAATATGGGTGAAGTTTTTTTAAATTTTGGTTCTGATGATTCTAAGTTTATGCAGGTTTTGCTCCCCATTGGTTTAGTTCGTAGAGTGCTATTCTGAATTTTGGAGCTCACAGACAGATTTCTTAGCAAGTTTTGAAGCTTATAAACTCAAAGGTTACTTCTTAAATTGGCAATTTACTTTTGTGATTTTTTATATACATTTGTTAACTTAGTATTATTAATATGCTTATGAATTTATTCAAATGATTAGAAAATAGTAGTAAATAAAGTTCTAAAATTTGAATAAATCTAAGTGATTATGGTTGTGAATAAAAATTTGCTTATACTGTGGTATTTGATTTTTTGAATTAGTATGAGGCCGTTGATGATCAATTTGTACTGGGGTGGTCGAATTGTTTTTTATCCTGGTCATGGTGTCTGCTATGATCCACCTACTCCAAGGAACACAATTACAATTTGTCGAAGGCTAAACTATTCCGAATTGGTTGACCTGATTTATGCTGGGACCGAACTTCGTAGGGATGCGGTCAAGCTCACGGTGTTTTACCGGTACCCTGAAATTGTTGGGTCGAGCAAAATGTATTCTCCACTGAAGCTGCAAGATGATACTGGCGTGGAGACATTTTTTGAGGTTGTTGACCAATTATCATCAATTTTTGCTGATCTTTTCATAGAGACCGAGGCAGTATCTAGACATGAAACCCAATACTTCTTTACTTCATTGTTAAATGCCTTTCATCCTCCTAATCGCCCTAGTTCATCGAACTATCCACTTCATCCTCCCAATCGCCCTAGTTCATCGAACTATCCACTTCATCCATACCCTCAGCATCATACCCCTTCTACCCCTTCTATGATAACTGGCCAGTTTAGTCAATCCACCAGAATTGAAGAAGAGTTGTACGCCTCCCAATTTTCAAATGCATATGATGATTTTGGGGGTGATGAATTTGATGTGAGGGTCACTGGTGGCGGTGGCGGTAATGGTGGTAATGAAGATGGAGGTAATGGTGGTAATGAAGATGGAGGTAATGGTGGTGATGAAGATGGAGGTAATGGTGGTGATGAAGATGGAGCTAATGGTGGTGATGATGATGAAGATGATGACGACGACTACCATTGTGAAGAACATGAAGAAACTTCTGCTCCACCATCTTCCGATGAAGAGAGTGAGGAGGTTGAACCCGATTCATCTGATTCAGATTGTAATTCTGTAGATTCAGATGAAGATGCAGAAAATGATACTGATCTTGGCAATACGAACATTGGAGGTATGAGATTCGGGACATCTAGTAGTAACTCTAGGGTGTTGCATTTTTTGAGTGATATTGGAGATGACGATAATCCTGACCCAACTGATGATGGAGATATCGCAGGAGCCCCAATCTATAGTCGAGAAAATCTGTTGATTAAGTGTGGCATGCTTTTTGATAGCAAGGAAGAGTTGAAAAAGGCTGTCAGTTTTTGGGGTGAGCGCCACAATAGAGAGCATTATGTGACAGAAAGCAAGGCTAACACATGGGCTGCAAAATGCAAGTCAAAAGACAATTGTGGCTGGCATGTTCGTGCTGTTCTAAAAAGCACCCACCACATGTGGCAAATTACTAGATGGGTGAAGAAGCATACATGTGTTGGTATTAATCGATCTAGTTGTCATGCAAATTTGACATCTACAATGATTGCGGGTGAGATTCGACATCTTGTGGAAGACAATCCACTCCTAGCTGTGAAAACTATCTTGCAAGATGTAAAGGAAACCTTGGGCATGAACATTTCCTACACGAAAGCATGGTATGCGAGATTGAAAGCCATAGACATGATTTATGGTACTTGGGAGGAATCATTTGCGAAGTTGTCTACATACTTCCGTGAATTAAAACGCGCAAATCCTTCCACCGTTGTTCAGTGGAAATTTCATAGTGGTGGAGAGGTAAACCAAAAAAATTTTAAATATGTATTTTGGGCATTCCATCCTGCAGTGGAGGCTTCTTACAGCTGCAGGCCTGTGATCAGTGTTGATGGAACCTTTTTAAAAGGTTCTTATAGAGGGAAGCTGCTTGTGGCTGTGTCACATGATGCAAACGGTTATATATTGCCCATTGCTTTTGCCATTGTTGATGAGGAAACAACGGCAAGTTGGACTTGGTTTATGACCCAACTTCGGTTGTTTGTCGTGACAGATCGTCAACCTGTTTGTGTGATTTCTGATAAGCACGCTGGGCTTAAAAATGCCATGACCAATTTGCCTGAGTGGCAAGAACCAGTTGGATACCATCGCCTTTGTTTGAGACATCTCAAGAGTAACTATGGTAAAAGATTTGGTTCGAATGTTCATCAGAAAAATCTAGTATGGCTTATCGGTTCTGCAAAACAACAGCGTAAGGCAAAGGTGCATTTGAAGGAACTGAAGGGACTAAACCTTGAGGGATATAAATATTTACATAAATATCCCAATTAGTATTAGGTCTGCCGCGACGATTATGACTATGGATGTTCTTGAACTCGGCCTGTGAATGTAGTCTATTGACTGGTATATGTTGATGGAATCCGAATTGCCGGAGGACACGGTCAGGGCAATGTGGCTCAGCAACATGCCAACAAATGAGGTACACTGCAGACATCCATATATCACGACCAGCTGAACAGTAAGCAGGAATGGAATCCAAAACTTCCTGTGTATACGGTTGCCATATAAACTGAACACGTAAAATAATAACATTAGTATAGATAATGTAATATATATTATCAAAAGATAAATATTAAAGATATAAATAAAAAAATGTTGACCTGATTATGTTGCATGCTTCCCAATTGATCGCGATACGCAGCAAGAACGAACCTTGAAGTCTTGGATAAATCTAAGGTACCTTTCCACCTGTATGAATAAGAAAAGAAATCAATATCACATAGAGTGAATTAATATCAAAAATGATTAAAAAAACAAGACTCACTTATCTCCGTATCCATACTCATACACTGTAACCGGCTTCTCAACACGTGGACACAATGTTGGGATTCTCTCCCAAGCCCAAAGCTAATCACAAAAATAAATTAATGTTTTGTAACATAAAATTTTAGTAACCAAATATAAAATAATAAACAATATTTAAAATTATACCTGTAATAATACTTGAGCACCAGCAATGTCCTTTTTCTTGCACAAAGCACCATCACAAAGATTTCTATATAGTTGGGCAAGAACAGCTCCGCCCCAACTATACTGTGATACAGCATCAAAATCAAGCAACATGGGCAGATACAACAGTGGCACCGCACTACCACTGGTATCACACAGCAACAAACCACCAAGAAGTAACATAATAAAACACCTAGCTCGTTGCTGACTTGTTACTGGTGAAGTGTCTGGAGCTGGTGTATAAAGATGTGCAGCTAGGGTAGACAACAGAATTCGACCCTTTTGAATGGATTGTTCCGGCGGTGTGAACCCCAAAAAGTCATGAATCATGACTTGCCAGTCCTCTAATGTACGGGTCGTGTCTGTACCTGTCACAGGAAGGCCATCTAAAGGCAAACCCCAAAGCACTCCCACATCTTGCATCGTGACAGTTGCCTCACCAATAGGAAAGTGAAATGTATGTGTCTCTGGACGCCAACGCTCCACAAGGGCTGTGATAAGGGAGTGATCAACTTTAATATGACCAGAGCCTAACACACCATAAAAACCAGCCACCCTAATGTAATGTAACACCTCAGATGACAAGCGATGAACTATTCTCCACAACTCTCCGTCACACCTCCTAACTTGGAGGGTTTCATCAAGAACGCCATCATATACCTTCCTAGCACGATGCTCAGTATGCAAGAACAATACTTCCGTGGATAGTGGTCCAGGATTAACCATGGTAATATAGGTACTCAGACACCTATTTAAAAATATTTGTCAAACCTGAGAAGTAGATAAAATCTATAAATAAACTGCAGCAAATGGACACAAAACTACGTTTAAAGACTACTCTAAATGCAGAAATTGAAGTACTCCATATCATTTCTAACAAGACTGAAAGTTCACAAACAACAACATGGAAAATGCATAAAATTTAAGCAGTTCATTACGCAAAAATGTACACATACAACTATGATCAACTTTGCACCATTTTAACACACAACTAAGCATAATTTGCATTTGGCAAATGCGAACTATGAAAAAATCAAGTATTGTCCGCAATTAGGTAATGACAAAAGGGAGAAAAGACTACCGGGAATCGCCGCCGCTTCTACTGTCCGGAAAACGCTGATGCTACCGGAAAACACCACCACCGCCGACCGCTGGAAAAACGCCGCCCGCCGCCCGCCGCTCGCCGGAAATCCCCGCCTCCGCCGCTGGAATACCCTCGCCCCTCCCCGCCGCCGCCGCACGCCCGCTCGCCCGCTCGCCCGCTCGGCCCTCGCCCGCTCGCCCGCTCGGCCCTCGCCCGCTCGCCCGCTCGGCCCTCGCCCGCTCGCCCGCTGGGAAATCGCTCGGTGGCCGCTGGGAATTGCCAAATGCGAATCAGATCCAAAACGGATCTGATTTTTAGGTACTTAATAAAAAAATAAAATAATAAACTAGTTCGCATTTGCCAAATGCGAACTATCAGCTAATTCGCATTTGGCAAATGCGAATTAGCTATACACGTGGCCATATCCACGTGTTTTTGGATAAAAAAAAAAAAAAAAAAACTAGTTCGCATTTGGCAAATGCGAACTATCAGCTAATTCGCATTTGCCAAATGCGAAACACCTACAATTATAAACCAAAAAAAAAAAGCCCCATAAATTTCCTTTTTTTTTTTTTCCATCACAGAACAGTAAATTTTTCCAAACAAGTGCTAGAATGGATCTTACAATGTTCTTGGGCTTCTGAACTCATTAATAAAATAGATGTTGATGGCAATACTCCTGTTCATCTCTATGTCACAACCAGAAATTTGGAAGGATATAATCTCGTGAATCATCCTTGTGTGGATAGGAATGCCGTCAACAAGCGAGGCCCTGACTCCAATGGATTTGATACAGACGGCCAATCTCACAACAACACCGGTAAATATTTCAAGATTCACCACTAGGAAGACCCACCTCTAGCAGCTGTTATTTCTGGTGCGTATCGGCTGTTATCACAAACATCTAAACCGTTGTTAGTAGGTACCAGTGCTAGATAGGCCGTTGTATCAGCGGTTATTATTTGCGGGCCCGGTCAAGTAGTCCCACTTTCGTGACTGGACAATCAACTGAGCCTACTTAATTTGACTTCTGTTTTAGCTATTATTGACTTTCAAATAACCGCTGAAGTATATTTTAATGGGTTTACTATGTTGGATTGACGAAGAAGGAAGCCCAATAAAAAGCCCAGTTAATGCATGGTCCTGGTCCAACAAATGTTTCAGCGCTTGTAATAACCGCTGGTACCGGTTTTGAGGGGGAAATGAATATTTTGAATTTTGGGTCGAAATTTCGAATCCCGCTTAAATTTTGGTTTGAATTTTCAGTTCCCGCTAAAATTTGGATTTGAAATTTCGTACCGCTGAAGCATAATATTTGAATTTGTACCGTTGTTAGGTTTAGATAGATTTAAACAACTGAAACATATGTTTCTCCCTGTAAAAATAAGCTGCCCTGATTTTGGCAAACCCACTGCATTATATGCAGCTCAGTGTTCATTGGTACCATTCAATGCACAATATTAAACAGCCAAAGTGAACAATCTTCATCGTTTGCACTAAGTAGAAACACCAAATTCAAGCTACATAAAAATTCCAGAAACAAGCTACCAAATTCTAGCTAGATTATCATCCAAGACTACCAGCCTACCAAATTCTAGCTAGATTAACATCCAACATCAAAGTTACTTAATTGAAATACACATGGAAGGCTAGGCGTTGGCCCAAAAATGACCATTAACATCCCAGATACACAAAATAGGTCATCGAAGTAGCTATTCATAAAGATACAAGAACAATTACCAAATGTGGCTGTGTCATATATATAGGTAATTTCTGCCCCTGGTGGTGGAGGGTTTCGAACTCTTGGCCTTCTGTGTAGGTTCATGGCTCTGCAAGGTGGCGCTATTTTTTCCATGAGGAAAAGACCGAAGGTGTCAATGATGCCATCGATTGTGGATAGGGGGTAGGCACTGAAATCCTCAGGGAAAACCTTGAAATCATGAAAATCATTAATTTGGTTAATGATGGGTATTAATTCACATTCCTTATCAAACAAGACTACTTGTTGAAACTACAAACTGAGAATATGAATGACAACTTAAGAATTCTATAATTCAGACACATCTCTAAAGAACTTTAATAAAATGATACTGACCTCATGTAAATCAACCCCTGTATATAAGAGAGCAAGTTTCTCTAAGTACAACATACAGTAATAGCCACACTCCCAAAATCCATTTTGCTTCTTGTGCTGGTATACAAAATAATGATATAGATATTAATAAAATTAAATTAAAGGAACTGGATTTGAATAGAAACAAATATACAAGTAAAGCAAGAAGTATGAGTTAGAATCCAAATCTGTACTCACAAAAATATTGGTGAAGCTCCAATGGGTGTGGGAATTAGACGAGGCAAGCTTCGAACCTATTTCATAGTCATACTTCGCTGCAATACTATAGTTGGATAAAAAAAGGAAATTTTAAATAATATGATGAATATTGCAAGACACTGAGGAGATGAGAGATGGTGGAAAAATACCATAAGAGCAATTTATTGAGAAATGGTTTGTTGTTCTCTGATATTCCAGTTGCCTGTGGATCAATGCAGTATATTACTCTCTCCTCTGGAGCTATGACAACCAGAACCCAATGCTTACTAGAATAATGTAACACACCATATCAATGTGAGCAGATAGCATATTCAGTAGGAAAAAAATAAACTTGAGAAAAAAATGTACTTACTCTCTACACACAGGCAGCAAATATAATTTAGCCGGCTTCTCCTTCATGACCTCGATGATGGCCGATGGAACACATCTGAAGGAGTCCTCTTCTTTTTCTTGGCCGTTGAAGGTTGTGGTTGTGCTGAGGATCTGAACTCGGCCGTGGTCTTTCTGTGGCATCTACCCAACACCAAACTAGGAAAAACTCAATGTTAAAAAGAAAATGATCAGAAATTTAAGATGAGACTTTGGAGCTAATAATAATAAAAAAATATAAAGAAAAATATTACCTCCCCCACATATCTATCTACCATCCATTAATCCATTCCTTGTGATGTCTCTTATCAACGTTTCTAATCCAACGCAGCGCATGGTCCATATGGAGATTTAAGCTAGCAACTTGAGATCCAAAAATCGTGCAAACAAGTGGCACCTTGTAGGTGTCCAGCCTGTTAAGGCTCCCATTCATCTCGTCAAGCCAAGCTGACACTTGTTTCCTAATGCCGGGGATCGTCTTATGGTGATCAAAATTCTGAAAAAGATAAGTGTCCAAATCGACAACAATGTGAATAAGTCAGCGCATTTTTAAAATAGGAGAAATATGGAATAATATACGTTGAATAGAGGGTGTTTGTTGTTACCCAAAGCAAGTTGCCATCTGAGACGTGCGTTTGAGGAGTCAGTGGCATTGGTTCCGAATCTGAGTCTGACTCGGAATCACGTTCCTTCTCGGAAACCTCGTTGGATTCATACTGTTGGGGTTGCACCTCTGGGCCACTTCCCTTCTCGGACACCTCGTCGGATTCATATTGTCGGGCCTGGACCTCTGGTTGACTCTCTAAACTGGCATGGGAATGATCATCTTTGGGTTCCTGATAGGTCCTAGATATACTCTTATTTTGTAGCATTTGAAGATGTTGTACTTTTATAGTATACTTTTAGACCGAATCATTCATAATGGTTTGAAATTGAAGACATGCATTTCAACCTTGAATTGCACTTGCGATGGATTTGGATGATTTGAAGACCTTCTATAACCGTCCTGAAGAAGTTAGATACATTGAAGAACCGGTCGTAGAAGTGGCGTGAAGGCACACTCCCGCGGGCTGCGAAACCTCGGTCGCAAACCGCGAGGGTGTGTGTTGCTGTTTTGCGAGGACAAGACGCGCGGTCCGCGAAACCTCAGTCGCGTACCGCGGAAGCCGCAGACGCGCGGTCCGCGAAACCTCGGTCGCGGACCGCGGAAGCCGCAGACGCGGGGTCCGCGAAACCTCGATCGCGGACCGCGGAAACCGCAGACGCGCGGTCCGCGAAACCTCGGTCGCAGACCGCGGAAACCGCGGAAGCGCGGGCCGCGAATCCTCGGTCGCGAGCCGCGAGAACCAGGCTCGCGGTCCGCGAAGAATTTCGCGCGGCCCGCCAAGATGCTGCAAGTGGCATTTTGTTTTATTTTATTTTTGTTATTTTTAGAGTATAAAAAGAAAATCATCCCCATCTGTTAGAGGATCGGTTTTTAGACAGAAAATTCCATTTTCCTTCACTTTTCCTTCCATTTGGATCTTTGAATTCATCATGGTTTGTTGTATTAATTATGGTTGTGATTATCTAATTATGGTTGTAGGCTAAAACCCACCTTGGGTATATGTGATTGGACTTCTTGTTATGGATTGAGAACATGATTCATGAAGTTTAGGAATGGTGATTTGCTATTGAATGATCATAATTTATATGTGTATTTGATGCTTGAAATGATTAGGAATGATTTCCTAGTGATAGATATGTGTTGGATATGTGTTAGATATTGCTTTTCCATGGTTAGAATGTTATCATTCTTTCTATGTAAGAGTAGTAAATTAGGAATCGAATGCATCTTGTTATCAATTGTATTTGTTCTTAAGATCATTCATTAGCATTGTATCTATGTCAAGTTTGTTATCAAATTGCATGGGTAAGTTTGAGAAACATCTAATTTGAAATGATATTGATCAATTGAACTAGTTGTTATCATCTAGTAAAGTTGTCAATTGAAGTTGTGAAGATGCTTTCATCTTTCATAGCTATGGTTAAAGATAGTTTCTCACTACAAACAATCACCATTCTCAAAGCAACATGATAAAGTTTGAGAAAAATCTCATAATAAGAAGTCACCAATCTCATATATCCAAGTCTAGTATTCTCATTAGTTAATCCTTTAGTTAAAACCTTAAATGCTAAACTAGTTGTAATCCTAGAATTCTAGTTGCTTTACTTAGTAGTGTTTCTTACAAAAACTCAACTCAAACCCCCCCCCCCCCCCCCCCCCCCTTTGTTTACATTGCTTTTATATATGTATATATATATACATGCTACAAGATATACATAAAAATAACCTTTTCCCTGTGGAATGATCCTTACTTGCCACTATATGCTTAGTTGTGTGTAGAGGTAGTGAGTGAACATAAATTGTATATTTGAGAGGTACGGCGACGACCTCCCAAATTTTGGCGCCGCTGCCGGGGAATAGGCGTATTTCTATGTGTTTATTGTAGTTGTACTAACACCCTATCTTTCTTTTTCATCTTATTTTTAGTTTGGAACCCTATTGCTCTAGCTCTTGGTGCATGGTTCATACAAGAACCTCGAACCAAGACCTTTTGCAGTACGATTCCGAATTAGTTAGGAGTCTTCATCAACTCAAGCGACAAGTGCAAGAGACACTAGCCGCCAATCCATTCTCCCTTGATAGTGAAGTACCACCTTCCACCATGGCGGAGGAGGACCAAGAAGAGGGGATCGGGCAAAACCACCCCCGAAACCAATTCTACAACCCTTTCCAAAACCCTAACACTTCTCCTACCAACATTTCTATGAGAGAGTACATGTCCCCCAACTATGAGCAACAACAATCAAGCATTGTTTACCCGGACTCTCAATATGAAATCAAGACGGGAGTGATAAATTTGCTTCCAACTTTCCATGGTAGAGAAGTGGATGATCCCAATGACTTCCTTGAGGCTTTTCACCGAGTTTGTAGTAGTTTGAAACCTTCCGAGATGAGTGTGGATGAGTTTAAGTTGAAAACATTCACCTTTGCCTTGAAGGACAAGGCCGCCAAATGGTTAAGCCGTTTGCCTTCATCATCGATCACTATATGGCCACAATTGAAGAAAAAATTCTTTGACAAGTACTTTCCCCCCTCTAAATCCTCGGTCTTGATACAAGCCATTAGCAACATCACTCAAGACGATGATGAGACTTTGTATGAGTATTGGGAAAGGTTCCAAACTCTACTCTCAAGTTGCCCGTACCATAGCTTCACCGAACCTCAATTGGTGTGTTTCTATTACAATGGTTTGAATTATAGAGAAACCGAGTTGATAAATCGGTCTTGTTACGGCTCCATTGCTAACCTTGGCTCTTCCGACGCCATGATGCTATTTGAGCAATTAGCCGAGGGATGCAAACCAAAGAGGGACCGGAGACTACGAGTAGGTAACTCCGGTGGGAACAATGATGGTTCTCGTCAAGATATCAAGGAGCTTACGGCATTGATGAAAGGTTTCATGATGGGAAATAGCTCTGGAGGGAACTCAGGGAATCAAACAAGGCAACAAGTTATGACGTGTGGGATTTGTGCTTCGAACCATCTCACCGAATCTTGTCCTCAAGCAAACGAGGATTATAACGAAGAAGTCAATGCCATGGGGGTCTATGGTGGAAACCAAGGTTTTAGAGGTGGCCAAGGATTTCAAGGAGGACGAGGCTACCAAGGTGGTAGGGGTTTTCAAGGTGGACAAGGCCAAGGTGGTGATAGGGGTAACCAAAGGAAGTATGATCCTTTTGCTCAACACTACAACCCCGGAACTAGAGATCACCCCAGCTTTCGGTGGAGAGATGAACCAACGGGGCAACAAGGCCAACAAGGTGGCTACCAAGGGGGTTACCAAGGTCAAAGTGGTCAATCCTTTGATAGGTCGAGGGGGCAAAATGACCAAGGCTACCAAGGAGACCAAAGCAACCAAAATCAAGGGTACCAAGGTTACCAAAACCAAGGGTACCAAGATTTTGGCTACCAAGGGTACCAAGATCATCAAAACACTCAATATCACCCTCAACCCCAACAATACCAAAGAAACCAAGGACAAGGCCGTTTTAATAATCGTGCTCCTCAAAATGCTTACCCGAGGTTGGAAGATAAATCTCGTGATCAAGGTGAAAGCTCGGGCCAATTCCCACAAGACGCTTGATTCAAAAGCATTGAGGTGCAAATGAGTCAAATGGCCACTGTTTTGGGGAAATTGGAAGCACAAAACTCCGGGAAACTACCCGCACAACCGGAGTTAAATCCAAGGCCTCATGCGAGTGCCATGACCTTGAGGAGTGGTAAACAAGCGGTTGAACCCGAAGTGGTTGTGAAAAAGGCACCCAAGAGAGGCCTTGTGAAGAAGAGCTTGACCAATGACGAAGTTGAGGTAACCTTAGCCGATGAAGAAGTGATTCTTGAGGGGCTAACCAAAGAAAAAGGTGATGCCGAGGTTGAGAAGGAGAAGGAACTAATTGATGAGGAACATGTGGACTCAACCGCTCATGTTGAACCAATATCACCTCCATTCTCACCTCTCCACAAGAAAACTAGGGTAGACACTCCCTTCGAAGTGGAAGCACCATTTCCCGAGGCTTTGAAGAATACTCGCAAAAAGGAGATGGACAAGGAAGCTTTCGAAGTCCTTCGAAAGTGTGAGGTAAACATTCCTTTACTCGATGCTATTGATCAGGTTCCTAGATATTCTAAGTTCTTGAAAGAATTATGTGTGAACCATCGTCAACAAAGGTCTAAGCATGTTAAAAATGAAAGAGTCAATGAACATGTGTCGGCTTTGTTTCAAGACAAAATGCCTACTAAGTGTGGTGATCCCGGCATGTTTACAATTCCTTGCATTTTAGGGAACACTTATTTTCCTAGAGCCATGCTAGATTTAGGTGCATCCATAAATGTCATCCCATATACATTGTATGAATCATTAAATCTTGGCACTTTGCATAAAACCGGTGTAGTGATCCAACTTGCCGACCGCTCTAATGCATACCCTAAGGGTATTGTTGAAGATGTCTTGGTGAAAGTCGACAAGTTGGTGTTCCCGGCCGATTTTTACGTTCTTGACATGGAACATGATAAATTTGCTACCCCTGTCTTGTTAGGGCGTCCCTTTTTGAAAACGTCAAGAACTATTATCGATGTGCATAGTGGTAGGCTTACCATGGAATTTGATGAGGATAAAATAGAGTTCAACATTTATGGTGCAATGAAATACGACGATGATGAAACTTCTTGCAATGCTATTGATGTGATTGAATCTTTTGTGCAAAAAGTTTATGAAAATGATGGTGATGATCCTTGTTAAATGCTTTAGCCAATAGTTTACACACAAGTAATGTTCATACATATGCTTTGAGTGCTAACTTGAAGGAAAGCATTTTTGAGCTAGATACTTTCGAGGAACTTTCTCTTGATGCACCACTTTTAGACCTCGAGGTATTGAAAGGCT